>OZ057414.1:72497879-73134879 GCA_964056705.1 Troilus luridus
ACGCCATGACGCTAATAAACCGTTAACTATTTTTTACTTTTTTAATGCTCTTAATTTATATATTATTACTAATACTATAAAATTTAGACATAAAATGTCAAAAAGTACATCAGCTTACCTCATTTATCAATCTCTATAATTTTACTTTAAGTTTTACAGGGTTTTAACGGTTTATTTATATTCGTAAATGCAGAAAAGAGTCGCATGGAAGGAAAATTTATTGTAATTTAAAAGTCATATTATAATAACTTTTAAAAAACATACAGTATGAATAACCGTGGCATTTAATGAATAGGATAATTCTTACATATCTTTTTTTTCGCTATAGTAGTGTTCAGATTTGGATGTAATAAATTCATGATTGATTTCACTTTTTTATTCTTATATGTAAAATTTATCCTATAGATAAATTAGAACAAGTAAGTCATGTGTGTGTATGTCTGTGTGAAGCTTTGTTCCTTCACAATTTATCCACTTTTATTGATTAACTATAAAAGTGGACTAACATAAGATAATCACTAGTTTTACAATCAGTGTATACAACGGAAGACTTATAATCTACCTACCTGTATATAACAAATCTAATGGATTAGAAGGAAAAAATAAAAATAAATAATAAAAATTTTAAAAAAAAGTCCGTGGCTTTATCGAATTAATGACGACGGTAATTATATTAAAAATAAAAATGATTACAAACATGACTTATGATCACACAATCATTATTATTAGTACGACCTTCCCTTCAAATTTTCATGTATTTTTTTATTTTTTTTAATTTGCTTGAACTTTATGTATGAAAACATGTACAATATATTAGGAAGTATAACATTTTATTTGTCTTTATTAGTGAGCATTAAAGTTTTTTGTTTTTAGGAGGTAAGAGTTTTTATATTATTTTTCTCCATAGCAATTTTCTTTTTCCAATAATATTTTCAATATTAACAACTTATTCTATTAAGAATAACTTCCTCCCCTAGGTTATCAAGTTATGAAGATATAATACAATAGCTTAAAGACTATTTAGTAATACCAAAAATGGAGTTAAAATGGCAAACATTAAAATATTTAATATGAAATGTTGCCACGATTAGTAAAAAAAAATATTCTTTATTTTTTCCATCATTTGAATTATCCAGCCAACTATTTTCCACTCAAGCATAATATTTTTACCATATAAGAAAAATCTGTTGTAAAAAAATATATTCTTTAGATCACCTTGGGATATTTCTTTTTTATCTGTGTCAATGTAAATTGTTAAGTTTACGACATAACTATTCGCTCGTTACTTACTTATACTAATATTGCATCTACAAATGCAGAGCACAATTTATATATATATATATATATATATATATATATATATATATATATATTTTTTTTTTTTTTTTTTTTTTTTTTTTTTTTTATTACGTGTTTAAATTGAAGAATAATGTCCCCTGATATATCTGTGATCACGTTTACGGTTTTAGGAACTTGGATGTATCGAAGTAATAACAATTAGCTTTTTTACATATCATTTGGTAGATATATTGAGGGAGTGGGGAGGTGGAGCATTAAGTTGCCATGCCGAAACTCCTGGATTCAATTCCCGCTCGGCGGCAGACTTTTATTTGAACTGTTAGCAGAAGGAGATGGAACCTATGGGATCTAGGACCCTCCTGCGGCTCACCCAGCCTCTATAAAGTGGGTACCCAAAATAAGGGGGCAAACCTGGCTGTTGAGCGTGATCTAGGACAAATCGTCTCCATGCAAAATCTTTTCCCAAGAAATAGTATTTACCACGTACTACACTCAAGACCTTTTACTGGTTGTAATAGTACTGTTTTTTTTTTTATAATTCATAAAATTTATGAAAAAAATATTTACAAAAAAAAAAGAGCATTTTCTTCCACATTAAAAACAAAATATCTTAGAGGTGAGTTAAACTAATTAAAATAGGATGTAAATAGTTGAGGGTGCAGTCAAAAAAACACAGCAAATAAGTCGAAACCTATTATATTATATATGTGCCGACGTTTAAATTAATTAAACATAAATATTTTAGATGGATCTAACTGATATTAAATATTTGCCTCTACTTTAATAACTTATTATAGAGTAATAAAAATAAAAGTAAAACAGCATTAAATTATCTAATCGAATGAATACTGAACCCCAAGCCATTCATGGATTGTAGTGGTTCAGGGTTATTGAGGTTGCTACAGTACTGTGCGAATTAATGTGAAAACGTGATTATAATACAATTTTTTTGTTTTTCGCAGTTCTAACCCAGAACAAAAAATGGGGAGCACGAGAGAGAGTCGGGCGAAGAAATGCCAAGAAAAATCGAGATAACCGAGATCAACCTCAACTGAACTATGTTATGCATTTGTTTTTGTTTTTTTGTTATGTTACCAAATTGTTTGTAAATTAGTCCACATTTCCCTCATTATAGTCCACTATATGTTTTATACAGAACCGGGATTTCACAAATTAATTGTAATATCCCCAATTTTAAAGGGACTACCTTAACTGAACAGTAGACATATTTATCGTTGAATACATAGCTATTCTTTGTTTGTTTATTTATGCTGTTATGGCTAATCAGATGATTAATAGTCTGATGATGGTGTTGTTGCTCATCTAGGTATAATTAGGTTATGCGACTTATGTACATACTCTGCACATGCTTGAGAATGCCGTTTCCTTCTATCTGGAGGAAGACAACCAAGAATTTGAGACAGCCGGATTTGATCCTATTACCTTTGTCTTAGCAACTAGGTCACTGAGCCACTCCGCTTCCTATGACCGTATAAACCACTATTTTGATATCATGACGGGGGAAAAAAAACCAAGTCCACTGTCCGTGAGATGGACGGTAGAAGTCGCCGCACGCTGGCGAGATGTAAGAGGCCGTCTTTGAGATGTAGAGTAGACAGCGCAGGCTCATTCTGATGCAGTCAGCTTCGGTTTAATTAGGCGTCTATTAGCGAGGATGAAAGGAGGTTCCATCATTTCCTGCTGTGTCATTTTCTAACCTCTCTTCTCACACCTACACCGTCCATTCTTCTCCACTCTCATAACATCCATTGTGTCCTTTACGAAACTCGGTTACATACTTTCTATAGTGACTGTCATTCGGCCCAGATCGTTATCAACAATTGTTCTTATTTACATAGCCAACTTTCGTAAACAATTCCCGCCTTGAATAGGAAAATAATAAGACAGGTCCACTCATCACCGTGGTAATCGCTTGTTAGGGAAAGCGAGGACTTGGTAATATGCGAAACGTTTTTATATACTACAACAAGATTACTGCCTATAGTCCAACAGTGGACCAACTCCCATTTACAAACCAAATGTCCATTTAATTGTACCACAGATCAGTAGTTTCACAGTAGGTTCACAGTAGTTCCTTAACGATTTAGTTAGAGGCACCCCTCTATTATTGTAGAAATTGAAGTTCAGTTTACTACTTATGTATTCTGTTTATTTATTAGCCTATGTAAGAGGAAATTCAACATTAGAATTAAGTTATTTATAATATTTGTTTTCTAGAGAATTTCCCTAAAGTTGGAGGGAGCGGAGTGGCTCAGTGGTAGAGCACTGACGCCTCAAGATTTGCTGGTTCAAATCCCGCTGCCGGCATGACTTTTATTTAGTCTGTTTTAGTCCGGAGATTGATCATATAAGTTCTAGGGCACTCCTGGGGCTCACCTATTATGAAGTGGTTACCCTCAATTGGGGGAAAAAAATATGGTGCTTATGCGCGTTCTCGGACAAATACCCTGCAATACCCTTGTCCATGAAAAAGTACAGTCTCTACCATGTACTGAACCCCAGACTCGTTCACAGGTTTTTTCCCTAATGTTGAGGCTTTCTCCAACCATATTTAATGACAGAACTTTTTTCCCATCCTTTCAGTTAAGAGCCATTCCCTAATTGATACCTTATCCTGCCATGTCTTTCTGAACTTGGTTAATCCATGAGAACACCTGGGCGGCCTCTTCTTCTTCCTTCAGGCCACCTGTGCAGAGTTTTTGGTATTCTTCTATCTTCCTTTCTCTGTAGATATCCAAACCACTCTAATCGTTTTAGGTTGATTTTTTCGACATCACTCAACGAAAATTTCCGTAGGGTAAATACAGGACATATCTTTATAGCGATTTAATATTGCCTAGCTACGGATCGAGAAACTACTTTTTAAGTCGTTCTCGGTCAATTAAATTATAAATATTTTTAAAAATTGGCTATCAAGTCCCTGTTCCATACTTCTTTGCGGCTTCAACATATGTACATATATTGCTATTATTATCTATTCGAGCTGTATATAGAATTTCGACCTCTTTATGTAAACGGACGTAATGAAGCATTATCGTGTATAAAGACTAAGAACCATGGACTTCTTAACCTTTTCATTTAGAGAAGATGTAAATGTGCTGTTACGGTAATATTGGAACGACTGGAGGAAGTAGCTGGGTACAATGGGTTTGATAATGAAGATCTAGTTAGTGTTGGGCACATGGCAATCCCTTACTGTTTCCGAACACGCTTTGAATAATTCATAGCCGTTGGCTGTTTGTGAGTGACATCTAATTTTGAGGGAAGGCACGGGTGTACCAACAAAATTTGATATATATATATATATATATGTATATATATATATATATATATGTATATATATATATATATATATATATGTATATATATATATATATATATATGTATATATATATATATATATATATATATATATATATATATATATATACATATATATATATATCAGTACTATAGAAAGTACTGATGTTCTAAAACAGTGGTTCACGAACTTTAGTGGCCCTTCTTAACATTCTGGAAATTGTCTAACACCTATCGTCCCCTTCTTAGTTTGTTGGAAGCCAACTTTAAATTAAAGTTGTAAACTAGTTTTAAATAATGATGCAGTTTTATTATTTAAAAAAAAATTATCAACGTTTAAAAAAACAAGCGAAGCAGTTTTATCCGGTCACTCCTAAATAAAATAGAAAAAAAATAATATGTACATTTTAAGTGTTCAGAGATTTTTTTTTAATGAACAAAGAAGTGAAATAATTATCTAAGATAAGTGACGTACTTTTAAAACATCGGAGTACATGTTTTCATTTTTAAATTAGAATCTGAAAAAATTAAAAAAGTTGATAATGATCCTTGTAATAGTGGCATACTCTAACAGTAGCTCTCCCGTTAGATAGCCTTAATCCTAATATTTTGCAACTACAAGCGATATTAGACATGTATAGCCCTTCCAACTTAAATTTATCCTTTTAGCTTAAAAATAATTTCATACTGGCTAAAAGTCGTTTGTGGAAAGTAAAAACGGTTGTGTTGTTAAGGAGTTGTAATAGTATTGGTACATGCACAGGGTACCATAGAACCCATGTGGTGGCACCATATGGTGGAATATCGTATAAAATACCCATTTTTTTGTAAACTTAAATTTTAATAAGTCCGACCCATCAGGATAAACTTAAGTTCGGGAAACTACTGTAAACATTTTGAAGCCATCTAGATATTTTATTACTTTTATATGATCTTTATGCGAAAATTTAATATTTGAAGTCGAAATTCATCATTTTTATATGAAATATAAGTTGTAATACCTTAGAGCTGGAAAATGGATTTATAAATAGTGATAATAAAACCTCTTTAGAACTTCTAATTAAAATTGAAACAAGTTCCTATTAAATGCTTCTGGAGTATTTAAAAATTTCAATTTTCTAAAAGGACATTTACATTCTAATTTTGAAAACCATCTAGGCCAGAGAGATCTATTTTCCAATAAGGAAAAGGTATGCAGAGTAAGAGATAGCCGACATCTTAATTATTGGTTGGATATTTGTTGATAAAGTCAATTAAACTGATCAGAGATTAATTGAAATGCGTTTGATAATTCGGTTTCGCCAATTACTTGATTCGACCGTACCTTTCAGTTGTTAATGACTATCTGCGAGAAATTAGATGCAGAAAAAAATAATACAAGACGAAAGGTTTTTCAAACCATGACAAAATTTCACAATTGTATATCTGATGAGATAATTGATGGCTTGCAACCGGAAACGTCACTCCATCAAAGTGCCAATGAAATCAAAATAAACGGTCGATCTTGAAATGGATTTCTCTTTTGGTTATTCTGGACAGGAACCGTCATCGAAAAAAAAAAAAGTCTTTTCTCCTCGCTAAATGTATCGACCAGAATCTGCCCCTACGTCATGACTAAGTAGGAAGAGGAAAGCGGTTCCCGTATATTTCTTCACAATCTGGATAAAATAATTGGTCCCGGCAGCCAGGAGGAACAGGTTCCTCGATGGACGATGGATTTAGTCCTGTGTCAACCACCATGGACTTGATATCATCTCTCCAGTCCGCGCCGTGCAAGGATTACCTGCACTTTTATTTGTGCTTTTTAAATAGTATTCGATTGGTTAACAACATTTAACTATATATAAATATATATATATATATATATATATATATATATATATATATATATATATATATATATATATATATATATGTATGTATGTATGTATGTAAAAAAAAAGAAGGATATATTGAGATTTTAAAAGCAACTTCACAACAACCTAAGTGCCACTTTGACACAACGTCAATACAGAAGTTTTTTAATAAAGTAATTAATAAAGTAATTAACGGAGGAATATGGATCTTATTGTCATTCTATAAAAAATTAACCATCTTCGTACTACAATCGCGAAGCTGTTTTCAATGCTCTATTTGTAAGATGTTTTGAGGGATATGTCTGGTCATAATTAGTGCTTTGTATATAGTTACTTCAGTGATCTTGTCGTTGATCGGTCTGTCACGGTTAGTATAGCGGCTTTAAGCTTTTGCAAAAGTACACCTGTTGTGAGTTCATTAACCACTCCCCAAATTCCTCAACCACCCCCTCCTCGTAATTGGGGCCCGTGAGTCCGGACTGAAGGGTAATGACCTATACCATTGTAGTTTTCAAAGTTTGGTCTATGGACTGCTTCGGGGATAGAAATATAGGTCTTCGTGTGCCTACTGACGAGTTTCATGAATAAAAGAGAAGTATCCAAGGACATAGAGTTGAGTGTATATAAATCTACTTTTCTCCCCATATTAACATACTCTTCAGAATCTTGAGCGTTTACCACCAAACATAAAAGTAGGATCCAGGCTTCAGAAATGAGATTCCTTATGAAGATAGAGGGGAAAACAAGACGAGACCGAATTCGAAACTCGATCATTAGGTCAAGCCTCAGAGTGGAACCTGTGGAAAAAGTCAATGAAGAAAACAGTCTAAGATGGTTTGGACATGTTTTAAGAATGGAAAACAACAGGCTGGCTAAGATGACATAAGAGGCTAAGCTTGAAGGAAGAAGGTCCATAGGGAGACCCTGAGATACCTGGGAAGATGGTGACAAGGAAAGCTTCGCAATTAGAAGTCTGCAATGGAACAGAAGAAGTTTTCAAAACTATAAGAGATGGTTGGGCCAGTCTGCTGGTTATCAGTCAGCCTTAACCTGGTGTTTTCCTCCGTTAATTACTTTATTAATTAATAACATCTCCATTCTTTTTAATTTAAAAAATCATGAAATTTTGGGGATTAAAGGTTATAAGCTTTATCTACTTTTCAACGTAACAGGCCCAATATTTTTGAAAAGAGATTCAACTTGATATTGATATTACTAGTGATTTTTTTAGCCAATATCTGTATTTATTGTATTTTTATATGAAATCAGAATGTCGCCTGTGTTCAATGAGTTTTTGAGTACCCCCCGAGCTTAAATAGTTATTGTAATAATAGTGGTTGTATATTGTAACAATTATTCGAAAGTTAAAACGTGTGTGCCTCCAACCAAGATAGGTGTTTTAGGGAGGATTGCACTAACGGTGATTTGGATTTCAATATCGAATTGAAGTTGGATATCGAGCACCAATGAATTTTTAGTATGAAAAATTAATAAATATTCTTAATTATCTTAATTGATGTCAGACTGGTTTGTGCCAGCCCCTCCCCCCTTGTTCAAACGAAAACCTTTCATAATAAATTTGCATGGGCGTATGAAAAAAAAACAATATGTATTACATTTAAAACAAAACATTTAGTTGTACCATCACAAGATACAACTATAAGTTTCAATTTAAGGTAATGAAGTACTGGAAAGAGATAAATAACTAAAATTAAGTCTGAATTTTTCATTTTCAACTGGTTTCACACCCTTTCAGACATTCACTCACGCCCCCCAAAGTTGGGAACCACTGACATAGATGCTACGGATCCAAAGATTTGACGAGAGAACAGTTGCCATTAGGATACCACGAGTCTAGGCGTGCCCGGGGCTATCTTGATCCAACTCGGATCTCCTGCTATGATGATGATGATGAATGATAAGGCTGAATAAATTGGTTCCGCTCGACGCTAAATGCCGTCTACGGTAAACTTCCCTCCTTAACCCTTCATCCTCTCAACCGCCGATTATACTTTAGCAGTATATACACATAAATGTAACAATGACGTTCTAAGATGTAATAAACTATGTTTATTTTCTTATTTACAGTAAGAACATCAGTACCTAAACTATAGGGAGTCTCCTTTGGTGTTGCGGTCAGCAGAACAACCTAATATGCCCTAGATCGCAGGTTCACAGCGCAGTAGTTGCCCCTAGTATATTAAAAGTTAGTAAAAAATGATGCCGTCATTCGGAAGGAACATAAGAAAGAGATTTTATTGTGATTATTATGATGACAGTTACTCGTCAAAGATACGGACCTAGGAGAACGCCTGAAGGATACAGTTTGAGGTCGAATCAAGAAATCTATAAGGAAACAACAGACTTAGAAACTGACGTTAGGGTGGGAAGGCTAAGGTTCTATGGACACATGATGAGGATGAATCCTGAAAGACTAAACCATAAAATTTTTCAGCGAATCCACTGTCACAAAAATTGAACAGGATATTTCAAACATCTTAAGGATGATATAGACCAAGTGGGGCTAACAGACCAAGATTTTTTTGACAGATATGAATACAGAAGGACGCTCAAGGGAATAAAGGTTCTTGTGTGAAAAAAAGAGCCCCAAAAAGGGTGTTGCATGGTCTGAGGAGAGAAAACTTAGGCACGCAAAACTCATGAAGGACATGTTGGAAAAGAGGAAACAGATGAAGAAGAAGCATTAGAGTTATGATATTCGAGTTGTCTTTAAGGCCTTTTCGTGAAAAAAAAAATGTGTATAGGGATTAGAACATCACTCATTACAAAGTGGTAAAAACTTTTGCCAGTTAGTCCAGTTTTTAAAGTAATTCAAATGGAAACCTTAAGATATCGTGAAGAGAATTATAGGTAGCACTTTCAAATATAACAGCTCAGTTGCTGTTCGGTAAAAATGGGTAAGATATGAAAAAACGTTGACTCATCTCATAACAACGGTAGTAACCTAGAATAATCGTCCCGTTTACGAGTTTCCTTAATCTCGATTTCTTATTGACAGAAAACGAAGATAAATAAGTTGTAATAATATATTCCGAGTTCTCTGGAGTACAGTTATTATTACACTAATGAAAGGGAAACAAATGTGCCTGAAGTTTGGCGAAAAGGTCATCACACTTCCAGCGCCTTCATCATTAGGACTACACCCGCTTGCAAATAGAATGGGCTGATTGAAAGGCTAATCAGGCACGATACTATAACATATAGGACATTTAGGGAAGAAGTGGGGGAAATAGTGAGTATAGTGGGGGGGTTGGCGTGTGCAGTTACGTAAGGATACCTTTTGTCCTGCACAACTGAATAATAAGGACCTTCTCATTACAGAGTCCTTCGGGACCTTGGTCTTTAACCGGCTAATGGCAGGACCGCTTTATAGGCGTATCCTTTTCCTAGTCCAATTACCATGACAGAAATGTCATACCATCTCGAGGATTCTCCTGCCTTTACTGCCACTCTTGTTAAAGATTTTAATCAACCTCATCTAAGTGAAGGTCGGTCATCAGCATCTTACCTTAAAAGGAGATGAGTCCGGGTTATTATGATAAATATGCGAAGCACTAAGGCTCTGATGAATAAAAACACTCCAGGGCATTTTAATCTTCGACATAAAGTATATCTTCGCGGAGATGATAAAAATATTCCGAGCCTTCCGAAGACCGAGAATCTTGGTATTTATGTCTTGCATGTTCTTACCATCTAACTCATTGAATATAATATTGTATTTATAATTTATACTAAAACAAGAATTCGTTCAATTAAGTCGTTAATTATAATGACAAGATGAGGCAGATCGAAGAAGATAAGAGAATTAATATAAATACAGGGCCAGTACGTGGAGGAAGAAACTATGTACCAAGTCTGAGATGACAAGGTCGAACGAAATATTATTTTATAGTACCCATCGTTTGCATCAGTTATAAATATACTGCATCTCCAGCTAACTTCTTAATAAAACATAATATTAATAATAGTTAGACTTAGTGGATCTGAAGCCTCGATGCCGATATCACCAATCTCTGCTAAGAAACTTCCGTCATTACACAAACCCAAATCCGCCAGATCACTCTCAACGGTATCCTCCCACCTACACAAGCTATTCATTTTTTCAGGAATCGTTCGTTAAGCCCAGGAACTTTACAAGCATATCCTAATAAAACTGTACCACTGAAACCCATGAAGGGTCTCAAGGATTCAGTATATGATACATGGTTTCAAACAGTTATGTAGGGAAATGATATGGTTTTTTGTTATTAATATTTTATATATTACTAACCAAAGGTTTCTAACAGTTGTGTAGGGATTCATATTGGCCTAGATCCTACTCTCTTGCAAGGTTTTCCCCTTAAATAAGGAACCCAATTTATAGAGCCTGGGTGAGCACCAGGAGGATCTGTAGATTCCTCAGGATTCATCCATGGCTGTTTACAGACTGAATAATAAATCTGTCACAGCCGGATACTCACGCAGTACCTTCAGCACACCTGAGCACTCTAAATTCAAAATTTTCCTATTTATTAAAATAATATATTCATTTTTCTAAAAGTAATAAAGAAAATATTTTCAACTACATATAATTATATAGATAAGTTATAATCAGTTAATTATTTTTAGATAATGGTACAAAAAAATAATAAACTGCATTTACTGATCAGGTACTTGCCGGTATATCGGAAAATTGAGGATTTATATTTAATTTGTTTTCAATCCCATTCTGCTAACTTTTTTATTTGTATTTTTTCATGCAAATTAGTTATCACATTTACCCAAAATTCCTAACGGCTTTTTGAGATAGTGATCTCAAAAGATTGGCAAGAAGAGAATAGATGAATTGGACGTGAATGGAAGACAAGAATTTATTCGCTCTAATTATAATGATAGCATTCTTTTAAATATTTTGTTTAAATATTAAATAAAGATATTTATTCAAATACATACTTATTTTTTATTTTTATTGTTCTTTTGATTGTGAATATTTATATATGTATTTTTTAAGCTAATATGGATACTGAGTATTGTAAATACGAATGAACTAAAAACGTACATACAGAAGTCGGGATTATATAAATGGATATGTATTTAAACATGTAACTTCTTAAATTTATAAATTATTATGAAAACATAACTGCATACTTTTTCCAGTTAAAAAAATCATACTAGATCCGAAAATTCGTTATTAGATCTTTCTTTGAGAGATGTTAATGATAGACTGGAAAAAACAGAACACATTAAGATTTACAAAAATTTAATATGTGATACATTAATACAAACGAGCTAAAATTTGTCTTTTATACAGAAAATTACACTGAAAATTAAATCATTACTTGATATAGTCAATACAAATGCAAAGTATCGAATGTGAAAAACCTCAATTTTCTAGAGACTTGAAAAGCTGTTTCACGATTCATTCAAAATCAATGCGTACAATCAAATGTACTTCACCTATGCCATCATACGTTGTTTTCCTGCTCAATAGATGACTCTATATGAATTATATACCAATCATCTATTCTGAAACAGATTTTATAGATTGAAACCAAAAAATGTGTTATTTTTCACTTAGGGGCGACGATACAGATGGAATGGTCATCGATAGAGGTGAAACGAGGATGTTAAATCATACCAGTTATCCAAGGAACCAGATTTTCAGATCAGGAAAGGAACCAGGCGATGAAAAAATATTTACTCTGAAAATGTGCTGATCACCTCAGATATGAATGTCTGATCGATGGAAATCTAGATACATATCACTGATGGATTTAGACAAGTAGAAAGTAATTCGCAAGTGGCTTTTACTCCTTGTCTGCCTTCTAAATATTTTTTATTATTTTTTTACTAAATTTCTAAAGCCTACTGCCACTTGTTTCCGGCTATAGCATTGCACTCCATTTAGTCTGAGAGCGCTAAGTTGCCGTGCTGAAGCCCCCGGGCTCAAATCCGGCTCTGGCAGTTTTTATTTTATTAAAGGACACCTTTAGTTCAATCTAATTTATGAAATGTTTGAATAACCCTCACAAAATTGACGTTGTGTCAAAGTGGCACTTAGGTTGTTGTGAAGTTGCTTTTAAAATCTCAATATATCCTTTTTTTTCTTTACATACATATATATAAAGTTAAATAAATGTACTTAACGGATCGAATACTTTTTAAAAAGCACAAATAAAAACTTTATTATAAATGATACATGATATAAATATAAACTAATAGCGATATGAACTGTACAAGTAACTACGGACGAAAAGGCACCTCCGTTTGGTCTTGGGCGGTTAAATGGGATCAGCCATGCTGATACTATTTCTTTAGAATTGTTTATTGTTTACAATGGCCACCTGCATCTTAAAGTCCATAAAAATTCTAGGTATTTGATTATCATTCTAAGAATTGTTTACTTATTTACTTGGGAGCTACCTATAACTGAACTATATATGTATATTTGCGTGTGTGTATAAATGTATATATTTTTTTTTCTGATTTTTACAAAAGTAAAATACAGAGAGAGATTGGTTAGAAGTTTTACGAAAATAATAGTACATAATAAAGAAAAACAGAATACTAAACATAAATAAAAAGAAAGTAGGTAACAATAATAATACACATTGTAATGAACTTAACATCAAAAATATGGCCATGAATCAACACTATATCAAAATATGGAAAATTCTTGAAATAAAACTTATATAATTCAAAAGTTTTATTTTGTGGGTAAACAAACATATATGTATCAATGGGCCAGAGCTATTCTAATACTTAAAGCTTTACATAAGAAGTTACAGAGATTGATAACATTGATTGTTGTGCTTGGGGTTCTGCATTGTATAAATATTGTGCTCGTATGAACTAATATATTTACTTCTGGGTTCTATATAAAATGGACAGTCGAAAAGGATGTGGTTTAGATCATTACGTGATTAATTTAAGCCTAGGGGACAATTGTCTTCAGTATTAATTCTGTCGGTATTTTTATTGTAGTAAACAAATATCTGTTTACTGGGGGGAAAATCTAATTTGGCTTGGGAGTCTTGTTCTCTCAACGGGCAAATCTGATGTCAGGTATGGCTATACTGAATTTCTACAGAATAAATTTTTGTACAAAACATTGTACTGAGAGCACATAGCTCTATTTACATCGTGATCGTATAACCTTTCCCCGTATTTATTTATTATTTCGTTTTTATGTTTCAGCACTAATATGTGTGTATTTGTATATGTATATCCCCAATCCAGAAAAGAGATTTATCAGAATGTATGAAGGCAAGTTAAAAGTATTATCTGAAACTCGATAACTATAAATAAAAAATATATATATATTTAACGTTTTGCGTTGTCCTTTTTATATGGTTTTATAGGGTCCACTCCGAGGCTTGATCTAATGAGTATTAAACATTCTTTATCTTTAGCAATAAATGTACTCGAGATGGCTAATTGGTACATATCCATTTGTACATTAGTATAGCAGTATATTATACATTACCTTATACAGTGTATTAGTAGTTGTATAATATATCGTATATCAGTATAAAACTTTGAATACTAATCGATCAGAAGAGAATATGCTAACAATCGAATATTATCCAGCATTAAAAGCTACTAAAACTGTAGACATTAATTAAACTATAAGACGTAGACATTTAAACAACTAAAATTCATAAGTAACTTTATATCTTTCATGTCATAATCTTATGGATCTTTTGGCCAATATGGAGATTTTCAATTATTTGAGTCGTTTTTATACTACACTACAATTTAATAAATTAAAAAAATAGCGCTACAGATTCAAACTAAAAAATATGTTGTGATTTTCAGAGATACCATTAATTTTTTGTGTATTCATATTTTTATTGTAATTTAAAAAAAATGTTTTTTAAATTCGTTCTCAATGAGATTTGAAGTGTAACACTCATATTGGGTGTAAACTATTGTCAATTGTACATCATATTTGACGCAGTTTGATGGAAATGTATTCCACGATTATTTGTGATTTGGCTAATTCTCAGCAGGATCGGTGACATTTCATTCCTTCACTATTGTTTCCCTCTTTGGATTATGCTGTTAACTTCAATAAATTGGATTCGTTTAGCACAATTAACAATTTTATTACGATCACCTAAATTTTCAGTTTAATTTAGATCATGAATTCCTTCTTGTTCATATTAACGGAGATCATCATTTAAAGGCTGAAGGGAAACATTTGTAATATATCTACATATGAATTTCAATTGCTTTATTAACGTTATGAAACCTGCTATATTTACATTATTATTTGCTGAATTTACACAAGACCTGAAATGTTAGAAAATAAAAAAGGGAGTCCCAAATAAGGATCATCGCTCCCTTGGGATATACCGCATTTTTACATCAACAAAACTGTAAGCTCTCTAGTAATCAATCTATAACAGCTAATGAATTATTTGACATTGTACAATCCATAAGGAGGCAGTTATCTTTCGGGCTGGCTCTTGCATAAGTCCGGCGAAACCACGCAGTCCGAATACTCGAGGAACCGGTATTTGACAAATAGCGTCCATTACCGGAGTACTATTAGAGCCGGCGGCACCCGGGGCGACGTTTCGGCCAAATTTCGACTACTTACAAGGTATTAGCGATGGATGGTACACCTGCCGCTAATGACCACGGCAATCACCTGGTTCCCTGGGCGCGGCTATGCAAATATAAGGTCACGCTCGGCAATTATATTTGCTCCTAGTCTCCCACTCTGCATGTCGCCTCTTCCTAGTCGCCCTTCGATGAATATGCAACTGAAAAGTAAATCCGCTACATTACTCTCAATATTCAATGTAAAAAAGTAAATAAGTAATATTAAAGTATCTTTATTGCAAATTTATAGTTTTTAGGGAGTGGAGTGGCTTAGTGGAAGAGCGCTGAGTTGCCGTGCCGAAAGACCTGGGTTCAAAGGCCTCTGCTAGTAGACTTATATTTAGCGTATTAGCGACCGGAGATGGATCCTATTGGAACTAGGACCCTTGTGAGGCTCGCTTAACCTCTATTAAGTTGGTACCCAAAATAAGGGTGGGATCTGGTGTTTGAACGTAATCTTGGACAAATCACCTTCATTATACACAATCAATGTCTAAGAAACACTACACTACGTACTGAACCCAAGACGCTTTATGGGTTGTAGTGGCACAGAATTACGAATTACTTTTTTGTTTTTATTACAAATTTACACCAGATCCACATGAGTTATTGCTCATTCCAGACCAAAGGTCTCAAGCTATACGGAAGTTGGACTGATTTAGGAGCCTTTGTTCAAGTAATATAATCGTGTTAATCATTGGAGTTGTAGGCAGTCGTTTGTATTGTCACAATCATTGTGGCAACTGTCGCAGATAGTTACCAGTCGTACTGAGAGCCGCAAAATTCACGAAAAAACGTTTGTTCTATTACAGCCAACACGGAAATATTATTTTATTAAGGTTTTAGGAGAAGATGCGTCTCATTTATAATCTGAGGGTTTCTGAATAAAAACCGAATTACTACAAATTAAAAAAAAAATACGTTTTCATACTTTTCGCAAATTTAGTCAAGGATTATTTTCAAACACCGTACTTTGTCACCTTATTTCTCATTATTTAACTCCGATTCTAAAACAAAAGTCCAGTCGACTTACAGGTGTTTCAAAGGTTGGAAACGCTTCTTTTAGGGCCCATCCAGACCTTCCTATTACATCCATATCGTCATATCCGTGAATTATATTTTCAAGGTTTTTAAAATTTATTTATTGAAATTTACTACTGTATACTGTATATTATAAATAAGGTGAAATAGAAAGATATATAATGGCATGAGATAAAGGCTTGTTGGTAAACAACCCAAATGCTGTACTCCAATAACAAAGTAAACTTAGAAGGTCACGAGGCCATCTTCTTTTTAGACGCCTCGGACGATAATCAAGAATCAAAGAGCTTGCTCGGGTTGAAACTACTGGGTTTGAGAGGGAATAAGGTTTGTCATGACTTGTATCGGGTTTGGGCCAAATCAGTAACAAATGGGATTATGGATGACTTTGTTCTTAACAATGTAAGGAGCATTTAGGATTTTACGAAGGATTTTTGATTGTAAGTATGCGAGAGGAATTCGATGGCATAGTGGTGCCCGAAAGCTCTATTCCAACTGGGTCCTATAATAGTCATGTGCATGAGTCTTTTGTTATTAATTGGAAGCTTACTGCGTCTAATTGTTGGCGTAGCCTGTAACGGTGAATAGTCTCTTATTCATTCAGACAAGTATGAGGATTTAAAATTAAACGTTTGTCAAGATTTCTCTCAGCAGACGCCACCTGTCATCCCTGTTCAGAGCAGCCGCCTTCCAATTCCTTATCCCAAGGATAGACCTTGCATCGGCAGTGGCGCCGTCTGCCCGACGCAATTTGGGACGTCCAACTGGTCTTGTTCCATGGATCTGTTCGTTGAGGAGCTTCTTAAGAATTTGGTCATCCGTCATCCTCGCCACATGTCCGGCCATCTGTATTTCGGCAATGGTCCTTCGTTTCCATTCTTGATTTTTACACACTGGACCAAATATTTTTCGGAGGATGCACCGCTCGAACCTCAGTAAAACCAGCTCTTGATTCTTGGATAGTGTCCAGGATTCGGAGCTGTAGGTGACGACAGGCCTTATTATTGTCTTTTAGGGCTGTAATTTAGTCCTTCTAGACAGAGATTTGCTCTTCATGTGCCGCTGCAGTCCAAAATAATAACTGTTAACAGCCACTAGTCTTCTGTCTATCTCCAGCTGTATATCATTGTTTACATTTACCAGCGCCCCGAGGTAGACGAATTCATCTACCCGTTCAAATGTAAATTTTCCAATTTGGACCTCAGCTTCTCTTCTCACTACGCCTCGACACCCCGCCATCATGTATTTTGTTTTATCCTGGTTTACAACCAGACCACTCTTTACTGCGGCTTCTTTAAGGGCAACAAAAACCTAGCTCGTGGCTACAAATGACCTACCTACAATATCTACATCGTCAGGAAAGCCCAGGATTTGTGTAGTCTTGTTGATAATCGTGCCTCCCACATACACTCCAGATCCCCTCACTACAATCTCTTGTGCAAAGTTAAATATGTAAGTATGTATAAGATTTCTAAGGAAAATTATTATTACAATTAAATTAACTAAAGTATTTCTAAGATATTTTATTCTAATTGTGCAGTTCTTTTTTTTTCCATATTTATTCGTCAATACCTCGTAAAATAGGATACATGTCACTTATACTCCACGACTGCCCAACCAAAGGGTCGCCGAAATGGATGGAATTGGTAACTATTAGCTGGAGCCTAAGTGATTTTAATTGTGGAGAGGTGAGGTGCGCACGGCCGCCCGGGGCCACCACGCTCCGCCCCCGGCTCTACACTTGGCTGATGAGTTGCCGCCATTACGGAGTCCATCACAGCTCTTAAAGCCCTCTAATATCACAGCAGACACCATTATGTGTTGCTTCGTTTGTTGTTTTGGTACTTCATACGCAAAACAATAGGTCATAGCTTCATGTAAACTCAAATCCCTTAAAATATTAAAGGGAAGAAGCTGATACATAAATTCAGAGGTAAGTAGTCCCAAGGTTCTGGATCGGGAACTTTAGACTGGCTAAACTAAATCCATAATGCAAAATCCAAAGCCCACGTCTTACAAGAGTTTAGTCCAATCATTAATAACATTAATTTGGAATGCGTCTAAAAACATCAGTAGTCTCAGCTAACGATAGTAGCATAACTGATGGTAATTTTTTGTAAAAGTAAATTTATTTATTATTAAGTCCAAAAATAAAAATTAAATAATTCATTTTATTTTATTAAAAAGTTAATATAAATTATAATCCAAACCTATCTCCTTTATTTATACGTAATCATAATTCAACTTAGTTGATTGAGATGACCGATTCAAATTTTCGTTTTTTTAAATATTTTTCGAGTAGCTTATGATTTATTCTTCCTCCATCAAGTAACCAAAATAAAAAATTAGAAAAAATACTTGAAATTCAAAGACTCTTTTCCCTATTTATTGTATGATAGACATGAATACGTTAGTGTATTCTTAGCTTTCATTAAGTTTAGAGGGGTGACTACAATGGCCTAATAATTGACATGCATTAGTACAAGTAAGTACTATTTTTTTACGATTGACTAAAGATCCGTTTTCTTATTTAAATTTTGCCGGTTCTGTCTTTACACTATGGGTGTGTAAAATTACCTGTGTAAATTTGTGTACATGTGTAAAATGTTTTTGTTCCAGATTAAGGAACTCCATTGTAGGTTAAAATAAATCTGTGATCTATTTAAGGTGAATTGATCTATGCTCTACATAATTAGAAAATGATTATTAATTATTCAGCAATTAATTTTATATTCTTCTCCAAGTGAGTATGTATATCATTATTCAATAAGCTGATTACTAATCAACTTACAATTAAATGGTACACTTCCTTAATTGTATGTTTTTTTAATAAATATTTTACTAAACACCATCCACAACAGCGGGATAATCAATCTCCATTTTTATAAAATATATCATACCTAACATTTAATGGAAAAAATTATAATATCAGTCTTGACATTTCTGTTCTAATTAACTTTTTTCTTTTTTCTTTCGATAAATCTATTATATTCCAATCGAAAATAAAATATTCCTTTCATTAATATAAGAAAATAAGGTGTCAAGAAATATAACAAGACAACGCCTGGGCTGAGGGAAGATATTAATGATGTTATCTATAACAGCCAGCGAATCCATAAATGTCAAGGCACTTGCAAGTTCATTTCACTTCATAAGGTAGTTCAAACCGCTCTTACTCCAGTCGTCGCATATATTAAAATGGAGTAATTGCCGGAAGTTGAATGTCATATATAATTACTTCTACTAATAATATAGAAGTCTTGGTCAATATATATTAAAACAATTATGTAAACATTATTAATCAGTTTTTATATGTATATGTTTTATGAAAACCATGTTATACCATATTACCTTATGCTGCTATTGCTAATCGAACGATGGCACAGTGAGAATCATAAATATTGCATTTGCCGGTGTAATTAGGATAGGGATTTTAAACGAGTAATTGAAACCGTACAAATTCGGGACCCTCAGTTTACGTCCCTTCCGAAGGACGGTATAACCATAGATTTTTACTACCTATAGAAAATCCTAGGGCCCAGCTGCCGGGCAAAGAAATTGCTATCTTGGCCAAAGAAAGTTGTTGGGCTAAAGACAATAGGAGAACCTCTGTAGAAAAACTTTGTAATTCACCTCCATCTATAGGTTGGGCAAAAATATTTTAAAATGCATTAAAAACTGTTAAATGGTATTTAAGATTTTTTAAGCTATTATTCTTTAATTGCCACATACACGAAACTTCCCAGTTGATCTTTACCAGTAGTCATATGCTTGTATCAAAGATTAAGCCTTACATGCGTTGTGCATACCTTCACACCGTGTCTTCGGATATTAAAAACCGCTAAGCCTGCATATCATCAACAATAATCCTAAAGGATAATGAGGCAAACTTATATATATACAAGTGTGCAATGTTTCTATTTAATTCCAATTTTTTGAAGGATCCCAAAATCTAGTTCAAAGATTCTGTTAGATACATTCGCACATATAGGTGTTAAAAAAAAAAAAACGTCGCATTTGGTCGCAATCGCGAGACAAACTATCAGACAACCGACTGCTTTTTGGTGAAATAAACAGTGTCCTTGGAGTTATTTTGATCACTTGATATGATAATACTATGTTGTAAATAAAATACTATGCAAGTCATATATATGTATGTAACCAACATGGCGTCTGTTAAAATAATGCATAAATCCCCTTAAACATATGAGAGTATTTGCGTATAGACCCTATATGAAGAATCGTGAAGAGGAGTGTCCCTGTAGTACACCTACCTATCCTACTAGCTCACCCTCGGAACTCGACATCTGGGTCAATGGGACATGGTCTGTCCTTGAGGAGACCCGTTCTGTCTCACCCTTCTGACAATCTTTGACAGATCGCTCTTGTAGTCTTTGAAATCGCTAATCTTTGCCCACAGAAGGACAGGCTGCGCTGCGTTTCCCGTGAGAATACTTCCCGATGCAATATTATTATGAAGTTATTAGTCCTATCTATTTATATTAAAAACATTATTTTTATAAGTCGTACCTTTCGGTCAAATAAATTTAATTTAATTTAGAAAATCAAATAAATACTTCTTTATATAATATATATAAAAACAAACAAACTTTTCTACTAAAACCTGTGAACGGTCATGGGTTCAGTGCGTGGTAGAGACTTTACAGTTTCTTGGACAATCACTTTAGCAGGGAGGTGATTTGTCCTAGATCACGTTAAACCGCCAAATGTTTTACCCTATTTTTACCACCCAGTTTATAAAGGCTGGTTTTATATATACTAAAATATATAATAATTAAAATTATTTTTTAATATATCTATGTTTACATTATCGTTTCATCTATATTGTTATATATAAATATCATTCATAATAAATACCTACTTAAATAACAGGTATATATTAACTGTAAAGGCGAGTCTTAGCAATATTATATAGTTTTATAATATTGTAGCGATTGAATTAATTTAAATTTATTCATCACTCTACAATCACTATTCTTCTATTTTTTTTTGTATATTTAATGGTATGTTAATGAAATTATCGGTTAATGGGTAAAAAGAACCCAGAGATGTTTTGAATGGCCAAGAAAAAGAAAAACCACAGAAAAAAAATTCTCAAATTAGGCCTAATATTTTTTTTTAATCGTACGAAATTCTTATTTATTTATTTTAAATGTTGCTAGGAATGAGTATAAATAGTTCCACATCCACCTCCAATTTTCCTATAAATGAAAAATAAAAATATTATCCTAAATTAAGTCGTAATTATCTAATTTTCTACAATAGAAGAATGAAAATATTTCTTTATAAATGAAGTTATTGAACTCCTTTATTTTGTCATGTAAATTACGTACTTTATTTTGTTATGTAGATACGTACTCTCTGAAGAATGGAATTACCAAGGACTTTTTACTCCTTTGAAATATTCCTGGGGCGACCTGCCGGATTGCGAACACACGATCTTGGGCACAGTAGATCGTTATACTAACAGCTACACCACTAATACCCTTATTACGTACTTTAAATACATGTTGTAAAAAATCGTTTTATATCTGACCGTTTAAAAACCTGTTCATATTTGTTTACTTCTATTATAACTCGATAATTGCGCATCTCCCACAGGAATCTAGATGCCCATCTCAAGGGTAATTTAACTGCCTATAAAGCTGATTAGAAAACATATATAATTGGACTAATATAAGCGAAGATACAGAAAACAATTTTATGATGGACTTTCACCGAAACCTGAATGGAATGTTTTATGAGTGTTCACAACAGATTTTTTTTTTAATTACTCCAATATTAATATATAATCAGTCTATTTTAGGTAATGGATTAATAGGTTGATTTTTCGATGCCATAACCTGTTTATTTATTATTTAAAAGAAATAGTTCTCGTTAAACGATTACTTTATACATCTATATATTAGATATTATACACTGTACGGTGTAATGTACGCAAGAATGACGTTAACAGTCGACGTTGTTGACTGATTTAAATAGAAATTTACATTAAACATTAATAATTAATATGTAAATATACAATGCTAAACATAAATTCTTATATAAAACTGAAAAAAATCACTTACTTATTAAAAAAAAATTATGTATGTGATATTTGTTTTTTATTTTTAGTATATATGTGTACGATGTTTTTTTTCATAAATATATGCCTATAGTGACGGATACTGATTCGTTAAAATGATAAAATTAGAAAAAATTACATATTCATTATAATTAGGGAACCATAAAAATAAATAATTATATATGATTATTAACCATACATTATGGTTAGTAATCATGAGCCTACAACACATTTTATTGATGATTAAAATCTCACACATTTTTATTGCCGAACCTTTAAAAAGCAGAATGGTGTTTAATCGGCGTCATATTTATAATTAGTAGGCTAGCTAAATAATGAATTAGTAGAACTGTTTATGGCAGCAATAAACAAGTTTACAAGATATTACATTTAGGTGAATTTTAAGATTTTTTTATTTTATTTTATTATTTTAAGCTGGAAGACGTTTAAAAGGTCTAGTTAATTATCAATGCATTATTATTCAATAAATTCGTCCTTTGTTATCATTATGAATGAAATTTAAAACAATGCATGATTCAGCGCTAGATTTATTATAGAATACGTTCTTGCTGCGGCAATGCCATCTCTATCCTTTCTTCCACAACTTATTATAGAGCGATTAATATAGCCAAATAAAAATAAAGTCCAAAAAAAAATTAAATTGGGTGACAACGGCCAAAATTATAACACCTACAAGACTCTGTAAGATCGGCAAGCCTTCATGAGGCTCACCCAGCCACCAGTCAACTTCACCTAGTATAGCCCTTCAGAGCTTCAAGTGGGTATCCTTACAACACTAGGCGAAAAACTTGGTAGATGAGAATGATTTCGGACAGATCACCTCCCTGCACAACCGTTGTCGTACAAACAGTACAATCTCTATCATGATCAGAACCCAAGACCCTTCAAGCTTTATAGCAGAACAGGATACATATTCTTACTGACCAATAGGAATACAAATATAAAATAGATGAAGATGTGCAATATTAATTGTTGTAAATTTTAAATTTCACAGATGTGCAAACAAACTTTCTTATCGTATATTTTTAGCACATTTACGATTCTTAAATTAACTTATTTGTAATCTATACATATTATATAACAAAGTCCTCGGCCGCGTTTGTTCGTGGTAAACTCAATAACTACTGCACGGATTTTCACGAGGTTTTCACCAATAGATAGAGTGATTCACCAGGAAGGTTTAAGTATATAATTTCTCTAGGTTTTGTGTAGATGGGTTGGAATAACGATGGGTTTCACCGAAGACGCTACTTCCCTAATCCCCGGCAATTATCTAACATGCAAAATAATAAATTCGTACATAAAGAAATATATTTTTTATTTATTTTTTTATAATTTCTATATAATAAAGTAAATTAGCTGAGATAGGAAGAAATAAAATCAAGACTCCCAAAGAAGCCTAACCAGTGATATTCGCGTGGTCCTTGGTGGCCGGTACGTGATAACAAAAAATACACTACACATACAAATTATGTAGGCATAATATGCCTTATTACCCGAGCAAACCTGGGTTGGGTCCATTGTATATAATATTTAGTAAAAAAAAAAAAGACAGTTTATTTATTATGTCAACATATTTAGCAAATAAAATAAAACTCAATAAAGCATGACAAATTAAAACTATCATATAAAATGTGAGAAAACCGTTACTTTTACTTTTAAAAAAAGATAAATACAAACTATTTAAGTCGATAATGGTCGGTATTCGTCTTAATACCAAGTATTTCCCTATATACATTTTTTGAGTTAATAATCCGAAAAATATGTTTCTGAACGGTTTGATATTAATGTCAGCAATTAAAAAATAGATAAGCCATATTTTTATACTTTAATTGGAAATAGCAAGCTTTCACGAGTGACATTATAAGTGAAAATGTTGAAAGCCGAGCCTATTTTTGTTCATACAGAACGGATTTTTGCAAAATGATATTTAGGGGTGTTATTAAATATTATTATAGTTCGAGTTTTATTACGTAAATTTATAAAAGTATTATTACGACCTTTACAAGAAAATTATTGATGGCTTGTTTTAAATTGCAAAAAAATATCATTGAAATGCGTATGATCAGCGACTTAATATTATTTGGTAGCTTTTAAACATCATCGAAACTGCATTAACTATAGTACAACTCAATTTTAAATACACCTGCAATTACCTTTATGACTTGACCCACTTAGAAATTAATTGATGATATAATTCATATTCATGATAATGGCATTTAATTGTTCTATCTTTTATTGAAACGGTATTACAATCTGCCACTGTTAGGCAATAAGTAATAGCGCTAAGTAGGTACACAATCATACAATAAAAGAGAAAATAGCACAATCATACAAAAAAATAAATTAAAAAAACAACAAATAAAAATAAATAAAATATACAAATGGTGATAATAAAAACAAAATAAATATTTGCGAAAACTATGATAAAAAGAAAGCGCTGTTAATTGAACTCGTAATTCTAAAATGTCACGAGACAAACTTAAATATTTCATGTTGTAACGATTTTTATTTAACAAAAACTTAAATTCTTCATATTTAATTTTCTTATTCTAGCATTCTATTAAGCACAACATTTACTTTTAAATACTCTATATTACCTTTTTTTTATATACTTTACACAGAAACTTAAACCATTACAACTCATGAAGGGTCACGGGTTCAGTACAATGTTGAGACTGTACTCTTTCATGGACAACGGTTGATTTGTCCAAGATCTCACTCAATCCCTCTATCAATCTATACCTACTTATAGAGGCTGTGTGAACTCTAGGAAGGTGTTTAGGTCCCAGAGGGTCCAACAGTGTCTGTTAACAGATTAACTAATTTACCTAGGACATGAGATTTTCATCATATAACTATATGTTATATGTACAACTTTATGCTAGAAAGATATATTTAAATTTAGCTAAGGTATTAAAGAACAACTTTATTAAACAATCAGATTAATCGGGAAATAAATTAAAAGTATGTAAAAATTAAAGAGGTCAAATTATGTAAAATAATAATATAAAATAATTTAATCTGATATTTATAAAAAAAAAATTATGGTAGGTATTATTTATATATTTTTATTAATAGCCCGAACCCTAAAAACGAGTAACTGTGATGACATTCAGGTTTATTTTTCTTATTTTTATGTTGTACCAATATAAATTTTACGCACTTTAATCAGTTGATTCTTGAAAATAGCACTCTGTTATTATTCAATTACAGAATTATAGAAATTCTATAATAATTTTGCATGCTCGCCTTGAACTTTTAATCAAGCAATCAAGCTACGAGTGAAAAGGATTCAGTCTAAAGCGATGGTCAGCGCTGATCGGCGAAGTGTTAATTTAGTATAAATTATGTATAAAATCTAATTATTTAGAATACAATATATACAGTTTCCTATTGTATTCCTTGGGATTATCATTATATTAAGGAGAGTTAAACGTTATAATCCTACAATGACAGACCGGCTGAGGAGCACCCCCCACCTTGCACCCTCTACTACCGTAGCCAAGGGCAGCGAAGAGCAATGCGTAAGGATCCGTCTTGGCCTGTTATTGGTCAAGGAGGAAATGGGTCAACCAATCAGAAAAGCGACCTCAGTGGAGAAAGGAACTTTACCGAGGTGGGGATTATCCTCTGGGGGCATCTCCTTGCGACATCGCCGCCTTGAGGGCTCCCGGGGTATCCTACCGTGGATCTGGGCTTTGGCGCCTATGCTCTGCAACCAACTGATCTCAACATGAAACTTAAGTTATAGCTTCTGGTTGTGCGGTGAGCATGAATGGAGAGTACTCCCTACAGCTCTCGATATGAAACTGAAACATTCCTTACTAATAATGATAAACGCACTTGAATGAATAAATAAAAGTGGTGACGGTAGATCTGAATTAAAGGATCTACTGAATTAGAAGATTGTATTTAGTTCATTATATTGTTATTCATAGGTACACGAAGTAATAAATAAATAATAAAACAATACATCGATCAACTGCGTCCGAACGTATGTATGCAACCATATTATTCCTAGCTATTTAATGAACGGTTTAAATATTTATCTTAATACAGTTATAAATCAAACTCCAGTGAAAATAATAGGATTTATTTAATTTATTACGTGGAACCCTCCATATTCAAGAATTTACTAAGAAAAAAAACTGGGAGACTATATTCTCAATAGTGAGCATATTTGAATATTATATATATATATATATATATATATATATATATATATATATATATATATATATAAATATATATAGTATTAAATTAATTTTATATTTTCAACACAGTGATAATCTATTGTGAGTAAAATTATACACACATATTAATATATACAAATCAGATGAACAAGTCTAAGATTAGACTGATTGTATGATTTTATTATTAAGTGCATTTAATTATTTTATTACTCTCCTTTACTCACAATGGATTATCAGTGCATTGAATTGATAAAACTAATTTATCACTGTTATTGAAATATGATTTTTTAAAACCTATTCAACCGGTTTTTTTACAATACGAGTAAAAAGTTATGTAAGTTGAAGTTATGTATCTCGTAAGTTCTACATTATGGAGAATTCCAAAGAATATTTTGAATAAATCATATTTATTTTGCCTTGAATGTTTTTCCTTTATTGTTATAAAACCAAAAATAAATAATAAAACGTACAAGGTATAGGCTTTATGTTATTGTTATACAGATTTTAAAAACTGATTAGGTAATAATATAGTTTACTTTTGAACTATCACCTAAACATTGTTTGTAACTAGTATTCGGTTTTATCTATCTCCCAGTAAATTTTCTTAAGAGATAAATAATTTATCGAATTAGACAATACTTCAATTTATTTCTATTTAGCTCTTTAATATTTTTATTTATTTCAGTAAATTTATTATTTTATGACACGGCAGTAAAACCACAAAATAGATTAGTCAATAAACAAATTGAATAAACATCACAACCAGCGATCAAAATAAACAGACCAGATACTGGCAGTGGCGGGAGCTTCTAGTGGTGATCTTTACATTGGTCCATTTCTTGGCTGCTGAAGGAGGTGTGACATCCTGTAAGTAAACCAAAGTCATATTGGTCTATAGCTTGTTTTGAGGCTATAGCCGACTCACTCATCCGAAAGATTGACCTATACTCCATTAATAGGTCGATATGTCAGAAAAGAGACAAATGAAAAGCCTAAGATTATTTGACAGTGCTACTAATCGGCAGTGTCATCGAGATTTGTTTTCAAGTGATTCCACAGTTAACGCACTGAAGGAAATTGTTAAGATTTAGTATTTACCTAGCCTTCTCTTCTTGGTCTTTAGGCTTCTTATTTTACTCTCAGAAATCGATTTGAGAAACACAGCAATTTTTTTTTTATCTCAATTTTTATTTATTTTCACTCGTGAATTTTCAAACGTGAATAAAAAGCCGGGTAGCTCAGTTTGTACAGTGTTGAGTTGAAGGTTCCTGGTTAAAATCCAAATGTGGCAGATAGATTATATGATTTGTTAACAACCACGGGACCAGCAGACCCTTCTGCTCACACAGCCACGATAAAGTGGGTACCCTTAGTCGAATAAAGCCCCTCTCTGCCAAATTACCTTCATGCACAACCGTTATCCTAAATGTTACAGTCTCAACCATGAACATAAGACCGTTTTTGGTCTGTAGTGGTACATTATATTCTTCTACCGTGAATATCATTTTATTGATTGACATTTTCTAGCACTGTTCTCTTTCCTTCTCGGGCCCAGTCCTCCTCTTTAAGAACTTTACATATATATTTTTCTACATTATGAATCAATATGGAAGGATTTTTTAACCCTTTATACGTGTGTACCTGGGGATAACCTGTGGTTTAGTACATTACAACAATCTTCTGTTTTTAAGATTGCGGGTTCACACCCCGGCAGGTAGCTTTCAGGATTTTCTAAAGGGAGTAAAAAATCCATGGTCATACCGTCGTTCGGAAGGGATGTAAAATCGGGGTCCTGAGCCTGTATTACCTGATGTCAGGTACTCGTTTAAGATCCCTATTCTCATTGTAACTGGGCAGGTGAAATTATGACTCCCACAGTAGCATCGCTGAATAAAGTGACGCTAAATGAATAATGAACAAACAACTTGTTTTTTCCAATTTGTATAATAATTTATTTTCTTTGGATAGCCATATTAATCTTTGGTTTACGATCACGCATTAAAAAGTTTGAATGAAATTCCTGGCAGTCTATACAAGTGCTAAGTGTCTCATTAGTAATTGTATGCTTGACAACCCGTCGTGATAGAGCACTCGCTGAAACGTATTTTTCCGCGAGATATTTAGCAATAGGGAACTCTTCTGCAGTTTATCGCAGTTAATCTCCGACATGAGCGTAGACCTAGGGAAGGCGGTTATCACAATGGGCGGGAAAGTAGAATACCTACCTTCCGTAGACTAAAGAGAATTTCCCAATAGCACGATAACAAGTGTCGGTCGTTGTGCAAGCCACGGGCCTCGCTAAGGTAATGGAGTATGGACATCACGACTCGGGCGCGTGCTCTCCACATCCGCACTGCCTTCCCAATTCGATGGATGTTTTTATGTCCTTTTATTTTGTTATCAAAGTCGTTTTTATCGTCACAATGAAAATATACTTACAAACGAAAATAAAAATAAAAATGGACCAATATAGCTCAAGAGAAGTCATGTGTTCACAACAGTGTAGAGATTGTACTTTTTCCAAGCTAACGTTTGTGTAGGAAGATTGCTGGGCCGAGATCACCTGTATTTTCCCTCGAATAATCTGGGAGAGGTGTTTCCGGGAGCATTTACTTCGCACGGATAATTGAGGGGTGTGCAAAACTCATTCTCCACTTTTCATAACTTTTAGTAAAACGATAACAACCGAATTTGCTATAAATATATGAGATAAGTGAGTAAAAGATTTTAAGGGAAGAGCAACAACAGCTTCTTCTCTTAAACATTTCTGACTCATTTATACATTTAAATATATATATCTTTTTGCATATTCACCCCTTAATTATTTAAGTATATCTAACGAACATTTCATCCTATTCCTTTGAGATTTTGACTAGTTGGACCTGGCATACAGTGGACAGACATGCTCAGAACTGACGTGTTGTTTACTATGATTTGCAAGTCTCGAGTTTTTCCAAGATCTTTGTAAAATTATTGAAACGCGGCGAATCCCTCAGGCTACAGTCCTAACGTTCCGATATTTTTATTTACTTCGTAATTTTTCTCGTAAGGGCAATCTTAATGTTCTAATATTCGTTATTAGTGTCGCTGATTTTTATTTGGTAATAAAGCATATAGTAATGTTATATATATATTTTTTTTTCTAATGATCTAATCTATATCCTATGTAGTCCTTAATGTTTGGGAAATACACAAGGAGGCACAATAACTCACTTTTCCCAGAAATCTGAAAACAAAATTGCTGACGGTTTATACATTCTAATTAATGAGTACTAGGACAGTTTTCTACATTTTTGCCTTCAGATTTAATAATAATGGAGCAGAAATTCTAAATTATTATTAGTAGCGGTGATGGTAATATTTCTTTAGTTCCAAGATGAAATAATCCAACCGGGTAATGAAGAAGAATTCCAATTATTTGTTTTAAATTCGAAGTTGTGAGGTTATCATTATTAATAATGATAATCTGTGTCAAATAAACCAGTAATATCGATCATTATAATTATCAAATAATAGTGGAGTTTTTAAAATGGCAGGATCATAATGAAGTTATGCACAGCTTACCATTCGGTTTAAAATGCACTGTGTTTTATCTCGTATTTACAGTATCATGTGTAACTTATAACAATACGCTTGAGATTCAGTGTTTCGTACCATGCATCTCCAGCCCAAACTTCACCTCTGACTGCTAACTTCAAGTTCTTCACCAAACCTGCTATCAATCAGATATGTGAAATTTGGTGAAGTGAATCTAGTTTCACGATCATTTTTTCGGATATGGATGATCGAAAGTTTTCCACTTGCAAAATACCAGACTGTGTAAGGTAAGGCGTGCAGAATGATTCGTACCACTTTACTCACCATTTTCCAAAATAATTTCTTTCAATTAGCATCGGTCTGGCATGATTAGTTATTTTTTCTTTTCTTCTTGAGTAGTCTGCATTTGGAATTCCGCAGATGCAACAATGATGTGGTTAACTATATTAACATAATTTCTTGAATATGTTTCTCTTAAATCTTCTTTGATCAGTGAATTTCCTCACAACAGAATACAGAATAAAACAACGAAATATTTATTTCTTTACCCATCTTTAAGACCAGGTAAATCGCTATTACAAAATAATATAAGTTACTTATACGAGTGTTATACAGGGTGACTGGTAATGAGTGGCGGACCCATTAAGGGGTGATAGTATGGAGCTATTCCAGTCGATATTACTATGAGACCTACTGTCCTAAAGTTAACCTTTCCAAGATATTCCTACTTTATTTTTATTTGGTAATAAGAATTTTACAAAAAAAAATCCTATTTAAAATTTTAAAATAGCTATAAATCCTAAAAATTTGTCTTTCTGGCCCATTTTTTTTGTTTTGCAACAAAGATATTCTAAATAAGGAATTTCAATTGTCAAATCTTCTTAATTGTCGTAATATTACGCGAAAATCGTTAAACAAAAACATAAAATGGAAAAAAAAAATACGGTGACTGCCTCTAATTTTTGATTTATTCAAAAAGTCACCCTAAATGATTACTTACATAATCATTAAAAAAACATCTACGTTCCATTACCTTTCAGATGGGGTATTTAAATCAAATATTGGTTAAGAAACCACGAAGATATAATCGTTGGAAAATGGAGAACCCGGGTAGAACCCGAGAACAAAGGGCTCCGACGCAGGAGTCGAAGGCAGGAGTAAACAGGATTCGAGCGCCTTGCTTTGCCCCTCCCTACCTTAGTCCGCTTTTACGGGTTTACTGTGTTCGGATGTGTTCTCTTAGCTTACTTGCTCTCTGATTGGATTTTTCTAGCGGCTTGGCCTTTTCCCGGGCTTTTATGATTGATTCTTTTCCGACGACCCTGGACTGTGCCCTGTTTTCCGTGATTGATTTTTTAATTGTACCTCAGCAGCGTATTCTCAATGTCTGGGTATTCTTCGATACTAAACTGTATTCTTCTTTCTCAATTCGCCATTGTTAGTCAGATTTACCCGACAATCAGTCACACAGTAGCGAAATAGTAAGAATCACAGAAAGCAGGGTCAGTCCAGGGGCATCCGAAAAGAATCAATCACAAAAGTCCAGGAAAAAGCCAAATCGCTATAAAAATCCAATCTGAGACCAAGTAAGCTAAGAGAGCACATTCGAACACAGTAAACCCGTAAAAGCGGACTAAGGCAGGGGGAGGGGCAAAGCAAGGCGCTCGACTCCTGCGTCGGTGCCCTTTGTTCTCGGGAGCCTTTCTTCTCGGGCTCTACCCGAATTCACCATTTTCCATTTTCTAACGATCATATCTTCATGGTTTCTTAACCGACTTTTTATTTTAAAACCTCATTTGAAAGTTAATGAAACGTAGATATTTTTTAATTATTATGTAAGTAATGATTTAGGGTGTTTTTTTTTAGTAAATCGACGTTTATTTTGTATTAAATAAAATACATACATAAATATCAAAGCCTTGTATAGAATTCAAGGGAAATGACACATTATTTGTTAATGTTTTAATTTTATTTGTGTCGTATTCTTCTTAAGGAGTTGATAAAAGATCGTGAAAAATATAAATTGTTTAAAAAAAATATAAATAGATCCATATTTTTCGTTACAATGCACACCGTAGAGTACAACGGTTAGCCTTGGGCTTCATAGTTTCAATTTGAGTCACTCAGACATATTTGTTGGGGTTTTAAACAGCCTATCTGTGTGAACGTATCTTCCCATCATTACATTTTATAAAAAATAAATACCGAAATAAATTGGTTGTCGAAAGTGTTCTAAGACTCAAGACCTCCAATTTTAACCCAGCTATCGAATGACTTGTTGGTCGACAAATATAACTCTGTATTTTTTCTGTGCTCCTTGAGAAGCTGTATATAAAAACAAAAAAAAATTAACGTTCTATATAACATGTTTATTTTAAAACTAACTTTGATTCTAATTTTTTAATATATATATTTTTTTAGAAACGGTCAGTGCTAGACATCTGGTCACACGGTTTATCTGATTTAAAAATTCATTAATAAATACAAAATAATATATGTAAAGATCTTATTGACTGTTGTTACTTAAATAAACATTCTTCCATTTCCCACACTCAACGAATATTTGATATTTTTTCAAATTTTAGTAAAACAACTAACAAATGGGATGAATGAAGGAAATAGTGAAAATCAAAAATAACCTATTTTAAATCTTATGTATTTATGAAGAATTAGCGCAGTTTACTTCCGTTTCTAAAAAATATATATATATTAAAAAATTACAATCAAAGTTTATTTTAAAATAAACATGTTATATAGAACATTTTTTTTTGTTTTATATACAGCTTCTCAAGGAACACGGAAAAAATACAGTTATATTTTTAAAATGACAAGATACATAAAATTATTTCTGGGAATGCCGGTTTATTTGGAACAATCTCAAATCGGTATCACACATGATTACATTTAGCACAGATTTCATATCCAATGCATTATTCAAATAAAAAAACTTATTTTCGGCTATAACGACATACAATTAGATAGCACACTGAAATAAAATAAATATGTGGAAGAAATAAAAAAGTAAAAACTAACGCAATGATTAAAGTTCGCGCTTATCTGGCATAAAAAATCTAACTTCAGTAATACTTTAGATAAAGTGCAAAATCAATTTATATGCTAGTTTAAATTGCCAATAGACCAGTGCAGAACTCTTTGAAAATGTTAAAAAGTGAAAAAAAATAATAGTAGCATAAAGCACATTGGAAAGGAAGATAGTATAAAAAAAATGAAAGGAAAAATAATTTACGGGGGTCTGAGGTCGGGATGTGGAATGGGGGAGGTTTTAAGGGTAAAAACGGTTTATCTCGATTTCTAGCAAAACTACAAGTCCTGTGGAAAAAAGTTAAATGGCAAAGTTGTAGGTAATTAAAAATTCTACAGCTTTTGTATTTACACTTTTTTCAAATAACCTCAGAATGCATGTAAAAAATTAAAATAACCGAGTTTGGTTTTTTATTTCATCTTTTACAACAAAAAAAAGTTCACGAAATTTGGTGAAAACTTACCTTTTTGTGTCTCAAACACACTGAAGTTTTTATTAATAAAAATATTTATTTTTTCACCTTATTTTGATTTAGGTAATATCGAAAAAGCACCCTAATATTGGTCATGACTATGGTAGGATCGGGTCGTGAGAAGAGGGAAATATTAAAACCGATAAGGATCAAAGAAAGTTTAACGAACATTTCCGCTGTATACCTGACAAATACGTGCGCCTTTCGTAATGTTAAATTATTAACATTATAAAATAATTAACATAATTGAATTATTATATTGATTTTAAGTATATCCATGATAGTTACAATCTATAATTACAATAATTACTATTAAAATGTATAATCGCAATTTATAATGACAATAATAATGTTGATAACTATTCAGATTTGGCCGTGCCTCGTCTCGTTGCATGAAGTCTCCCATTCGGATCGGGAGACATTAGACCAGCCATTTTGGTCTCAGCAAAGGGGATTAGTCTCAGCCGTGGCTCCGCAACTGTTTAGCGAGACCAGCTTAGACCACGTCTCCAGACCAGGTCTAAGCAACGGTCTAGTAGTATAGACGTAGCTTAAGACCTATGCTATGCTCGATATATAAAAACGGGAGAAGCGAGCTGGAAGAGGAGAGCACGAAGAAGCCCTAGATCAGGGAGGTGGCCATCTGAAAATATATTTATGAAGGTGGATGGGGCACAAAGAGAGGCATTATTTAGCCTGTCGGTAGTGCACGGCGCAGGCGCGAGAACATGTGGCCGGGTCGTGTCGCCCAGTTACAATGACCCGCTCTAATATATTGCCGCCTCTAGGATCCCTCCTCGAGGCCCTGTCCCTCTCTCCCTTCTCGTGTCTAGTCCGGAATCTAATTACAATTATTAATCAGGAAAAACAGACCGTTTCAGTCAACGGTAATCGGGGATCCAGAAGAAAGAATAATAGTAAATACAAAATTTGCGAGTCTACGAAGTAATTCTGACCTTCATAACAGGAATCTGGATCTAAGAATGTTATTTAATAAAGGAAGCGTTCAGGAACAAAAAGCGGATAACTCCAAATTTCTAAACTTGACTTTATAATATTTATAAACTTTATAATATAGTTGTCGATTTCGTTATACCGGTCATAGTCGTCTTCAGGAATTTATGAACTCGATGTATAAATCTTGATTTCCCTTATCCTGTATTGACATCCCTAGCAGCTCTCGGACAGCGGTATTGTTTTGTGGATGAGAGAAGCTATCATTCTCCTCCATTGCTAAGAAAGTGACTAAAATATATATTGGTAACTAATATCAAGCAATGCTTTATGCTCTCGAAACTTTAAGACTCAGAACTGAAATAAAACCGTGATAAATAAGCGACAAAGTGTAGTATTGGACTAAATCGCTTGACTAAAGTGTAAAAAAACAAATTTTTGAAATTTGGGAGTTATCCAATTATGATCCTGAAGATCTTATATAGTCAATTAGATTAATAAAAAGTACTAGTTATTTTTGTTTGTAAGTATAATTTAAGGGCTCAGGCAGAAGAATATTTTTTCTTAAGCAACTTATGGAAACACCTATAACATATCGATAAATCAAAAACGGGAAGAGCTGTTACTCACCATTATTTCAGAACAAATAAAAAGTTGGGATTTACCAAACGTTATCGAAGTTGAGCGATGTCGGTGATAAGTTCTTGGAAGAGTGATCGCGAAAGCACAGTTCCCCCCATGTATCAGAGGTTCGTCAGCTTACTAGAAGCAATTCACGGAGGCCGGGTGTAAATGTAACGTATGTGTGTAAGAACCGAAATATATTTAAAACAACTGTTCAGGAGTATACTACATTTTTCACATTCTTAATTCGTTTAGTCAAAACAAAATATTATTTTGTCCAGCATGACGCTCTGCCGCCTAATTACACATGGATTTATCCATGATATAACTTTGTTGTTATCCGATCTTCATTTCAAACACGTCATGTTATAAATAATTAAGATGGGACATACTTCGATTGATGGTTAAGATAGCACATATGTTTATTTTGTGATTAATGACTGTTTGAAATTTGTAATTATATTATATACCCAATAAATTTTTAATTCGTACTGCCATTAGGAGTCAGAAGCGCTATTAAATGCATCAATAAAATATATAGCCAAAATAATATGTCAATTTTAATAATCTATTTGCATCGCTAAATCTCTAGCAATGATGTATCTGAAAATTAAAAAAAATATCAACCACTGAAGAGTCAATTCTTAATTAATTTTAATAATATTCCATTAGGAATGCCCACCCGGCAGCTCAATTGCATGAGTCGTAAAGTCAGTTCTAATTAAACGCTTATATTTGCAACGAATGGTTGATTGAGGTTGCATTAAAATGCAATCAAACAGGCATTGTCCGTGTGGGCGCGATAGGGCATAACTCGTCCCGTAGTCACTTGCTAAAATGGAAATGTCAGAGTAAAGTCGATACATCTATACAAATAGTAGATCCGTTACAATGGGTATTGAAACTGAAGGTAGGCAGTTTATTTTTTATAAAACAGTTTTCTACGCAGGAGTAATTCTCATAAATTTAAGTTTTCTTGAATCCTCAACACTCATAGGGCCATAGTCGCCTCAATGAAATCCGGTAGTATACTTTTAATAGTAGTATAACTTATACAAGTATATTATATAGTAAACAAGTTGCAGTATAACGAAATGAAACAAATAAATCATACATTAATTATCTTTGGTAATATTATAAAATTTAAAAAAACTTATACCGTTGCAACTCATAAAGGATATTGAGATCAGTACATGGTAAAGACTGTGCTATTCATTGAACGACAGTAGTGTTTGAGATCACGCTGAAACCGCCAGTTTTCCCCCCAATTGTGGGTATTTACTTAAAGAATCTGAGTGAGCCCCAAGAGGATCTGCAGGTCTAGTACGGTTCTTCCGATGCTTTAAACAGACTAAATAAATTATCGGCCTCAGCTGGCTTTTAACTCGGGATCGTTAGCAAAGCTCCACAAGCAGAACTAGGCCGGCTTAAAATGAAGGGGTTCAAGAAATATGAAAGTTAAAATATTTGGAATAATTAAATTCGAAAATTCAAAAACTAGGTATTATATTATCTTTAATATTCTTATATGAGCGGAAAGTCACCCGTTCTGTAAAAATTTAGCTTAAAAACAATTAGTAACGAATGTACAAAATACTAAATATTTCTTAATTATTTATATTCCAATATCATTAATTTAATGGTAAATTTAAATATTGCCTTTTTTTTATTCTTTTTACCAATAGCACTACCGGTTGTATAATTTAAATACAAATATATATTTATCCTACTGTTTTACCTTTACTATCACCAACTATGATTGATTGACAATAATTGTAGCTTGAACATACAAATCGCTAACTGAAGATAGACAACTAGTCTAACATCTGAGATTTTTGTTCTTAATTTTTTTTCCAGAGACAGAACGCATAGTTTTCGACAGAAAGGACACTTGGCAAAATAGCACTGCCTTGACAACTTCAAAATTCTGCTTATTGGATATAGCGAATTAGTCCGGGAAAAGTTCCCTTTTTTGTCACTTCTAAAATTTAGAAAGTGGACCAGTTGTCTTTCTGTAGATAGTGATTAATAAATTAATGCGTTTAGACATTCTATAGTTATTGAGAAATAATAATACGTAATATCCTTTTTTATGGTATTAAACCACTATTTCAAAAACACACATTCGTTGTGAGGAAAGGAAAGAAGAAATCGTCGCAATGATACCCCGAAACGCCCGTTCGTGCCGCGGTCATAACTGAAGAACTGCGAATTCCGTGACCTCCGGAATCTTCGGGTTCACGATGACCGCTTGGAACCGGATGAACGCCCAAGATAAGAGGTGGGGGAAAGTGTCTGAATACGGACATTTATAACTAGTCCGCAGCCGGTGATTGTGTTATCAAATCGTGCAAGACCATCTCCCTCTCTTGATTAAGGAGTCGGTTCGACTCTCGCCAGCATGAAAGGGGTTTTATTTAGGTGTGAGATATGAATTAAATGTATAATTTGCATTTAATCACGATATCCTATCTTACTTGGTGGTTACTGTCAGAGACTATAGACTAATAACTAATTTTAGTGATACTCCGTTACATCTGGAGATTAGTTTGGCTAACCGGAAAACAAAATTAATAGTAGAATTAAGATATTTGAGTAATTATACAAGACTTACTACATTTGTTAGTAGCTAGTCTGAGTGCATCAACACTTATACGGTGAACCCGTCGTGAAATAATTTACCCTGGGTCAAGTTGATTATCCAAACCACTCTCAATCAGACGAGGGAACTTCAAGCTTTATGGTCCGTCATATTGTGATCAATTTTTATCTGACAAAAAATATTATAACTTTGTGACCATTAACTCATCTGATAATATATGGTCAGAGTAAAACTGTTTATTAATTCATTTAACTACACATTATCCTGCTATGGCTAATCGGGCAATGCTGCTGCAGGAGTTATGAATCTCACCTGTCCAGGTATAATAAATAGGACTGGGATCTTTAACAAGTACCAGACACCGCACAGGACCTCCATTTTACGTCTCTTCCGAAGGAGGGCCTAAACAAAGATTGTTTACTCCCTTTCAAAAAATCTTAGGTCATTTTTATTTTGTGTAATCATTGACTGCATCCCCTGACCATTTCATACCATTATTAGAAATATCCAGCCAACTATTGTTCACTCAAATACAATTAACATATAGTTTTGAAAACATCCCTGAATGCCTAGAGCAAGAAAATTCATCCTGCCGAGACAACAGCTGCGGAGGGCCCCGAGCATTCCGTAGGGAAGACACCTGATGAACTGCTGGCGATAGGACCAGCCGTGGCCTAGGGAATGTTAAGTCACACCTCCTTTGTCCAGGTCTGATCTACGACCCGGGCCCCTCCTCGACCTAACAATACCCTTGTCTTCCCCGCCTCGGTGTTACACGTCTTCTGTCGAAGCTTCCGTGTCTCGGAGAGTGCTGGCGAATGCGTTCTCCGCTGTGACATGCATCAAGGTCAGGTGGGAATCAACAAAATGGGAATGAATTTATGCAAGGAAATCCCCTTCGATTGTATACATATGCATAACTTATTAAACCCATTTATAAATGATCACAATTAGCATAACATATTTGAAAATAAGCACTTACATAACATCAATCTTTTTTCTCGATAGTTTCAACTAAGTTCGGGGTTTTCTTCAACTAAATTTTATGAAATTTCATATCAGGACTTCCTGTCTAGAGGATCTAGAGCTAGTAGAGTTCCTGTCTGAGCTAGTTCTTCAATGAGTTGATATCGGTCTTTCAGAAATCTCTATTACGGATTCTTCTTCTTCCTTCAGAGGACCAGTACATGGCCATTACCCAGCCATATCTACTTTCCATCCTCTTTATTTGTTAAATTAATTATTTAAAAACAAACTGATACCTACTAATGAAACTAATAATACCTTGGTATCTGATCAATAAAACTGAATTTAATAAATAAATAATTAATAAATTTATACCTAAATATATATATATATATATATATATATATATATATATAATTATTAATAAATAATAAATTAATTAATAAAACTATTTAAACGTGGGTGGATAATTGAAACGTTCATATCTGCGTAAATCCATTTGGAAATAATAATCACAACTAACATCATATTTAAAAAGGTTCTTCTACCTAAGACCAATAACATTTCTTTCCAGGTCTTCCTGTCTAGAGCAAGTTCATCATTAGGACCATTTCTTGTGAATCCGTAAATCTGGTGATTCCATAAATTGTTTGGTCAGACTCTTCTCCTTTCGTCAGGGTACCATCCTGATCCCATTCCGTCCTCTTAAATGGCTTTTTAAATGAGGAAACTTTATTTTTACTTCAAGAAGTAGTTCAGCTAAGTTTTATTTCAAAGGAAATTCAACTAATCATGTTCACCTGCAATAGATTTAATCGTTTAAAAAAACAACTAAACGGCACACTTTTCAAAATACAAAATATACTTTTTTCGTATATCCTCTGAAGCAAACAAAATTATACTTGCAAATTTAATCGATACTAAACTAGTAAAAATATATATTAAAAGAGCTGAAAAAATGAGGATTACAGAATTTTATATAAATAAAAATGAATTATTAATAAGACCGGCCTTGGAGGGCCAAAAATTGGATGAAATTGGCAAACGACTTCCGTTTTGCAGCAAATTCTCGATCTCTCCCCTCAATTACCCTTCGGTAAAGTTACCCAACCGGTTAATTAAAGACGTTAAACTGCTTCACCCCCAACTTCCATTCAGTAGAAGGAACATATAATTTTCTGACCATTATCCATTAACAATCCACTGTCTCATGAGCTAAAATATTAGATCGTGATTCCAAAAGTCGTTAGCGATCAACTCTGAAAAAAAATTGGACTGATTGAAGAGATGAAAATCTAGGTTAGTAAATCATTAATCCGAGTGGAGATCAAAATGATATTACTAAGTGTAATCCCAAAAACATAGGCATAATTTTTAGAAGAGGGCGGTTATGATAAGAAGTGGTTATCATATATGTGATAACCACAGTCTACAATCACGTAATGAAACACTAACTGCAGGAAGGAAGCTTCAACAAGTCCACTTTCCTAAATTTTACAAAATAGGAAAAAAGGATCTAGTCCCGGACTTGTTCTCTATCTGAAGTAAACAAAATATCGAAAGCGTGGTTAAGACTGCTATCTTAGCGACATGTATCTTTTCTGTAATAAACGATGCCTTACTATCTCTGGTAAAATTGAGAAATTCTAAAAACAAAATTTCAAAAGTTTGGCTAGTGCTTTCTTTTTTGCACTAAAAATAATGTTGAAGGCGTTGTCAAAAATCTGCTATTTTGCGGACATTTGTACTATTCTGTATGAAAACGATGCGTTCTGAATCTAGTAACAATATATATATTTAAAAACAAAAATTTTGGACACTGTCAAAATTTTGGACAGTGGCAAAATTTGGACAATTGCATTACTACAACTCATATGGGTATGAATTTATTATTTCGAAATAATTAATTTGTTTATCGTTACTTGATATTTATCTAACAGTATTACTTAAAATATTAATCGGTGTTAATTACTTATGTCGGTGAATATGAAATAGCAATGTTTCATAAATTTGTTTTAATGTCCAACTGAAGTTAGAGAAATTGAACTTCTTTCGAAAAAAAAATCATAAAATTCTAGTGACTGAACTATAAAGAATATCTAAATAGGTTAACAAATCAATGTTCGAATTTGAAACCTTTTTTTTAGAACAGTTGAAATTACAAATTGAAACACATTACGTATGTGATATATAAACCTGACATGTACCACTACAACCCGTGAAGAGTCTGGGGTTCAGTACATGGTAGTCACTTTACTGTTTCTTGGACAATGGTTGTGCAGGGAGGTTATATGTCCCAGATCACACTCAACCACCAGATTTTTACCCTCATTTCGGGTACCCATATTACGTGTGGGTGAGCCTAAGGAGAGTCCTAGATCTCTTGGGATCCATCTCTGCCCGCTAACAGATTAAAGCCTGCTATCGAGCGGGATTTTAATCCAGGACCTTCGGAATGACAACTCAGCGCTCTACCAATGAAAAACATAGTAAATAAATAGGTATACATGCGTGTTGTATAAAATGTTTAAGATTTTATGAAAATTATTTTCTGCACCTAAAATAAAATATTATAAACGTCCGCCTTATACTTCTTTGTCCTTTGACGACCTTCCTTATGAGCCATTATTCCCAGCAATCGGATCTAGAGAAAAATATTTTTTTTCTTTAAACACTAGTAATCTTATGTTAATTTTTGTCAAACTGGAAACGGAGTTTTCTCAAGAACTACTATATGCTAAAACCACGACGGCCTGCACAGGTAAATGGTCATAAATTAGTACCTGCGAAGAAATAAGAACAGGCACGCTCCATATCAAGAGTTTATCTACAAAAAATGGAGATCCTTTATGAAAATATATTATAAGGAATTACCATCAATGTAGGATGTCCTTCTGATTCATGCTGGCCTTGCAGTTGAACTTCAAAGAAAGGAAAGCGCCACAGTAAATATATATCTACTGCATAAATTATAACTAAACCAGATACGGAGCGGAGAGCCTAGGATTTGCATAAAACTATGAATAGATATCTGCAAGGAGATTTTCATCTATATCATTCTGATGCTCTCGATATTACTCTATGTACAAGAATGAAACAGAAATAAAAAAAATAATCCAATCCTCGTGTTACTGTAAATGCGTGATTCAAAAAAGTAATTTATTTGCATCTGCGTCTGAATTCCACTGCAATACTGAATCTAAATCGACCACAAGTTTTTCTTCTCTGTTTAATAAAAAAGATAAACAATGCTTATCTTTTTAGTCGAGGATGACGAATAAAATAAACTTAAGTTATTATTACAAGCATCCAAAGGAAACTACCACTATGGCTATCTTTGGAATCAGTAAAGCACTCTGAAAAAACAGTCTTCCTTTGCTTGTTAAATATATGTGCAATTATATAATTAATAGATTATTCCTATTTTAATGCTATAATCCTAACTTAATGTTCTTTACAGATGCGAAACTAAGAAATTAGTTTCTTAGTGTCCTATTATCTTCGAACATAAGACGTTGGTTAGAACATTCTATCTGAAAAAGCATGAGAACGCTCGAAAATTTAGGAGATTCTGCTCTATGGCTTTATGCTGCTACGGCTAATCGGACAATACAGTGGGAGCTCTAATTTTGCCTATCCAGGTTTAATTAGTATAGGTATTTTTAACGAGTACATGGCATCGTACAGGCTCCGGGCCCCCCTTCCGAAGGACGGCGTAACTAAGGATTTTTTAAAGGGCCACCTGCCGGCCTACGAACCGCTAACCACTAGACCACAGGTCGCTCCCATTACGGTATTCACAGCTTTAAATAAAGGTTCAAGAGTGATGATCCTAATCCGTTAGCTCTTTTTCACATTTTGTTTTTTCCAATATTATATATAGGAAATATCTTGTATAACATTGTAGTACTTCCCGTGGTTTGTCGTAAGATGGCAGTGAGCAACTATATATTCCTTCGAGATATGACTCAAGTCCTACTTTGCGATTTGTGAATCATCACTCCTAATGGCCTTTTACGCCTCAATTAAGGGTATATACACTTTAAAGAGCCTGGGTGAACCTCAGGAGTATCTCATAGGGTCGATTCACGGCTGTTATCAAAATATCTATATCTGCCAAAGACGGTCTCGAACACTGGACATAGAGATCAGTCACTCAGCACCCAACTTACTCAGTTACTTCCCTCAACTTCTTTGTTGAGTTTCTTGTTCTTCATGTTGAACAATTAGAAAAGGAAAAGAAATAGCAAGGGCTTAACGAGAGTATAAGTGAGGATGTTGTGGATTGCAGCCTGAAGTAGGAAGTGGAGGAGAGCAACAAATTGGAGCGGGACCACGCCTAGCCGGCCTTCACCTTTAGAGCGCACTAGAAACAATAACTGTACCTTCAACTGCAGGCACCTGCCATAGATTATATCACTCGCTATTCCTTGCCACTTATTAAATCCAACTCTTTACAATTATTATTTATGTCAAATGTGAAGCAATCTGATGAGGAACAGTATCTGAGCACGAGTAACACTCAAAAACATGCAACACGAGTTATAATACTAATGAATAATAAGTTTCGTTTGGTCAGATGAAGGATGAAAAGAAAACAGATGAAAGAACTATTTGAAGTATAATCACTTAGAAAATGATGAATGAAGATATAAAGCATCTGTTAATTACTAACATGCCATCTACAATGTAACAAAACCTTTTTAAAATAATAGTTGTCACGTCATCAAACATTTAATCTTAGAGACTCGATGAAATTATTCAAAAGCAGAGAAAAAATATTGACAAGCAAATGGAGCAGTTCCACAAGAACATTGACACCTTAAAAGATGCTTTAGTAGAATTCGATAGACAGAATTACATCATGAATCTTCCTATGTTTGCCAAGAACAAATACAACCAAAACCAAGTTATAATACCAATGCATGAAAATATTACGTTAGAATCAAATATTACCTTTGGATTAAAAAATGAATTAAAATTATGCTGAATATTTGTGATTTTAGAAAAAAACAAATATTAAAACAGTTAATTGGTTTCAAAAAAGGAGACAAACCTCGTTCAGAACAACAGAGGTATTTCTCTTCTCTCTTGTAATTATATAAGATCCTGGCTAATATCCTGTTTCAGCGTCTCCTTGCCTTTACAGAGCAGAAACTTGGTCCATATCAATGTGGATTTAGACAGGGAAGATCCACAACAGACCAAATATTCTGGCCTCAGAACAATTCTTGAAAGAGGAAATGAACATCAAATTAAAACCCACCATCTTTTCGTGGACTTCAAGGCAAATAATGACAGTATTAACCGGGAATAACTGTACAAGGCACTCGAAATATTCAATATCCCTAATTAGCTAATACGCCTGGTAAAGCTGACCATGAGTGGTGTGAAGTGTACTGTGCAGTAGGGTTGGGCGTTAGTCGATAGTTACTATCGATATATCAATAGGTCTTGCCTATCGATGGTTACTATAGTTGTGATCTTTTTTACCCTCAAGTTTTGAAACTCTCCGAATTATGCTGACCTGTCTCTGTCCCGTGCCGAGTTCTTTTCTATTAAACTCGGAATTCCTAGAGTTCAAGGGTTCTCTTTTATATAACTTTGATGCCGCACCGGACGTGTCATTATTTAATTCTCCGAAATTAATAATTACATTATTATTATAGTACACGTAGTCTCACACTTGTGCAAACAAACCAAATTCACGGTATTGACCATTGGCTCTTCTAGGTTTTTATAACCTTAACTTCTTCTTTAATTAGGAATCTTTTTCTACAATTCTTAAATGTTCAACTGGAAATGCCGTTTTTCTTTCGGGAAATATGTGGCTCAAGGAGCACACTTGACTCTTGAAATTAACCATTTCGTTATTTTTCTTTTCTGAAGATTTGATTTGTTCATTGTTATTGTAAACATGTAAATTGTAAATACTTTGTTAAAATTCAAATAAATTAGTTTTTTTTTTTCATCTTTATGATATAATCTTATAATTTATAATCCTGCAACTTTCAAATAGTAGGTAGGTAATTAAATTGAATTAAATTAGTTGAAATTCTGTATTGAATAGGTTGGAAAAAAAAAACAGCTATCTAAAAACTATCGATAGTACTCGATAGTTTTCAGCCGATAGTGTCGGCCTGTGGCTAGTGCTAACTATCGACAGTCGCCCAACCCTACTGTGCAGGTTGGTGGGCGAAGGACGGAAGAGTTCCCTTTAAGAAAAGGACATCGCCAAGGTGATGCGCAGGCATGTTTCTTGTTCAACTTGGCACTTGAGAAGGCAGTTAGGGACACTGGTCTGCAAACTAGCGGGGTGGTTTACAGCTCTTAGGTTATGCAGATGAGTGAGGAACTGGATGTCAGCTGCGCAGAACAGAGAGGACTGGAGGAGGCTGGCGGAGTAGGCCAAGACTCGTATCCAAGTTGTAGTGCCTAGTTAAAAAAAAAAAGCTTATATAGTGGTATGAGATTTAAAAATTAGAAAACAGTTATTTTAATATTATATACAATATTTAATATTGTCACGCTGTGAGGGAGAATATTTGCTCCTCAACAAGAAAATGGTGATGCATAATCGAGAAATAACGGAGAGAAAGATATTGAGAAAAATTTCGGAATGTATTAAATAAGGAGACCATTAGACCATAGACGACTCTTTAACCAGGAACTCAGATACAGAAAAATGCAGAATATTACAGATGTTGTGATAATTCATAGCAGATTTCAGTACTATGGGTTTCTAAAAAGAATGAACACAAGACGAATGAAAAAAAAATCATCCACGTATCTGAAATGACCTAAAGAGCTAAAATGATCAACATGTAGATTAAGGAGAACCTAAAGGACATGGAAGGGCTTGAAGTCTCTCCGGATGGTATTGGATGACGTTCTTCACTAAAGCAGGAACTTGCTCAGAATGCTCCTGGCTTTCAAGAAAGACCAAACAGAATGACGGCCGCAAATTGAAAAAAAAAGGAAAATAATGAAAGAGATGTGGAAGAAAACAAATGACCAAATGTGACATTCCTTGGACATCTGTACAGAATGAACAAGTATAGATTGACCATAGTAATTTCTAGAAGAAGACCTCTATAACGTGGACTAAAGAAGTTAGGAAGATTAAGAAGTCTAACATCAAGGAGTCTCGCATGTCAAATTGGAATTAGTAGTAAAGTGAAAATTTTGAAAAGGTTTCAAGATCCAAAAATACCAGAGAAGGTTGGGCGATGTTGGACACAAGATTAAAGGAAACACGCCAGTGAATCCTGTGACAGAGATATGAATATTTATCACAGCTAAAACTCCAGTAGGGTATTCCAGGTAAGAAATAAAGTCGTTGTCTGATTCTAAGTGGTGAATACGAAAAATGAAGAAGTGTTAATCATAGGAGATGCTGGACATTTTTTTGTCTCGGCATTATATATCTAACGCATTTAGCCCTCTGGATCAATCGCGTAGGATCTGAAAAGCTGAGGCTACCATCATGTATATATGTATAGTGATTACTTAAGGAAAAACCAGGTGGTTGAAAGTTATCTCAGCTAAATGACCTCCTTCCAAAACCGTTGACTTAAAAGCGTTAATCTCTATTATGTACTGAATCCACAAAACCGTCGTGTTTTATTGAGGTACAGGTTAATTTATTTTTTTAGTATACAAAATATTTGATCCTAAAGATTTCAAATTCAATATACTCCAATTAACCAAGGGACAGACATACCGTATCCATGTTTTTTTCAATAATTAACTAACTTGAGCAACTCAACATCATGGATTATTTTTAAAGAAAAAACAACTTTTTATCTTAGATGGAATAGTAAAAGATTGTTGTTATGATAAGGCTATAATACAGAATTTCACGACGCCGAATAAGGAAAATCTGCGACCAGTTATGAAAGACATTTTTTTTTTATCCCAGTAAAATCCCTTATTCACATGCATTTTTTCTAGTCTTGTATAACCACTTGTCTCGTGAAAGGTGACCTTTTTTAACGCATGTTCAGTTAATGGCATGCTCCATCAAGGAGCTCCGTCCAATTATAAACATGATATAGAGGATAAATCAAACCGGATGAATTCTCCGATATGAGTGCATCAGTAAATTATATATTGCCACAAGGATTCGAATTTATTTAAAATTTGAGTAAAATCATTTGAGACTATGAAGAAAAAATAGTGGTGCGAAAAAGGATCATACTGTTCCGAAAAGCCGTTGAGGATCCTTTTACTACCAGCTCATCTTTATTTTTAGTTTTATCATATTTAAAATTATACTAATTAATCTGTGATTCTTGTTAGAATTGTCAAGATTTAAAAAAGTGAGGTGGTTTGTTAGGGTTTTATGATACTAAATCTTTTTTAACCTTACCACCACACCCCAAGAAGGGTCTATGGTTCATTAGGTAGTATAGATTGTACTGTTTCGAGGACTATGGTTTTGTAAGAAGGTGAATTGTCCTAGACCACATTATCAACCGCTAGATTTTTTCCCTATTTTCGTTACCCACTTTATAGAGGCTGGATGATCCGAGGAGGCTCCTAAATCCCATAGGATTCATCTCCGGGTGTTAACAGATTAAATAAAATACTGCCAAGCAGCGGGATTGGAACCAGGACCTTCGACAAGGCTACTTAGCGCTCTATTACACAATCTCTCGGATATGTACAGATTATTTAAAAAAAAAAAAAAGCTTCCATAAATTAACCAAGAACAATTAGTTAGAAAAATAAATATGAAATCCAATGTGAATATGAAATAATTTTTAATGTTTGTTCAAGAAGTGTAAAAAACGAATTGTCTAAATAACAATCAACTTCATTTGATCCTCAAACGATTATCGCATCATTAGAGTAGCCTAAGGAAAGAAAGAAATTCCCAGCCGTTTTTTTCTCCTTCTCCATCTTAGAGAAAAAGGATGTAAAAACAGGAGAAGAAAAGGAGATCAAGAAGCTCTTTCTTTATAATTCCTTTCTTAGCCTCTGTTTTTTCTATGTCGCTATTTGATTTTATCTACGTTTAATTGATTCCGTCTTTTAATTCATTATGCTAAGCAGTAATGGCAGAGTATAACGGACGAAGGCGCATATTACGGGAAACATTTTATATATTTTTGATTTTTTATATTCGATTTTGAAAATAACAATCTATGAATTTTATTATTATACAAGATAGAAATACTATTTATCTCTCTAAGATGTTGAGTGATTTTATTAAAATTTTAAAGCAATACAAAACCTTCTTCACTACCTTGTAACACGCCTACACTCGAGAACTTCTCGTGTCACGGTTGTATGGCATTTCTACAAATCCTTCTCTTCAGGATCCCAACAACGAACCCAGACTCATCTATCACATAAAAAAAGCCTTACAGGCGTGAAATATATTAATACAAAGACCCTATCAAGAAATTGAATACTGTACACAGATACTTTCTTTACCGATAATTGAGCGATGTCATAAATTAATTTACTTCTCATCGACATTTATTTTTCGTGATAAATGACCCTTCCTCCCAAAGCATTCCATCCTTCAGAAATATCTAATATTATTCACAGATTACCTTCTCGCAGGGTACGACCTCATCCATCCACGACCGATCCACATCTTAAAGCATCTTCCTAGAAAAGTCATATTCCTCATCTACATCTTGACAAAATATTAACTAGGAATCCTTTACACTACACTAGAGTGAAACGACAATAAACGGCTCGCCGTTTCAGGGTACTACACCAATTACTATACAAACGCTCTAAGCTCTCGATTAATTACAAAAGATTCATATACATGACAATAATTAGACCCATCTGTACTTATGGAGTAGAGCTTTGGGGCTCCACTAAACCAACGAATTCCACTCGTATTCAATCCTTACAATCCAAAATCCTCACGGCTCCTGATTTTGATACGATCAAAGTAATCCATAATGACCTTAATATCCCATTTGTGTCTGATTTTGCCCGAATCCAATATCAATCTTTTCATTACAAACTTCAGTCCCACTCAAACCCACTAGTTTCAAACTAGGAACCTCTTCAATTCCCGATAATCCTCCGAGGGGTCTGAAAAGAAGATCCCCTCGTAACCTTCTTAGTTGAACTTGTTATTTGAGTACTACCACTGGGTACTTTCTAAACTTGTCTTTCATGCTAATATGTACCATTCATTCTTTTTACGTGTATTAGTATAATATAACGTAGTTGTAAATTTCATTGAATAACGGATCTGATACCTCTCCTACTTTATTTGCCTTCAACGCAAACGACCTTTCGGAATCCATTTGTTGCTCCCAATCGTGCCTGTCATTCCTTTTGATAGAATATATTGAAAAATTGGACGGGTATCAACGGTTCGCTATGTCGTTCTATGTATTTAATATCAACCGATGTATCTCAAGCATAAAACAAGCCAATGAATCTGTAACATGGAAAATGTCACAAATGTAGCAATATTTATCGAAGATTTTAATAAGGTCCTCTTACTAACATGACAGCTACCGTTAGATCGATGACAAAAACAAGACAAGTTGGCAAAAGAACACGGAATCAATTTCCTCCTGAAGAACTCCAATTACTGAGATCACCGCCGAACGTAGAAGAAAGATCGTCCGATCGTATGATAGGATTTGCCAAGTACGTACACGGAGTCCATCCATCATAATTAGGAAGACAGGGATTTCGCGTTACGTTGAGAAGAGATCAGTACGCGGGGCTGCTATCAGCATATCTCCCGATCGACTGCACAGGTCCGGCGACAGGTGGGATGAAAAAATGTTTTTATCTGCGCTTTCTGTTCTAGATCTCTGAGCGCGGATCTCTCCGCACAGCTGGTAGAAAAAGGGTATGAAGGCCTCGAAGTTTCATTTGGAATTCAAAGTGGTCCTTTTCGTTCCCAATAAATTGTAGAGCGAAAGTAAACCTCTCATATCTGATGGAAGTCTGAAGAACAAGATCCTGAAAAATAGTGTTTCGAAAATTTAACAAGAGTAACCGGCGTTCCATACTGATTTGCTTTAAATCTTGGGCCGTATTTTTAATATATTTATGAAGATATTTACTACTGCATAATAGAATACATCAAGTAAATATGATGAAAGAAAAATAATGGCACGAGATAACGGCAAGTAGAGAAACTGCCCAAAGATAGTACTCGTTGTTTAATATTTAAATTGGAGATTAGTACTTAAGAAATTCAGTTACACTATTTAGTCTTATGTTAATATTACAAAAAGATAGTAATAATGCACAATTAATAATAATAATAAAAAATGAAAAGGGGAAATGAAAATATTCTGTTACTAGTAAATACGATGGTTTTTCAAGCTCAAAATACAGATTAAAAATGCTTTAAAACAAATATTACTACTATTATTAAAATTGTTTATAAGTAAGGTCTTGGGTTAAATACTTGGAACAGCTTATAGTGTAGCTAAGCCACCGTTTTTGGAAAGGAGATGATATAATTGAGATGTTAACTGCCAGGTTTTCTCCTCCAATTATGGGTTCCCATTTTTCTTTCACAGGGAGTCAAGATTCCACAGGGTCCGTCTATAACTGCAGACAGATTAAATAATTTATCTGGCATAGCCGGATTTGAATTCAGGACTCTAGGAACAATAACTTAGCACTCTTCACACTGATTTACCCCATTGGCTAATAGATGTAATGATAGATGTATAAATGAAAATTAAATTTCAGATGTGAAAGAATAGAGTACTCTACCTGAAACTTCAAACTGCATTTCACCCCCCACGTGTTTAGTAAGCTTACGGACATTTATTAAAACTCCGCTTACCTCCGAGAACAAAATCTTCGTACTTCGCTGATTGGAGAACAGCCATAAACAAAACGCTGCTCCATATTCCAATTGGATTATGGCTCTGAAAGAAGGCATATATCAGAGGGGAACAGTATTTTTCGAGATCCGTCAATAGTTGAATTTAGTGTTGTTGCGCGGGAACATTTAAATATTTATAATGGATCCGGGAGCGCGTAGGTGTGATTGGTGGCTTCGGCCGAGCTCCTACATTGGAGGAAGGCACCCGCCGGCCTAGCGGAGGCTTCCCTTGCCATCATTAATGTGATTTATTTCAAATTCGACTTTTCCTCCGGGTCGGTTTCCTTCGTGGATTGATGTAGTTAGTCATCTTCTGCCCACTCCTACTTATATTTATAGCTCTTCGGATGGAACATGGCAAAGACATGTGTTCGGCGTGTAGTCCAAGTCACAAAGCAACTATGTGGCGAAACTTCCACCATTTACCAAATGTTGGAATTGCTACAGCAGACAGAAGTCAATAACAATACGTAATAATTACATCACCACATGATTGTGTATCGAAAACCGTTTTCTAGATAGAAAAGGCCGTGGTCCTATTTGTATTTAATATGTACTTGAAGAAGGCTATTATCAAAAACCTTTTCTGGATACATCAATACATGACAAGAACAAAAAAATGTTAATTATAACCATTTTAAAATTTATCTATGCAATTTTTTATGAAGCAGAGGATTAGTAAACAGTTTCGTAATTCTTAAAAAATGTCAAGATTCTTATGCAACGTAAGTAACGTTCCGCTTTGGATAAGTAATTCGAATTTTTATAACCTAAGTAAATATCGGGAAGTCCAGATTCCAATTAAACAATTTGATTAATACATTTGAATTTCAGTAATATAAAGGAAAACAACTAGCTTTCCTGGTCTTGGGTTCGATTTGTTTTGTTAGTCTTTGAACTACCCCGAAGTTTCACAAGAACATCCTGGACCCACCCAGCCTCTATAATATTAGTTATACTAGGTTAACATAATTCCTAGCACAATTATTGACATATAAATCAAGCCATACCAAGGAACGAACCGTAAACCTAGTATTGAGTTTTGTTTTTGGCTTGGAAAGGAGATGGAAGATTAAAAAGGAAGAAGAAACGGGATATTATTATTGTTATAATTCTTCAAAGATCGTGTAACGAGTTTCTTTTTGTCGCTAAATTCGTCCGTCAGGTGTTTCTACCTATCAGACCTCACTCTACTTTGGACTGTCATTCCATACGGATGTACATCAGTGGTTTATATGGCTAAGTAATTGCCAAATTTTACTATTTTTTTCTTATCGTATTTTTGCGGCTCAGCGTTGGTGTTATGTTACGTATATGCTACGTTGGTTTTACCGTTTGATGTAATGAAAATAAGAATACAGCAATTTTTTTTGGACTTCTTTCTATTTAACCAACTTGGACCTTGGACCGAAAACCCCACATCCTGGTCACAATCGTATTGAAGAAAAAAAAAAGCGGAATCGATGAATAAGTGTTTAAGAGGATAACCTAACAAAGATGGGAAAAACATCTTGAGTCCTGCGTTTTGGTACAGTGTCTGGAAGAGATTTTATAGAGAAATAATTTTATTACTGGCTCTATCTAGATTAAAGAATCATCTATACTTCGAAATTTTTGTTGAAACGTTCGTTTCTTGTTGAAATGATTACCGAATTCTACACATTTCATGTATTATACCCATGATTACAATCTTTTTTTCATACTATAACTCACGATTATTTTTGAGAATATTAAAAAAGAAACGAATGAAATGTTGACTTGTGACAACTCGAACAACCTGCGAAACTGATATGGAGTGGTAGATAAAAAACGTTTGTTGATGTTGGGAATAGGGTTAAAAAGCCTTATAAGTAACGGCAATAAATCTGCGATATGCGTGAGAAACAACTCAAAAGGAAATCATATGGCTCTTATCCGTATGAATACACAAAACAGATCTGACCCAAAACCTGTCTCAGCGAACTCAATTAATCTATTTGAATTTAAATGTTTGGGTTATTTTACGGACCAGAATGGTATAAACGACGTTGCAAGGTGACGCAGCGAGACGGATCTGCAATGTAAATGAGAATAGGTGATGAGTGCTACGGGAAGATGGATCTCTCTGGATTGCCGTCCAAGATGCAGCCTGATTTATTGGATCGGGCGCAAATCAAGGCCACTTAGTCAGCCCATTCCTACACAAATCCTTCCTCACAATTTCCCCTGCATTTGAATAACAGCTTTTTCTAAAATGGCCTTTCCTAACCACTCTGACGATGTATACTCAGCTCCAGAGTCTGATTTCAGACATTATTTCTGATCTCAACTTTCAGTATGTCAATTATGGCATTGTAAGCCATGTACATAGTCATTGGCATTTCAGGCAAATTTCAGGTTTAAAAATACAGAAAAAAACTTTCCTGTTTATTTTAAACAAGTGTTTACAAAATGAAGTTGTTTGTATCTAAAAGTAAATGTATTGCTTGATATCCATCAATTGGCGTAACAATATACCCTACATAAACAGAGATATTTTTTCTGTCCAAAATTATCTTTGGAAATATCTAAATATTAGAGACAAACGTTGTAGATATTATGCTTAATTGATTTAAATTTATTTTTAAAATTAGTATTGTATATTAGTGGATTTTAATCTTAAAAAGGGGGGCGGTGTAGCAGAGTGATTAGGATTCAGTGGTATTTGTCTCAAACCCCTGAGGTATAAAATGCTTAGCATAACAATACAATGAGTAATTACGAACTAATAGAAATTGCTTAACTATCCCCTATTTCGTTGCCTCAGATCAACAGTTTTAGTGAGATTCAGAGGGCATTCGGTACTTCACTTCGTAAAATGATTTACCGAATTCGAGGAATAAGACTTTTGAAAGCGGAACTACAATATATTACATTTTGGAAAAATACTAGTTGAGATCCAGAAAATCTTGGTCTCTTATTTGAAGTATTCTGTAATGATTTTTCGTATTTACTTTCAATAATCCTCTCAAAAGTGAGGTAGAGAAATATTCCGATTGTCTCAAGCTCCGTTCAATTGCACCTCCTGAATCCATGAATGCCCGGGTTCGGAAATTTTCATTGTGATTATATTCAAATTTGGACTTATTTATAGAATATGAACAATGGGACAGCTCATGAAACTCTTGCAGTCTTATGGAACACAGCTATCGCTCCATAATATCAAAGATTCCATTAAGGAAAAATCTTACCACGTTTAAAATTTTGTATATTGAACTATCATTGCCAATACCGGCTCGTCTGTGCATCTCTCATCAATTAGATGCTGCACTAATATACTGTTCTTTTCCTCGCCTAAAGTTTTTTTTTTTTCAAGATCTGCTTCAACAAACGGATCACATAGGTCTTTCGACAGTTTATTGAAAGAAAAGTTATACTCATTGCAAAATATTTTTCCGATAAACATATGATTTGATAGGGCTGAAACTGGAACCTGTTCCACGACGATTAGATATATACCATACATTTTTGAATAGTTAAATCAATTTCGTCGATAAACTCCCTCTAATTATTAGGTCGACAGTGATGACTCTCAAATTTGGGAATTAAATTGTACCAGATCTGCTGCTATATCTATTTTCATGTTTCCCTTGAGAACTATTTCGAAAAATATTCGTTTCTGTTGTAGGCTTTTGAACTTAATATATGGGTTTCAGCCGTATTCCTAGTGATCTAGTGTAGAGTAATTCGCTTACCTGAACTCGATTACACTGGACAAGAAAATTTAACTTTTTGTCTGTTAAATGAATTACAATGGCTGTTTATTTTAGAATTTGGTGGTCTGATTGCAAATTTGAAAAGCATTTTTGTCTCAGGAGCAAGGATTTTGTGTAATTTCAATATAAAAAAATAATATTTTTATTTGAAAAGAAAAGATAAGACCAGGACCGGGATTCGAACCCGGGCTTCCCACGTAACCGTCGTGGTACTTGACCAACTCAGCCATCTTGGTTCGCTTTTCGGTCAGACATATCCTTTCTTTTCACTGATCCTTTATCTCCGTGTTCTTCCAATTTGCGATGTATACACGGGGAAGAATGTTCAATGAACAATACTTTAATTTGGATTTTGTTGACATACGTCATTATATATTATTATAATTTATTTCTTTTATTTTTTTGTTATTGGTTATAATTGTTAAATATTTTTATTTGAAAAGCATCAGCTTTCATACCGTAATTTAAATCAAATGTAGCCTATGATGATTTCCTGCTCTATTTTGCGGCTGTTTCATCTCTTTTCATAGACCAAAAATAGTCTGCCAACATATTGGGATTCCACTTTCCCTGGTATCGTTTCTCCAGAGTGGATATTTCTTGATGGAATCGCTCACCGTGTTCATCACTCACAGCCCCAAGATTTTCAGGAAAGAAATCCAAATGCGAGTCCAGAAAATGTATTTTTAGAGACATATTACATCCTAAAGCCTTATAATTTTGTAGAAGATCAAAAACTAGCTCTCTATAGTTTTCTGCTTTTTTATTTCCAAGAAATTCTTTCACAACGAAATCAAAGCTGATTTTTTGGCTTCATTCAAACATTCCTCAAAGTCTTGATGCTTCATAAGCTCCCTTATTTGTGGACCTGCAAATACACCTTATTTTATTTTTGCATCACTGATCCGAGGAAATGTGGCTTTTAAATATAGAAATCCAGGGCCACTTATATCCAGTGCCGTAACAAAAGTTTTCAATGGTGGAAGATAAACGTTTTCTGGGTTTACTAGTGGTTTGAAAAGTACATTTTTTTTCCAGGTACAAGATTTATTTTGGGCTATTCCTTCTTTATATAATGATTTTTGCAATTTCTGCTGTCCCACTCACACAGAAAACAACAAAATTTGAAGACCTAACAAAATTCCTAACACTTTGAGGTCTCCACACAAATTCCAAGAATGCTTCTGGTAATGTATCTCGGACAGTAAAATCTTCATATTGTCATAAGTCTCTTTCGATGAGGCGATGGGGATTAAGAGCTTGTCATTGCCTATATGAAGGCTTTTAAACTAAGTTTGGAGGAATCTATGAACAGCCTCCATTCTTTAGGATTATGATTATATCCTAATTCACCCATTTATGCATCAATACCTGTGCAAAATATTAATGATCTTTTGTAGAGAAAAAGCGATGGAGTTCTTGTTCCCGTAAGCGATATGTAGATATTTTAGTTCCCTTCTGAAGTAGGTTCCAACCTTTTAACCTTACATCAACTCGGCCTGATTTTTTGATTAGTTAAGATCTCGAACTAGATCATTGAGTTCAAACTGATTGATTCTGCGAAGTTCTGAAGAATCCACAGGAAAATCTGAGTCATCAGTATTATCTGTTTCTGATCTTAAGAGTGTACCTTCCTCACTAATGTTTTCTGAATGTAAACTCCAATCTTCAGGTGTCACTGGGATTGGCAGATCTTCATTGTGATGAACAGATCTAATATCTGAGGAGAGGTTGGGATATTTAACATTCGTTTTAGATTTACTTGTTATTTCGATGATTTTTGTGATGCAGAAATAACAGTCAGTTGAATGGTCCTGAGGTTCCCTCCACACCATAGGAACAGCAAAGGGCATATGTCGTGACTGTCCATTAATCCAGCCACAAAGCAATGTAACACAGGAGACACAGCATATATGAGGCGCCCAAGATTTGTCTATTGCATCCAATATTATCGTGCATTGGTAGTGAGCCTTATTTAGAGTAAATAAATAGAATATATTAATCAAGACACGTTCATAGCTATGAAATATCACTTTTTTGTTTTTACAAAATTTTAATTTACAAAAAGTCTGAGCCCCATGGACAACTTTGATGGTAATATTCGGAATTACCATAGCAAAATACATATGAGACTGCCACATTTACCCAGTTAACAAAAATACTGTTGACCAATGTTATAAATCAAAGGAAAAAGCATTAAAACTATTGTTTTTTAATTTCTCTTTTCTCACTTTCCTTCTTCTTAGTGAATTACTCATTTCGGTTGGCTTAAGGATAAACATTCAGGGATTTAACGAATTACATAGGTGCATGCAATAATATAAACCCATCTGCTTCTAAAGATTTTTATAATTTATTTCGTCATAATGCATTGAATATTAGCATCTTATTTTGGGGAGGTTCAGAATGAGAAGCCAAAACGTTCTGGATAATCGACGCTTTACTGCAGATAGATGGTACTTGCCCATGTATGGATACATTGATGAAAATTTATAGAGCACTACATTACTGCAACTGTTCACTGCTAACATGTTTTGGTTAGCATAAAATCTTGAAACTTCACCAAGATATAGTTTTACTTTTACTGAATAAACCTCAGGAACCGAAACATATAATAAAAACAGTAGAGAAAAAATTAGTAAAACAAATTCTGTTAGATAACTTTGTAGCTATAACCATACGAGTTACATGTGGTGTTGTGGTCAGTAATACAACCTACCGTGCCCTAAATCGCGGTTTCGCAGCCCCTACAACTTTTGAAGGGAATAATAAATAAATGGTTATGCCGTTCTTCGCAGTGGATGATAAAAGCCGTCCCAAGCCTGAGGAGTGTCAGGTACTTGACAATTATTCCAATCATATTTATTTTTGGATAGGAATAATTTAGGACTACCATTGTAGCATCGTCTGATAAGCAGTAGCAGCATAAAGTGACGTTGCATAAATAAACAAATTATAACCATACCTATAATGGTGTTGTTAATACAGAATTTGCTACAGATTAAAGCTTCTCCTGTAATATTTATAAAATATTTTTAAAACCATTTTAAATAATGAAACGCGAAAAAAATATACTAGTTTTCTTTTCTAATTATAGAATAATTATAAGATTATATACTTTTGTACATAATCTTATAAAAAGGAAAGATATTTGTGTAACTATTGAAATATATGCACGAAAATTTCTCTGATCAGTTTAATTTGAAAGGTGTCATAAATACATTACCCAATCAAGTCTCAAGAAATAAATCAGAGAGTTTAGAACATGCAACTTATTATTAGTGATTTATTAGATACACAATCACTACACTCTCGTTAATATGAAAGATATTATAAATGTAACTTAATTAAAGGACAACTAATGAATGAGTTGATGAAAACGTTGGAATTTTTAAACTAGTGAGTTGCTATGGCATGAGAATGATCCAAAGAGTTGAGGAAAAATATTAAAAATAATTATAGTAATTGTTGCTTCCATTTTAAAGATTACGTGCCGATTCGAAAACTTCACTATGAGTATTTATACAACTTTTGTGCATCGACGATAAGCATATAATTGTGTATATTAGACGTTTTTTAATATTTAAAGATATGATAATTATTATCAACAATAATTTGGAAAGAATTATTGTGCATTTAAATGGATAAAGGGATAGATGGCGACAGGATTTGAAGAACTAATACGAATGGAATGTTAAATAAGAGAAAAAAAATGTAAAGGTTTATTTATTCTTATCAGACATGATCATTCAAATTTTAACTTATGATAAAAACATAAAAATAATTTCGGAATGACTGCACTGCCTCTGGTCAACTGGTTATGGAACGTCGAGGATCGTCAAAGACCGCGTTCAAAAAGGTGTATAGAGTTTAGGCTGGGAGAACCCCAGAAGGTCTCTCCGTATCACAGAACCAATTTACTGTTGATAATGGAATAGATAATATTTTTCCAAAGCCTGTCTCGAACATTTACATATAGCGATTAGTAATTTAGTGTCAATCAGCTAACCCTCTCTCTGTTCCAATTAAAGATACCTATTTTTCATAAAATGTCTCAAAACTAGTTCTTCTACTTTGCTGTTCAATTGTACAATGACGTTATGTTACTCAGTGAAATCTAAAGTAATAAAATATTAAAACCAATACTAAAACTAATATTAAAGCTAATACCCTAAAACCAATTATTAGATCAGCCATATTTAATTATTTCGATCAAGTCTGTTTTTACTATAATTAATTTTTTTTTGTTTTTATTAAATATTAATAAAGCATATCGTCGCTGTCAAAACAATACCGCCTATCTACAACTTTTTATGAAAATTAGTTTGTAACGGTAACACATTCTACAGGTTGAATTACACACTAAGGAAGGCACGTATTTAGGTCAGCAACATTGTATGATTTATTGATACTTTTCTTCAATAGTTCTGAAAAAAATTGGCGAGTCTACATTCGGCGCGGTCTTCTTTATCTCCTATAAACTCGTCCAAAGTGTACATAGGCGATTCTGTTTTGACAGCGACGATGTGTAGGTTGAAAAAATTACATTCAAAGATTGAATGATTTATATGTCAGCGATTAAAGTAATAAGTCGAAAGTTAATTGGGCGATTCGGTATAATATGCATAGCATAACAATAAAATACGTAATTACGAACTAATAAATATTGTTTAACTATTCTCTCGACTGTATTTATTATATTTTCAGGTTCCTGAGGTTAATTCAGAAAATATATAACTATATCATGGTGACGTTTCGAGATTTTATGCTAACCAAAACTTGTTCATATAATATAGTTACAATGAGGAATTTGGTGCTAAATACAGTTTTGTCATCAAAGTATACCTACATTTGCAAGTACCATCTATGTACAGTAAAGTTTTGTATTATCTGAACGTTTAATTATCTGATCTGGCTTCTCGTTCCCATCAATTCTGAAACTATTAAAAATGGGATATTAATAGACAGTGCAATATGAAGTAGTTAGTATCCATAAAAAATACAACGTATAAATAAAATGATTGATTTGTGTCCAAACAATTTGCCTAACGATGTATCCTTTCGAAGCAGAGATTTTTTTTCTATTCAAAAGTATGCCTTGAAACCAACCAATAATGAGAGTAAGAATTTAGATAATACACTATGGATTTAAATTTGTTTATTAAAAGAGTATGCATGACGTGGAGTGGCTCAGTGGTAAAGCGCAGAGCTCTCGTGCCAAAGATCCTAGGTTCAAATCCTATTCGATGACAGACTTTTATTTAACCTTTTGGAGGCCGGAGATGGGTCATATGGGATCTAGGACTAAGGAAGGTGGATATAATGGGATCCAGGACATCCTGGAGTTGACCCATCCTTTATGAAGTGGGTATCCAAAATATGGGGAAAATATGGCGGTTGATCGTGCTATAAGACAAATCACCTCCCAGCAAAACCATTGTCTAAGAAACCGTACAGTCTCCACTAAATACTGAACCCCTGACCCTTCATGGGTTGTAGTGGTAAGGTTTTTTTTTTAAATAACCAGCTACATTAGGGGAATTTTTTCATAAAAATATATCGGTGTAGCTTAGTGTTTTTGATAAACTCTTTTAAATATTAAAACCCTGAGTTCGATACTGGTTAGGACAGATAAACGATTAATTTCCAAACAGCCGAGAATCGACCCTTTGGTGTCTCTATGATGTGATTAATCTTAATTCTAGGAGAAATCTGGCCATTAAGCTTGATCTCCTTGCACAAATGACGGCTTAAAAACAGTAATATTCATAACTAATTCGAATGTTCGTGTGCTGCAGTGATATGCTTCATTTGTTTTGTTATTTGTTTAAATAACATACGCATTTCCCCATCGAAAAATTAGTTCGTTAGGAGGAAGGTAGAAAAATAAATTTATATGCATTAAATCGAATGCAACCTTGCCATGGGAAAGACAGAAAATAAGAAACCGTACATTCCATCATGTACGTGACCGGAGCGAACCTGTTCCGAAAGAACTCTATAATTAAAAACTAAATGGCATTAAACGTAGCGTTCTGGAAGTTCGTCTTCTGGGAGAAATTGGATCTCAGGTCCATCAGCGGTGATTACAGATGGTGAAGAGACCACCTGGAGGAAGGGAACTAGGCCTAGAGATCTCCTATCAGATCTAAATCGGCTCCGGTATTACCCGTAATCCTCCGGTATATGGCCAACAGCTATGGGTGGTCCCCGATCTAATAGGGTATTAGGGGTAGCACGGGAGCCGGCCTGTGTTAACGTTTCCAACAAAGAAAACAAAGAGCTTAATCTCAGTAAACGGATTAGGAAGAGAGATAATGGACTTTTCGAGTACACCACTTCGGCGATTGTCTCTCTTCCCTAAGGAATATCTAAATAATAATCAGGTCGGACATAATATCTGACCGCTAGGGCTCTTTAAGAGAAATCGTGAGCGGTTATAAGAGCCAACAACATGACAGAAAAGTTAATGCAATCAGTGCTTTTTAAGATCCGATATCGTATTTCAAAAAACCTGATTGCTAAATCACTTAAAGCCTAGAGCGTAAATATATTTATCATAACCATTACATGTTCAAAATTGTTCAATTTTAATTATAGTGTTACCGTTATTATTTATGACATGGGGCAGGGTCAAAACGTGTTATGGTAAATAAACTATTTTTGTTGTCAACAGTCATGGATGGACTCCTAGGGCTCACCCAGCCTCTCAAACGTGGGCACGATAATTTTATGCTTATTTTATGCTTATCATTGACTGCACCCCTGACTAATTCAATCCATCATCATACACCTGTTCAATTAATCTTACCATCGTAAGTACATAACGTTTCAGAAGTACAGAGATATTATTGAAGAGATTGAATTTAAGTTTTGTACTTATTTTAATATTTTTAGTGAGATATTGAGTATTTCGCACTAGATAGAATGATGAAATCTTTTTATTTTTATTTCAGGTTTCTTTTATAGATAAAATATTAAAGTTGGTGTTTTATTAACGGTAAAATCAAATATAATATCACTGACAATTTTTAAATAATAAAGTGATATAAATAAAAATATGTATTACTTAATTTTATTTTGGAGCTGAGTTGCCATGGTTCTAATCCCGCTGATGGCAATACTTTTATTTAATCTCTTAGCAGCCGGAGATGCATCATAGTGTGTTAAGTGCTGTGCTGAGGGTCCAGGGTTCAAATCCATCTCCTCCTGTGCTCACCCAGATTCTAAAAAAAGGAGAAATAACTTGACTGTTGAGCGTGATCTACGACTAATCACCTCCCTGAACAATGGTTGTCTTTGAAACAGTACAGTCTCTACCATGTACTGAACCCCAGACCCGTCACAGGTTATTACAGGTATTTTTTGTTTTTTTTATACTAACAGTATGCTTGCTTTTTAGACGCGATATGTGGTTTAACCACAATTCCGAATAAGCCATCATCCAGTTGACAAACGTAAAAGAATAAAAATGCATTCCATTCTTTTAGAAGGGTACGGAATACTAATTAAGGTTAACTGTTACAATATCAACTATTAACATATAAGCAATATCATAACAAGATACATATAAGTGTTTAAGTACAATTTATTCTTAACGGATCAATTCGTTCGTGTTCTGAACAATAATGATGAGTATACGGATAGTCATATGTGTCCACTTGTTTTAGTATTTGTCCATAAACACATTAAATAACTTTTTCACATCTGATATTTTTTATACTTAAAATTAAATGACGAAAACTAAACACTAGTAAAGTTCCATAGTGTTTGATAGAAACAAATTTTTCTAGGAATTAATATGAATCCGGGGTCCATAAATCGCCTTTTGATAGTTATATCATTACTTAGAGTTCGGAGTCAGCAATGAGTGTTTAATAAATAATTGTTTACCAAAAGGTTAAGTACATAAGAAGATAGAAAACACAAAGGCTTCGAAACCAGTTGTAGCTCTGCAATGAAGACAAATGCCCATGTTTCCAAGACGATCTGTCTTTGTGAGTGCTGCCGAAGGCCGGGCACATTGTGGCACTTAGCTGCCTACGGATTGCTGAAAACGCGGTAGCACAGTGATATTTCAACGCTCATCAGTGACGCCTACGAGTCTTATGTCTCGGGAGACCTTGGGCCACTTCTTCCAAGATGAACTATGGTTTCTGATTTATCTTTGCGTCAGACTGCAAGAAGGTAAGAACATTATTACTGTTTGAAATCTTCCTACTGTTTGGCATTTTTTTTCCATTATATGTATGTGTATATATGCCATTACTTACTGAATACGTTGCGAATAGAACAAAGATACAAACAGCGTCGATTCGACTGAGATTGCTGAATCTTTTGTGCAGAATTACGACAATATTATCTTTTTTTTCTGTCTCCCTGAATTATTCCTTTAATCAATGTAGAGGAGAGATTAATGTGAGATAACATAATTTAGATAATGTATATACATATATAAGTACAGCATCATATAAAAAAAAAATGCAAGTCGTAAAAAAAAAGTTTACAGAAATTACAGGAACCAAAATACAAACCAAAAACAATAAATCCAAAATACACAATTCAATATAAGCAAAGTAAAGTAATGTAGCTTGGCGAAACATCAGTTCATCTTTTAACTTTTGTATGCTGAGGCTACTGGAAGATCTGATATCGTTACTCCACAACGACAAATAACGGTAATGATCTTTCCCCCATAATGGAAGCTGTTACTATGATATTTATTACATGACAAGTTAGTTACTCACTAAATTATTTTTTAGGCAAATCACACGGCTTTTTTTTTAATGAAATTTACAACTATATTGTAATAATACATGAACATGTTTACTGTTTGGCCTTTTAATTTCATTATGTGCGTTTTTGTACATATATATACTGAATACGTTGTAAATAAAAACAAACCATATTTCGACTATGATTGCTGAATTTTGTGGAAGAATATAACAGTATTGTCCATAGTACTACGAAAATCGTACCAGAATATCGTTTAGTAGCAGAGACATATATTTTTCTTGTACCAAAATGCGATTCACCAGACGATTGGGAAGAACCATTCACAACGAAATGTCGAGTAGAGCAAGAGGCGGATTTAATAAAGCAGTAAATCATGAATTCATGGAAGCGGTACTGTGTATCGGGCAGAAAAGAATTAAATAGAAACAAATTGGATAAAATTCGAATAGGAACATTTGTTATCAACAAAAAACTACCACCGTCAATTTATGAAATAAACTTCATTAAGAAGCAAAAAAAGGCGAACCTCTTCCTCAGTACAGAAAAATTTCATTCAGTTATACTATGGTATTCAGTTACAGAACTATAGAAATATATGGCACAGTAATGGCATACTTCTTCTGCCTAGAAAAAGATTCGTTGAACAAGGTAGGTGTAAACATGTGTTAATTAACCATATGACTAGTTGTCTTTTTTATTATTATTATGTTGTAACTAATTTCAAGTGGCAGTATAAATTAATACAGTGTCTGTACATAAGGACTGTTAATCAATTATTTTATTTTGATTTTAGCAATCGATTAATATGTATACTTAATGAATATACTAGATATTATACTAATAAAATACATTACATACATACATTGCAAATTCAATTCATTAACGAACAGACAAAAATCATTCTTTTCCTTTAAGAAAACTGTTGGGGTATAAAATAAAAACAAACGAATACAAATAACCTTTGCACTGGTGATAACCTAGAAGACTTATGTGTTTACATTCCATTGACCACAATATGGGGTCACCTGTGGTCTAATGGTAAGCAAAACAACCTACTAAGCTCAATATTGTGGGTACCCTCATAAGCCCAGCAGGCGGTCCTAGGAATTTTTAAGGCTAGTAACAAATCCTTGGTTATGCCATTCTCCAGAAGGAACGTAAACTGGAGGTCCCGAGCCTGTCAGGATCTCGTTAAAGATCCCTATCCTAATTATGCCTGGATAGGCAAAAATTGTGAGTCCTACTGTACCATCGTCCGATTAGTTGTAGCAGCATACAGTGGCGTTTAGCAACAACCAATGAAATTGGAAACTGGTTTTATTGAACAAGAGTTATTAATATAATCGTTACACGTGCTGTAAAAATTATTATCACTTCCACTTTCGTTTCATTACACATCCTGTGCTGAAGCAAGTTGAAACAAGTTCCCTACTAGGTGAATAAAAAAAAAATTGATTCAGATTCAAATTATCAATCAACCGTTGCTCAATTAATTCTAGAGGCGGAAGAAATCTATTAGTAATTTTAGATAAACTTTCACTTATTCAAATCGAATGCATAAAAGCAGTTTTACCTGAAATCCACGAGGACATGTGGCAAGTCACTTTTTCAAATAAATTTTCATCGAGAATAAATTAGATCCTATAAACAGTGGTCGTTAGAAGTCGTATAAAAAAACATCAAAGCTTATATATTTTCCTCATAGTTCAATATTTTAAATATTTTTAAGGAAATTACGAAGAAATAGGGCGAAACTAGATTAATAATCTGACCAATCTACTTAAAAATCTTTTCCTTATTTCGCAGGCAGGTATAAATTATATCATATAATCCATTTATTCACATCTGAGTTATTCATGCTCTCGGTGATCATACAATAAATAAAATATTGTTAGATGTTATAATTTTTTTAATATTTTATTTTAAAAGAAAAGATATTGTTACGGGCTACTGGGTGTAAAATGGACTAAACTATTACTTAATTCAAGAATCTAATATTTATTAACAAATTAACAAGAATACAATGAGATTATTTAAAACAGTTAAATTATTAAACTAATATCAATATACAATAATAATATTCTACTAAATGTTATCTAATTTCTAAGATAATATACAAATAATATAAGATATTGTTTATACTAAGTAACTAAACTATTTATATAAATTTGTACAAGTACAATAATATTACACTATAGTTTACAATTACAAATTAACACTTACAGTTCGCTAACTAAAGTCCACCGACCGTAAGACTCTTCAAATATGACAAACTGCCACACAGTTTATTACACTTATTACACGGTCACTAATTGTCACTGTTGCTCACTAAGCACTTATTACAGACTGATACTAATACTAACTAACTCACACACACTGCCACTAATTAACGACTGCTACTCACTGGCTTATTACAGACTCGTCTTATTACTACTGCCGCGGCCGAAAACGCTGTCCTTTTTATATAGGCAAGGTAGGTCGTGGTGGGGCATTACTCGGAACAGGGTCGAGAACCATCCAGGCCGATCCAGGTTGAACGAGATTGGCCTCGGCAACTTCTTTAATCCCTTCCGCTTAATCCCATTGTTTGCCTAATCCTGTCTAGGCAGATCAGAAGCCGGTCCTACTTCCTGCTCTGACCGTAACACTGCCCCCTCCTTAAAAGTGCTCTGCCCCAGAGCATAGTCCGGAGAAATCGGGCGGTTATGAGCTTCCCTCGATGGAGACGCATTTCCTTTCCAGGGGTTGAACGTGCACACCAATATGGCGACTTCAGAGTTGGCGAATGTCTGTTCAAGCATGTTCCTAACAACCTTCCACTCCAGGCCGTCATATCCACAGCCCAACTTAGGGATCGCGAGCTTGGTGACACGCAGTCTCAGAAGCTTACTCCGCAAGTCGTCGAGGCTTCGCCGCAGTGCGTCATATGTGGGCTTCTGATCAGTAGCACACTTGGTAACTAAGTAGAACAGGTGTCGTCCTTCGTGCGTATGGTGGAGTGCTTTCCCGACGCTTGGTCCTTGGCGTTCCAGTTCCTCAGTTCCAGCAAACTTCTTCCTGAAGACCGTTGCAATGCCTCGGGAAGTCCTCAGATCTTCGGCGACACAATGGGCCAGAGAATAGTCCGCGGGTAACGAGAAGATATCTCTGTATACTGTCTGAGTTACTCCACGGGAACCTTGTGCCTTAGGTTGTGCAACTGATACCTTACTGGTCTCCACGTTGTTGAGATACCTGACTTGCTGGTCTTTTGTCGGGCCATGATCTCCTTTGTATGGGGCCAGTCTATTAAAATGGACTACCCTGGGTTTTCCTTTTGGCTGCTTCCTGATCCTATAGATGACGTCGTTTATCCTACTGATAATCTCAAACGGGCCATCCCAGGAGTTCTGAAGTTTAGGTGAGTAGCCTCGCCTTCTTCGAGGATCATGTAGCCAGACCAAATCTCCAGGTTGGAATCCACCTTTCTCTGCCCTGATGTCGTAACGCTCCTTCATTCTGTCACTGGCTCCCTGGATGTTTGCACGAACCTTCTCGTGGATATTATCCATCCGCTTCCGTAGATTCGTGACGTATTCCTCTCCGTTAACTTCCTCGTCTGGCTTGAACCCGAATTTCAGATCACAAGGCAAACGAAGTTCTCGGCCGAACACCACATTTGCGGGGGTCTGCCCCGTTGCTTCATGGACTGAACTGCGGTAGGCTAACAAGAACAAGTGAAGATACTGGTCCCAGTCTCGCTGATGGTCGGAGACCACTTTAGACAAATATCGACCCATCGTCCTGTTCATGCGCTCCACCATGCCATCCGATTGAGGGTGAAGAGGCGTCGTCCTGGTCTTCCGTATCCCCAGTGCTTCGCACATTCCGGAGAAGACTGCAGACTCAAAGTTTCTTCCCTGGTCAGCGTGAAGTTCCATGGGTACTCCAAACCGGCTGACGAGCTGCTTCACAAGTACGTCTGCAACCGTGACTGCCTCTTGATTCGGAAGGGCATACGCTTCCACCCACTTAGAAAAGTAGTCCATGGCCACGAGAATATATCGGTTGCCTTCGTCCGTCACAGGGAAAGGGCCAGCGATGTCGATTGCTATCCTCTCGAACGGTGCTCCCACGTTGTACTTCTTCATAGGGGCCCTCTTTCTTCTTGTTGGCCCGTTAGAAGCCGCACAAGCCGCACAACGCCTGCACCAGTCCAACACATCGTCCTTAAGGTTTGCCCAGTAAAAGCGTTCACGAACTTTTTCCAATGTCCGGTGAACTCCAAGATGGCCGCCAGTTACACCGTCATGTAGTTCCCTAAGCACTTCGGGCACTTTATTCCTTGGAACGATGAGCTGTAGCCTACGCTGATCTCCTTCCGCGTTCTCCAATGCCCGTTTCAGCAGCCCGTTGTCCACTACAATGGAGTTCCATTGGGCCCAGTACGTTTTTACATTCTTCGACATTGGAGCCACATCCTGCCAGGTCGGTCTTCCTCGCCCCGATATTTTCCATTCCTTTATTTGTTTTAAGTCCGGGTCCTCGTCTTGCGCCTTTGACACCTCTGCGTCCTGCCAACTGTCGATAACAACCGTTGTCCTCAATACTGATGCCTGCTTTTCTTCTTGTCGGGAACAATGCCTGCATTCTTCATCTTCACATGGTCTTCTTGACAGCGCATCCGCATTCCTGTGGCTCGTTCCAGAACGATGAGCAGATTCAAAATCGTACTCTTGAAGGCGCTCGATCCACCTGGCCACTTGTCCCTCCGGTGACTTGAATCGCAGCAGCCACATTAGAGCCGCGTGGTCCGTTCTCAGCAGGAACCCTCTTCCGTATAGATATTTATGGAAGTGCTCTATGGATTTTACTACTGCCAGAAGCTCTTTCCTCGTGACACAGTAGTTGCGCTCCGGAGCTGAGAGTGCCTTGCTGAAATATCCAATCACCCTTTCTTCTCCGTCTTGGAGCTGAGAGAGGACACTTCCAATGGCGATGTTGCTGGCATCTGTGTCAAGTATGAACTTGCCCTCGGGACGTGGATAGCTCAGAATAGGAGCACTACTCAATTTGCTCTTCAGCTCCTCGAAGGATGCCTGGCACTCGTGATCCCAATGAAAAGTCCTTTTCTCCTCGGTTAGCCTGGTAAGAGGTTTTGCGATGTTAGCAAATCCTTTCACGTACCTCCGGTAATAGGTGCAGAGCCCGAGAAAACTTCTCACCTGGTGCTTATCTCGAGGTACTGGCCAGTTGGTGATCGCTGCTATCTTCTCTGGGTCAACAGCAACTCCGTTATCTGACACAATATGCCCCAGGTAGTTGACTTGCCTTCGGAAGAGATTACACTTCTTCGGGTTCAACTTTAGGTTCGCTGCACGCAGTCGTTCGAAGACCTTCTCCAGATTCTTCAGATGGTGAGCGAAGGACTTTCCCAGCACAATAATGTCGTCTAGGTATACCAGGCATACCTCCCAAGAGAGACCTCTTAACACGTTTTCCATCAGCCTCTCGAATGTGGCAGGAGCATTGCAAAGCCCGAATGGCATTACTGTAAACTGCCAGAGCCCAGTGCCAATTGAAAACGCCGTCTTCTCTTTATCCTCAGGTGCCAATCCAACCTGCCAATATCCACTGCGGAGATCCAAAGTAGAGAAGAGTTTACACCCCTCTAGGGTGTCCAGCGTATCGTCAATCCTGGGAAGCGGATAGCTGTCCTTCTTGGTGACGTTGTTTAGAAGACGGTAGTCTACGCAGAACCTCGTTGTGCCGTCTTTCTTCTTCACCAATACGACAGGAGACATCCAGGGGCTACTTGAAGGCTCAATGACACTATCAGCCGCCATCTCCTTAATAATCTCCTCGGCGTCCTCCCGTTTAGCTAACGGCAGCCTCCGCGGGACCTGTCGGATAGGCTTCGCATCCCCAGTGTTAATCCTGTGCTGGACGATATCCGTTCTACCCCGTGGTCCTGGTCCGATCTCGAAGACGTCATGCCATCGGGTAATCATGTATTTTACTTCCTCGCTCTGTTCAGGCGAAAGGTCGTGACATGATTCGTCCACAAATCGTTTAAGTTCCTCTGGGAGCCCTCGAAGCTCGGTGGGATGACGTTGCAGTTGACGAACCACTGAGGTAGCGGTGGTACACTCCCCGACCGGTGTTCCTTTCTTCAGCGTTACCGGGAAGCGGTTCAGGTTCATTAGCCGAATTGGAGTGGTAGGTCCGATCTTGATGAGAGACCTAGCAACCAGTACGCCGCGCCCGATCTCTTGTTCTTCGTGCCTTCCGGGTTCAACTAGTACACATTGACCCTCCGGTAGATGTCCTTCGACTGTCCCATGTGTTACGATTTGGCTCCGTGCAGGTAAAGTGGTGTCTTCTAGTAAGAGCACTCGTGCGTAGAGATCCTTTCCCTGCCGAAGGATGACTTCTTCGTCTCCCATCGTCAGGACACCTCTCGACATGTCCAGCTTGATCCCGTATGCCATCATGAAGTCCATGCCTAATATGACATCTTCATCGATCTCTGCCACGAGAGCGCGGTGCTTCAGATGTTGACCCCCGATGATGAAGGTGGCAACTGTCTCCCCGTAGACCTTGGCTGGCTGTCCCGTGGCAGTCTGTAATGCCCAAGTTGTTGGTAAGATCTTCTCAGCTGGAAGTGTCTTCGAGTTCAAGATTGTCATGGTTGCGCCGGTATCTATTAACAGACTTTGCAGCTGTCCGTTCACCATCCCATCAACGTAGAAACTGTTCGTTCTGCTTCCTATTGACGCAACCCTGGTGGTCTTCTTGGGGCCTTTGACGTTACGGGTTGACAGTTGCCCCTTCCCATCAACCCTATTTAGTTTTCCTGTGGCTTTTCTTGCTTCTTCGATGGACACTTGCTTCTAGGGTGTCCAAGTTGGCCGCAGCTCCAACAGCGTATCTCCTTCTTACGGGTCCTGAGAGCCTCCAAAACTTTCGTCACAATTTCCTCGACGCTGGGGACCGCATTTGGCTCCGCTTCTGCTGCTCGTACTCGCGCATGGCCCCGTACAGACTGTCTAACAGCCTCGAACTCCATGGCCTGGGATAATGCGTCTCCTAAAGTTTTCGGCCTGGCGAGCTTCACTGCTTGCTGTGTCTCTGGGTCCCGAAGTCCATCCAGGAATTTGTCGACAGCCAAGCTTTCGTAGACATCGTCGGTGACCGATGGGTAGGCGTTCCTTACCAGCCGGGCAATATCCGCTTCAAATTCCTGCAAAGTCTCGTTGGTCTTCTGGACCCTGCTTCTCAGCTGTGAGCGATACAGCTGGTCCATGTGGCGGTGGCCGAAACGCATCTCCAGTCTTCTGATCAGCTCCCCGTAGTTGGACCGCTCCGACATGGGTATCCCCTGCAGAACTCCCAAGGCGTCTCCACGCAAGGCCAGGCACAACGCTGAAGCTTGGGTCTCCTGTGACCACCCGTGGATCGAAGCCGCTGTCTCGAAGAGAGTCATGTAGTCCTCCCACGGCGTCTTTCCGTCGAATACTGGAATGGTGTTGTGAGCTGGTGGCGTCCCATTATTGGCGGGCAGAATAGTTTTATGAAGACTGGCCTCGGGGGAACGGTCGGTGTCGTTCGTCGGTGGGTTGCTCATACGTCCCTCTAGAGCCTCTACTCTTTGCCTAAGTTTGCTTTCAATTGAATTCAATTTTTCTCCTAACCTAGATTCTACATCTGCTACTTTATTATCTACATTTTCCATTAACTTAGTTTCTAATGTGCCTAATTTAGACTCTAGCCTATTTTCTACATTGCCTAGTTCATTTTTAACACTGCTTAATTCATTACCTAGTTCATTTTTAACACTGCTTAATTCATTACCTAGTTCATTTTTAACACTGCTTAATTCATTACCTAGTTCATTTTTAACACTGCTTAATTCATTACCTAGTTCATTTTTAACACTGCTTAATTCATTACCTAGCTTATTTTCTACATTGTCTAATTCATTTTTAAAAGTTGCAGACAACTTGCTCAAATCAGTTTCAAACAGAACGTCATCTGGATTTTCCCCTAACTCTACAAAAAATTGACGCAAGCGATGTTGCAGTACACTTTTATTTCCGGAAGAATCCAGATCACGTTCTTCTAATTCCCGTTTTAAATCCGCAACTTTTAAATCCATCAATTTAAGACTTTGAGAAGCCATTTTTCAAACAGTAGCCCAATTATTACAAAATAAAATAACAATTACACAAGATCCCACTTCTGACACCAATTTGTTACGGGCTACTGGGTGTAAAATGGACTAAACTATTACTTAATTCAAGAATCTAATATTTATTAACAAATTAACAAGAATACAATGAGATTATTTAAAACAGTTAAATTATTAAACTAATATCAATATACAATAATAATATTCTACTAAATGTTATCTAATTTCTAAGATAATATACAAATAATATAAGATATTGTTTATACTAAGTAACTAAACTATTTATATAAATTTGTACAAGTACAATAATATTACACTATAGTTTACAATTACAAATTAACACTTACAGTTCGCTAACTAAAGTCCACCGACCGTAAGACTCTTCAAATATGACAAACTGCCACACAGTTTATTACACTTATTACACGGTCACTAATTGTCACTGTTGCTCACTAAGCACTTATTACAGACTGATACTAATACTAACTAACTCACACACACTGCCACTAATTAACGACTGCTACTCACTGGCTTATTACAGACTCGTCTTATTACTACTGCCGCGGCCGAAAACGCTGTCCTTTTTATATAGGCAAGGTAGGTCGTGGTGGGGCATTACTCGGAACAGGGTCGAGAACCATCCAGGCCGATCCAGGTTGAACGAGATTGGCCTCGGCAACTTCTTTAATCCCTTCCGCTTAATCCCATTGTTTGCCTAATCCTGTCTAGGCAGATCAGAAGCCGGTCCTACTTCCTGCTCTGACCGTAACAATATTACCAGGACCGGGACTCGAACCCGGTTATTCCACGTAACCGTCGTGGGGCCTAGCCACCTCAGCATAAGGGATCAAGTCCCGGTCCTGGTCATATCTTTTCATTTCAAATAAAATATTTAAAAAATTATAACATCTAACAATAAAATAAATTATAATAATATATAATGACGTAAGTCAACAAGAACCGAAAATAAAAGTAATGTTTAATGAACATTCTCCCCGTGTATACATCGCAAATTGCGAGAACACGGAGATATAGGATCAGTGAAAAGAAAGGATACGTCTGACCGAGAAGCGAACTAGGATGGCCGAGGTGGCTAGGCCCCACGACGGTTACGTAGAAAACCCGGGTTCGAGTCCCGGTCCTGGTCATATATTTTCTTTTCAAATAAAATATTTAAAAAATAAATAAAATATTAACTTATAATTCGGCGACGATTAAGGTTTCATTGATGTCCTATCCATTACTTAAAAATGAAGAACCTTTTAGAGACTTTACAATAAATAGTTATAGGCATTAACTTAGTTTAATTAAGTTAATATTTTTATAAATATATTTTCAATTTTAACCAAGGGTTTCACATATATCAGATATCTCCATCATTGTTAGAGTTTTGGGGGAAAAAAATGAAAGTGAAAAGAGTAAAAACCTGCACAGATTTTAGAAACAGTAAAATATTCTGACGCTATTATTTTATATGCGTCCCTTCCTGTGTAATTCTTTTAGTCAAAATAAAAGAGAGATTAATCTGTTAAAACAGAATTAAGGATAAAGGTAAGTCATCGTATAAAAAAAAATAAAAAAATATGTAACAGAAACATTTGGTTTTAGTTCTGTCGTAAACTAAATATCCAAAGCAGTATTCAATCCAGGGAGAAAAAAAACAAAATTGCTGGGCGAATTACCAGCTGATATTTTACCATTAGTGTTATATTAAATTTAAAGCCTACGGGGAGATCTGATATCGTTATTTCCACGATAAAGGAGCTATAACAGTCATGTTTATTAACATTGAACGATTTATATCACATAATATGGTAATTACTCATTAAATTAATATTTTTTTAAGGCGAAACACACAGCAGATATATTTTTTTCATTTAATTTAAACACTGTGTTATAATAATACAAGAAAATATAATGAATGGTATGTAATGGCATGACGTAAAGAGAGATGAGAAACTACCCTATGATAGGTACTCAAAAACAAATGAAACTTTTCAGACACCTCGAATTACAAGGAATTGAAGAGGTTGCTAGGTTTGATACTAGTGGGTTTGATCGGGAATGAAGTTTATCATGAAAAGACTGGTATCGGGTTCGGGCCAAATCAGCAACAAATGGGACATTGAGGTCATTGTGGATGACCTGAACTCGGACGTGCAGGCTCTCACACTGTTGCCGGCATTGTACGTTGCCGGTCTTCTGTAGTTGATTGTGCGGCTTAACAAAGTGAAGACGCGTTTTTAAAATGGATGAATTCGAAGAAATGTTTCTTTTAGAAAATTCGTACCGCGATTTAATTCGTAGACGTCGACGTTGGTGTGTGAAGGTTAATGAAATAAAACATGTTTGTTAAAACATTCGTAGTTTTAATGTACAGAAAACAACTGGGTGAATATGACCACCTTTTTGAAGAATTCAAATTACAACCCATCAAGTTCTTTGAATTTTTATGTATTTTAGCACATTTTAATATGGTTTAAGCACAGTCGAACCACTAATAACAAGGCAGAATACAAACTAGTTTATATACAGGAATGTATATCGCCGACGGAAAGACTCGGATGCGAAATCCCAACAAGTTCGGACTCGTCGATTGGTCGGCCGTGAACGGACGGCATCGGACGATGGCGGTTATAGTGGTTTAAGCACTCTCTTTCTTTTACATAAGTTTGATTTGATCTGCCGAGATCGGCCGATAACGCCCGAGTAAAGTTTGAGCGATAACGGTTTAGGTGTACGCGTGCCTTAAGAGGTTTGGTTAGGTTTTAGTATTTAAAGACAAGCAACATCTATGGTCATCAGAGTCCCCTCTTCTTTTGGTTTAATATTTATTTATATTTTACCAAAGATTTTATATATAAATATTATATCTTATTGAACATATTATTATGTTTAAGAAAAGTTGTTATTTCATCTATAATTGTGATGTTATAGCCCAGGATAGTCAGGTTTTTTATATCAATTCCTCAGCCATGAAAATATGTTTCATACAGGGGGCAGTCCTCCAAGATATGGGTGATAGTTAATTGCACCCTACAACTTTCGCACTTAGGTTGTGCATCTCTCTCAATCAGATATCCGTGCGTCAAACCGATTGCCGATTCTTAATCTTGTGATGACTACTTTTTCTCTTCTGTTGCTGCGGCAAGAACTCTCCCATGGTTTTATTTCTAATTTAATACTTTTCAATTTATTAGTTTCCTCAGTTGCCTCCCATAGCTGTATCCACGTCACGGCGTTTTAGTTATTGCGAAATGTCTGATTTGGTTAAACTTTTGTTATAGCTAGTGGTGATGCTGCTTTCTTGGCTGCTTGGTCTGCCGCTTCATTGCCTTTGATCCCCACATGAGATGTTATCCAAACAAATACTAACTCCTTGTCCATGCTTTTGATCATCGTTGAATAAGCTTGGGCTGTTTTAATTAAGTTTAAAAAGAATTAAATTAAATACTAAGATATTCAATAACTTGATCGAAGCTTTTGTTGACTGGATTGTGTTGACTAGTCGTTTAAATGGGAATCAACCAACGGAGTACGACACATGTCTCTTGATGAGAACTTCCAAAACTGAGCAGATAGATTCTTATTTTTACGGTTTTGGAAGCGGTGTGATGTCTCCAGGAATAAAGGATCGGAATAAGCCTACGAAATGATTAAGGAGTTTTATATGGTTATATCGATTGAACTTGGGTTCAGATGCGTAGCATTGAGATTATATGAGGCGTTTGGAGGAATTGTACAAGTGGAAGACGATACTGAGAATTTACTACATTTAAATCGGTATTGTAGGTTCCATTTCTTTTCAAGGAGAATACGTTAAATGAATAAATTAATGACTCCATTCGTCAAGGTGATACAGCAGATTTTAAATTATTTTATATAAATGTAGTTGATCGCTAAATTATGAAGAATGGTTCTTAAATGTTAATTTGTAGAATATCAAGTTGAAAACGAAATTATAATTATGATTATATGAAACGATGCTTGAGTTTATTTTTATTTACAATTACAGCTGTGCTCAAGGTCCCATTGTGCGGAGGCAGTGGACTAATTTATTTACTTAAAGGCCGTTTCATCTAATGCGGTTAATGAGAGGTTCCTATCCACGACGGCTCCGAAATGGAAAGACCTTTCGGACCTGAACGTTTTAGACGCTCGTTAGCCACAATTAGGAAGCCGAAATCAATTTGATAGCGAAGAAGTGGAGGCCAGTTTATTTGCAATTAAGTGGCAGTGTGAGGAGCAATCAAGGAAAGGGGAAACAGAGTCGAGTAATCAACTGGGATTAGGAATGGGATAGGGTACCCGGCTCTGTGGAGCCCCATTAGCTCGGATATAAGAGCAGATATTAGTAATCGGGATAATAACAGATTACACGATAGCTGTCCGTCCGTCCATAGAGAAATGGCGAAAATGGAATAGTCCGGCTTTGATTCTTACAAAGAATAAGAAAGGATGACTACTGCAACATTAAATGGTACTACATAAACAATAAACATACTGTATAATGTACAGCAACAATTTACTCCTTGCTCTGGTCTATTTCCTAGCAACAGAGGCAAAGCCCTCTAATTTCCGTCTACAAATGAAAAAAATGGCCTATTGTAAAAATGGTAAAAGCGAGCTAACCGTAGGTGCTCCATGTACAGAAGTTGAACTCAACAAAAGCACTGAATAGAGAACACCGCAGAAAGTCAGTAGAATAAGGAGAGAGGCCCAGAAGTATGTGGATCATTCAGAGCCGAGATATTCACTATGCTATTCACATGTCACCACGAAATAATCAGCAATTAATATCGTGTTTGTACCTTATTTCCTGTTATTATTATAAGGTATAATTAATACAATTCCTTTTATATTTATAATTTTCTAACTTCTACTACAGTACGGTATATTCTATATTCTATAACCTGATATACAGTCCACAATACCAAAACTGGAATATACCCTATCTCATAGAACGGGATTTTATATTCTCACTTTGACATATACGTAACATACATATAAATGCTGATAAAAATGCTGAAAAGCCAACTCGATTGGCGGGTCAAATACCTAAATTTTCAAAGACCGATGTAAATATCCCTACGTAATATATTCAACATCTAAAGTTCCAACATGAAAAGCGTCTAACTTAAAATCATCTAATCTGTATTCTATTATAACGTGAAACTGGGCGGAGATTAAATTCCAAGTACTGGAGCGTAAAAATATAAAACCCATCCAAAGCTATAACAAATGAGCATCCTATAATATGACAAATACATCAGGCGTCCAGGATCACAAGCGGTTAACTCCAAATAAAAAAAAATACAAATTTTCACTTGTATAGTCAAGCAATTTTTTATCCACCCGAAACTTCAGATACTGGATATGTACATAAACATTCTTTTTTAAACCTGACAACATCCAGCCTGAAAATAAAACTTAGAATGTTGAACAGCGACTGGTCAATTTTCATTAATCAACTCACTGATCTTATGTCCATCACTTTTAGTATCTATAAATTCTTTAAAAAATTATTTGTAATGAAGTAGAGATGTGAATTCTCTATTTTTTTTTGGTAAATATACAAACAAACATGGACTGTGTACTGAATCAAAAATAAAAATAAATAAACTAAAATTCAACATCTTGGATACCATATACAGTGGAACGTCAATTATCCGAACTAATGTTGTCAGGGGTGGTTCGGATAATAAAAAGTTCGGATAATCGAAATTCACTTAAAAAATAAATACCAAACAAATGAATAGGAAGGGATTCAGAGAAACAAATGAAATTACCTATTTAGGTTTACAGTTCTTAGTAAACAAATACCTATTAACATACATCCACATATAAGTTCATTTTTTTGATATTTCCGAGAAATGATTAGGGCTTCTTATTGACGGTCATGGAAAAAATAATTTTAGTTTTCTTCAAATTTTACTTTAAATAACAATAATTTTAACAATACAAATAAGTAACTGGATGATCTGATCAAATTAATTAAAATTACTTTTTATTTGAAAAGAAAAGATATGTCCAGGACCGGGACTCGAACCCGGGTCTTCCAGATCGCTAGTTTGGGACTCTACCAACTGAGCCATCCTGGCTGTATCAGGCTCGCTCCACGGTCAGGATGGCTCAGTTGGTAGAGTCCCAAACTAGCGATCTGGAAGACCCGGGTTCGAGTCCCGGTCCTGGACATATCTTTTCTTTTCAAATAAAAATATTTAAAAATTAGTAACAAATAAAATGAAATAAATTAAAATTACATATGAAAAAAAAAACAGTTTCGTCAATTAAACGTTCGGATAACTGACGTTCAGATAATTGACGCTCCACTGTATTATATTTGTAATGTTGCATTCTTTCATTCAGAAATTGATTTTGGGTGTTATTTATGCGTTTTTATTAGGAACATAGAATAAATACTGTATACATATCACAGGTAAAATATATTGTTAATGGCAATTTATTGTATTAATTATAAGTATATTTTGACTTTTTTTTCAATAAGCAGGTACTAATAAACCTAATTATAACTGACAGAACATTAATTCTACCAGTAGCAACTATATTATTAAATACTCTGAACACAGGGGCTACCTGTGGTCTAGTTGTTAGGATAAAAAACTACTAAGCCCATGATCGCTGGTTCGTAGCCCGCCAGGTGGTCCTAGGATTTTTCAAAGAGAGTAAAAGATACTTTTATGCGGTTCTTCGGAAGGGACGTTAAACGGGGTTACCGAGCCTATATGATGTCAGATACTCGTTCAAAAATTCCTACCTAATTAAACCTGGATAGGCTAAATTTAGACCTCCTAATGTAGCATCGTCCGATTAGCCATAGCTGCATAAAGTGACGTTAAATAAAGAAACAACAACAATAATTTGAACACTCAGCTAAGAAGAAATAAGCAGTTAAGATGTCTATAATGAAGCTAATAGTCTGGATAGAAAAAGTGTACAAAAGAACAATTGATTGCAAATAGTAGTGAAAAAAGGTTAGAAAAGGATTTCAGAAGGTAACATAATATGTTATATATGAATTACCTAATAATTCATAACAATTATTTATGAATAAATGAAAAATTGCCAAATACTTAACAGATAGTGGTGTGACTTTGAATATCATTGAGAAATATTCATAATTTATAGAAATTTACAAAATTATCTCGTTAGAATAATTAAATATTCACATTAGTTAAATCTGAAGTACCGTAACAATAATTACAGTAATAATCAGTATTAGCATATAGTTTTAGAGCAGATGTATTACAGGACAGGTTTAAAGGTGTTAGAGCTAAATTGGTCTTCTTTAATTATATCACTAATTGCTGAGAGATGCAATTACAGTGACAGAACTCTATTATACACATATGTCATTCTTAACTAAATTACTACTATGATGTCCTGGATCCCTAAGGTGTTTCAGAGTATTATAGTATTTCTGGTATATTTATGTATAGTGTACATCACCTATCTATTCTAACAATTTTCTTTGCCTTACAACAATTCAAAGATAGCATACACGCTGCTAATAAATTTGCTGTTAGTCAAGTGAGATCAAGTAACATTAGCCTGCTAACCAGAAGAAGTAATTTTATTATAATTCACTTCATGGGTTATTAACTCCCATATAGTGTACTGAGGCTTCATGTAGTACTGAATTGATATGATGTAGGTTGCGGGTTCGATAACGGGTGTATCAGATAAATTATTTTATTTGTTAACTGCCGAGGATGCACACTATGAGATCTGGAGACACTCCTGGTGCTAACAAATCCTTAAACTTGGCGGATGAGCGTTATCTCGGACAATAGCCTATGTGTACAAACGTTGTTCCAGGAATAGGACAGTCTCTACCATGTACTGAAACCAAGTGCTACTAGTTTTTTTCTTTATAATCCAGCCGATATTATAAACATAATTCCTAAAACTATGAACCCATTAATCAGTTGAAAGTGATTTTCATCCTGCTATATCGTTCAGTACTTAGGTGTCGTTTATTTTTAAATTAAAATATTGTCCGTAGCTACTCTCAACATAAACATAATTTAATTGAATAGGTAAAAAAAAATTAAAGAAAAATTAAAAAGTATCTGAGAATTCATTATGATATTTCTCAGAGAGTTCTATTGGCTGACACCGATAAAGTGTTGCAAATGTCTCAATTAGTTTTCTTATTTATGGTTTATGCTTATACCCGTATATCCTAGACCCCCGGGGAATAAGTGGTTACATCGAATTTTCTCCAAAATGATTTTCTTGTCCTTAAAGAGTGTATTATTTTCGTAGTGAATAAAGAGATATGTCGTTGGGTAGAGTAAGTATTATTGCTTATATTAAAATTCCATTTTCAGCCAAAAACTACGAGAACGACACGATTCCGTTTTCCTTAATAAAGTTAACTCTCACTGGACAAAATTGGACTTAACCGCTTATTCGGTGGCAAATATATAGGTGAGGCGTTCAGGATCAACTCTAAAATTTCAAAAATTGACTTTTTCATATTTTCCGCTAGTTTAGTCAAGCAATTTTTTCCAACACTACCCTTTTCCATATTATTTCAAATAATTTTAGTCTAGTTGTAAATTTAAAACAATGTTTGACTAAACTTGCATACAATTGAAAAAGACAATTTTTTAAATTTGGAGTTATCCGGTTTGGATCCTGAACATGCATTAGTTTTCTGTGTGTTTATTTGGAATAATCATACACCGCCATCTTGAAAATGGCATCGCGAACTGAATTACTCTAATTCTACTCTAGCGTTCCAGTTATAATGAGGAGTGGCCGTGACCCAGAAATCGACACCCCCGTTCCCACAATTTTGTTATGCAACGTCTTTAATTACAGACCACATAACAGGGAATTAAGGATTTGATTTAAGAAGGATTATGAATAAAGCATGAGGTAACCCGAAGTGCGATAGAGGCTGGCGATGCCCCTCCAAGGCGTCCTAATATCCCGTTCTAATTAGCGAAGGTACACCCTGGCCTAGTTCCCGCTACACCCTCGCAAGGACGTCAGGGCGTGTTCCGGCCATCCCCGTCCGAGGAATTCCCGATCGTCGACGATAAGGGTATCGTAAATCATTGATAATGCCTTCGTGGATCACTAACTGGTTTAAGATAAAACTGAATTTAAAATGAATTTCAATAAATTAGGTTTTATTTAATAAATCATAGAAAACTATAATGTTGAGTCCTGGTATATGTAAAGATCGATTTTTCCTCTGAAGAAGATAAGCCAAAGCCCCGAGCAAAGAGAGTGTGGACAGACGACAGAAACGAGCAGTTGGAGAGGGAATAAAGAAATACTGGGAAGAAAAAAGAAACACCATATATCGTAACTTGTATGCGGTCCATAGACGGCCAAATTCATAAATAAAAAAAAAAGATCGATTTTTAAATAAAGTATATTCGAATATAATCCATATGCTACGATATTCACATAACAAAAAAGGTACATTCCATTCCAAGACAGTATGACTTATACCTTACCAATGCACCGCTTTAGTATACAAATAATCTAGGATAAATTTTATATAAATCGTATTATATTTAAAAATAATTTATATAATTTCCGTCAGGAGAGGAATGGGCCAGTGGTAGAGCGCTGAGTTGCAATGGTTCTAGGTTTAAATCCCGCTGCTTGCAAGACCTTTATTTAATCTGTTTGCAACCTGACATAGATCCTATAGGATCTAGGACCCTCATGGGGCTCACCCAGCCTCTATAAAGTAAGTTCCGAAAAGAAGGGGAGGAAATCTAGCGGTGAGCCTGATCTAAGGCAAATCACCACCCTACTCAACCATTTTCCAAGAAACAGTACAGTATCTACCATGTACTGAACCCCAGACCCTTTCAAGTGGTACAGTTTTTTTTTATTTCCATTTAAGGGCTATTTATTTTAATATAACAATCTCCTCCCAAATAACAGTACCTACTGTATTACTTTAAATTTAATTTTAAAAAATCTAATTTATTGATATATATAACTATAATAATATTACAACAAGAAAGTCTGCTAATATGAACAATATGACATGAAAAAGACTTGTGGAGAAACTACCCATCGGTAGCACTCCAAATAAATATAATTTAAAAACATAAAAATACAAACTGAATGTATTGACATTTTTTCTATAATATTTGATATGTTCAGGTTCTAAAGCGGAAAAATCCACAATTTAAAAAATTTAATTTTTCACTTTTTTTCGTTAGTCTAGTCAAGCAATTTTATGCTCCCGAAACTTTAGGTTAAGAATCGGACATAAAACATTAGAAATAAGGTGGCGAAGTGTCGTGTTAAAAAAAATTGACAGACTATACTCGCGAAAAATATGGAAAAGCAAATTTTTGAAATTTCGGAGTCATACTCTTTTGATTCTGAACGCCTAATTTAATTTATCTTGAAAAGTATGTTAATTAAAATTTCTCTCAGAATTTCTTGTCATAATCCCATAAGAAAAATTGTGTTTTTTTTCAAATATCGACAAACGAGGTAAAACTTAAATCTTTCAAAACTAAATAATATTAAATCACTAATAAAAAATGAATAAATAATTTCTAAGAAGAAAAAAGAAACTCTAATAAAAATCATAGATGTTTACGATATTTACATACTTGAACCCCGAACCGTATTTCTCCCAAGAGTGATGGAGGATAGAAAAAATAAAAACATTGGCTAAGTAAATTAGAATTTTAATTATTGTCATATAATTGAAATGACGTTTTGATTGGTTGAAATGACGGAGAAATTTTGAAAGATATTAGTGACTTGGTATAGAATTAACTTAACCATAATATAATAACTAGAATATATTAACCATGCCTTTAAGGAAATATTTTCATTATATTTATTTTGAGATGGCTGAATAAGATAATGTGACCGAAATCTTTCTTTTTACAAGTGTATAATTTTGAGCAAAAGTTATTAGGTTTAAATAATTAATTGTTATAATTTTCACCATAATCTATAACCATATGTAGTATAATTTTACATTTGTGTTTAACGTTCTGGTTAACGAATTTTTGAGATAATGACTCCACCGATCATAGCATTTAATGGGTTAAATTGCATGTATTAATTTCTTGATTTTTTAAATCGATTAATTTTAAAATCGATTGATCTCAATTGAATTGAATTTACTTTTTTTTTAAATATAGAATGTATAAGTTGAATTTAATGTACCATTCGTTACCTGTATCATTAACGCCTTCACTAAAACAACTATCGCTAATAAAACATTTTAACACGTGCCCATAAACTAAACTTGCTTGGTGGTAACCAAATGAGATATGATCTGCATTTCAGTCGCAAGTCTTGAGTGATCGACATATTATGCCCCAATTATACGAGTTCGAAGTTGTAAATGGAGAGTGACAAATGTCATAAGTAAGCTATAACTTATTTCCACAACAGTTGAGTAAGAACGTCATTAAATGAGAATGTACCAAAGTAATATTACAGCATCGGGCTCGTTAGGTCCAAGCACTTACTATGATCGAGGGGTAGCTGTCGAATTCAATTTTTTTTGTAACTTTTTTTTGAGCCTAAAGAAGGAAAACAATTCAATTATTCTTATTATACGGCAATTCCTACCAGTAATCACTTAATTAGCTCGGGAATATCAATCTTAATTTTATGTCTATTAATTTGCGCGTAAAGTACTAAAAGTTAATGTTAATAATTCTTAATATTTATTATTAATAATACTTAATATTTATATATAGGTACCTAATTTTCTTGACTGTTAGTAAAAAAAGGTTTTTACCTTCAGTTTTTGAGAGTCAGTCGTATGCTTGTTAAACTATCTTTTGGTGAAGTTTCGAGACTATATTTCGCATTTCAGCTATCTCCAACTCATGAACTAATTATATGGCTTTTTAAATTATTGGTTTGAAAATTATATGGTAACATTGTACAAGTATTTGATTGAATGATGTTGTGGTAAACATTTCATCATCAATTTATACGTATAATATATGTATTAACATCACACAAATTTCAACTTTAAATTTAGACTTGTGATTTATTTAATTCATTGAAAACCTGTTTTTCACTGTTTCGGGCTGATTATGAAAACCACATAGCCCCGAACAGTCGCCAAAAAATTGTCTAACGAGTATTCCTCTGAATCCCAAGAACCAAAAGTTACTTAATGTTATATATGTATATATATGTGTGTGTATATATATATATTTGTTCTCTCCACAACGTGGAATCAATTTATTTGGATCAAAAGATGTGTCATTAAAAATCAATTATTCTTTTCATTGTTCTCCTAATCACCTAGTTGATATTGTACGCCTTCTTGTCGTTATTTTATGTCACTACAAAGAATAACTTGGATTTGTGTGAGAAAAGTAAGTGAAAATCTTTATATTTGGCCTCAGGCGCCAGTTGACTTAGCAACGCCACTGCTAATAGGTGTAGTTGTTTAAATGGATTCAAGATTTCATTGCATTAAATGGAATAGATATTTATTCGTCAAGAATTAATATCAACAAGTAAGAATAATTAGAATAGAATGCGATTGCAATAGTAGGTTCACAATAAAAAAATCTTTAAGATGTCATCATGTAAACTAAATCTCATTGCCTTTAATTAATGGTCTCGATCATTTGAAAGTCGTGATTCTCCCATGGTAAGATTGAAAAAAACATATTCCCATAAAAACGAGATGTAGCCCTGCACCGTTTACCAAAGAAGAGAAAATCAAGCTCCTGTGCCCTACTTCACACGATGCAACTTCGGCGACAAGCATGTCTCGGAACTTCGTCTTAATCTACGCATCTGATCAATCCACTTGCTATTCTAATATGCATTGACCATCCTGTGTGATATTAACATAATAAATTTACCTTTCCTAAAAAAAATAATATATAATATATAATGTATAAAAAAAACTGTACCACTGCACAACCCTAGATGAGTTCTCTGGGGGGGGGGGGGGGGGGTCATAAATAAAAGGCTTAACGAACCCGAAGGCTCGATGCCGATAACACCAATCTCCGCTTTCAAACTTCCGTCCGGGGAGCACCAACCAAACCAAAACCCGCTAGATCACTCTAAATGCAATCATCCCACCTACGCCTCGGTCTACCCGACACCCACCTACTCAGACACTTATCAGTCGGTACCGCACCTATTAACATCCTAGGAAGTCGTTCGTTACTAAGCCCAGCAACTTTGCATGTCCATCTTAATCTTCGCGACGCTATCACCTGAATAATATTCCGCGTTAGGTAATCTCCTATATTCCCCAGTGGTCTCATCCTTTTTTGGACCGAATGTTCTACGTAACACTTTATTTTCGATTACCTGAAGACGTTGTTCATCACAGTACATAGTAGAATCTATATTGTTTCAAAGACGACGGTTGTGCAGGGAGGTGATTTGTCTGATATCACGCTCAACCACGAGAATTGTCCCCCCAATTAAAGGTACCCACATTGTAGAAGCTGGGTGAGCCCCATGAGGTTCTCCAGATCCCGTAGAGTCCATCCTTATCTGTTAACAGGTACAATAATTTATCTACCACAGCGATATTTTTAGCCTGGAAGATTCGGTACAACAACTCAGCGCTCTACCACTGAGTACCCCGTACCTTAATATTAATACTAGTACTAATTAAGTTATATATATAAAGCTAACAATTAAAATCAATTGCTGAGTGAATTTTAGAAAATAATGATCATATCAAAACATTTTCTATTTTTAAAATAAGTTTTCGCTAATTTTTTAAAACTCGCAATTCTTTCTTTTCTCAGAAGTATCTCATGAATTCTTGGAGTAATTCAAGTGCGTGTGCATTACATGTTTTTATAGTTTTCAACACTCTATTGTTATCCCTAGACAAATCAACATTTGTTTTTATTTAGGGGTGAATTGTTGTGAATACAATTGTGTCTCTTGAAGCTCCTTTTAGTTTATTTTCAACCACTAATATTCTACAAGGCCACATACAGAATATCAAAATAAATGTGGTATTCCTAAAACGATGTGTCAATATAATCACAAAGTTATATAATTCTGTTAAAAAGGTTAAATTAAATCAACCTTAAAAAAATTCTCAAGTCCAGTGTTTCCCTTCCTTCGTAGCACCCTTACCAGAAAAACTCGACAGGCCAAGTGCGATCTTTCAGAAAACTTCTGACCAGAGAGATGTCTATGTGGCATTTCCCCATGTACAAACATACTTCCATAATAGTCGTAACAACGGCTTAGCCATAAAAACATCCGTAACAGTTTGTAGCAATAAAACTAACTGACGCCCTGAGCCATTCGTTAATTATCAGCTTATATAATCCTGTTTTACCAAAAGGGTATGACGTCAATTAATATTATGATGCAATAAGTCTACTCCAGGAAAGCAGACCCTGTAATTTCGAATTGTACAAAAATGTGTGAAAATGATAGTAAAATGTTATGAAAACAATATTAAAGAATTATCTTTATTTATATAATTATTTATTATTATAATTATATATTATTTATAGAATTATCTTTATTATTTAGATAATTATTTTAAAAAAATAATAATTGATGTTCTTATAGAAAAGTAAAGAGAATAAACACTTGGATCAAATTCGCTAGGTGCGCGATTAGGCAGGTGCAAGTGAAAATTAAGGAATAAATACAAAAAAATCATTAAGATGTTTTATTAAGATGGACTCGTAAAGATTCATAACCAGTAGGATAGATTACCAACTCTTCAAGCACTGATACTGATATACGATCATAGAAGCATTTAAAAAAATATTTTTAAACATTAAATTATTAAAAACTAACTTAAAATAGAAGTAGTTCAATAGTTAAACTTTTTAAAGTTTTATTCAGTTCATAAGGTAAATTAAAGTGGTAAAAGGGAGCGGGATTGCTCAGCTTGTAGAGTGTTAAGTGCTGTGCTGAAGGTCCAGGGTTCAAATCCAGCTCCTCCTGGGCCCACCCAGCCTCTAAAAACAAGTAGAAATAACTTGACTGTTGATCGTGATCTCGGACAAATCACTCCCCTGCTCAACCGTTGTCCTAGAAACAGTACAGTCTCTACCATGTACTGAACCCAACCCTTCATGAATTGTAGTAGTGTTAGTTTTTCTTTTTTTTTTAAGAGATAAAAACTGTCTTGGAAAGATATGAAACAAAAATGTAATCTGGGGTCCCACATAATATTTTGTTCTATATAATTTAAATATAATACATGTTAAAGTTTAACATTTTATTAACAATATTTAACAATTAAAGTACAACATAGCCATTTTAATAATAAACTAGCCAATACACAAATAAACTGGAATAATAAACAAAGATGAATAAAGAAATAATTTATAGAACAAAGATAAATAATAATAAACAAAGATAAATAAAGATTTACAAAAAATTTGAAATAGATCTTCCCCATAGTAACAAAAATAGACTTAGAAAAAGTGATAGAACATTATCAAAACAGTTTATTATCATCAATAGCCGAATCTACACAACAATCATTAAAACAACTCAATATTTAAAGAAGTAGTAACGACAAGAATCCCTACATACATTTTTTAATTAAACTAAAGAATATGTTCAGACGTAAACACCAACAATACCTAATTAAAACATTTAAAGCAATTGAAATATATTTATCTAAAATAATATACAAATTATTATCTAATCAGGCGTACAAACAATGGAACGAAAATCTCAGTAAAGTCAAAAATTCAACCGATAAACTCTGGGGGATACACAGAATTTTCAAAAAAGGCAAAGCATACCATTATCCACCTCTCACTTATTCGAATTTTCTCCTGCTGGAAAAGCTAATCTGATAGCGGACGATTTAATAAAAGTTAGTGAACAAAATAATAATTTAAGAACCAGTAGCCACACCACATGAATAAATAGAGAAGTGAAAAGAAAATTAAACCAAAATATTGTTACCCCCCAAAATGCACTGTGCATCTATTCAGAACTTTATAAAATTCTCAAAAAAATTAATACGAAAAAATACCCGATAATGACGCAATATTTCCAATATACTTGAAAAAGTTATCACCGGCAGAAATCACACGCCTGGTACATTTGATAAATTTAATGTTAAAACTAAAATATTACCCACAGATATGGAAAATGGTAATAATTAAAGCAATTCCCAACCCTAACAAGTTGCAAAACAATTCCCAAAATATAACGCACTCTCTTATTACAAGATTCGCACTTTCACTGACAGTCAGCTTGACTTCACGTATATTGTAAAATAAAACGGTGAGAACTTGTCGATTAGATGGTAATTTTGCACCATTTATCTGGTGGCTTGGCAGTCCGATAAGGTAAATATTTTGTTTATCACTTCGTAATTCCACATACATCTTCACACAATAAACAACAACGCAACAATAATAATGTTAGAAATCACGTATGAAATGACAATTGAAACTCGCAGTAACAGGTCGCAGCGCTGCACCCGCGCAACTTGAATGGACAAGTTAAAAACTCAAGTCGGCACGGGTTATCGTTTATAAATCGGGCTAAGATTTATTTCTGTACTATAGAAAGCAATTCCCAACCCTAACAAGGGCAAAAAAACTTGCAGAACACTACAGGCCCATTAGTTTGTTATGCGCTATAGGTAAAATAGCAGAAAAAATAATATATCAAATTTTAAACAAATTTATTAAAAATAATGAAATCTTTATAAATGAACAATTTGGCTTCGGCACAAGCATTCTGCTATAGCTCAATTAGACAGGCTGACCGACCATATCACTGAGGGGTTTAATAATAAACAACATACGGGTATGGTATTACATGACGTGCAGAGAGCTTTCGACAGTATCTGGCATAACGGGCTGATATTCAAACTCACTCTTTACAATTTCCCTCCATATTTAATAGCATTAATTAAATCTAATTTATCAAACCGCACGTTTAAAGTAACTATAGAAAGCCACTTACTTCACAGTACGTACGTCGTACACTCACACCCGGATTCCCTCTGGGCGGGGTTATTTCCCCAACGCTATACAGTAATTATATTAATGACATACCGAATACATTCAAAGGACAAAATTCCCTATTTGCAGATGATACAGCTTTTATGCTACAAGTTATAGAACAGACACAATTACAAATAGACTGACTACAGCTCTAAAAAAAAAAGAGAGATTCTACAATAAATGGAATATTAAAATAAATCAAGATAAAACTTTTACTTATCACACTGTTTATGTGTCCAATAATGCTAACAAGGCTCTGTGTACTAGATATCCATACTTTAACAGGAATTCTAAATTAAGCACAGATAATAAGTTATTATTATATAAAGCCTGCTTACGTTCTATTCTAACATATGCATGCCCAATATTTAATTATATGTCGAAAACAAATTATAAAAAACTACAAATATTTCAAAACAAATGCCTAAGAATCGCTGGAAACTATGCATATTACACTAAAGTTAAAATTATGCATAAAGATTTATTTATACCGTATATTAATGTATTTATCAATAAATTATGTAAACAATTCTTTTTTAAGTGTAAACACAATAAAAACCCACTTATAAAAAATATTGGAAACTACACAAAATATAGTACAAAGTGGTATATACACAAAAGAACAAAGCATTTATTCCTATAGGATACCAAATTATCTTATATTATTGTTATTGTTCATACAGATGTATATAAGTTATTAAGAATGTATAGATACAATTTTTGTTTATTTTGATTATAATTTTTTTTCTCTGTTGAAAGTTTTTTTGTATATATTTTTTTCTTTCATTGTATATGTGATTCTTTATAGATGTATTTAAATTTTTCCAAATTTTTTAAGTTTGAGACTGGTCTGTTTGGTACTGCATATTATTTTTGTAGCAAATTATATTAGAAATAAATAAATTTTTAAAAACATGTTAAAGTTTTTAATTGTAAATTAATTAGTGATTAGTGAATTTTTTAACAATATTGTCATCTTTATTATTGATATCCATATAGTACAGGCTTGCAACACCGCATCCATAACCCATCTGACAGACTAAAACCTAAGATGACTTGCTCTAAAATGACGTTGACCCTCTCTTGTCGGTTTTTCATTTGTTTTGTTTTTTATCTTTAGACAATCTAATAGCATAGCTAATAAGTATAGATAATGGACATAAGTCAGCCTTCCTCTGTTTTTTAGACCCTTCGAGGTGCCTGAGGGTCCTCTTAAAATGTTCAGGTACTTGAGTTATGGAGTCAATAGAAAAGGACAACCTCAATGACATCTACAATTGCATCGATATGTGTCGGTATAATTTAACTTATTTGTACCAAGACTTTTTTCTTATTTAAAAAGCGAAATAGGTCAATTTATTTAACAAGCAGCACTAAATTATTGTACTTAGTAACGCGTAATATTTATCATCATTTATTTGATACATGGAACCTATCATGTTTCATGTATCAAATAGGTCAACCCTAGACCACATTACAAGCCCGTTGGCTTTAAAATAAATAATCCTCCTTAATAAAGAGATTTTTTTCTGACCTCCACCAACATAATATAATTCAATTTAATATTTATCAAAAATATCTCTTAATGAGCGTCAAACGATTACATGCGTTGAATGATGCCATTTTAAATCTTTACTACCATTCAAAATTTTACTTTAATAAAAACCTATGGCTTTGCCTAATTAAAAGCCTTTATATCAAACGTCATTGAACCCTAGCGTTTTTCTGTGTTGAGAAACTGAATTTTTCCAATTTTAAAGCTTATATATTATTTCTGATTTATGGTAATACGTCAGATATTTACCTCAGTATTTGTTTATTTTTTAACTTCTGAAGCAACCAATCTTCATCAAAGTCCAAATGACTCAAATGTAATCAGTAACATATGGAATTCACTTTAGGACAAAAACATAAAATATTATAAATATGAGTTATTCATTTTTTATTCTCATTAATCACTTTCTTCCTTCCTAATTTACTTGTTAAAGTTAATGATATTTTTTTCGGTTTAACCCAACTTTGGGGTACTCTAGATCAATAAACTATGTATTTTCCGTAATTCTCTCTTCGCCCAGAAATTCTTCATCGGAGATTGTGATAGTCCGCTTTGTTCTCGCCTCAATTAAATAATAATTTTTATTTATTATATGACTTTTAGACTATGCCACTATGGACCACGTCCATTTCAACTGTTTCTTTCGATTCCAATCTCTTCTTCGATCAAAACTCTTTCATTCTTTCCCTATATTATTTATTTTATTTTATTTTTTTAAATTTATTTATTTATATTAACAACTGTTTTACAATAATACATCGAGTAAATAGGCTATGTGATACATAATCACATGAGTTAATGGCAAGTAGAGAAACTACTCACTGGTAGTACTCAAATCACTAGTTCAACTAAGAAGGTCACGTGGCCATCTTCTTTTCAGACACCTCGGAGGATTATCGGGAATTGAAGAGGAAGTCTGAAACTAGAGGGTTTGTGTGGGAATGAAGTTTGTTATGAAAGGATAGATACCGGGTTCGGGCCAAATCAGCAACAAATGGGACATTAAGTTCGTTATGGATGACTCTATTCTTAACAAAATAAGGAGCATTGAGGATTTTACGAAGGATTTTGGATTGTAGGGATTGGATACGAGAGGAATTCGATAAACTAGTGGAGCCCCAAAGCTCTACTCCGTAAGTCCTAATAGGTCGAATGATGGTCATGTAGATGAGTCTTATGTAGTTAACTGTGAGGTTAGAGCGTTTGTCTAGTAAGTGTTGAAGTAGCCTGAAACTTCGAGCGGTTTCCTGTCTTTTCAGTCTAGTATGAGGATTCCTGGTTAATCGTTTGTCGAGATGCAACCCTAAGTATCGGATCTGTTCTACAGGCACCAGTGGGGTATTATTAAAGGATACTGAAGGGCAGGAAGTCATTGGTTTACAACGTAAGGTAAAAGTGATTTGATGCGATTTTTGAGAATTTATTTTAATTCTCCAGTTTTGACACCATTCTTCAAGATCAGTGTTGTGGGATTGGAGGCTTTGGGATGCAATAACTGGATTGGTGTTGACTGATAATACACATGTATCATCAGCATACGTGGTAAGGATAGTATTAGGATGAGTTGGGATGTCAGGTGTATAAACTGTATGAAGGATTGGGCCAAGGATACTACCTTGCGGACCTTATATTACTACACGATCTTAATAATTAACGAACTTCACTATGTCATCGAATTTCTCCCGTATTCACTCCTTTCAATCCAACATTTTCAATGCTCCTTACTTTGTAACGAATAAAGTCATATATAATATCAGTCCCATTGTTGCTGATTCGGCCCCAACGTGATACCAGCCCTTTCATGACAATCTATATTCCCACTAAAACCCCCCAGTTTCATACTTATCCATCTGTCAATTTCGGATAATTCTACGATGCGTCTGAAACAAATGTTGCCTCGTGACCTCCTAAGTTGAATTCGTTATTTGAGTGCTACCAGTGGGTAATTTCTCTACTTGCCTTTATCTTATGCCATTAGCATGTATTATATTAATACATAGTAATCATATGTACTCAATTGTATATTATAATAAGGTTGTAGATTTCTAGATTTCAATAAATACTTTTTTTAAATAATCATTAACTATATTTTCGTAAGCATAAAAAGGTTTGTATTTTGGAACTATTGACTATTTATAAATAGAAGGTTATATAAGAACTAAAACCAAACGTGGAATGCTAAAAATTGACTTTAATTTTTATTTAAAAAGATGATTAATTTCCTTTTCAACTAACAATACTAAATAGGAAACTAAAATAGATTTAAAGTTCTACAGTGTAACATTGTTAAACTATTCAAAAATGATTATTAATTCACTGCAAACTAGTTAAAAAGGGCCAGTAGGCAGAAGATCCTGCCGATTAAAACGTTTTAGAAAATATTTAAGTTAGTTGACTGGTTCAGCTGCTAAAGCGGTTCTTATTTTGCTCAGACGAGATTGATAGATTCAGTTGGATTTCACTTAAGTTCACATTTCTGAGGCTAAAGAAGCTCGGAGAAATTTTAATTGAGACTAAAGTAGCATTAAGTCGAAGTATGCAAGGGAACTGGTCGCGATACGTCCGAAGAATCCGTTTGGTTAGCGCAATTATTTAGTTATCATTCGAAGATACTTTCTTAATGGCCGCCTGCATCAAATCATTTCTCTCATTAAAGATTTCCAAATTCCTAATGTATATTAAAGAAGCTCGGATCAAATTAGGAAGAAAATTATGAGAAAAATGCTTTTAAATCACGTGGCTGCCTAAACTGGCGCCCAGAACAAGCTTCGAGATAGCCGTCCCAAGGCCCAGAACTAGGGGGCAAAGTAGATACGTGCCCAAGGCGGCAGAATTAGGAAAGAGGCAAATTTAAAGTTAAATTTTATTTTTAGATTGATTTGTTAATAGTTGAAGACATCAAGATAAAAACGAGGTAGCTGAATTTTTTTCTCCAAATTGGTTAGGATAGTCTTTAACCAGTACCTGGCACTGTACAAGCTCAGGATCCCCATTTTATGTCCTTTCCGAAGGACGACATAAGTAAGGATTTTTTATTCCTTTTAAATAGTACCTGCGATCTTGGGATTTGTAGGTTGTTATGCTAACAACCACCCTGCGCCCTTGTTTATACAATTAACTCCACTTTACACTGTTATGGCTAATCCGTCAATGCTACAGTGTGAATTTAGTTGATTTAATAAGCGGTTTCTGGTAGACTTATTGATGACGAGCTCGATGTTTTGATCAAAAAAATATTAAAACGAGTTGAAACTGCTCAATAATCATGAATAAAAATGTCTATAAATTTGAAAAAGCAGTTTATCCGAACGGTGCTTGATCAAGATCGAGGTAAGGTTGCTTCCCCTTAGTTGGGGTTCGAACCCCTTAAACGTCATCTTCATTATCAGATTGACAGCATAATATAAATAACGCTTTCTATTCTGGGAGATTTTCGCTGTTCTGAACATTTAAAAAAAGTGAGTTACCACGTTTTCCCCTCTGTATTCTTCAGTTATAATATTCATTCAGTCTACAAAATAAGTTTATTCAATTTCAAAACACAGCGAGAAGGAGAAGGACCATAACGAGATTTTGTATTAATATTCTATAGGAACTCATGCTCATTATGCTCATCTCTTAATGATTTGAAATGGTCGTAAAAATATGATGAGTGCTGTCGCCGACCTGTCAAAACAGATAGGAAAAGATGAAAGATGATAACATTCTACGGAATCATCTATTGGGACGAAGGACATGATGAAAGATGACAGATAACCTTCCACTGGGTTGAAGAACCTGCACAAGACATTTACGATATTCTTATTAATTCCGGAATTTTAATACATACTATAAGTTTATAGTTCGGTGACATTCTTGGCTGATTAAGCCGGTATTTACATCCATCTTAGGTAAGCCATAAATAGTCCACCATTTTACGACATAAAATATGTTAGGGGTATGAAAACCTTTATAAGTGTCTACTCGATCATTTTTTTTTTTCTCCTTCCAAGAGGAAGTAGTTAAGAAGGCCCTATAAGGGAGCCGATGACAGAAGTCTTCATACTCGAGGGCTCATCACCATTCCGCAGATTAATCATAGCTTGATCAGCGATCGGAGGAGAAACAGTAGTAATTAATTCCTAGTCTGGCGACCATCGGGGAGGGTCGAGTTATAAATCATAAAATAAACTGTACAATTAACATTTTACTTATATGTCATAAGCAGCCAGCCCCTTCGAAATATTGTATATTAAACTAATGCTTACTCTATATTCATTATAGGCTACTATAAATTTGATCATATTCAAATAAGACTTTAGAGATACAATAATTTAACTTATGATATGATTTAGTGAGGCCTTTGAGTAAGCCGTTGTTTATACCTATAACGTCACTTTATGCTGATATGGCTATTCTAACAGGGAGCGGAGTGGCTCAGTGGTTGAGCACTGAGTTGCCATGCCGGAAATCCTGGTTCAAATCCCGATGCGGGCAGTTACTTTTATTTAGTCTGTTTGCAGCCGGAGATGGATCATATAGGATCTAGGACCCTCCTGGGGCTCACCCAGCCTCTATAAAATATTATAAAAATAGGCTACCCATAATAAGGGGGGGAAACCTAGCGGTTGAGCGTGACCTAGGACAAGTCACCTCCTTGCAGAACCGTTGTCCATGAAACAGTACAGTCTCAACCATGTATTGAACCCTGACTTGTTCACGGGTCGTAGTGGAACAGGTTGTTGTTTTTTTTGGCTATTCTAACGGCCATTCAGCTGTAACATTGTTGGTTGTCCTCCCAGCATTATTTCATTAAGATGGTAATAAGGAATCAAACCCCAAGTAAGAAAGTTTTTTTTTTTTAAATCAACAAAATAATATTTGTTTGTTTAATTATTTATTTATTTAACGTCCCTTTATGCTGACATGACTAATCGTACGATATTAAAGCGGGAGTTCTAAATTTTGTAATGTTTATTTATTATTGTTATTTCTGACTTGGTTAAGGTTTCATTTTTTGTTATAGCTACAAGTGAAATCCTGATTCTTAATTCGGAAAAGTGAAAAACTATTACATGCACCAGGCTAATATTCTACAATCTAATATATGACTGGTGTAAATGCAAAACTCATATTCTCCACTTTTCATAACTTTTGGTAATGTATACATATATTTATAACAGAATCAGTTTTCAGCTCATGCTAAATGAGTCAGAAATTTTTAAGAGAAGAGGTTGTAGCTGTTCTCTGAAAATTCTGACACATATATCTCATATATATATAAAAGAGAATCCGTTTTTATCCTTTTATCAAAGTTATGAAATGTGGAGAATGTGAGTTTTACATATACACCCCTCATTTGGTTAATCTATCTATTCGTTTATCTATCAAGTTCTTATTCGTTTAGCTATTAAGTTCTTACTAACTGATTTAAAATCAATATAAGGTATGGAGACAACGTTATTGTAGGAAGATAATTGGTCCAAGAACACACTCAACTGACAGGTTTCCCCCCATTAAAGGAACGCACTTATTAGAGGGTAAGTGAGCCACAGTATGGCCTGTAGATCCAACAGGACCAATCCGTGGCGGTTAACAAATTCAAAAAAGTATCAACCACACCCGGATTCCAACCTGGGACCTTCAGCATAGTATATCAGCGCCCTACATGCTGAGCCATCCGGCTCCCTAGATCATTTTTAACTGTAAACAATTTTTCCCCCTTTAAAACGGCTGCTTGATTCAAAGGCGGCTAAGTTACGTTTATTAAGGCAATTAAGCTGTAGTTTAAATCATAACCAGCACACGCCAGATCATAAATAGCACAAGGACCAGATATGCTCCTATATAATTACAATAATATCCCGTCCAATTACTAACAGATGATGTATATTATTTAATAATTATCTAGCAAAATAAATAGCAAATGTACAGCATCATGATTTGCGATTAACTATATATATTATCAAATCCAGTCTGACATTTAAGTAAGATATTACGCAGGATGTCAAAGGAGAATATGTCAACTTTGCATATCATGGTTGCCATATTCTAGCCAACCTTCTTATTTCAATTCGGTTTTGATTCGTTATGTTTTAAAGTTTTCCCACGGTCTTTTCTTTTAATATCCAAAACCCTCTCTGATAGCTGGATACTTAATTTCCGTTCGCATTTTTGAAAGTACGATGCTATAAGAATATATCCACCAATTTGTAAGATAATGTTATTTCGATAGGGGATCATGGCTATCAAAGCAAGATATATAAGTTTCAAAAGCATGACCTGTACTTTTTACTTACGATGTTTACTCATAAATTAACTCATTAATCTGTATTCCAACTACTCTAATATACCCAACTTGGCAAATAAATACAGAAATAAGAGTATCTATTTAAAGATTATTTTTTTTAATACTGTTTAACATACGCTTAAGTATTTTTTTCAAATGATATTACTGGAATGGGTTACTATTGAAAATATATCTTTTTATTAAAAGTCTATTCCCTTTTAGTTGTTGTTCCAGATACGTTTCTGTCAGTATTGTTTGTGCCAGGCCTTTAGTAGTTGTCCATATTCTCTTCATCTTCCCTCTTATCTTCAAATGGATATTTATAATTACTTCTATTTTTCATTCTTCTCAGATCCTACTGGAATTATGTGTACATTCCGAATTAAAAAAAATAAAGATAATCCAAACGAGTTTCTGATTTTATAATTTCCTTACAATTATGCAGGTGTCTAACCACACTACCGTATTTGGTTATTTTAGTTTTAATAAATCATGGTGAACAAATGTAACTATATTGCTATGAGTAGATACATATGATTTGACGAGTTAATAATCAAGTAGGCTGTTCAATGCCCCACCCCCTTTTTTAGACGAAGCAAAGAAGAATCAAAGAGAGAGTGGTTGCATTCGATAGAGATAACAGTACCCGAGGGGATAAAGCGATGGGAAGTGCATCGAGAGTAGGTCCAATGCCATGTGCAACGTGCAATGTGCAGCTGCTCCTGGACGCCCTTGGACAAGCGACCAATCAGTATAATGAAGGCTTAGCGAGCCCCCCGGTGGAAGACTGCAAGGCGGACAGCTCCGTCCAAGGGAACGCTAAAACTGAATAATGTATAGAGGAGTGGACTTATTGCTCTCTCTCGGGTCCTCTACTTTATCGCTTGCTTTGTAGCGGTACCGCCCTCCTGACGGACAACTTCTTTAATTCCTTTATCCTCCGCGGATGACCTCTTCATCTCAGCCATTCCAGCAGGGTGTCTCACCACTTGCAACAGGAAGTCCTGGAATTTAAATGGACTGAAAGTTCAGCTGAGATGTCTTGTGCTATACCTAAGTTCATTTTTTGAGCAGAAATGCAAAATGGGACAAATCCATGTTTTGACATTTTCCGTATTTATGTTTTCTACGCAGTTAAGCGGCCTCATTGAGACTGGACTACGCATAACATAAGCTTATCCCTCAAACCGTGCCAAATCCAACCTGAGTTCGATTGCGCCCACTTCCTCACACGATAACGACCCGAAGAGAGACAATTTAATATCAGTGTTTTGGTTTTTTCTTCTTTATTCTTTTAAACAAATAAATCAACTAACTTAGCTTTATTACCTCTATTTTTTATTGAATATGTATTCTTTACATGTTTACTGTATAGAATACCACTATTCTATTTTGTGTTTAAAATCTCATTCTATCTAAAGCACTGATTAATGATGTACAATTTGCCAAGCAATATTTAAGTTTTAATTATAGTCCAGAAGGCAAGTATTCGATTCTAGTAAGGGCACCGTCATGTGCCTCGGATAATATTATAAAAACAAATTGAAAACTACAGCAGCTGTTGAGGAATATATTGTAGCAGCCACGAATTCAAGTTTTAATCTTTTAAACGACACGAAGTTTTTCCATATAAATAAAATTATATTATACTAATAAATTGCAATTATTATTAACAAAATATTATTATAAAGTTTGGGGCCACAAATACTATGAGGAGATCAAGATGATGTAACGATATTTCATTGAAAACAAAATTTTAATTACCGGTTAATACCCCAAATCCTTTTGTATTCATAGAAATTAATAGAAAATTAGTCCACATGTGCACACTAAAAATTAAATTTAATTATATTTTAAAAATATTAGATCATAAAGAAAATAAATTATGTAAAGTCATAGGAAGGGAAATAATAAAACAAAATATGTCATGGTTTAAACAGTGGGGGGAAATTGCAAACAAAATAAATTATAAATTGAATTTACCTTTAAACTCCGTGGGTACTTGGGAGGAAGAAATGTCCAAAATGTTAGAATGATTATTATTATTAATATATGATTATTATTATTTTATTCAACTTTGCCATGCAAAAGCATCAGAGGGCACACGCCACGGCCTGTATAGCTCTTTAGATAAAACAATAGATTGCCTTAGCCATTTGAAAGTAGCAAAAAAATTAGCCTAGTTATGAAATAAAGAGGGGGACTTCTGAATCTAAATTACAAACCATTTGATTCCCAAAATATACAGCTATGCTCACTATGTAATTTGAACGAAATTGAAAAGATTTCACTTCCTGGTAGTACGTCCCGTCCTAAAATCGTATAGAAAAAATACTTGAAACATGAGCTGATCTCAAAACAAAAACGAATAGATATTCTGAATGAGGAGAATTTAATAGGTTTATATAATTTTGTAAGAAATGCATTATATTAATTATAATCATAATTAATGTCAAAAGGAAATTTAATTTATTTTTAGTTTTGTGATTATTAATCAGTTCAATCAAACTCCCGGAGGCCGGTATAAAGTACCAGGCTGTAGTTTCTATATTATCTATATTCTACATCTGTATTATTATAAAATTATTTTTTATGACAAAACAACTTTATGTACAAAAATGTTGGTGGTAATTTTTAACACCTACCTATAGCTAATAAGATAGTAATCCAAGTCTCACTAAGGCACGAACATCATCTATGAAATCAGTTTAATAAAATTTTCTGTTTAATGGTGGAACAGAATAGCGCAGAAAGTAGGGTGCTGAACTGATACACTGAAGGGTCCCGGGTTCAAATCCGGCTTCCCAAACAAACGCCCTAAACCTCCAATTAATCACTAAAGACGTTTACACATGACTATTATAACACCTATTGGGACGTATGGAGAAGAGATTTGGGTCTTCTCTAAGCCACAGAATTCCTCTCATATCTAATCCTTCCAATCGAAAATCCTTCGTGAAATCTTCAATGTTTCTTACTTTGTTACGAATAAAGTCATCCATGATGAATTCAATGTCCAATTAGTAGCTGATTTGGCCCTTACATGAAACTTTGTTCCCACTCAAACCCACTAGTTTCAAACCTAGCTCTTCAATTCCCTATAGTACTGGCATCTGAAAAAATATGCTCTCGCGAAATTCCAAGTTGAGTTATTACTATTCATTAGAGTACAACCACTGGGTAGTTCCTCTACTAGTCTCTAATCATGTTGTTAGGTATCATTCATCATATTTATTTGTTGTATTGTTATAATACAATTTTAAATTTCAAAAAATAAATTTTTAAAATTGATCTTAGCAGCAGTAACTCCTGCGTGATTTAAGGGGATTTGATCCTTGATTTAAAGTATATAGCAGGGGTGGCCAACCTGCGGCTCGCGAGTCACATACGGCTCTTTTTTTTATTATTTGTGGCTCCCGATAAATGCACCCGAGTTCCCTTTTTATTTTTGTGCTATTATATTTTTAAATAATATTATCGTCCGGTATGTGTTTCAAAATGTCTTTTAAATTACTGACAACAAATATGAAAGACTAAGTGCAACGTTGTAACAAATTTCATTTCCGTCCAAGTTAAGAATGATATGACTCATCGAAAACTGCGCGAACGAACATAAACAGTGGCATAATCGTTCGCAATCGAACTACCTCAGACCGATTTTGAATTGGTAAACTTTCATTGCAACGGACAGTTGACATTGTGCTCTGGAGGAAACACTGCAACGGATATAATCTGTAATCTGGAAATTTTGTAAATTAACTTAATTTGATTAGTAGTATGTAATACGTGTTGTTATTGTTTTAATAAAACAAAACTTGTATTTTCTAAAATTATTTATTTATTTATAGTTCTTTTAAAAATATGACGACAGAGAACTATAATAAAAATATGAGCAAGAAAATAGAAGTTAAAATAATGAGTAGGAGGAGATTTTCTTTTTTATTGACAATATCGGAAAAGCATTACGTGTTATTTGTAATTCTATGATCAAAAATTCTAAAGCTAGCAATTTACGTCGACATTATAACCCAAAAATCATCTGGAGAATTAGAATTAATAGAAATGCAAGAATATCAAGCTCTACAATTAAAATAAAAGCTCTACAATTAAAATTATTTATATTTTTTAAATAAATATAATTTCTGCAAAAAAAAAAATAATACCGTTTTGCATACTTGTTAATAGAAAAATTTCAAATTTTGAAAAATTGCTCCGACTATCAAGAAGCTTCCCTACCCCTGGTATATAGCTATCGGAAGTAATAAAGGTTGGCCTAGACCAAACTGATATCTATGCCTTGAGGTCAATTTAAGTACGTTGTGGAGTAAACATGTGTATGTGTAATTATCAACTAAACCGGTAGCAATGTAAAATAATTACTATCCACTTTTTAATAATTATTTCTATGTTTCCAGTTAATTTATATTTTCATCGTGACAGGTACTAGTACACACGAGACAGGCAGTAGCTGATGATACCAGACACCATCGAGAGCGGTGTCGTCGTTAAGGAGCAACCGGACGGCTATTAGATGAGCCACTGCTAATTGCCGGACCGGCCTCCTCAATCTCAACACCATCTCTTCTGATGGTATGCAAATCGGGCAGCTTCCTTCCTTACAAAAACGTTTTAATAATCGCTCTTCGTCCATTATGACGTTTTTCGACAAAAAAAAAACCTAAAATTGGCCATCCGTCCGGATATTTATGTGACGGCCCTTGTGAGGTCGGAAACCGTTCTACGAAAGCTACAATTAATATTTGGTCCCTGAAAGTGGTCTAGAGTGAAAGTGGCGTCGGAGGACTATTTTGGAAAGTTGGGCATTACATAAACAATCGGACTACGTTAATTATGAAACATCTGTCAAAACAGTTGAATACGAACCGTGGTACTCGAAACAGCGTCAATAGAAATGTGAAATCCTTACAGATAACTTCGAAATAGTGCCAAAGTGCCATAACGTAATTAATCTTTATGAGAAATTATTGTTTGAAAGTTAAAGATTGTCTTGTTATTATATAAAAAAATAATTAGCGAATTATTAAGCTGAATAACCAATTAATTAACAAGCAAACTACGAAAATATAAAAAAGTGAATTATGATTCTAGGTTACAGTAGTATCTCATGAATGATTAATTGAGAATACGCAGCCTTTATACTCTGACTTAAATCATATAGTCATTGATAAATTTATTTATTTATAATAAAGTTATCAGAGAATTTTATTTGGAACGAAGATTATACAAATGTTGAAGGAAATAAACTTTATTATTGGCTAAACCAAAGATATGAATCAGAAATAAAGCATGAGAGAAGATATACTGTTGTTATACATTACATCTTTACGAAATGCTAGTTTCCATGTCGTAAAGACGGAATTCATAACAATATTAGATTAAATAACCCATTGGATTTGACCCGAAACCATTAGCACTGCATTTCTGGGCACAAGTTTTTAAAATTAAGTGAATCAGCGGATTCTTAGTGAAATTAATTTTATTGCAATTTATTTATTTATTAGAAGTGCGTTGGACAATGAAGAGATCAGTTTCTCCGGGTTTTCCTTATTTCTTAATAAGTGTCAGTTAAGTTAAGTCTACTGAAGATTTATTTTATTACATAACGTCTGTTTAAAAAATCAGAATCTAGTATTTAATCCATAAAACATTTTTTATATAATTCCATCTATCATATGATGAACTACAGGTTATAAAATATAAAATAATTGCTTTTTTGTTAATTAATTGTGAAGTGTGTTTAATTGGCTTTCTGTAATGAAGGTTTACTTTAATCTTGATTCTATTCTATTAATTATTTACTATTTTTTCTAGCTTCCTGCAAGTCATTACTAATAATTAACACTATTGAGTCTTTGTTTTTACTCAATATTTATTTTATCAATAGGAACAAGAAATAAGGTAACTTGATCGTCGATTTCCACCGCCTTCAACCAGCACATTATTACCCTGATTATTTCTGACTTAAAAATTATGGAGTTTCTCCTACTGGTTAACGATTCCCTTTAATACTTGATATTCAGTTAGCATTCATTCATCTCAAGGAAAAACTCTAAAAAAGGTAGAAGTTAATGAGATCACTCAGGGAGTTTCAGGTTTGCTCATAACCTGGAATAAACGTAACGCTACCAAGAAGTTGTGGCTAATGTTTATAAAATACGTTCAATTATGGTCTATGACTAAGTTTATTTTTAATTTTGTAATTATAATAATTTGACTTGGCAAGTATTTAACGAAGTATGTTTATAGCCGTAACATAAGCAGAGCGAATGATTGAACATTTTTTTAATACTACTTGTTAATTATTCAATTTTATGATTTCCCTATACTAACGACCTAGTTAAAACCATTAACAGATCATATGCTGGGTCTTAAGTGAAAGTCGGAAATAAATAAACACATTATCTTTTCTAATAACGAAATATCTAAAACAAGTGCCTTTCTCCAACCCAGTTTATATAAACGTTGAACAGAACTAAGCCGTAACAGAAAAAAATTATAAGTAAAACACATACTGCAAAGAAGGCAATATAATATTTATTATTGTGATTAACGGTGACTTGGAATAGATTAGGTTTTGAATTTGGTGGAATAGCACAGAAGATGAACGGTCGCAATAACAAATACAATAGAATCCCGCATATCCGTAATAGATGGAACAAGGAATGGGTAGATACTGGATTTCCCTATATCTGATACAAGTAATACTGATACTTTTGTATCAATTGATACTTTTACTAGTCATGGTTAGATACTGGATTTTCCTGTATCTGAATACAAGTGATACTGATACTTTTCTGTATCTGATACTTTTACTTGATACTTTTATAGTTGAATACAGATATCCCGACTCTTCCTTCCTCTTCTAATACGCTACACAGAGGCCTTTCTTGGAGCATCAATTTTTTTATCATTTTTAAAAGGAAAAAGAGTTATTCGCCAAAATAGTAACCTGCACAATGTATCAAATGATTAAAATCATGTTTTTTATTGGTTAATTATAATTTGATAGCTATGGAATTGAACAATAAAAAATAGATTTTAACCCTACATCAAACTTTTGCTATTCACGTTCCAAGACACGTAAATTTGGGTTGTATTACAAAATTTGTCTGTCCGCCACCGCACGCTAAACTCTTTAAAACGCTATAGCTGTTTTTTTCGCGCCCGATTTCAACCATTTATGTCAATTGCCTTTACTTTATGGTATAGATATATCCATTAACGAACCCATATTTGCCTGGCATAGCTCTAAACATAAAATAACATACCTCTAAAACATATGTATTGAATTAATAAACTGTAACCATTATAATTCTTTTGGTGCTTACTTACCCCAGATGCACTTTTTATTTATGAGTAATATATTGAATAATAAATTGGTAAACACAAGAACAGACCTCTGGAAAATAATTCAATTAAGATTAGGGCATAGAAAATATAATTTAAGTAATCATCCTAAATGATTACTCTGGAATCCCAAAATAAAATAGAATGTCCAAAATATATCTAAGAGTAGAAACATAGCAATATATATATATATATATATATATATATATATATATATATATATATATATATATATATATATATATATAATGTTTAAGAACTATGTTCTATGGTAAATTATATCCCACAATTTGATTCACAAAGTAGATACAAAAAAATAATAAACCAGTTTTAATTCGTATGTTATAGTAATAAATAGCATAAGGTAGCTTGAGGTAGTGAATATATTCGTGAATACTGAATAGCTGATGCTTCTAACTAGGGATGGGTAAGTTTGTATCAATCTGACCGTATCTGATAATTGTATCAATTGATACAAAAGTATCAGGTACATTTCGACTGTATCTGATACTTGTATCAATTACTTTTTAGTATCAGGTACAAAGTATCAGATTGAACCTTACCCATCCCTAGATGGAACAAGACAAAAGAGTGGGTCTGGTCAAGCAAAAGAGTAGGTTTATACTAAACATTCCTGATGACGGCCTAAAATTTAAGCCGAAACGATGGCACAAAATAAATACATGTAGGTATCAGTCCCTTAATTTAGCGCTTCGAGTTAAGCTTTAAAAGTCGTTTCCTTTTTAATATTCTCGAAAATAAAAATAATCGTGAATTTTGGTATCAAATCAAGATTGTAATCACGGGAAATCTATATATTTCGCTAATCATTTAATAAAGAAATAAACGTTTCAACAAACATTTCTAAATATAAATGATAATATTAACCGAACATTATGTGTTAGGGTTACTTCAATCTATACACAGTCATTAATAGTTACTATATACAGCTAGTAGTAAAATTATTTTGATTTTCGAGCATATTAAAAATTAAACGAATGAAAAGTTGAAACTTGTTGTGACTTCACTGCTGAAAGCCGCAACCTGCGGAACTAATCCTTAAATACTTATTTGTGTAAAATTCATTCCAGTGGATAGCATAAAAACATACTGTGCCCAAGATGTGTGCATCTACTATGTCAGGGGATCCACAGCCTTGGCTTTTTTAAAGGGAGTTAAACTCCTTGAATATCCATTTCTTCTGAAGGGACGTAAAATGTCATTTCCGAGTCTATGCAGTGTCATGTACACGTCAAAGATCTCTATCATAATTTATCCGCAAAGGCAAAATTTAGGAATTCTACTTTAGTATCGTCTGATTACCCATAGCAGCATAAAGTGACGTTAAATAAACAAACAAACGAAATTGACGAATGGGGGCTAAATCTCATAAGATAGTAGCAAAAAGTACCAGATACATTTATCAATATGAATTCCATTTTTGCCTAATAAGCCATTAGATTTTCGATATAGTACATAATGGAATCGAAAGAATTATTCCAGTTCGTTAACGATGTTTGCATGATATGATGAGAAGAAGCGTTGTAAGCAAAATTAAGATTTACGACTCGAAACGGCTTAATAAGGGCAGTGCAGGAAGAACAATGCACATCAGTCAGTACATCTGACGTCACTAATGACGCCACTTGCATGAAGGACGTCACGAGGTGGGTGGTTCCAGTTTTTTGGGTGCTCCGGTAATGACGTAGCATCAATGGCATAGGACGTAATCTATGGCTACGTCCTGCCATGTCCTAATAGGGCGCCTGCTTAAAAATCTTCATCCACCGTTGCTCCCCCCCCCCCCGTTGCATTGTATGTAGACGTTGTATAAATGAATATAAAATCTTAAAATACGGCCTTTACGGTAATGAAACGATGAATCATACATCAGTTACATTACAAAACAATTCCTCCTGTCATATGGCAAACCATTTTTGCGAGGTGAATCTAAAGGAAATATAACACACAGAAGACGATTGTTTTGTTCATACATATATCTTATTTTTTTATAGATAATTGCGTTCATTTAATCCAAAAGAGTTCCAAAATTGTTTAGTTAATCCAAAAAGTTGAATCACTTGATCAAGTTATATAAGATTTAAGGCATCCCTCCAATTTCAGTAAGTAATTATCATCTCTTCTTGGTATCAACCAACACACAATATTCATTCAATAAAATATAAAAACCAAAATAGGTATCAGTTCCGCAGGTTGTCGCTACGGGTTAATTCCAATTAGTTCTAACTACACATTTGTTCCCTATTAAGCTTTTCAAAAATAAAAATAATAAAGAGTTTTAGTGTGAAAGAAGGAGTGTAATTATGGGAAATATGTTTATTATGACTATACATGACTGACATTAATATGTGTATAGATGACTGACATTAATATGTGTATAGATGACTGACATTAATATGTGTATAGATGACTGACATTTCGAAATACAGATGGTTGTCATAACGTTCATTTTATGATGAAATGATTTCCGAAATATACAAATTTCCCATAATTATACAATTTTATCCACACTGATATTCAAGCTTATTTGTATTTTCGATAATATTAAAAAGGAAAGGAATGAAGAGTTAAAACCTGTTGTGAGTTAACTGGAAGCGACAACATGCGTAACTGATATCTAATAATATCTATAATATAAATAATAGAAAAATAATACATGAGAAGCAAGGTGATAGTTGACTGGAAGATCTGAGTAAAGAAGAAAATAGTTGGGGATGCAGTCAAATTAAAACACTAAATAAGTGGGTAGTTATTTTATTTTGTGCCGGCGTTTCGACCCGCTCTGTGGGTCATCTTCAGGGCTAAGAAAGGAAAACAGATAAACTAGTACCAAGTAAATGATAATATAAAAAATATATCTAGAGTAATAGAAATTTAGAACAAAAATATGATGTAAATATACAAGGAACGTATAGAAATATAAGTAAAAATAAGGTTAGAGAATGGGGATAGAATATAAACTGATGAAATAGTGATTTAAAATAATAATGAAATCTTAAATAATAACATATGATGGATGCCAAAGAGCTAATAGGAGAAAAAGGTGTGCAGAATGGAGAAGGAAAGGGGTGAGGAGAAGATATGAATATTAAAAATGTACTGGCCTAATGGAAGCTGAGGCTAGACAGTCTATAATATATAACTCTGTAATACTTTTATTCATATATATATATATATATTTTATTCATATATATATATATATATATATATATATATATATATATATATATATATATATATACCTCATTTTTTTGTTCTAAATTTCTATTACTCTAGATATATTTTTTATATTATCATTTGCTTGGTACTGCAATGTATTTTTATAGTTTTTGTTGTTTTCTCTGTTTTCCTTTCTTAGCCCTCAAGATGACCCACAGAGTGGGTCGAAACGTCGGTACAAAATAAAATAAGTACCCACTTATTTAGTGTTTTAATTTGACTGCACTCCCAACTATTCTTCCTTACGAAAAATAATACAATTTGTAACCCAATGATACAACACCGATAGGTCTATCAGTCGACGTCTACATTTCTCCATTTCCCTTTTTGTCTACATTTCTCATTTCCTTTTGGTAGCAAAGTCATCAGACACTTACATTTTTTTTTTTAGGGTTTTTTTTGTTGGCATTGGAATTTCCCATATAGCCAATTTTGAATTTATTAATTATGATCACTATTATATACTCTACTATACTATATAATATATTATATATTTATTCATTGAACGTAAGTATTCTGTGATACTGATGATTTGCTCTGGCTTGTTTGATGATAGCAATCGCTTATAATGGGTTTCATTGTTGTATAACGGTTTTAAGATACTTAAATATTTTTCTATGCCGGGCATTCTATAATAATATGCTGGAGGGTTTATCTTTGCCCACATCTATCACATTCTGAAGAATTTTTGATCCCTATGCGCTGCAGATAAGCATTGCATAGCCCATGATTAGCTCTAAGTCTTACGAAATGTTTTATATATCCTTCGTAAAGTTCAAATCAGAAAATCACGGCTTATTAAAAATTTGCCGAACAATAGATTTATAAGTTCTGCCTGTGAATGACTCTTGTTGTGCCGGGACCACTTATTCACCATGCATTTTTTAATCTCCGGGAAATAATCACATCAAGTATGGCAGTTTGATGTGAGAAAAGCGCGGTAAGTTAACAGAAGATTTTGCGAGACGGTCTACCACATAATTTTCAGGTATTCCCATACGAGTCTTGATTCATAAAAATATTATTTGTTTTATTGCATAAAAATTTTCTTTAATTACGTTCACTTAGATGTAATTTATATATTGCTATTGTCATTATTGCTAATAATGAGCTCTTACTATCTGTTGATATTATAAATTTATTTTCGACCGATCTCTTATTAAATTCAAGCGCTTGCAATATTCTTTATAATTCAGCGTTGTAAATAGATCTACTGTTAGGTAACTTATATTGGGCGGAATATTTATACTTTAGGATGTACACTGCCGAGCCTGTAATTTCATTTGTTTTGGATCCGTCTGTGTAAATATTTATATGGTGAGGCCAATTAGCTGCGATAAACGATTACTTATATGTTTCCACGCTTTCAAACATGCTGTCTGCTATCGTAACATACCGCACTTGTATTTCTAAAGTGACAACTAAAAATCGGTGGTTTTTCGGTGGTGAGTTATGAACTTAAAAGAAATGGGTAATATTTCTTTACCACTCATCAAAACTGTATCATAATATGTCATGTCATGGAAGTTCAGCATAGTAACCGAAAATTTACAGCAAAACATCATCTGAGTTAAGAACGTGAGTGTCCAATTCTTTTATGTGTTTGATTCCTACTTTTTCTAAATTTAATATGAACCACCACGAATTTTTATGTATATTCTTGGATTTTTTCTTTTTCTTTAGATTGAATAAATATTTTTGTATTCAATATTTATCTGTATTATTGTATAGGATACATCTTATGTATATATCCCCTTGTAATATCTGCACCATTATTTAATTTTCTAATGGTGAGGATAAATAATAAGAAAATAAGATACTACAGTATCTGTAAAACAGACATTAAATTTATGATTATAAAATATAACGGAAATACTAATCTCTTTTTTTTATAGTATATTATTAAGATCATAATAATGAACTTTCGATTTTATTATTCCTCATACCTAGTTATAAATAATAAATTATACGTTTTCTATTATTCTGATAATGTCAGGATTTCATATAAAGGTCAACTAAAATATGTTTTAGCTACGTCTGTCCCAGAGATTTTTATGAGCAGTTTTGAAACAAAATGTGTTAGTTCCTTTATATTTATTTTTTTAGCGCGACAAAAAAAGTACAAACAATTATTAATTAATTTTAATTAGTTTAGTTCTTTGTAGTATTGTTATAGTTTAAATTATCATATACTTTTTTTATAATTTCAGATTGAGTTTCATTTCATATTTTTCTAAAATGGTGAAGCACATAGCATATCGTTCATCATGTAAATTTACATTACATGAATTACTGTATTTTAATTTTGTAATTATACCCTAAAAAAGATGTGTATGTTTTTTGGTTTTTTTTTTATGTTTTTCAACCCCCAAAGAATAAATATTATCGATAAGGATTTAGATGTGTTTAAAGGGTATCTTGTACCGCAAATTTTTTTTTATTCTTTTATTTTTAGAAAATAAAAAGAATCAAATTGATAGTATTAGTGGTCACTTGTTTGTCTGAATCTGTGAAGAACTATATGTGCGTCTATTTTCCATTCTAGTGATATGGCGGGACTCGAATATGCATCTAAAAACAAGGACAGCATTTGAAGTTATGCGAGTGTGGTTTTTGTACATTTCCAAACTATTCAAATACACAATAAAGAAGTCTTAAAACGGGCTTTGGATCGGTAGTAATGGTTCTTGGCCGAATGAATTTTACCTAAATCAAAAACAAAATAGTTATGTCCGATTTAGTGAGGGAACTTGGCGATATACCAGCGAAAGAAGAAACTATGGACAAAAAAGTCCTGGTTTGAAATAATACTAAATTCGACCACAGCACTAAATTATAAAAACCTCAATGCCATAATAAAGTTTACTTGAGAGTGGTGTTTTTGGTGTATTTCATTTATCCCTCTAAATAATGAGCTATATTTTTACTTTTTCTAATTTTGTTTTTCTATATATATTCGTATCCACACCTGTCAAGTACAACAATTGACAATCAGCAGATCTTTTTCAAAATGAAATATTTTATGTAACAAGAGGATATAATTGGATTTGATTCTGAAGCAATCATAGTAAAACATTAATATGCTTGGGTTCACGTTATGTGTGGTGGATAGCATAACAACCTTCTATGCCAAAGTCCGCAGGACGAGGTGCGGCAGGTTGGCCCTAGTATTTTAATTACACATAAGGACTTCGAAGGGAGTAAAATATCTTTGGTTATACCGTCCTTCAGAAGGGACATAAAATGGGGATATTTACCGAGCATTTACCCATGCATACACCGACCGTCAATTACTCTTAGGATCATACAGTAATTGTACCTAGATAGGCAAAATTTAATAACCCCACTTTAGCATCATCCGAATATCCATACCAGCTTTAAGTGCCATACGAAAGAAACATGATTCTCCGATTAGCCATATCTGAAAGTGATGTCCAATGAATAAAAAAATATTACTATCTTTATTAATTCAGTATGGCCAATAAAAATACCTTAGCCCGACTATAAATCAAACAAATTGACCATTTTTTAAAAATGGCAGAAACAATAAAAATATTCAGATCAACAAGATGCGATCCACTACAGCATTGAATAATCCTTCAACCAAAAACGAGTCATTTTGTTTCATTTTAACTTTACTATATTCATTGAATTGATTATTGAGCCTTATCTCAATTAGGTGGTATTGATAGGCCTACCCACACCCACCAACAAATATGTTGTATCCCATTCCATGAAGGACTAGCTCCGGATTTCCCGAAGAGACAAACGGAAACAGAGAGTACTGGTGAACTAATATTGGGATATTGGAAGATCGCGAGACAGGGGCGTGGTTGGGACCACACCCTCGAAGGAACATCCCGGATCACCTACCGCCCATCTTGAAGGCTGCCGAGGAGGACATCCTGCTCGCCGACGAAGGCACAACATTACCATAACGACTTCGCAACAACTTACAAATAATTATCACAACCACTCCCAATCAGTATTTCCTGAGGAATATAACAGTCAATCACGACCATGTACTCATTGGCTGGATGGTTTTACAACTTGGAAAATCCTTAGAATGATTCATCGGCAAGGAGAATAATAGAATCATTTTAACTATGACTACTCTATTTAGAAATGTCTAGTGCATTATCTTTTCGAATCAAACAAAACCAGCAGTAATTACTCAAGGAGTTGTTCAGAAATAAAGTATGGATTGGCATTGCATCGGGCTTTGAACGTTAATAACATGTTGATATTAAAGATCGAATATGCATGATGTTCATATACAAAAATTATACATTTGAATTACCGGCATTTGAAATTAAAACTAAAATTCACAGTTTAACTTTAAACAATTATTGTCTCAACACAACTTCCACGGAAAGGACGTATATATATTGAAAAAAAAATATATAAAATTCTATGTAAAATAAAATGCATCTTATTTATAAAATTTTAGAATTTGTCATTTCAATATCATTTTTGTTGAAAATGTATTTTAATATATAAAAAAGTACCACTTCAATTGATTTAATCAAATTCTGACAAAAAAAGGGATTGTTTGACATCAAACCAAAAAACAATATATATATATACATATCGGTATTTACTGGTCTTAACAGTTTATAAATATTTTTCACTTCTCGTACTTGAGATTGAGTATATTCTTTTAACTTTCATTTGGCGACGTTTTGAAACTACGTTCGCCTCCTACGAAAATAGGCTTTTCGTTATATGCTATATAGCACACTAGTCTAAATATAAAATTGGCACGTATACGATGTTAATACATAAATGGGATTTACAAATTAATGACGAAATTAAATTCGTGCTTGTTCATTACTTTCGTGTATATGTAAATTTTTACACTATAAATTACTATATATATATATATATATATATATATATATATATATATATATATATATATATATATACATAATGTGAAAAAAAAAAACCAATTCTGCAATGAAGCAATTCAACAAAAATTTGCTGAATGCCATTGAAGAGGCAAGCAACGGTTTGCAAGATTCTTACAATACAACCTAGGATTAAAAAGTCGTTAAGCTCTTGCGTAATGCACGGCAGAAAACTTTTTTTAAAAAATGGAGCGTATTTCAACAGAGTGATAAATCAAATTTCGAATAACTGCTGTGTGATGAGAGGGCAGATGATTTAGGAGGTGTCAACTCAACCAGTAGTCGACGCGTCAATCTTAGGATAATAGCACAATTAGTATTTTCGAATATATTTCACCGTGAGTTTCACCTAAGTACCGTTATGGCCATAACCTACTTAAAACATAAACGGTTAATTATTTGTTTAAGCTTAAAATTGATAGCAAAAATAACTTTTAAAAAAAAACATATTATTAAGCTATAACTGGGAGTACCTCAAAAGTCAGTTTATACCAACGAATGACGGCCTTTTGTCTTTTTGGCGTCAATCGGATATCATAAGGTAATATATCTTGTCGTAAAAATGATTCACCAAATAAATTTAGGCTTACAATTTTATTGAATACGCTGAAGACTATTTAAAAGACCAAAACATGATTAATATTCATTCTTTTCCGTAATATTTAATAATTGTTTATCGTTTCTAAATAAAGGTAATAAGGACTAAAAGGATTCAAATGACGTTACGTTCATAGAGTTTTGTAAAAAGGTGCTAGAAGAAATACACCAAACTACAAACAACTAACCGCCAATATGAACACTATATAAAAGTATTTCTAAATTGAAAAGTTTTGTTTCGTGTAGCAAAGAAAAAATAAATGTTTCTTCGTTAATAAAATAAAAAATGGGCCATTTTAATAAACAATTAACTCTGCAGCCCATGCGAATAAGAGGTTTACTCGAATTTCGTCTAGAATGAGTTACGTGTATTGAGGGCAGCAAAATTTTGCCTTTTTCATAGTTTTCGGCTAAAAATGGTATTATAATATAAGCAACAACTCCATTTCAACCTTTAAGACTAGCATCATTCAGTGTCATTAACTGATTTTGGAAAAAATCAGCTTGGCCATTTATTAATTGTAGATTTAATATCCAAACAACACGAATCTGTTAGAAACAGTTTGCCTAATAAATTTGTAAATTTTGATGGAATTCTCTTAATATTGCCGATAATATAAATATTAAGTACTGATCTTTTTTTTTAATGTTATGCTAAAATGATACTTTTTTTGTGAAAATACAAAGCATAAATGACACGAGTGAAAATTAGACAAAAGACAAAACTAAGAAAGTGATGAACTTCGGAGAGTTGTTATGCTATTGGCTACATTTCAAGCCAAAGACTACGATAATGTAACGATTCCGTATCCTTCAGTAAAGTTATACGATTTTGGAAAAAATACTGCTTTCCCACTTTTTCACCAGAACTGTCTTACCTTGATGGAACATGATAATCTCAACATTAAGTATTAATTTTTTTTTCAATTTCTGCTAAAATGATTTCTTTGGAGGGAAATCCGAAGTATAAACGATGCAGGTAAAAACTGGTCAAAGAGAAAACTAAGAAAGTGATTAACTTTGGAGAGTTATAATATAAGCAATTGACAAAGCAATTTCAATCGAAAGCCTACAAGAATGAAACGATTCCGCATCCTTCACTACAATTATTTGATTTTGGAAAAAAATCTGCTTCACCACTTAGTCGCCAGAACTGTAGAAATAACCTCCAAACAATGCGGTTCTCTTGGAAACAGTTTGCCTAATAAATAAGCGGCTCCCTAAGTTAACGTTACTGATCAGTAGATAACCTGACGTAAGGTTAGACGTGCAACGCAGGTAGGTCTCCGTTCTCCTTGGAAACTCTAGATTTTTTTCATTCTTGCCTTGATGAAACTTACTTATATATTATTGCTGATATTAGTATATTAACTATTGATCTTTTTTCATGACACAAGTGAAAACTGGTCAAAAGAGAAAACTAAGAAAGTGATGAACTTCGGAGGACGCGTTGTAGGAGTGGTGAAATAATTAATGTTCGGAAGATAGGATGCCGAAGAAGACCTACTAAGGAAGACCGTGGCCTGAGAGATATGGACAAGCCGGGGATAGGCATCCATAAAAGATCACCAGAGGAGAGAGAAGGCTTCCCACATACATTAGCCGCCTGTCATACGGTGGATTGACTCGTTCCCTGCCAATCCTCATTCCCTCGCGAGGACAATAAATATTTTGCCTGCCTATAACAACACCACTCTTCCTCTTCCGTATTAATCACCACCAGCTTTTAAGGATTTCCCCCCGGGCGTCCGGAATATAAACAAGTCGACGGATGAAACTTTAAAAGGAATTCCTATTCATTGAAATACGAGCCATCATCAATGGCATTTATAACACACCGTAGCCAACCACTGGAGAATTATAATTCGTTTCTTTACATTTACAGGAAATTTTATGCTTTCGGTGATTGTGCATACCACTAAGTGGTTCCCCTTTAAGGACGGCACTAACCAAAGGCGCCGGCATCTAGGAAGTAGCCATTTTTGCTCAACCCCACCCCCAATCTTTTTTAAAGTAGCTAGAATATTTTGTGTACCATGACAAGGGAGCGGAGTGGCTCAGTGGTAGAGCGCTGAGTTACAATCCCGCTCGCTGGCAGACTTATTTAATCTATTAGTTGCCGGAAATGAATCCTATGGGATCTTAGACTCTCCTAACCCAGCCTCTAAGTGGATACCTGAAATAAGTGGGGATCTGGCGGATGAGCGTGATTTAGGACAAATCACCTCCCTGCACAACCGTTGTCCAAAAAACAGTCTCTACCATGTACTGAACAGCAGACCCTTCAAGAGTTGCAGTGGTACTACTTTTATTATTATTATACTTGATATAATATACTCTATTAGGACGAGAGATGGTAGAAAAGCAGCACCGAGTGGACTCCGATCGGCCAAACGAGAAGCAGGGGAAGACAGTACATGAGGTGGAGGGACAAAATTACCCGAAGAGTGGGAACTGACTGGATAAAACTGGCCAGGGACAGAGACTGTCGGTCTAGAATTTTGAAGAGTCTATAAAAGGGAAAAAGTTTTGTTTTGTTTTTGTAGTTTGTAGTGATTGTTGTTTTATAGTGAAAGTGGTAGTAATTATAGTTTTATTATTTATTTGTAATTGTTTTTATAATAACGTTGTTGTTGTTTTTTTATAGTAATGAATAATGAATGATGATTATTCTATTTTATAACTACTTATTTATATTTGTTCGAAAAGAGTGTTTTTGTTTTTTGTAATCTGTGACGAGTATTGGTTATTTTATTTTATATTGTCACAAAAAAATATATACATTTATAATATAATAAAATTATATTTTGGAGCTGAGCTCCATTTTACCTCCTAAGGGAGAGGCTTTTATCAAAATTTGATGTCAATAAAGCTTTATTATTATTATTATATACTCTATTGTAAAATTGATATATATTGCCCTTGATTTTGGCAGCTTGTATTATGTCTTCAAACTTCAAAAAAATAATAATATATAATAAGCTATTAATGAAGAATTCCAAGGATGGGCTGATATTTGGAGCCTGATGTCGCCAACAAGCGGCTATTAGCGGTTACCTCAATGATTGCTGGCTCCCCGGCGGATGATAGGTTCATGAAGAGGAAAATATTGCGGGAAGCTGGCTGGCCCAATGGCTCAGGCCTTGACTCCATGATGATCTGTAATGACTCACTCCTTGACTTACTTTACAAGCACCACCTTGGCTAACACATCCCGGGCTAGAGATCCCAATCTTCCTCTGGTTAGCGCTAGGGCAGTTCTTGTCTAATAATCGCTCATTTTCATAATTCCCTACATGACTCTGTGCACTCGCTGCCTCAGTCTTCTCGACATCACCAAGAACAGCCGGGGAATCCACTTGTACGCTCACCCTTTTCCATAAACATCTAAAACATCCCGAAGGAGTCTGTCTTATTTTATTGGTTTGGGGTATACGTCAGCGAACTCTTAGCAAAAACTGAGATACTGCGTAAAAAATAAAATAAAAACTTATTGAACCGTGCCAATAATAATAAAATTGAGACTGAAGAGTCAAAGTGTTTTATTAAATTCATCTTCGGGGGGGTCTCTTCACACTCTCTTGTCTGCAATGATAGGACGTCATATAAGTTTTACTACAGGCGGCTGTAGTTCCTACCTGTCTTTCATTCCTAATCCTATACATTAAACTTTCTTTCTCTATTATTACTTTGCAGACCTAATAATCCTCTACCCACTTTTTAAATACCAGTTTACATTCTACCATTCAGTTTAAACATCATTCAAGACAATATCTATAGCCCCTCCTAAAAAATTATTCCTTTCAGGATAAGTTTCATCAATCTTGCAATCTCCATTTGAATTCCTTTCCAGTATTCTAACTTCATCTTTAATACAACAAAAACAACTTTATTTGCAATTTTACATATACAAGCAGTATTTGTGAATACATGTTCCGGACTACCTTTACATGTTTAAAGACAGTGATTTTAATTAATTACAGTTACCTTTTATAAATAAGTTTCACAATAGCAGGAAAAATGTAGAAAAAACCAGCTTAAGACAAAAAATAAAAAAATAAAAAAATAATAATAATACTAATATAATAAATAAATAAAAATGATAATAATAAAGTAAACAAATATAATAATAATAATTAAATAGAAAATAAATGAATAATTAAAAAGAACTATAAAATAAATACAGATAACTTGATTACAATATCTGCAAATGGTGATTTATTAAGAAAGAAGTATATGTTTTGTTCTTTTGTGCGTGTAGCGTCGTAGCGAATGTTTGTCATAGTTACCGATTTCTCGGATTAATGGATTTTAATCATCTTTAATATGTTTTGAAAATTAAGTCCTTCTACAGAAAAAGAAGAGTGTCCGAAAGAGAAAAGGTACGAGCATGCACAAATTTGTAAGTTAATATTGATAATTAAATAGGGATTAAAAAAAAAAACTATGCACAATCTAAATAGTACTTATCTAATTTTATTGCATTACATCACACTAAAATATATAAAATATGAAGTGCTAAATAATGAAAGCACAGTAAGTATCAACAATAACGATTCTAGTGCCCCAAGTAGTTAGTTATTTACACATCTCCTTCTCCTGCCCTTTCACCATATTTCGAATCGCTCTGACCAAAATGGTTCGAAACCATCCGAAAATTATTTTTCATTCCTAATGAACGGACAGCCTTTAAAAACTCCTTAGTCCCACTTTGTAATGAATTATAAATTAACTAGTTTACGTCCTTTGCTCTTACTATTCGATTACACTCACACTATTTATGCATATGTTATTAACATTCACACACATACTATAAAAGATGAAAAACGCTAGGAGTACCTTCAATGTGAGGTTTTTCCATCCACTTGAATCCCCAAGGGGATCTTTTCTTAAGAAGAACACATATACAATATATCCTAAATGCTATATGAATATTATTCTCAAATAAAGACTTATTATCATTATCAAAATAATATCAAATAACCCCAAAACGTTTATGTATATAATTGAAATAACTCCCTTTTCAATTTGATAATGAGGCAATTAAACATCCATAATGATAAATGTCGGACACTGATTGGGTGAATTGCCCTGAGTTCCCATGCAGAAGATTCTGGGTTCAAATCCCGCTCAGTGGCTGACTTTTATTTAATCTGTTAGCGGCCGGAGATTGATACTATGTGATTTAGGACATTCCTGCGGTTCACCCAGGCTTTATAAAGTGAGTACCTAAAGTAAAGAGGAAATCTGGCGGTTGAGCGTGATCTAGGACAAATCACCTCCCTGGACAACCGTTGTCCAAAAACAGTAGAGCCTTTACCATGTGTTGAACCCCAGACCCTTCTCGGCTTGTAGTGGTACAGGTTTTGTTATTTTTTTTTTATTTCTATAATATAATTAAATTTCACTTTAAATATGAAATTATTATTATAAAACATAAATATAACAATAATTATCACTACTTAATAAGAATTATTTTAAGTGATACTCTTCATACTCTCTAATGGATAGTGACCCTTTTAATTTTTTTTTTTGCTTCTATCTAATGATCCTCAGCCCTATAATACATAGAGCAGCAGTATGTATTAATGGAATGATATTTTCGAAAGGAAGCTGTCAAGAATAGGAATATATCTGCCTTATCTCCGATCGAACTGCCATTATCATAGACCCCGGCCATATTAACGAGCATATGATCCCGAGACCACATATCCTTCAGGTCGTCCGGCAAGACGAAGAGCTCGCACTCCTGACAGCTGAAAGGGTGTGCTCTCCTGTAACGGGACGAAGAGATACCATCTGGATATCGCCCTTCTGATACAGCGAAGACTGAAGACAGGGAGACTTGGTAATTGCCACTCTGACCATCCCCGGCCCATTGTCTTTAGTGACAACGTTTAATTGACTCTTCTTCGGCCAGAAGTTAGATCCTATCGAGGATCCTTAATTCATCTATTTCTAAAAGGTTTCTTTTCTCTTTTTTATTTTTTTTATTATAAAGTTCAGCAACGAAACCGTGGGGATAGAACTATCCATTAGTCTACTTACTTCAAATATATCAATTTGACAATTATTAATATTGATTTTAATAAGTATATATTAAATAAATTATTTTACTAAGGAAGTGGAGTGGCAGGCCGCTGAGTTGCCGTGCCAAAGGTTTCCGGTTAAAATTCGACTGTGGAAGTTTGTATTTAATTAATTTAACAGTGGTACTTAATTTAACATAATTAATGGTTCGGATCCTATGGGACCTGGGACTCTTCTGGAGCTCACCCAGCCTCTAAAAAAGGATACCTAAAATAGGGGGGAAACCTGGTGATGTGCATAATCTACGATAAATCACCTCCCTCCATAATTATTAAATTCAGAATATGTAGCCGTCAGTTATTATTATTTTTTTATTTTTTTTATATCTTATTTAAAGAATATTATATTCGCAACCGTGACATACAAAAACCAATAACTTCAGATATAACGGAGATCTTAATGCTAGACCATATATACCAATGCTAGACCATACGGAGATATTTTATGCTAGACCATATAGCTTTCAATTTTCCAAATAACTTAAAAAATAGGTCATACAAGTCCAGGGATTAAAAATTCCAAATGATATAGGTAAAACCTATATCACAATGCATGAAGAGCCACGGGTTAAGTACTTGCTAAGTACGGTAGTGCAAAGAGGTAATTATATTAAAATCACGCTAAGTTGTCAGGTTTAGTCCAACACTAAGAGTGCTCATTTTTAAAAGGATGAGTGAGCCCCGGATGTTTCTGCATATCCCTAATGTGGTGGATATCAAAAATCCATTGTTAATAACGGACTAAATAATTAATCTACTTCACGCAATCTCAAAAACCTGGGATGAAAAAAATAAGAAAAAATAAAAATAATATTTAAAAATAAGAAATCATGATTCAATTTATATCACCGGTCGATGAAGAAATACTGACTTCTGGGTATAATTTATTTTTAATGGTGAGACAAACCTTTGACCTATGAAAATTATAAGGGTAGTTGATTACGTAGAATTTGTAAGGAAATACTTTTATAGTTCATGACTGCTATCAGTTCCTGATGATGTTTTAAAGATAACAATTTAGGAAAAAGCACACATGCGCAGCCAATCATTACATATAGCCAAAAATCCTTAACGACTGAGAATGTCCTTCAGTTCCTGTCGATTAATGACTTTATCTGGCGACGCTCGAAGTATAATAATTGCAATATTATTATGACCGTAGCTGTAATATCCTAACATTCGTTAACATGGAATGTTATACAGTAATATAATAATCCCACCATTGAATATGTCACTTTTATTCTTGCATTACGATATCCGTATTAGTCATACCGAAAAAACACGCGAAAAAGTGAAAAATCGGATGCCACGCTGAATTTGATCAAAATTATTGGTGTATTATTAAATAAAAATAAACTTACGGAAGAACGGACTCTTATTTTGATTTATCAGTACATATCACCCTAGATTTCGGGACATTGCAAAAAAAAAAAAACTCCGAAGAAAGAAAAATCTTCTGACTCAGGAGAATGTACTGTGGAGTACTGTATAAGTTTACTTGTTCATCTCATGAAGTGACATACAAATGTAACAATGAAAGAAAAAAAAAAAACTATAACACTAAAAGTTTTTAATTGATAGATAAACGATACGTATTATTATATACTTTTCTTCTAATTTGGCTATAAACACATCCAGTTATATCTTTTTATAATAAGTTATTATAGTTTTTTTTTATTGTTTCGTTTATTATAAAATATTTATAAATATAGATATCAATTGTTTTCATTCTTTATAATCATTGGTATCTTATTGTACTTCTTTTCTTTCTTGGGAGCTAGCTCATTATTTATTTTCATTTACTTTTTATTCTCATTTATTAATTAAATTGTAATTGTATTCTTTTCTACGGCATTATTGGTCATATTTCATTTTTTATTCTCAGTGAACTTTTCCTAGATTAAATAATGACGTTATTATAATTAAAATCCATAGAAAATACTGGATACACAGATGGAACCATAGTGTTTCTAGGCCAGCAGTTGTTCTAGAAAATGTTTTGGCACCCAGGTTTTCACCTGTGAAGAGGATAGGTGATCCCCAGGAGGTTTTTTGATTCCTTCTGGTCAAGGTCCATTCACGGCTGCTAATAGATAAATAATATATCCGCCTAGCCGATTTCTAGAGAGCCTAGAGATAAGTAAACCAGCATCAAAAGAAAATAAATCATTTTATTGGATAGCAATAAGTACTATCTGCCACACTTTTTTGTTTATTTAACGCCACTTTATGCTACTATGTCTAACCGGACGATTCTATAGTGGGAGTTCTAAATTTTTCCTATCTAGAGTACCTGACATCACGTTGGTTCGGGACTCAGGTTTAATCAAGAATTTTTTGCTCCCTTATAAAATCCTTAGGCCACCTGCCAGGCTACGAACACATGATCTTGGACTTGGTAGATTGTTATGGTAACCGCTAGACCACAGTTCCCCTCCTACCTGACACACTAATGGCCAGTATGTTTTAGTGATTTATGAACACACATCTATACAAACTATTTTCACTATGCGCTAGGGATTTTCGAACTCAAATCCACACTTGAAGTGTGGGGAGCAGAGCGAAACACTGGAAGAAATAAAAGGAATAAAGGAAACAAACATGTTCGATGCATAATATTTTGTTATGCATCAGATGCAGGTATAAGTGTGGCAATTCTGAACATCAACTTCTTGAACGACCGGAGAAATGCGGAGGAACGCCAAAAAGCACCTGGAAGCCGGGGGAGACAAAGGCTGGAGAAGGTCGTGACATGCACCGAAGGGGACGATAAGCATCTCCTTATCTCATGAGAGACGAACGTGTCTATCCGACTCTACGACAAGGCGCCAGCGTGTTCTGGACAAGCTGTGCACGTAGCTCTGTCCTCTGGCACTTAGCACCACCTGTTCACCTGCTCTGTGGGAAAAACTGGCCAGCGACATCAACCAGGAATTTATATTGCGCTTCTTGAAATGGCTCTGGTACGTAAAAGAAATTGCACAGAGCAAGTACGACCGTAAAATGTACTCTTCTGCGAATACAGGATAAAGGAAAATACCCACGCCTTAAAAAAAAAAGTTATTCTGGAGTACTCTACACAACGCAAGTAACTTTCCTAGAAATTGTTGTTATATATAAACTGATGATAATTTAGTATTTAACGACATGCATAAATATTAATATCATACATTCAAAATATTATATAGGGGTTACCTGTGGTCTTGAGGATATTATAACAGCGTACTATACCCTAGATCTTGGGTTTGCAGCCCGACAGGCGGACTTAGGATTTTTTGAAGGGAGTAAAAAATCCTTAACTATGCCGTCCTTTGGAAGGGATGTAAAATAGTAATACTGAGTACCCTCACGTACTCTTTAACCCCTCAGTTCCCAAATGTGAACCACTTATGAACTTTAATATTTTTTTACTTATTTATGCTAGTTGATCTCTAAAAAGATTAAATGAACAAGTTTTAAAGTTTTCTATGCCTTAATTAGGCCGCTGGGATGGTGCCCCCTGTAGGGTGCATTGGGCGTCCGGATAACAAAATCACTCAACTCCATAAACTAAATCAAATTGTCCTGAATAATAGAATTGAATCAATTTACTTATTTTTAAATTTATTGTTGTGAGATGTAGGGATATAAGTTAACAAAAATCAATATAAATATAATTTTTTTTATTTCACTTACACATACCTAAAAGTAAAAAATTTCATGTCGTATAAAATAAAATCAAGGAACAGTCCTACTAAAAATAAAATAAATCCTCCCTTATTAGCAGCGTTCACAACTGTAAAATATTCTCTGACTTTCGAAAATTTATCATTTTTTGGGAGCTTATTGTTGTCGCAAAGATGCAAGTATTTTTGGATTTCGGGGAATTTATTTCTTCTCACACTTTGGGCTACTGTTTTGTTATAGGTATCACTTTGAATCTCCCAAAACATTCTAATATATTTAGGTGCCATGTAACCCGTAAGTAACAAGATACTTACAAATATTTTCATTTCTTCTACACTAACGTTCAGAGCATGATTGTGCATAAATGTTAGACATTTCAACTAGTAATTCATATATATCTTGGAAAAACATTTTCTCAAAACATTCCACCGGTGTCAAATGTGGGCCAACATTAATTCTAGTGAATTCTTCAGCAGCCCCCCCCCCCCTTGATCGTAATGTGAATGAATCTTCATTTTCCTCCCACTTGGTTTGAACCTTTGCTCTTTTGGGATTTTGAGTCGTCTTTCTTGTTTGTTTTCTTTTAATTTTTGTTTTTTGCTTTGATGATGTCGAGACTTCTTTTGTCCAATCTGAGTCATGTCTGCCTGGTTTGTGAGATAAAATTTCTTCAGCATTATCAGATAACCGTTGATTTGTGTCAATAGAAGGGTCTTCGTCCCGAAGAGCAGCCAGTTCCACCTGCAGCCTGAGTGACCAATGCACCCTACAGGTGATGCTCACTTTTAGATTGGCTCTGAAGTTTTATTTTTGGTGGCTTATATATAATATTGGTGCCATTTGTTCCAGAAAATGCCCACCTAACTATAAATGCAAAAATAATTTGAGTACTTACGTTTCTCTCATCTTGGTGAGTGAAAAGAGAAGAAAGCTTGTCAACACCAACAGAAACCAGAACACTACTGAGTTTGAAAGATTATATTGTCTAGACCACACTTGATATCAGCTCCAAATGTGTCCTACCCTTTGACCTAGTTCCAGTAGCACACAAAAACATCCCTATAACCTCCAAAAAAAATTTTTTTATAGCACATAACAAAAAAAGTGACTGCACCCTAGGGGGTGCATTGGGAACTGACGGGTTAAAGATCCCAATCCTAATTAAAGCCGGATAGGCTCATTTAGGATTTAGAACTACCATTATAGAGTCGTCCAATTAGACATAGCGGCATGAAGTGACGTTAAATAAATTTATCAACAGCACGATATTATACATATCAATAGTATACTGAACAACCAAATGGTACATGCCTCCTCTAGACATTATATAATTGAAGGAAAATCTGAGTTTGTACGAACTTTGGCTCTCAGATATAAAATAACATACTGCTCTTCTTAAACCGGTGTTATGCGAGTGAACTACGCTTTACTTTCAAATCCATCTAATGTTCACTGGTCGGAAAGAAACGAAATTACGTTAATAGAAATAAATCTCAAATCCAAAACTGCAGTAGTTGCCAAAACATAATGAATTATTGGACGTGGGAATAAATAATGAAAGGGGAATTATTTTCGGTCAAACATCACATTCTGAATTACTTGTTTTTGATAATAACCTCCAAAAGAATTTACTGAAATCAAACAAAATTTTCGTCGTCTTGAGGATCCTAGCGTAGAAAAGAGCGCCGAGGCCCTTTTTAATTTTAGGTTGTATTAATTTTTGTATTACTTATGGCTGATAGGATAATTGAAGTTACAGAAGATTAGTCACTAAAATGTCCGTCCGCATTTATTTTTATTAAATACAATATTGTTATTACGAGAATATTAATAAAATAATTGTATCCTAATAAAATAAAGAATACAGCTTGCTGCGAAACATATTAGGCCGTGTTTAAAAACTGGTTACCGGAATAAAATCCCGACTCAATCGGATGTTAAGACTACCGTTGGAACGACAAAAAGAAATGTTGCCTATTAATAACTCGTGAGTTCCCATGAGGGAATGGGAATAATACCAATAGCCCCGTTAACTATTTTTTCGAAACAATAAAAGACCTGTACATCTCCTGAAGCATTCAGACGCTAGTTTTAACGTTAGGAAATTAATATATACCATGCATCCAAATCAGGAGGGAAGATTCCATTATTGAAATCGTTTCAACAGTCTAGGGCTAAATGCGTTTTTGTGGTTATTTTCCAAACGCAATTTCGTAAATAATCAAGGTTTAAGTCTTAAAAATAATCCGGTCTAGCTATGATTGTGGCACTAGACCAATAACAAAAAAAAATTCTCTTACTAGGTTCTGAAATCTTAAGATCTACTCATATCGAAGATTTAAACTGAATGCAATTTTTTTTCCCTAAATTAGATATGTGATTGGGAAAGCTCAGTTTGTAGAACGCTGAGTTGGTCTACTGAAGAACTCGAGTTTAAATCCACCTGTGGCAGACAAATTATTTAATCTGTTAGCAACGAGTGGAACTTGCGGGATCTGGAACCCTCCTTTATACAGTGGATACTCTCAATTGAGGAAAAACCTAAGATTGAGCGTGGTCTCGGACAAATCACCATCACAACCCTTCTCCTAGAAACAGTATAGTCTCTACCATGTACTGAATCCAAGACTCTTCATTGTTTGTAGGTAGTGGTTTAAGTTTACAGGCAAACATGGATATAAAGAACAATACGCTATATGTGTGCTAGTAAAAGTCCCATTTCTGTCATTTTTAATTTTTCGTGCTTTAGAAAAATAAATTTAAAATGTATGCCTTGTTAGTAACAAATATATTATATCCTTACAAGATTATTATAATGTAGTTCTGATTTCAGATCAAGGACCACATGTCATATAGAAAGGATAATATTGATGTATGAAACAGAAAACAAAAAGTACACATGAACTAGTTAACGATGAAGGTATTGTCGAGTTAATTACCCGATTATATTAAAATAGAAAAGAAAACTGGTAGAACCTGAAGACCGGTAAACCGTCCTTGGAACGAAACAGGAAAAATAGAGGAAATTCGTTTTAAATATTAATAATAAAAATGAATACATTTAATTAATATTCCCATGGCAGATAAAATCGAATTTATCTGATTTTTTCACATGTATCTATGCAATAAAACGCAATCACTTTTTTTAATTGAAAGGATACGGCCTGCAACCCTGGTAGGAAGGGGAGAGGAAAGTCGTATCATTGAATAGATATTGAACATTTTAAAAACTGTTCACATATTGTCCTGTTATGGTGGTTAAATTACTTTTTTTTTTCTTACAGTTATAATTCATAATTGTTTCTTGAACAGGTTGTTCGATTTCGTTACTTTATTTATTGCTTGGTAGGTTTTTGGCATGAACTTGTGTAGCAAATCGAACACCCTTTAATAGTCGCCGTGAAATTACCGAAAAACCATTAATTCAATGGACTATAGCGCACAAACTGCCCAAAAAATGTTTACTGAAGCTGCACAATGTCTTTATTTAAAACTCATTAACTATACACTCGTATGCTAATTTACGAAAGAATAAATCCAATACAATATATTTCTCTCTGATCGCACAAATGGTTTTTTCTTATAGTTCCCTAAAATAAAAAAACGCGTGCACTGGGTGGTAAAAAAGTAAATCCATTTTTATTAATCGCGTTGGATAAGCGATATAAGTATAGTTATTTTTTTCACCCTAACTTTTTTTCAATTATATCAGTATAAAAAAACTCACAGCAATAATAATAAAAATATGCATTTAAAAATGAAGGTTTGAAAAGGTTCAAATTTAGCTGTGAAAGATAATTCATTGAATCTTTTAACAGCCATAAAATGTCCATGTCGGTACTGCAGACTCTCCTGGGGCTCCTCCAGCCTCTATAAAGTGGGTACCCAAAATTGAGGGAAATTTTGACCATTATCTCAGACAAATCACCTTTCATAGAATCTTTGTCCAAGCAACAGTACAGTCTCTACCATTTACTGAGCTCAAGACTCTTCAAGGGTTGCATTGGTTCAGGTTTACAAAGTACTTTATGGTGTGCTATTGATGTTTATCACTACCATTTGTGGTTGTAGCTAGTTTTAGGCAAGTTTTAGTTAATAAATAAACTAGAATTTCGTCCATTTCAGATATATTTAAATTGTTTACAAAAATAAGGTAATCGAATATGAATCCTAAGCGTATCAAAGTTTGGAAAATCAAAATATTTGGCAGTAGATCGTCGGTATGCAAAAAGCTCAAAAGTCCTCACTGTTAACTCGTATTAATACGGGAAGAGTTCGATCTTTATGTAACAGTATCAAGTTATGACTTAGTTATGCTATGTTCGAATAGGACATAGGGAGATTCCGAGTCTGTGCAATGTTAAGTACTCGTTAAAGATCCTTATCCTAATTACACCTGAATAGGCAAAATTTAGAACTTCCACTGCATCATCGCCCAATTATCCGTAATACCCTAAAGTGACGTTAAACATACAAACATAATATGACTCTATTTAATGGAATCGTAACAGAAACATTGCATATTAACGTGTTATTAGTAAACGGTTCTGCAAATGTATAAACAGTATTCTATGGTTGTGGAATAGCGTTTTTAATTAACTCAGAATACTCTGTAATAGTTCTTGCAAAAAAATTATATCAATAAAATGAATCGCAAATGTATATTTCTAACCCCATCCAGTTTTGTTTTATTTTTCAAGCGACGAGGAGGTGGTGGATGATTGTCTGTATCCACTACCTCTTCGTCGCAGTGCCAGACTCCAGCAACGCAGACCTGGAATCAACCCCCGCCTTCTTCTTCAACCAGCCCATTACAGACTCACCCCTCTCAGACTTCCTCTACTTCTTCTAATGATCCTCTCTCCTTACACCAATTCACCACTTCTATTGATATATATCTCTTGTTCTCTCCCATCCCCCATCTTTATTGTCCGCCTCTCAGAGAACTGATACTTATGTATTTCAACTTCCAATATTTACCCATTTTATTTTAGTATTTATCTTTATTACCTTATTCTTTAATTTTTGACACGTTCTGTTTTATTCTTATTTTACTCTCAATTGTGTATTTTATTACCTTCATGCCACTTGGTTATTAATACTATATGCCCATTCATTTTAACCTTTACCACGCTCAGCAATTTTTTTTTACTTTTCAATTTTCTGTATTTACCATGCTTTTATTATTTATATTTTACCTTGCTTAGCAATTTTTTACTATTTTTTATTTTTCAATTGTCTGTATTTTGCATATTTAGCCCTGAAGAAGCCCTACAAAGTAGGTCGAAACGTTGGCTACTAAATAAACATTTCTCCATATCTATGAGAAATTTATTGACCTCTACCCGGACTATTTTCTTCCAAATATTTCATCAAGGTCAACTATTATCATCCAAGATGAAACAATATGATTAAAATTTGAAAAATGATACAATTTACTACCTTTTTATGGGTAATATAAGTAAAATTAACTATTTTTTTTAATGATGTGATATTATTTTTAGGTTAAATGGGATTACTAAACAAATTTCAGTACAGGGGCTTAGCTTAGTTTCAAAAATGAACTAACCGTACGAGAATTAGACGAGGGAAGAGTGGATTGAAACGGGATCGTTTCTTTCAACCCCGTCATAGGAAGTTGGCCAACTCATGGTTCATTACTATAAATTTGAGAGGATGATAGTTGTGATTTACGAACGGCCTAGGGTGAAGAAAGTCGAATGAAGACTTGGCCGGCGGGCCTCTGTTGTTAATAAGGCCCTAAACGGGAGCCTGATAGCCATCGCGGAGGTGTTGCGATAAGGCCGCGAGGTGTGGCCGGGTAACGAGCGCTTCGATACAAATACCTCACGATCCCATCCCTTCTGGGAAGGGCTGTCGTGGGACATCTGTTCACCCATCTTATCATATTGCTAGACTGAGTGTGCCCAGAAGCACGTCTTATCTTCCAAATCCTCTGCTAACTTTACTCGATGTATCTACAGTCCCCGTGAACCAGTGTGTTCACGACAACACCGTAAAATATATATAGTGCGCGTAGGACAGTAGACACTCTTTTGTTTCCATATGCTAAATATTAGTTGTCTCGCCACCTTGTGAAAAACATCGTATGCAAGCTAAAAGACCTCTCAGTGTTATTCACAAACAAAATATGAGCGAGTGAGACTGAAAACTGGAGAGCGGGAGAAGAGTGCCGACCGAAAAAATGGCAAATGACCATGATCCACCCATCTGAACTATATAGTATATTTATTTTACTTCCCTTTTGTTGACCAATAGTCTGTTATTTATTTAAAGATTTTTGTACAACTTAGTTGTTCTTCGTTTCTACAGTCTCCTACTTTAAGATCCCTCACTGCCATGCTCTCCTCCACATCCTGCAACCATCTTTTTTTGGGTCGTCTTCTTTTCCCACTTTCTGTAGGGCAATAATGTGAGATGGGTTATGGCAATCACTCCACTGCTATTCTTTTTAAGTCGCCATTTTAATCTCTCCTTGTTTCTACTGTGTAGAGGATCATTGTTTCCTGATCTATCAGTTGCCTTATGTGCTATTTTTTAATACAGACCACTCAATTTTTTAAACAGAATCGGCAGATTACAAATTAATGGTAATATGTCTAATTTTGAATGGGGTTCCTTGATTGAACATAGTGGTTAAGTCGATTCTTTCCAATATGAGTTTCAAGTACTTAGGGAAGGGGAATCATGTTATTTTCAATGGGAAAGAAAGGCTAAGTCCTGGATGTAATATTTTATCTACCAGGTCACTCTTCATCTAATCTTCCCAACTACCCCTCAGGCGCTTATCAGTTCCCAGTCCCCTCAACCACTTTGCGATCCCATTACTTTCTGTTAAAAAAATACCACTAATAATCATGAATCATTCTAAGGTAAAATGTTCATTATCCAGAGGTAAACTAGTCCCCCATTCGGGTCTTCAGGTGGGGACTGCTTCAGGGGATTCATTGCGTAAGTTGAAATTAGAGATTTACTTGTAGGGACTTGGAAAATAAATATATTAATTATTTTATTTTAATATAGTTCCTTAATTTATTTTAACTTCAAAATTTCGGAAAAATTTATATCATTCTACCAAGTGGTGCATTTAATTCTTGTAATAATTGATAATTAAATTTGTAAAAAGCATTCAAAATATATGTAAAATTGGCTAATGTATATTATAATTCGATATGCTTATGTATGTTTGAAATTTGATTTAAACCTGTTCATATTTAAAAAACTTAGGAATGTTCAAGCACGGCATTTTAAAAAAAAAATTATTTAAATCAAACTTTAGCTTTGATTCAACTAATAGATGTTTCCCCAATTTTTAAATGTTTGGTTATTTATCTTCAATTAATGAATCATATAACATGCATACAAATAATCATATATATGTGTGTGTGTGTGTATATATATATACACATATTATTATCGGCTTAGTACTCAAATCACGATTTAGTTCTCAAAAACACAAAAAATGTTTTAAAAACTGAATCATCATAAAGTTTGTAAGGTTTTTTTTAATAACAACCACTAGTCAGGGTATATAATTAATTAAAAACAATTAACAATTGATAGTTATAAATATAATTTATGTAAAAATTTATCAAAACAATGTACACTTACAAGGTTTCACATTTTTGGAAAGAATATTATCTACTATAATATGTGCTTCAAGGAATTTCCTCTTGAAATCAGAGACATTATAAGCTCATCTAAACTAACAATATGCATTGAAGAAAAAGTTACATTAACAAATAAAGAAGTAAAAGTTTTGGACTTTGGGCTTGAATAACTATTCTAATGTATAGTTCTCAATTCTGTGATAAATCTGTAATACAACGTAGGCATAATGCTTAATTTATGATAAATGAAACAAAATTCCCTCTTTAACACAAAATTACCACACATATCCTATAGTTCTTAAGCTTTCCTATTCTCTTTGCACCTCTTTCAGGTCTACCAGTATACATCTATATATATAAGACAATTCCTTATGCTCTTAGACCTGCTGGTTGATCATTAGCTCAATCTCTAGATCCATCAATTATATCAATGCAGATCCGAGAACAAAATAAATCATCAGCGCCAAATTTGAGACAACACAGTTAAAAAATATTGTATAAAAGAATAAGAATATCTAAAACCAGGTAATGTGCAGATTCAAAATTCATAAGTGGCAAGTTGAGCAAGAGGAGAAATCAAAGGAGACTGGATCATGATCACAAGAGACAAAGGAGCCCCACAGGAAAAGAATAAAAGAAGTACTGGTCACAAATAAAGATAAATGCATGTCTCTTACCACTTTGTGTTGTCTTAATGGCCCTATTTCCTAATAATAACAAAAGAATAAGGTTTTAAGCTTCTTATTTATTAATAGTTTATTTTTACAACTATACATATTTTTGATATTTATTCAAAACTTGTATAAAACTAAATAAACTAAATTTTCAAAGGGGATTCCAAATAATAAATAATGGTTTAAAAAACTTTTTAATATTAACAATTACCCATTATTTACAATTATACATCTATAATTGTTTTTTACGATCGAGCTGGGCGGCAGTAGTGATCTAATACCCCTTGAAATGGATACTCTATCACCATTACACTCACCTATTTCAACTTCTACCACATTATTATTAATATATTATTATATATTAACTACTATACCAAATACCGAAGTGAACAGATGAATAAATTTGGTTCAAATGGCACTCTCGCCTACCCCCCTGCCCCATTAACGTGTTCACACATCACAGAAGGTGATTAGAGGAGTACTATATACTCTACTAGTACTCAGTAATATTCAGTACCTACCTGTTAGTAAATCAATTCAATACATTTTTGAGTATGTGAGTACAAAAGTTTTGGGTTCGTTTCAAGGCAAAAATGTTTGTAATAGATTTTGTTCTACGAATTTTTGAGGGGTGAGATTTTAGGAATGAAAGTGAGAACCTTGAGGTATGATTTTGAGATGACATTCAATATTAAGTCATCAACATGGAGGAGCCTACTTAAATACATTTGAAAGTGTAGGAAATTATTTTTTTAAGTAAAAATTTGTTTCTAAAGATTTTTGATCTTCAGCCCCTGTCCAACTAAAGAGTATAGAAGAACTGCCCCAAAGAATGCTATCCATGTTTTTACCAATCTATTATCAGTAAATATCACAATGATAATAATAATATCTGGCGCAACAACTCGTCACCGAGTCTGGGCCGCCTCCAGCATTCTCCGTCAGTCAGCTCTATCCTGCGCAGCATCCCTCCAGTTTCTTGCATTAAGAAGGGTACGTGCATCCTCAGCTACAGCATCCATCCACCTCACACTTGGCCTTCCTACTTTCCGTGTGCCATGGATTCCCTCTGTGAGAATCTTCTTGGGAATCCGCGTCTCCTCCATCCGTGCTACGTGACCTGCCCATCGCAGTCGGCCAAGTTTAATTGTTCTGACAACATCTGATGTCTTTAAAAGGTCATATACCTCTCTATTGTATCGCCTTCTCCATATTCCTCCTGCTTTTACTGGTCCGAAAATATTCCTCAAGATTGTCCTCTTGAAGATTAGGATCCTTTTCTCATCTGCCTTTGTTAGAGCCCAGGCCTCTGATCTATATGTGCGTACCGGTCGAATCAGTGTTTTGTAGATCAGCAGGCTAGAGAGGAATTTGCTAGTTAGTTGCTTCCTTAGGCTATAATAGCACCTATTAGCAGAATTAATTCTTCTTCTTATCTCCTGGGACATGTCATTTTGTGAATTAACTTCTGTTCCTAAGTAGACGAAGCTGTCAACGCAATCGAATCGGTACTCACCAACTACGAAGTAATCCTCTTTTTCCTGGGTTCCTCCTATTTGCATATACTTGGCCTTCTGCCAAGTTTCTTGGCTGTCTCTTCCAGTGCTAAGAAAGCTTCCCTCAGCGCCCTTTTAGATCTTGCCATAATGCCAAAGTCATCGGCATACCCTACGATTTAAACTAGTCTGTTAGTAACCTCTTACTCTGTATTTGAGTATTGCTATTTTGTTTATATTTATTAAAATATGACAGTTATTTTCAAAATATTTTTCCACCAAATATGTACAGTTTCAAAGGTATGCGAAGGCATTCTTTTAGTCAAACAGTTAAGACGTGCCCAGCACAACTTGAATTTGAAAGACATTAATATAAATAAACAAAAACTTTAAACATCACTGTTCATGTATAGTGATAGAAGGTATGAAACAATTAAAGTTTTAATTAAAATAACCATGTAGTAAAAGGGCTTCACAATTTTTTAATGGTTGAGAAAAACCGTAACCATTTTTGTATATTCTGTACTGCTCTAAATTTACTTTGATATTATAGTTTTCTCCACCTATTACATTATACCTAATATAAGGTGTATATTCAAGAAAGCTGATGAAAACTGCCTTTATTTAGTATTTCAGAGCAATTGATCCTTTAATTTGGTCATATTCCAAAAAGTTCAGGGCGTTGCTAATTTTGCAATTATGATTAATAGATAACCGGTGTTTCACTTCACACGAATCCCTTGGTCACTTTTATTTAGAGTCTTGATAATCAGATTAATAGCACCAGGAATGTTTTGGAAAACTGTAACATTTCCAAGTTATCAAATGGTTTATATTAATTAAGGTCGACCGGTTTACAATTGAACATATACAGAATACTTTATAAAACAAATTGAGATCAGGGAAGAAATTAATGCAAGAATAAAGGTCAGTTGGATCATCTATTATGAAAATTGAAGACTTCTCAAGTCTCAGTACTTGGCAAAAGGAAAGGAATGAAAGTCATAAAAATATCTTTAAAAGACTGCATCAACAGTAAAGACAATGACCTTAAAATAAACCTACTTGTGTAAAGAGTTTGAAAATATATTAACATTGGATTTAAAATAGGGTAAAATTAATGTCTAAAGAATTAAATTTAGGAACTGATTTTATTATTGATAACATCATCGATGTTATTACAGTTGAAAACTTTATGCCTATGTGAAGAAATTACAATAGCCTCTTTACAAAACTCTTAAATAAGTAGTAGGTAATATAATCATATGTTGGATTGATAGATATTAAAAATTAACAATATTTGAATTATAGTTAAAAACTATGTATAGTACATCAAACATTTTTTGAGCTGATCTGAAAAACACTAGGGAATTAAAATCGAAAGACCAGTTATTCTAATTTACTGACAGTTAATGGATCCATGGAGGATTTTGGGCTAATGATACTCACATCATAAAATACAAATATGGGAGGTTTGCCTCTTGACCTCCTGCTGAGGAAGGATGCCATCAAACATGATGTAAAGAGAAGAGGTCCCGGAGCAACTACGAGTGAGGATCCAGACAAACCCCAACAAATGGAAAGAGGAGGTAAGGAAGGACTCACTGATAGAATGGAATGGGCGGTGGGCGACATCCGAAAAAGGGAGTACCCTTGGGAAATACTTCCCCACCGTCGAGTCAAGATTAAAGGCTAAGTTGGTCCTTCCCGATTACTGGATGTTGCAGATCCTCACAGGGCAAGGGGAAAGCTAAGCCAGCACGGATGTGACCTGGACCCCCATTGCCCCAGCTGCAGGGTTCTGGAGACTGCTGAACACGGGGTGGCATCCTGCCACCGTATACGACGCCTTGTCCACGAAAACTTGAATCTATGCTATAACGAAGGACGTGTTCACTGAGCTTGTGGAGGAGGAGAACTACACAAGCTTCAGGGAGTTTGTATACGGATGGAAAGAGACCGTAGTCCCGGGCCATTTCCTGATTACCAGGAGAGGACCGGCACCGGGAAGACCGCCGGAATGACTTGAAAGACTCTAACGAAGAGGACAACGAACAAAATGAGGAAAGAAGGCGAGAAAAAGGATAAGTTGTAGCCCTAAGGTGCACAACCGTGCACCGGGCTACACCATAGTTCCAGAGGTTTTGTTTTATATTAAATAAACGAAAACCAGTATAAACTACCCGAATTTGTACCTCCAGTAGTGAACCCCCACTCGAGGTGTCCCTGTATGCCTCACCGGCAGGGAAGGGAGTAAAAAAAAAAATAACAAAATACAAATATAAAATCTTTTTCTGTAATGTTAGATGAACAAATAATCCAATATGTATTCAAAAATTTTTTTCTTTGAAAAATGAATGCACTTTTTTTCACCATTTCACTTTGATTAGTTAACAGTGTTTGGTTAAAACGATTGAAGTAATCAAAATATGGGATGACTTATTTTCCATTGACTGCTGTTCCAATAAAATTTTTGTGTATCAAATAAATTGTATTTAAAAATGGGGCACATATTACATATATTTCGGAAGTAAATCAAAATTTTTTTTTGGATGTGATACTTATATTTCGAGAATTGAAATTTATTTATGGACCTTAGATAGAACATTATGGAAGGAAGCCATCCAATCACTAGATTAAGGAAATCCACTATTAGTGGAAACTCCTGTTACAAAAAATATGTATATATTTATATTTTTTTAATATTCATAACTAAACCAAAGCAGATATCTAGAAGGGCTAGATTTTTTTTTAAAATACTAATCACTGCCCATTATGTGTTTTCTTTTTATGTTTCTTTTGGTTAAATAGATGTTACAAATTTGACTATCCATGATATTACAACATACATAAGCTGTTGAAAGTAGTTTAGTTTTGTTCAGACCTTTGTTGTTGATGATTCGGTAATTGGATTCAAAAGATAAACCAAAATAGTATTTTTACAATCAGAATTAAGAGGTTGTCAAGGACAAAGTGTAAGACAAAAGTGAAGAGGAAATGAGGAAGGCAGATGATATCAGATAAAAGGTGTAGTCATGAACAGTATCCGTCTATCGTTAATGAAATAAGAAAAAAAATATTGAATGTTATAAACTAAGATATATACATTATGAACTTTACCTTACCATATGCTAGCCATTTAAAATTAAAATAAAACAAAACATATTTATTTAAACAATGTAAAGGTACCATTTTGAATAGCTTCCATAAGATTAGTGATATTTTCATTAAATCTAGCAAAAACTACTAAAGTACTCGTGGTACTGGAATATACAGGAAGAGCTGTCCTCATATGTAGATGTTGTGGTCCTTGCCAATCCCTGACTAGTACTTCAGCTCATCCTCCTGTAATAACCAGTATTTCACATGACCATAGGTCAATATGGTATCACCTGATAAAGGTGGATTTGAATCCAAGTTTCAAACCAAGCACTCTGAGGCCCTTGTTCCAACATCCCAACCGTCAATTCTCCATTGAATGAAATGGAGTAAAACTCAGATCAAATATAATTTTAATAATGGTTTTACAGACCACATAATATGAAATAAAAGATTTTCCACATAATAAAATATTTTCCTGAATTTTTTTATTATGGAAAAACAAAAATAGAAAGTTGTCAAGGTATTTAAGTATCTTGTGGAGTGGATCAGCTGGAATGCCCTCGAAAAAAAAGCAATGGAGGACAGAAAAGATAAGGTTGAAGTAGCCTTATAATATAATAAAATAATAATTAAACAACAGGAATTTTTAGGTACACAAGCATATAGATTCTCTGAAAATAAGTTGTTTGATTACGCAATTCAAAGAGATTTTTTTAACTTCAATGAGCTGTATGACAACATTTATTTGTCCTCTTACTAGGTTAGTTTAGGTAAAATTTAAATATTTTTTATCTTAAATTGTGCAATGTACCTGTGTGTATTGATTTATCCTTTATGATAAAATTACATATACTTAAATAGATAATACCAGTTACTACATGTGGAATATACTTTGATATTAAATGCCATTATATTCTATCAAATTTAAAACCCTCCATCCTATCTTCTATTTTAAATCCTATGGTTTAGTTCTGAATACTTAATTCTGAGGCATAAAGCTCATTAAAGAAGGTGAAAAAAATGTAATCAAGAAGAAGCAAGGACTATTTTTTCTCTATTATATAAAACATGGTTTTAGTGATAATCGTGTGATATTTTATTTTACATTTAAGGTGGAAGTATAAAAGTGGGTCATAAAAAAATTAATTAATCGAGAAGAATGATTTGAATTTTTTTTCTAATAAAATAAACGGAAAAATATACAATATAACAATTATACAACAACGAGAGTTTCGAGTGATTTGGACAATCACACTATTGGAACAAAGGGTGTCAATGCTGTATGGACAGGGGGAATCCCCCTAGTCTTTAAGAAACCAAACTCGAGCCATTGAAGTTTATGTAGAAACTTAATTATATTTAATAAGTACCATAATGAGCTGGTTTTTATAGTTTATAAATTAAAATATAAGTTGATAAATGAAGACAAAGATAACACGGAAAATATTGGTTACTAACAAAAAGACTGTGGGTTAAGTAAGATCTATAAAAAGCAAGCGAAATAACCAAAATAAGCATGAAAACGTTTACAGCAATGAAAATTCGTGAAACTATTATTAAATAAAAAGCAAATCAACAATATTTTTCATCAAATGAAAATATACCAATGAATTTATGTAAAAAAGCATTATAATAGTAAGAATATGATTATTAATTTTTTTTAAGCATAAAGAAACTTTATTAAAAACTATACTATTAAACTTTTCCGTATAATGAAAAAGCATTGATACAATTTTACATTGAATGCTGAATCTTAATATGGAAGCCATTTTGTTGAGATTAAATAGTTCCATTAAAATTATTATATTACATATAATTTCAGCTGAAAATCTACTTAATTCTAAGAGATTTAAATCAATCTTAACTTAAAGTTAATAAAATACATATCTATACTCTTCAGGAGCATTATTTTAACTTAAAGATTTAATAACAAGGTTTAGATACTTACTTAATCCATTCGAGACGACGATTTGTTGGTCCGTACGAGTGAAATTTTTTTTTTATATTGTTCATTTTTTATTTAAAAACCATGTTTACTATGGAAATCACCCAATTCGTAAGTGACTTCACACAAATAAGATCATTGCACACCGGGTGTGCAGTTCGCTCCTCGGAAAATTTTTATTGTTGCTGGAAGGTTATAGGAAATGAATGGATAATGTTAGAAAAGAATAATGGAAAAAAAGGTTAGACCTAAACAACCTGAGAAATATATTTCATTAGGTTTGGCTCATTAAATAATTTTTATGGAATGTTATATCATTGACTATTGATACAAATAAAAATAAATAGGCAATTCTTAATTATTAGCACTACTTATATGATTTGTTTTTCTTGTTATTAAGCATTTTAACTTTCAAAATTTTAGCTCATTTTAGATGCCTCAAATCTTAAATATTCATATTTAAAAGCCTAGTGTTGAAACAGGATCAGTCACATAAATTGGAAACATATGAAATTACTGTTTCACTTGCTCATAAATCCAGTAATTATTCTATGTTACATTAGAAAAATTTATAAAATTGATCATTTGGCCGGATATTTTTCTATTTATCGAAATCGGGTGTATAATTTGTATAATTAAATGACAGTGAATTCCAATAAATTATTTTATCTCATAATCATTACAATACAATTGTTTTTATATAAGTTCAGGTCTAAAGCTTTCTTATACAAAATTAAAGTTTTGATGGCTTCAAAATACTTTTATTGGCACACTTCATTTTTTACTCTCTGGTCCTCAAAACATTAAAGTTAATATTTTTTTTTTTTTATTTAATTCAATGATATTTACAACTATAATGGTATTATATCAAGTAAATGTGCAAAAATGTAGAATATGACATGAAAACACTTGCGGAGAAACTACCCATCGATAGCACTCCAATAAACTTCTATAGTAGATGATCTCGAGGTCATCTTCTTTTCAGACGCCTCGGAGGGTTATCAGGAATAGTATGGGAAGCAAGCTGAGAGTCTAGCGGATTCAAGTGCGTTTGGAGCTTGTTATGGAAGGATAGGTATCTAGTTTGGGCCAAATCAGTAACATATGGGATATTAAGATCATGATGGATGAGTTTGTTTGTGACATAATAAGGAGCATTGAGGATTTTACGAAGGATTTTGGATTGTAAGGATTGGATACGAGATGAATTGGATGGTAATTTAATATTTAATCTATTATAAAAGTTGGTAGTGCCGCAGTCTTACATAATAATTACAAAATCTTTTAAGTAGTGGCAAGACCCAATAAAAAGCAATTAGTAAGTATTGATAAAAATCAAATAATTACACTGATCTCTAGGAAATTTAGTAAGCTTGATTTCCAAAAGACTGAATTTTTATTTCATAGTTATTTGAAACTATGTTTCAAAAATATAAAGTGACATGTCTAATCATGAATAATAGTTGTTGACTATATACCATTTTTTCTTGAAATAAAAAAAGAATATTCTTATTGAACTGTCCCAAATAATTATTTTATAGCCAATGGCGGTGGATAATTAACTAAATTCATAGCATCCCTGTTCATTTCTGGGTGCAGGAGGGAGAATGCAGTAGAGTTTACATGTGGTAGATAAAAATGGTGTTTTCTAATAGAATTTGTGGTTACTAACCACTTTAAATAACTGTATAATTTGTATTCATTGGGATCGTTATTGCTTTAATTTTATATTATTCAAGATTATTAATGCTGTTATCTTCTTCTGAGCAGGTGAAGTTGTACCTAAAGTAGTAATAACAAATTACAGTTAGAAGCCGACCTCCACTGAATATAAGCCCTTGGTAATTTGTTCTCTTAGCGAGGAAGGGAGGCTGGGGGATATATTTCTTTATTTTCCACAAAATTTATGATAATATTTAAATTTTATTCTCAACAATTCCAGGATCACACTTTAATTAATATTTCGGCGATAAGATAATAAATATCTAAATAACAATTTAAGTGAATCAAAACAACAAAGCATTAAAATATTTTTTTAAAGTAGGCACTTGTGATCACTTATGATAATGTGGCATCTTATCAAATCTTCCCTCCAAAAAATAAATTATGCATGATTTCTGATAATAAACAATATTTGTTTAGCTCCAAAATACTTTGTAACATTGTCTTTTTTCCTTCATTTACCATGTAATATATTAAACTCAAAAAATGATATTAATATTTCATTGATTACGGATTAAAACATGAAGTTTGCCATTGCCTCTATAAGTACCATTACAAGCAAGCTTAAAATACTTCAAATAATTTTAGAGTAAATGAAATAGATTTTAATAATTTAAGGGATTGTATTTCATTTCAAATATCTTCAAATTAAACTACAAATTTGTATTTTTTATGTTTATAGAATAGTTAAAAATGTCTACATACTTAATAGATTTTTTACTTTATACAGTTGTATTATTTATTAGATGGTTCTTGTTCAGTTGCAAATCAATCTCATAAATTAAAATTTAAATCTCCGCGGGTGTCGTTCACAGCTGTTGCCTTGGCGACCAATAAAGGGGACTTTGTTTCCCCAACTCCGTCATCCGCACTTCACTTCTCTTCGCATCCAGACTCCAAGCAAACCACATCTCTCCACTCTTCTGGACTGAAGCTAACCTCGCCTTCCACCACCCCATGGAGACGGTACAGTAATCACATTCGCCCATGGCCAAGAGACTCCTATCACCAGACACGAGATCCATGCCCATTATAATACCACTAGATCGCCGAGCAACCAGATATTGCCAGAACAAGGGTAGTAAGTCTCCATCTCCAACTGTAAGTTCTCTTTCATTCAATCATCAAAAGACTATACAATATAACATCAGTTTATCGTTCGAGATAAAGACTCTACATTCTATCGCCATGTGGCCCTGTTGCCCAGTGTTGGTGATTTGTTTATAAGAAAATCATTCCGAGTTGAAAATTCATATTTAATAGTTTCTCAGCCTCTTCTGTAAATAATACCATTCCTTTTGTATACATTTATAAGCGATGATTTCGTTATTTTTCTTTAATTGTAATCAATAGATAACCTGTAATTATATTTAAATTTAATAAACTTCACATATTTCAGTATCTGACTTTATCATTTAATTCCCCGAATCTATTCTACTAATATATCATTATAATTGTTTATCTTTATTTCTATTCAGTCTAATCACGCCCGTAGAGTTCTTATAAAGAACCTTGTGGGGAGAAAATAATTTCCTTTAAAATGTAATTCAACCATATATTTTCTGTTATTATTTCGAACCAATAGTGAAATCTTATAATATGCTTAGATATTTTCAATTTATACCTTAAAAAATCTTTACCTGTACCTTACCTGTACCACTACAAACCTTGAAGGGTCTGGGGTTCAGTACATGGTAGAGACAGTAGTGTTTCATGGACAACGGTTTTGGAGTGAGGGGATTTGTGACCAAAAAATGTTTGGTTCAATTTAAATCCATTCTCTATATTTAATATATTTCAGAACATTTAATAAGTGTAAAAGAATTATTGATATTTCTGTTTCAGGTGTTCCTTTATTGCAAGTGATACAAGATAGCTTTTAGTGCTCTTCATTGTTAATAAAAATTAGTAAATTGCAATTTTAAGTATCCTCTAGCATAAACTATTAAATTTAATGTAAAGGACCTAAAATAATTCAATTAAATTTGAAATGATATAATATTTTCCATGTTGATTTTTTTTTTTTTAAGGCTGGCATATTATAAAAATTATTAAAGAAAAATGAAATATATATATATATATATATATATATAATGAAAATTAAGGATTTGCAATTGTTTGGCTTTTTCCTTTATTATTATAGAAAGATGGAGGGTACATATATCTACAGCTCTGAGAGAGTTAATTGCTTTCAGATAACCGGTATCGCATCATTCTTGTAGTTTTTAGCTTTAACAGGAGTTGTAATATAAGTAATAACTCCTTTTCAAGCCAATGCCTTACTTAGCCCCTTATTCACCACGGAAATAACCTGATTCCGCTTACTTAAGTACAAGAAACTCATTTTGAATAAAATTAGACTTAATCACCAGGACTGTAGACTAACAAATAAAAAGTTCTACCTACATAAGAGAATTTTCTTGATCTCTACCTGGACTATTTTCTTCCTCATACATACATAAGGTCAACTAATACTCAACATCTATACTTAATACTTTTTCACTAGTTTAATCAAACAATTTTTTCTAACAGGACTTTTTTGCCACCTTACTTCTCATGGTTTGAGAACCGACCTGAACTTGAAGTTTCGAAAGCATGCAGCATTCCTTGATCAATCTGGCAAAAGGTGTAAAGAAGTCTATTTTTGAAATTTTGTGTAATCCACTTTTGATCCTGAACACCTTAGTTTATAAATAGTGCTTCAAAAATAACTAACACGTGTGTTGTAATATAAATATTCTAATTAGAACCTAAATCTAGTTTGTGAAGTGGAAAGTAATGAGTATATTACTTGGTTGGTTATCTTAAGTAGCAGTAAGTTTTAAGCCTTGATAACCAAAGAAAGAATAAAAATAATGCCTAGTCCTGGCTGAGAAATGCCCCATTCTAAAAGAAATGCCCCCCATAAAAATGGTTAAACAGCCATAAACAATATTCTCTCAGTATTGGTGCCTCCTAGTGCTTGCCGACTTTTTTCAAGATTGTATTTTTTAATTTACGGATTTAATTTTTTTTACTTCGACTCATCTCTTAAATAAATGCTCTCAGCTAACCGATGGTTATATCCTTTCTATGGTTTTATACTAGCAGATAAAGGCCAAAAACTGAATTATTCAACTACTCAATTTTTTTTTTTTAGAAACAACAATGTTGCTTTGAAAAATAGGTATTTCTATTTTTACTATACAATGCTTTATTACTTGTCTTTTAGACAACGTAAAATCACTGTTTACAGTGTTTAATAGTTAATAGCAAGGTAAATTTCTGTCTAATTTGTTTTTTTTTAATTATTGGTGGAATGAACTTCCTAGAATATAATAATGTTTTTTTATTCATTCAAATAAATCAGGGATCCTGTTGGATCTACTATTTAATATAAATAATGAAGAAACTGAAATAAATCATTATTAAATTTACTAAAAATGAATAGCCTGTGAGAAAATATATATATTTTTATTTTACATTGGTCTTTCATTATGAGGAAATAAGAAATTATCCATATTAAATTATTTTTAAATAAAAAAATTTAATCTAAAAGAGTTGATGCTGATTTTTTTTTTTAAATTCATTCTGTGAATGTAAATGAAGTGCTAACTGCAGAAAGGCAATTGGTCCAACTTTTTTGTTTTAAAAACTTATAACTTTAACCAGAGAAAGAATACATCGTTTACTACACAAAGGACACTCCTCCACAGTATAGCAATGTCTTGACAACTTCAATATTTTGTTTATTGTAGATAGAGTTGTATATTGCTGACAATAATCTCTTAATTTTAATCTCTTGTAAAATTTAGGAAAGTGGATTAAAAAAAAATTAAAGTAGTTAATTTAAATATATTCTGTGAAAATTATGGGCCCTCAAATTAACTAAAACTAATCTAATAAATATCTGTTAAAGTTCACTTTTACTAATTGTGTCTATTAGTCACTATTTTTATACTTTCTAAGATAAACTCTTAGCTAAGCATTCTTTATTTTGAATTTCACTTATAAGAGTTATGTTCTAATAACAAAATATATGTTGCAAGATCAAATCTCTTTCAAAGATCAAAACAGTTTATAATTCAAATTAATTTAATTTAGATTTTGTTTTTGAATATCGAATAAAGGCAGAGTTATTAATGAGAATGAATGAAAAAAAATCTTTCGTCTTGAAAATGTCCATAAAATGTTTCAAGATTGATCAATACTATAAATTTGGAAACTACGTGGAGTCACTAGTTAGTATATGAGTGATTAGTTTTAAAATTTTAATTGGTATTGTATAAGTAATATTATGAAGTTCTATTGTTAGGTTCAATATACAATGCTTTAAATGAGATAATAAAAATGAAGACTATTTTTAGAACAGGTTCATTAAATTTTTTGCTTTAACATATTTTACTTGGCACCCCTCTGCCAATTTTGTACTGTTCATAGTTATAATGGCTAACTGGTTTAATCGTTCACTATAATTTAATAGTACAAAGTGATAACATTGTATATTTTGTATTAAACAGTTTTAATGGATTTTTATTCACATCTTTCTTTTTTAATTTTTACAAAAACAAAAAAATTTAAACAGATTATATATAATGTTAGTGGGCTACTGTATTTATCCTAAATCAGATCCACCTTATTTGATTAAGTTGTTTTCAATTTTTAGTAATAATAATAAATTCTTTATTTATTCTGGGACAAGTCCCTTTAGAATAACAATACAGGTATTCTATATAGGTTATTATTATGTCTTAGAATATAATGTAATTACATGATTTTATGAAGTATGCTCTGAGCTATATATTTATTCATCCTTCAATATTCTTTTAATATTCAGTAAGCAGTTATTTTTATTTAATTAATATAGCAATTAATTATTATAATACCAGGATATTAGGATTAATAGTAAAACCAGAAATAATGATAAGACGAGTCTTTATTTGAGGTAATAATGTAACATATTAACAATAGTATACACAATTAAAACTTTGAATTAATTTTACAATATTACGACTCTTTCGCTGGTGTATATATTTATAAATATATATACAATTATAGGTAAATCTATATATATAAAGGCATAAATATCTAATCAATAAATATACTATAATTTAAATCTGTTATAAATTACAATATTTGTGATTAAGTGTTTTAAAATATACATAATAAAATCATATTAAAAATATTTACAAATCTACATGCGGGTTGTCGAAATATACATAATACTTAAAACTATGGTAAAACAATAACTAGACAATCATAAATTAATTTTGGTCAATAGAGATAAATAAATTAAATACCAAGAGAAAAAAAAAAGCATTTTAACATTAAGCAAAACTTTAATTTATATGATATACATTCAGTCATAGAGAAAAATGACAAGATAAACAATGTTTATGTGATGAAATTTACAATTTTACAAATTTTATTAACTTTGGTACACTAGACTATCACAATACATAGTAAACTTATATTATAAGAAGGTGGGCTGCATCGCTTATTATCTTTATAAGTTTACACATATATTTATTTACATTAAGCGATTTGCCAAGAAAGGTTAGGTTGTAACTTGAAGTGGTTCTGCTTCTGATGTATTATTGTTTAATGTTTCATCCTTATACGATAAAGGAGAATATTGCTTCCTTATAACCATAGCTATCGGTGTATCAGCTGGAGAAACTGCGGGCGAACACTCTTCTGATGTGGAATCAGTCTCATTCGGTTCACCTTGGGGTTGATAAAGGCCTGCTCCATAGGTCACCTTTCCCATGAAGGAGCGGATCTCATCAAAATACGTATCTTCTCTTTCAGCTTCAATACTGCTAGGACTATCAGCTACGGATACAACACCACTTCCATCTTCACCTTCATGCTTCTTTAAGTGCCTATCTAAATTAGTCTGCTGGCCGAAACATCTATCACAAAGAGGACACTTAAAAGGTTTTTCTTTATTATGAATATTTCTAACGTGCCTTTGTAAATTCGAAGATATGCTGAAAGACCTTTCACAATACTTGCATTTATATGGTTGCTCTCCAGTGTGTGTCCTCAGGTGCCGAGTCAAATTCGCTGATCTAGGAAACACTTTGCCACAAAATTTACAAGCATAGCGGTCCTTCAACTTGCCTCCATTAGTAGAATTTGACAAAACATCTTGGTAAGGTTTATAGTTGTTTATTTGCGGGCGGAGGACTTCATAGGCCCTCTGATTATTCGAAACGCCATTTACCATAGTTCCTAAAAATGGAAATGGCCGAGGTCCAAACTGGAAGTTTGGCTCACGTTGCGGGTTGAATCCAGGAAATTGAGGCCTATACAAGGCTTCTAAAAACATTGGATGGATTGGTCTTGGGTATGCCATCTGTGGCATCTTGTCATTTGTATCAGGAGACGAGGAGGAGTCTTCAGGAGGCGATGGAGTCAGATCTGTTAAATTTTTTACCGTTAATTCTGTGGGTCTTTTTGGTGTTTCCTCATTCTTGCTTATGGATGGTGAAGGTGTCCTTCGTATTGCTATTGGAGACTGTTCTCTACTCCGTTTTTTGCTGACACTTAGATCAAGAGGTTGGTCGATCAGGGTTTCGCCTCCTTTAGAGGACACTGGAGACTGTGCTTCATCGCCTTGAGAATTATTTTGCCTGGGTTCGTCAAATTTTGGATAATTTGCTGACGTTGGTGGTCTTGCTGGTGAAGGCCTTTCATTGTTCACCGCTTCTTCCGCTGTAGGTGGAGATATTTTGTTAAAATTCAGTATGGAATTTATCGAAGGGGTCCCAGCGTCGATTGGAGAAGAGGTTCTTGTAGGAGAGGGTGATCCGTCCTGAGAAGAACCAGTCCTCTGGCGACTAAATTTCTGGTATGCCTCCAGGGTCAATTGTGTGTTAATTGCTAGGTCATCTTCTGGGTTCTTGAACAACAATGGGTTCGGAAGGAACCCAGGAGAAGAGCTATGGAACAATGTTGGATATGGCGGGATCATCGGGGGATAAAAGGGAAGACCACTTGCTGGCCTGGGGTACATAAGAAAAGGGTTTCCACCAGGCTGCGGAAGATTCATCCCTCCAGGGGATGTTACTGGCGAGGTCGAATCACAGAATCTCTTGTGCTTCGAGAGTGATGTCCCTGTTGAGAACCTTTGTCCGCACTTCCCACATTTGATCTGCATTCTACAATCAGCGTGCATTCTCTTATGTCGACATAAATTGCTGAACTGCGTATATGCCTGTAAAAGAACAGGCATAAATTAGACAAATTGTTTTAAAACCATGCTAGGTAAATATATTTAAGTTAAATTTTTAATGTAAGAAGTATATATAAGACTAGAATGATATTAAGTTAAACTGATTAATAATAAGAAAATTTTATTAATAAAATTAGTTACAATGAAAGTCGATAAGAGACGCACCTTGAAACAAACTTCGCACTGGAAAGGCTTAACACTGGAATGAATGTGTGTGTGCTGCTTGAGTCCTGAGGATGTCGCGAAAGTCTTGCCGCACTGCTCGCAAGCGTGTGATCGAGCTCCGACGTGGTCCCTTCTGTAATTGAGGAAAAAGAATAGGCTTAAGAAATCAGTATTTATGCAATCAGGGATATGAATGTTATTGCCTTAAAAAAAATACAATCCTTTACCTTATATGTCTTTGTAGGTTGCTAGCGTCTGTAAAAACTCGATTGCAGTTTTCACAGGGATATCTTTTAACTTCGCCGTGCTGTAGAGCCTGGTGCTGTACAAGACAGGGTCGCCAACTATAGCCTTTGGCGCACTTGTTGCACCTGAATTGTCCCCCAACGTATCTGTGTCCACTGACAAGATGATCGTCCAACCTATTACAAAAAAAAGGAAAACCTTAATATTTTGTTGCAGGGAAAAGATCGGATTTTATAAATAATATGACAAATATAAGTTTCTCTCCGGGTTATCAACTTTAATAGGTCTTATCATTCAACATCTTTAAAAATAAATGTAAGAGAAAAATGCAGGTAATCGCCAAAAGAAATATTTTGAACGTATCTGTTCAACAACACTTAAATAAATAAACTTAAATGAACTTTTAGAACGGCGGCTTCATCTTTAACCCTTAAAATGATATAGAATCATTTATGTGACCGGTGAGAGCAATCGGTGGGGACTATGAGATGTCTTTGTTAAAAGTCACCGGTAGGGACTATTGATACATATAAGCGTTTTTTCATGAAATAATTACATGAAATTATGATCCCAATTTTACGTATAATTTTATATGAGACAAATATATAGTATAACTTTAGCTTACAAAGAAAGATAGGTTATGAAAAAACTGGGGTTATAAAAAAAATTATATATGTAAATCAAAATATTAAATAGTTTAAATTAGCTAAAATATCCTGATATTTTTAATAAATTTTACGGTAGATATTATTCATATATTTATCTTAATCACCCGAGACCCTAAATAGGTGCGAAGGCACTCCATATTTTTTTCTTATTTTTATGTTGTAAATATATGAATTTTACTTATTTTAATAGATTATTAATGCTTTAAAATAACAACGTTCTGTTTGTATACAATCTGGCGCAAAAGCAATACTATAATAATTTATTAGCCTCGCCTTGAATTTTTAATCAAGCTATAGAGCTGGCACGAGTGAAAAGTATTCAGCCCATAGCGACGGTAAGCGCTCAGTCTCTCTGGACCGCATCGCCCGCTCTTTAAGCGTTTTATTTTACGACTTCGAAAGGACAATGTGTATATCGAGACGGCAGGAATGCAGAAGACGGTGCAGAGGACCCAGCCCCAGTGAAGACGCACCGCCCCTCATTAGAGATCGGGGGCGGCAATAGACCGTGGCGATGGGCGGCGGCTCTAAGTGCCAACCGATGTCGACACGGCAGGCGTTTTTATATCGCCTTCTCCCCGTTATTAATCATAGCCACTCTAACCGACATCGGCTTCCATCTCTTCGCGTAAATGCCCATGTCCTCTCGCGGACCCTTGTCTCCTAGGGGAGGGATGAACGTCCTGGTGAGGTTATTCCATATAGATTGCCGCTTAAGACAAGTGCAGTGACAACTAAGAGGATGTAGGTCTCTTATAAATAAATAAGATTTCGTTATTAAACAGAGTTAAAAAGTTTTAATGAATAATGACGATCCCATGACCTGAATATAGACCTCAAAATTCTTATAGAAAAAATAGACCAAACGTAATTTTGTTTCGAACATGCGCTTAGCCTCTTATTTCGTACACTAAAAATATTTATATATGGAAGAAAATGGTCCGGGTAAAAATTTATAAAAAAATTAAAACTTGTAAAACTAAAAAAAGTTGATTTTAATTATTTCGGTGTTTTACTGCTGATAAGGAAAAGCAATTCGAGTTGAATATCTCATTTTCAGAAAAATATATGAATGTTCTTGAAGCCCTTTTGAGAGTTACATTCACTATTGAAGTCGAACTACATGTGGATTTTTATATGACCATTTCCCTAATACAAGACATAATATTGATATATAATGTTATCGGATTGGACGGAATACACGAATAAAAATAATAGTAGTTTAATCCCAACAATATATCCCCTTCAGAAGCTGAGACCACTTTTAATTGAATTCATTTATTAAATAGTCTGCCACTTGGGCATTAACTTATTTTATGAAGTTAAAGTCTGTAACTGAAATTATTTTTGATAAATTTTATATAACTTTAATATAATTGATCTGTATCTTGATCTTAGAGAAAACGACTCGTCCATTTTTTTAACAAAATGCTCTACATCTAAATAGAAATTATCAACATAAATAAAATAACTATTTACCAAGTTTATTTCCTTTACATAATTGGATTTAATGGCTGAGGTTTTAAGGTACTATATATATATCGAGGTTGTAGAGGGAAAAATAACCAAGTCCAGATTATTCAGAAAATTTTAAAATTTAGCCCAAATGCAAAGCTCGCTTTTCCCTATTAGCGTTTAAACATCCTAATCTATTTTGGTAAAATGGCGAAATTTCATTTTAAATAAATTTTTGGTTTGAGCGTTTTTGCCACGAATAGGGAAAAGTGAGCTGTGCTTTAGGGTTAAATAGCTTGTTGGTTTTCAGAAAAATATGGACTAGGGTATTTTTTTACCTCTAAATGTGAACCATAAAATCCAACTCTCGAATCACCCAACGAAAATAAACATGGTAAATACTAATTTAAGAGATGTTGATAATGCTGTTTAGATGTAGAGCAATCGTTCCACAAAACTGGTGAGCCCACTAAAGTTTTTATAAGGTTATATTTGATTGGAAAATAGTTGACTGGATAATTCTAATGATGGATTGAATTGGTCAGGGAGTGCAGTCAAAGGTAACAAACACAAAATAAGTAAAACTTATTTTTTGATTGTGCCAACGTTTCGGCGAACGGTATATAATTTATCTTACTCTCTTTATCTCTTTACATTATTATCAATTCTGAACACTAATTCTTTCATCCATACATAATTCTATTATAATTTTATCTTACTCTGTATCTCTTCGCGTTATTATAAATTCTGTAATTCTTCCTAGGCGATGCTTATAATTATCATCGTACAGCGTAGCCCGAAACGTTGGCACAACTAAAAGTTTCACTTATTTTGCGTTAATTTTGACTGCGCCCCTTACCAATTCAATACATCAATAATATTTATAGATGAGATTTTTGTCATCAAGGTCCTGTCACATGAAGATAAATGTAAACTAAAAGCCGAAACATAGGTTTTCGTTATAAAAGCAAAAGCAGACGATTTTGGGATCTCAGAGGTGCACCCGGAACATCGATAATGATGTTACGCCGTGAACATTGGCGATGATCTCTAAACGAGTCCGATCATTGAGAAGACGTGTAAGAAATAAGTGGCGATGTGCTCAGTAAACGACTTTCCGACCAATGGGAAGACATGTAAGAAATAAGTGGTGCTAATGGATTAAGGGAGAAGATATTATCGAAGGGCCAAGTTGTGGGAAGGGAGCAGATGCCCTTAACTGCTTCGAGCCATGAAACACTCGCCGGCTTCGGCCTGATTTAGTCACTCTTTCTCCAACTATAAGTAATCTTTACGGCCACTATAGGGAGAAACTCTTATTTTATTAAGGCCTTCTGGAGTGATAAACTGTATACAATAAGAGGGCGTAACGATTTTAGCTGAGAATTGTCGGCAATCAAAACTTGATGATCCCCGCCTCGGTTTTACTACCCTCAACTTTAATAAGCCTCAAGTTGGAATGGCTACCTTAAAAGCGATATGCAGAAAACTTCACCCAAAACTTAGTGGCTTAACTACTTTCTATTAAAGTAAAAGGCGAGTCGATCTCGAATAAGCATTGGTATAGAATAACCATCATTGAGGCGTTCAGGACCAAAATCAGAAATTTCAATAATTGGCTATTATGCCTTCAAAACTTCAGTCCAGAACCGGGGGCTAAATAAGGCGGCAAAGAGTATTGCTTTGTCTAGCATGAAATTTAAAGGATAATTCAGTAGTTGTAAGTCCTCAGTTGAGATTTATTGTTTTTGAAATAATCTTACAGTGTACGATAGGGTTGAATAAATATTTAAAAATAAATTTTCAGTGATGTATCATATCAAAAACCTATTTTTGTCTTAAAATTAAAAACATTTATTATATAACGCGTTCAGGATCAAAAGCGGATAACTCCAAAAAATAATTTACTTTTATGCTTTTATAATATTACAGAATACGATAGAGTTGAATAAATATTTAAAAATAAAGGTATCTGTTCCTCAGGTTGTCGCTAGAATTAAGTCATAACAAGTTTTAACTTTTCATTCGTTTCCCTTTTAATATTTTCCAAAAATACGAGTTATCCTGAGCTTTAGTATGGAAAATAAGAGTAAAATTTCAGGTTCAGAACCGAGCTAAAACCATGAGAAATAGCGTCTTACTTTGTCTTGCATTAATTTGTAAAGAGTTAGATAGTTCAGTAGCACACCGTACTATTCCCAACGTCCTCAGTTGAGATTCATTGTATTCGACTAACTTTACGGAATACGATAGAGTTGAATAAATATTTAAAAATAAAATTTCAATGATGAATCATGTTAAAACGATTTTAAAACCTTTTTTGTTATAAAAAATAAAAGCATACGTTGAATGAAGCGTCCAGGATCAAAAGCGGAAAACTCTAATTTTCAGAAATTTAATTTTTCATATTTTCGCTGGTTTAAAAAACCGTGCTTAATGCGAACCTTCAGGCTCAGACGAAGAATAAAACAAGAAGAAATGAAGAGGCAAATTGCATTTTTTTTTTTTGCATTGTTTGTCTAAAGTAGCCAAAAAATTTGAAAAGTCAATAACTGTAAATTGGAATTTTGTATTCCCGAAACTTCAGCAACTGATATAATTAATGTGACACCTGTGCGAACATTTTCGACGGATTTAGTTTTAAAATATTCTTAAGTTTTAAAATTGAAAGCATTCTTTCACGATAATAAAATTTCTGATAATAGATAGCTACATCCATACTGGACAAAAGTAAAATCAATATCCTAATTATTAATTTAAAAAAATAAATTATTGATCTCTATTGCGATAAATGAATAATGAATTTAACCATATTTACGCACAAAATTATATCGCAAGTGTTTTATATAATTTATCGTTAATTTTTTACTATGAATTTTAAAGCAGTAGTGTTTATAAATTTTTAAGTAAATCGTAATTAAATATTTTCAAAGAAAATTGTAATTTTAAAAAATAGTAGTGATAAATATACATTAAAATAGTAACGTAGATATCGGTTAATGGAACAAATGCCCGTGAAGGTTTACGGGGATTCTTTATAATATAAAATCAGACTTTATTGTAAAATTATAATATGAAATTAGATTTAGTTGTTGTAACGAGTTTTGGTCTGAAAGAAATATTCCTGGATTTTACAATTGCAAGCATTAATTTCACGATAAAAGAATTTCGGAACTACAAAATTAAGACACCTTTATGAAGCATAATTTTTGAGAAAAAAAATTAACTGAAAAGTTAGTAAGGTTGGTTAGTGATACACTAACAGGTGAATGTATACGGGGAAACTCCTTAAAACATAAAATCAGAATTTATGTTAAAATTATAACATAAAATATGTATTTAATCGCTATGTAGTTAGATTCGGAAAGAAATATTCTTGAATTTTATACTTGAAAAACATTACTTTAGCGATAATAGAATTAGGGGCTACAATATCAAGACACCCTCACTTAAAGAAAGTTTTGATAAAGTGAAACAAACGATTTTTTTATATATATATATGACGAAATTCGTAGTTTTTTAATAAGTTAATTTTATGAATTATATTTCTAGCATTTTATATATTATTACAACTATGTCATAATTTATTTTAAATTATGGTAATAGTTTACTGAGAATTTTAAATCGGCGATATATAAAAAAAAAGGAAAAGTAAAATATATATTTTTTTAAGAAATCGGTAATTTAACAAAATATTAGTAATAAATATCCATTAAAATTCTAAAGCCAATATTGGTTATGGATACATGCAACGTTGAAAGTATACGGGGATACTCTTAATATAAAAATATTTAGGAAAATCATAGTAAAATATATTTTTTTAAAAAGAAATCAACAATTAAAAAAAATATCAGTAATAAATATTCAATAACATGGTAAAGAAAATATTGGTTGTTGATACATGCATCGTTGAAAGTATAAGGGGATATACGTTAACACAATAAGTTATTTTAAAATATTTTGGTGAACCATAGTAAAATATATATATTTTAAGAAAACGGTAATTTTTAAAAAATGGTTAGTTATAAATGAGCTGCTATATTTGAAAGCGGTAGAAGTCCTTAAAAAATCTTTATTCTTTTAAGAGATTTTAATGATTATTATTCCATGCTCTATTTGCTAAACTCTTTGCCCATATTTTTATAGTAATTCAAATATGGACCTAAACATATAGCTAAAATGAAACAATGGACTTCTATCACATTCAAGAACAACGGCTCAAATATCCATTAAATAACTAATCTATATATGGTTATTGATACATATACAGGTGAATATATACGGGAAGGTTAGTTACAATATTAAAGTAAGATTGAATTTTTCCTACTGACCTTAGTATTCTGATATACTTGAGATTTCTGAACTATCTAGAGAGAAGACAAATTGGCACATCCACACTTGTAACTAGCTTTCGAACGACTGACACAGATAGGAAGCCACCCCGTACCTCAGGGGCGAAGTGGTAGGGATGCTGCCCTGGGAATTTCCAGAAATCGGTGGATTCTTATTGGCCGAGCGCTGGGGAAAACCCGGAGTAAATTTCGAAGCCACCCTTGTCAACGACTGTAGGTATGGTCTTTGTTAGGTCCCATCTTTGTCATAAATTGATCCTAATAAAACTTTTTATATTTTTAGGGTACTACTTGAATATTTTAGCTCAATGCTATTTTTTATAAATTTAATATTTATATTTTTCTATCCCTAATATTTAAAAAAAATCGATAAAAACGAGAAGTTTTAAATTTCTTGTATACTTTTAAATTTATATTCAGTAATAATAATATTTTTATTTTATAATATGAAAACTGCAACTGAACTTTAAATAAATAAAATCATTTTTATGATTAAACTATAGTGTATACAATTTAAAAACTGAAACACGAAGAAACTATTAATAAAAAACTTAAATACAAGACAACTATTTTTAGAGAAAGAATTTCGAATTATATTAAAAAAATATATATCTTAAAAAAATATTAGTTGTGATACATTAAAATATTTTTAAAATTGATTTAAAATAATTATTTAACCTTATATCGCATGGCAGTACTTGAGACTGCAGATTCTAGGATGACGAATATTTAAATGTTATTTAAACCTAATAAAAATAAAACCCTTAAAAAAAATATTAATATTATGAATTGACTACTTATCGGATTTTTTTCTTCTTCTAATTTTAATAATAGTGTGCAAATTTAAAAATCCCAAGGGTATTTTCAAGTTCGAATTTATTTATTATTTAACGAGTTTTTGTTATTTATATTTTCTGATTTTCTGAACTATAGTTATGACTGGTATTAAAGGAATAAGTCTTTCATAAATTTAATTGATACCTACCTATCTTTTAACCCGGGGTGACAAAGAACTGATGGACTTTTGGATTTTTAAATGTTTTAAGCGATTAGTGACGAATGGATTGTGCAAATAAAAAGCTATGCGAAGTTAACCAAAACATGTTAATATTTATGCAGAATATTAGCTATTAAAAACTTTTTTTTAGCACTATTTAATTTTTTTTTTTCTCAATGCGGTTTCATTATACTAGAGCTGTGTAATTCGTATACATTTCCCAATTTTTAAAGAAACAATATTTTAAATTAATTGTTTTTCTTTTTTTTTTAGAAAGTCCAAAATCAAAGGATTAATGAAACAAATGAAGGAATTGCCTTGTTATTTTATTTTTTAATGGTGAATAATTTTAAGAACTCCATAATAATTCCAATAATAAATAGAAACGCGATTAAAGTATATGTTAAAATAGAAACGCGATTAAAGTATATGCTAAAATAGAAACGCAATTAAATTATATGTCAGAGTAGAAACGTTTAAAATAATATTTAACTATTTAAATATTTCACTAGAGGCACTGCAGACTGCAGTTTGGTGCATCCCAACTTCCCTTAGGCCGAGCGCTGGGAAAATCCCAGAGTATATTTTGGAAGCCACCCTTGTAAAGGACCATCGGTTTGCTTTTGCTAGCTCATTTTGTCATATACCTAACTCAACAAAATGTTTGGGTCATTCTTGGTCTTCTCAAACTATTTTAGCTCAATATTATTTATTTATAAAGTTAAAATTTATGTTTTAATTTCTATAATTTTTTTTTGGTTAATTTTCACTCTAGTCTGAAAGCTCGGTTATTATAATTGTTATATACCAATCACAGTTGTAGGTGTTTCACAAGGAGTTACAAGCTATATTTTCTGTGTTAACTAAAAGCGAGGATTTTATATTTATATACTCAGATGTTATTGTAAACAAAAAGCTGTCGTTATGATTAAAATTTCAAAAATATGATTTGTATATATTAATCATAGGTAAATTAAAGTGAGTAATAGTTGATGGACTTATTATCATTTTTTTTAACTATAAAACAAAATGGATTGCATGAATAGAAAACTATGTGAACATAAATTTTCAAATATGTTCATATTAAGGCAGAATATTAGAATATTCCGAGAAAAAAACCTTTTTGGAAATGCTTTCGAAATTATTTGTTACTCAAATCAACTTATTATTTGAGTGTAGTATACATGTTTCTCTTTTTTAAATGTATTGACGCTATTTTCAATATCTTTATTTTATGTTGTTGTTTTTTATTTAACCTGATGAAGAAATCACCCATCTTGCTATATTTTTTTCTATGAATTCTGGATAATTTTAATAACACCATAGAAATTTTTATAATAATTAAAACATGTATATGTAAACTGTAGTAATGTATAAATTAATACTGCTTATTCCGCATGCACCACGATGCGCTACTATAACCCGACGCATCCTCGTTTCCTATTGGCTGAGAGCTGGGAAAAACCCGGAGTAAATTTCCGAAGAAACCCTTGTCAGAGTAAGACCATCGGCAAGCTTTTAAACGTTCCTTGCTATTGTTATTTCCAGGTCTAAGTAATATTTTAGGGCAGTACTCACTTTTAGAAGTAATAAATATTTCAAGTAAATTAAAAGCATCATTGCGAACATGGGAGAATAAGTTTCAAATTTTATTAAATTAATATCAATATTTGTTTTACAATTGTAATATAAAAATGAAATACTAGTCGAATCCCGGCATATAAATTAGTTTAAAAAAAAACTATTTATTTTTTAACTTGCAATTAAAATAAAAATTTCCATCGTGCATCATAAAATAAATAAAAAAACACAACGTAGACCAATCAGACGTTCTTCAACATAAAATTAACCAATATTAAAAATAAGTCCCTGTCTGAACGTAGCAACTAAAATAATTGCTAAATTTTTAACCAAACAATCTACTCGAAATGTTCTATGAGATGATACCTACAATACGATACGTTTGGTCAAGCAATTCTTGGCTCACCAAACTTTAAGTTTGGAACCGGACTAAAAATCGTGAGAAATGAATCCGAAAAATGCCGTGTTAGATATAACATGACTAATCTTGAAAGAAATATGAAAAACTATTTTTGAACTGTATAATTTTGATCCCAAACGCCACCTATAATCTATGACCTAAAATATTCTAACGTAACATGATATCTTTGATTTAATGCAAGAATAACCATCGTATATATTTTATTTTATTTTTCCAAATTATTTAATAGACAGGTAGTATCAGTATTACAGTTGCTCTTACTAAGCCAAATTTATTTTCGTAAAATATTAATGAACGTTCAAATAGGAATTCGAACATTGATTGTTCTTGCAATCAATCGCATAGATCGTCGATACAAATGGAGAGTATCGAATGTGAAAAACGCCACTTTTCAAGAAAAAAAAAGTCAAGATTCATTCAAAAAAGTGGGCATCACCTAAGGTATTTATTTTATGGATGTTATTATACATTGTTTTGTATCTTATAAATGATTGTTTATGAATTTTATCCCAATTATCATATTCGATACTTTCCAGATGACAGTGTAAAATAAATTAAAATCTGTTACTTACAGGTCTACGTCAGGAAATGACAAATCGCAGACAGGGCATCGAGCAGAGTCTTCCTCTTCTTCTTCCCTGTCTTCCTCGCCGGTACTGGACTGTTGGGAGGCTGCAAATAAATAAAGGTAATAATTAATAATTAGACATGAGTTAATTTATGTATTTCAGTTTTTGTATAATATGGTTTTGCCTTTCAGAACAGTACTTGTTATATAAACTTATAGCAAAATATATTTATTAATATTAAGATATCAATAAGACTCAGGGGTCACCCATGGTCTAGTTGTTAGCATAACAACATACGAGTATTATGCCCAAGATTGGGGGTTTGTAGCGGGGTAGGTTGCCTCAGAATTTTTTTAAGGGAGTAAAAAATCCTTGGTTTTGCCATCATTCGAAAATGACGTAAAATGGGCGTCTCGAGACTGTGCAAGCCAGGTAACACTAAAAATCCCTGTCCTAATTAAACCTGGATATCCAATATTTAAGAGTCCCACTGTAGCATCGTCCGATTACCGTAGCAGCATAACGTGACGTTCAATGAGACAATCAGCTTCCCTGCTTCGTATTATTTCTATCTTTAAAAGCCGCCATAGCCGATGTATAGAGCGAGGAGGTACTGATCTAAGTGAATAGCGACAAGGACTCTTTGTCGCTAGCGATCCATCAGGCGCTGAAAGGAGCGACAAAGGGATGTCGCATGACGCTCGCGGCGCACTCAATAAATCACACGTCACCCGTTGTATTATCGAGCTAGGGTTCTTTGAGAGTGTAGCTAAGAATCGATTATCAATCACTATCGTATAACGTTAACCAAGCCAGAAATCGATTAATTGCATAGAGGCCCGGTGATCACGGTCGACATACAAGCGTTGGTATTTTCTGAACTACGGTAGGGAAGAGGAATTCGAATTTTTTAAATAGTTCATAATTATTAGGACTAGCATATTTGTTTGTTTAAAATGAGTACTAAGAAATTAACATTAATCTAAAAATAAATAATTGTTTAATAGGAAACCAAACTAAAAATTAGAAAATAATTTTCAAAAACTTTAAAATAAGCGATAATAAAAACAACTAATTTTATCGTAAATAAGTGAGGGGTACTTTTTAATACAATTTCATAATGACTATTTTGATACCAATATCAGTCAATAAAATATTTTAAACAATTAACATCAAGCATTCCACGCTTTTTACGATAACAATTTTTTTTTTTGTTCATCATTCTATTCCTGTTTAAAAATGTTTTATATATTTTTTAGTTTTCTTTCCTATTAAAGCATCGTGATTTATTTTTTACTTTATAGATGTCTATAAACATGTGTTCTTTAGTTTTTTTTTTAACTAATATTCATTTTCTATTTTTATGTTCGGCTAGCTACAAAAGCAAATTTTTTAACTTTTTTTTTCTTGGAAAATATATGAAATTCAGTCGACGATCTTGTCAATATTAAAATACTTGCCTCACTGATCAAGCTATGTATGCCTCCGTACACGCCTCAGTACTAGGTGCAAGACACTACTGTGTCTTTGAATATGAAAAATAGTTAATCCTGAAGATCCTGGTCAGGATAATGAAACAAACTTATTATACATTATTATGATATCATCGGTCCTTGAGTAATGAGGAAAGGTTGAATTCAATTCGATGTTTAAATGTGGCCGAAAATCGAGTTAAAAGATCCCATTACTAATTACCGTGTCTTAATAAAATTTATATAATACGATAATTCGTTATTTATATATTAAATGAAAAACTAATAATCAGAAGCATGATTAAAGCTCTTGTAAATTGTAGTAATGTATAAATAAATACTGTTATTCTGCTAGCACCCCGATGCGCCACTACAACCCGATGCGTCCTCGCTTCCTATTGGCTCAGAGCTGGGAAAAACCCGGAGTAAATTTCGGAAGATACCCTTGTCAGAGTACGTCCATCGGCAAGCTTTTAAATGTCCCTTGCTTTTGTTGTGTCCTTGTCAAAAAGATATTGTAGGGTAGTATCTAAAGCTATTTCAAGCTGGACATGATTTATAATTTTCAGAAGTAATAAATATTTCAAATAAATTAAAAACATCATTGCGAACTCAGGAGAATAAGAAATAATTAAAACAAAATTAATATATTACTTTTTTTGCTTTAAAACAAGCTAATTGGCTGCGTTAAAGTTACTGAGTTACCTTATTCATAAAAGTTAGAGCTAAAATATTTTTAAAATTGAAAATAGCAAAGATATGAACTCAAAAAATATATTTTTTTTAAAATATTATATTTAATTTTATATGAAGATACTTGTTCATTAAGATTTTTCTTTCAAGGGTTTCTCTATTCCATAAATTAGTAACACGGTCGATGTTTTTTTTTAGTATTTTAATCTAGCATAGGAATATTTTTATCATTTTTAGTAATTAAAGCACAAGTAAATCGTATTATTGTTTATAATTGAACATCAGTGTGTGATTGTTATGATAAGCATATCGGATTCTTTCAGCTTAATTTTTTTTTTTAACAAATATTTTGCTGTAGTCTCTTTTATAGATATTTTTACTAGACTAAGATAGAACTTTCTAACAATTAACACAGAAGCCAAGCTGTCTATAAGTCCTTAGGGTGAAAGTGAAGGGATGCTGTGAATGTCTTAGGTATTCCCTGGCTGGGTGCTACAAGTTACCATCTGGTTTAAGAGGATTGGGAAAACCCAGGGTAAATTTTGAAAGTCGTCCCTAGTTTCACTGACCATCAGTTTACTTTCAAGGGGGTGTCTTTCACTATCTATATAATAATAAGAGCTGTTATATTTGAAAGTTGTAAAACTCCATTTTTACATTACATCAATTGCATATAATTAATTTTAAAATTGGGGTAAACGAGCATAGGTTTTTATCACTTAGCAAAGAGTGATGTTATAAACTCTATTATACCTTTTTAATTTTATTATGCAATAATAATCATTAAAAAGGGTAAACTATTTATTTTAGATCCAAATGTATTTATACCACTTTTAAATATAACAGCTCATAAAATTATTGGGGCAGAATTTTGGAAAATCCTGATACTATTTCGATTTATTGATAATTTTCTATCTAGAAGGTGAAAATGGATTTATCTGTCGGTTTAAAAAACAAAATATTATCCTTAAGATAATGTTAGAACTAATTGTAAGTTGCTCGCAATAAATTTTTTAATACGAAAAAAAATTTATTAAACAAGCCTATTTAGTATTCGTAATTTAAAATATAGGTATAATATAATTTATAAATTTCAAATTTCAAAAACTCTAGAAAAGAACCAACATTAGTTACTATAATATTTGAAAACCTTTTCATTTACTCTTCAACTACAAATCATTTAATTTTTTACAATGGAATTTTATTTAATAAATATTTAGCTAGATGTCAACAATTAATTATAATAGCTTAAAAATGTTATTGTTCGAAAAACGCTGATAACATGAATATGTAAATTAATTAGTAAATAAATTATATTTTTAATTACGACAAATACTAAATAAACCGTTAAAAATTCAACTATTTAGTTAAGGTTATTATAGCAATTAAGATATTACGATGTAGTCAGTAGTTTTTCGACTAATCTATTCCTGGCATGAAACATGGCATAAGGTCAATTGTGCTAAAAAAATGTATTAAATTTAATTAAAATAGTTCTTTTTCTCGACATGACTTTGACTTCTATTCTATCTCATTTCTCTTTGAATTCAGAGCGTCGAAAAAACCTATTTCATAAACTTTTGTCAAAAAAATGTCGATGACACCTGAAACGTGTCCTAAGTGAGTTGCTTCCTACCACTACATAAGATACTCTTTATATCAGACACATAAATTACGTCTGTCCTAAATTGGTTCTAAGAGCTCTATTCTTATGGTAAAGTATCGCCTTCTATATTAGGTGATGGGACTATCGATTGTTAATATATCGAAAAGCATAAGGTATAACCTTAGAAATATCTACTACCTAAGCAGATTTGCCTCGTGTCCTTCTTAATTAATATAATTAAGATACCTATATTTATAAATAGATAAGTTCCTAATTATAATAAAAAAATTATTATAATTGATTATAATAAATCGTGGTCTCTCCGGATCGTATTGAAGGGCGTCTTCATCTAGGCGGGAACTTCAGAATGTACCGGGTTTTCAAGAAAGATCAAAGAGAAAAACGGGCAATTAAAACTTCCTGTGACTGAACTCGAAGCAACAACCTGCGGAACTGATACCCGCTATTATTAATAATGTTTAAACCACCTTCCTACATATCAGTTAGCTTATAAACAGTCTCTACAATGTACTGAACCCAAGACCCTCCATGGCTTATACATTAAAAAATATATTAATAACCAGCGACCTACCCCAGCTTTGCTCGGGCAATAAGGAATTTTATGCTTAGATAATTTGTCTGTGTAATGTATTTTTTTTTATCACGTACCGACAACCAAGGACCATGTGAATATAATTGGTTAGGCTTCTTTGGGAGTCTTGATTTTCTTTCTTACTATCTCAGCTAATGTACTTTATTATACAGAAATTATAAAAATAAAAACAAATCCAAATATTTCTTTATATACGAATTTATTATCTTGCACGTTAGATAATTGCACGGGATTAGACAAGCAGCGTCTTCGGTGAAATCCATCGATATTCCAACCCATTTACACAAAACCTCGACAAATTATATACCTAAACCTTCCTGGTGAATCACTCTATCTATTGGTGAAAACCACATGAAAATTCGTGCAGTAGTTATTGAGTTTACCGCGAACAAACGCGGCTGAGGACTGCTTCATAATGTGTATAGATAGATTTACATAAACTAAAAAACCTCTGTAGTATCTAAACAAATTTACCTTGTTCCTTCCCAATTACACAAAACAATGCTTTTAATTATAATAATTTAATTAAAATTTAAAAATAAATACACAATATTATGAGAACACAAAAATAATAATAATGTCTGGATGGTACTATGCTACTACATGTGATGTAATAAAAAACTATATATCATCAAAAAAAACAGATCTTATAAACAGTTATAAAAGATACTAACATATAAAGAGACGGAATCCAGGAGAGATGAGCGTAGAGACTAATCTAATCGCTTCCAACAGGTTACTGCTAGATCGGGAGCCATTGCGACCACCCCCACCATCGGATCATCCCCTCTCTTCCGCCAACCGTTGTCGCTTCCGTTGTACGGGGGTATCTCACTTAATCTGTTGGGGGAGGTTTTCCCACTAATAGAATAATCTGGTGTATGGGTAAGGGAGGTCTCCGGAAAGAAATGGATACCAATAGATTCGAATGATTGAAGCGATAATAATTTAAGTAGGTATGATAAAGAGATTTAAGTTCGCTTAGAGTAAAGAATTCATTGAGTATCCCTTCTTATGCCGAAAAAACCGTGCTTTTACGATTACTCTTAATATTTTATGAAATAAAGGTCTCTAGCTCCACATATTTTGATAAGTTTATAAAATAATTGACCGTAGATTATTACATCTCATGCTTGTCATTAAAACAAATAATTATTGTTTTCATACAATACAAGTAAGCAAATATAACAAGGCTTAGGGAAACCGAAGGCGCGATGCCGAGTCGTGGTAGATCGGTACAAAGACAATAAAAAAAAAAAGTTGTAGACCAATACAATAAGTCAAACTATGATTAAACGGTATTATTTATTTTTAATTAAAAAATAAAGGAATACATAATTTCAATTTTTTATTCAAATGAAAATACCAGAATATGTGACTTGTAAATAAATATGTGTGAACAGTGAATGAATATCTATGGGAAAACAATGTGTAGATGATCTATTATTACTAAACCCAAAAATATAACAAAGATCTTCAGTGCTTGTTTTCTTTTCATGGCCCGCAAAGACCGAATTCTAGGAAGCGCTGAGAATGAATTTATCAAACAGTTCAGATGAAAGGATTATAGAGATTCTTTCAGTGGACTTACACAATTTGACCATGGTTAATCTCCTAGAGTTAAGTAATATCCCGATTTATTTTTTTCAATATTTTTTTTAATAAATTTTTTATCACTTGAGAAATACGTACAGTCATGTGTGATAATGCTTACACTACTTGGAAATTCTTGATAATAGGGAATATGGTGATTACTTAACTGACCATTTATTTTTTAACTCAAAACAGGACATGTGTTTATATACGACAGATAGTAAGCAGGTTGACAATGAAAATAAACACATCTTTTTAATGTTTTTCGTTTAGAAAAAGTATAACTTAATACAATTATTGTCCTCTATAATTCAAATCAATATAATTACTTGCATTATAACAAAGTGTGAAAAATAAAAACCTATCTTCAGTTCACCTATATTAAAGCAAAATTCCTCTAACGGTAATTGTTTAACATATTTAAAAAAAAAATTATATTCATATTTTTCAGAAAACAAATATGGTTGGTGATATTTTAAATAAGAATAACGTTCTTGGCACGATTTTTTTTTATTGGCCGTAAAGCTCGTGTCTGACGGCATCCACGATTTTCGCGCGTTTTGGAAAACGGGACACTTGAATTTTGTTTGGGGACAACGGGACAGGTGACCGAGAAAAGGAACAGTTTCATTCAAAACGGGACTTTTGGTCACTTTAGTTTTTACCTACTAATGAATTTATTACGAATCTAATGTTGTCTTAATTAATAATCATTTTATTGATTTTTAAATCTCCTGTGCTATTAATAAGATAAATAAGATTTTACTGAACATAAGACCCTTCATGGGTTGTAGAAGTACTGTTTCTATGTACATAAAAGAGTACATCAATTTTAATATCACTTTCCAATATTTAAAATCATGATCAGATACTTCTTCCCACCGTATCTAATTATATCTTAAATTTAGATTTTATGATAAAATTTAAATAAGAACGTCCGGCGACGAACCCTTGGGGGCATAGAGCACCTTGGCCTTCGGAGCGTTACACGACCGGGTGGCGAAGCACGCTCGAGTAATCCTTCCCACGGATTATGAAATTTAATTATCAGAGCTAATGTAGGTGAGGGCTGTGGTTATGCTGCCATGAACTTTATGCCTCGCTTCTCAATCTTCCACGCTCCATCAAACCTAGGTGGGTAGCTTATTGAAGATGGCTTTCATTACTTTAAACTAATTTTACTTTTGGAAATCCGTATTTTTTTAATTAAAAAAATAAAACGCTGTGCCACTGCAACCGATAAGGGAATTGGGTACAGAACATGGTAGAGACAATTGTTTCAAGAGAAAGGTGTGTGCGGGAAAAAATCACTATCACTGCCAGTTTTTCCCCAATGAAGAGTATCGTATCCACTTTATTGAGGCTTATTGAGACGGGACTGTAGATCTTACAATGTCCATCCGTTACTGTTAGCAGATTAAATAATTTTCTGCCACAGGCGGATTTCAATCCATAACCTTCAGCATTGTAATTAAGTGCTCTTAGGTACCCCGTTCTCTTTTAAAAAGAAGTAATTCCCTCCTGAAATTGAACTCTAACAGGATTAATCAACGAATAACAAAATAAAGTATTAGTTGTTTTTTTGCCCTATTTTTAGCCTGAAAATGTATCAATTCAAAATTGTATTTAAAAAAAAATACTTATATCTTTATCTAGAAAATGCTTGTATCATATTTTGTTTCGATTTAAAAGAAGCTCTTTAGTTTATCCCCTTATTTATTATATTATGTTTATGAGGTTTTTGATACGAAAAACGATGTATTATCTTTCTATATTTAGCGGATTACTAACCAATGTTTGGACTACGCGATGTCTTCGAGGCAGTTAGAGGATGATACGGAATCGAAAACACAGCAGACATAAGTTACCAGACGACGTCATCTGGTCCGTTCCTCAGGAGCCTAAGAGGACATGGGAGACTGCGGCGCGGAAGACAGCTGGAGGTCGCGGGCCGCTGCTCCGACACCTGTTGATGACCGCCCAGCTGGTCCGATCCTTACCATCTTGTAGCTGATAGGTCTCGAACTGGAGGGCGTATATGGAGTCGTCGTTCCCACGGTGTGTTAAGAATTCTTTAAAGTAATAATGTATTTATTGTCAATATCCGAAATAGGTAACATTTCGAAATAAGCACGGATTAGTAATAAGAAAACATTTTTAATTACTGAATGCCTTATTAGATTTTTCTGTCCAAATATCTTGACAGACTAATTTGGAATCAATGATTTATTTTTGATCTTTATGGAGGGGTCTGCTATTTTGTAACTTTATTTATAATTTTCTGATGCCTCTTTCTTATTCTTTATTTAATTTTTTTGTAGTTGTACTTGAGTTTTCATATTACGTTGTGCTCATTTTTTGTACGCGCTTTATCTCATATTTTTTTTTTTTTTGAATTCCTGTAATTAATCAAAAAGATAATTTTTTTAGTACTTCGTATGAATACTAGTATATTAATTGATGCTTTAATCCCTATAACTCAATCTTACTTTCAAAGATTAAGATCCTCACAATAGTGGATTGTTAATTTTTTATTTTATATAAATTTATTATTAGTAATTGATATATGATGATGTCTGAGTTTGAAAGTCGTATGTCAAATCTTTGGAATCTAAGGTATTCTGTCACGTATACTAGAGGTCGTGTAGCTCCTATTTTACCAGCAAAAATAAATAAATAATTATAAAGTTTTCCAATATAGTGTTGTGAGCGACGTAGCTCGTGCAAAGTGCTGAGTGCAGTGCTATGCTGAAGATTGCGTGTTCAAATCTGGATGGGACAGGTAAATCATTTAATCCGTTAACAGCCACGAATGGACCTTGGATCTACAGATCCTCTTAGGGCTCACCCAACCTCTATATCATGGTACACTTCATCGCCAGATATTCAAATATAATAAGAGTTTTGTTTAGAAGAAATAGACTGATGACATTTACTTCATTGATCATGGGTATGCAGATATATTTTTATCAATCATTTTTCTTAGCTCAAGAATGAATAAAGCTTTTTTATATTTTGAAAACGATTTATTTTTCTAACGTTTTCTTAACGTCATTAATACTTCAGAATGTCCACAACTGGTGTCTAACGGCCAATCGACTACCGGAATCATAGAACAGTTTAAAAGGAAGTCGGCAAGCTCAGGTGTGACGAAGTTTCACCTGTGTTCTGGTCAGAATTAGGTGCACTATGGAGGCGTTACAACAGGTGGTTATTTGAATACGGCATATGTCTTCTGTTCCCTTTCCCAACGGTTGGATTTTTCAACGGTAATGCTGAGGGATAACTTCGTGTAAGATATCCTTTTTTCCCGAAAATCAACTATTGAAATGAACGATTAATGGCAAATTAAAAATGCCATTGTCGAGCATTTAAAATGTGAGTATCGGAAATTCATTTCACGAATCAATATTTTTGATGGAGAAATGTTAGTTGTTTTTTTTTAACTTGAGATATTCAAAGTATCGATGAATTATACCAAAACATCCCCAGTAGGATACCAACGGCTGGCAGGGAGTACACTACACGTACGATTTAAAAAACAGGAATCAGTGCTTCTCATCCATTCAAATGTCTTCATAAGTATGATTTGGAATTTATCATGATTTTTCCCCTCTGCATAAGTTGTTATACAACTGAGTCGAGCTATTACTATCTTATTAAAAATATTATAAATCAAATAAACCACTGAATGGAATTTATTTGTTTTTCAAATTAAAATTATAGCCTCGTATTGTTTTTAATAATATAATTTTCTTAGTATTACACAATGCGGAATTGCGAAAGATGGACCGGTAAATATTATTGAGCTGATAGCATCACGAAGATAAAGACGGGCTTGTAAATTCGTTGGCTGGGAGGATTAGTGATCTCGCGGTTTTTGATTTGAGTTGTTGTCCGTGGATGGGAGTTTGTAAGTAAAGATTGATGGCATCGGGATCGAGCCTTCGGGTTAGCTAAGCTTTAGTATTTGATTTGGCTTATTGTTACCTGAAACACTACAATCAATGTAGGGTCTTGGGACAAGGTAGGGACTGTACTGTTTCTTGGACAACAGTTGTGCAGAGAGGTGATTTGTCCTAGACCGAGCTGAAATAACAGTGTTTTCCTTCATTATGGATACCCACTTTATACAGGCTGGATAAGTCTGTATATCCCAAGGGACCATCCGTATAAATAATTTATCCGCCACAGCTGTATTTGAACTCTAGACATACATCATCGCTACCCCACTCCCTGTTTAAACCTTAGAGCTTTAAAAATTTCAAGACATTTTTTTGTTTATAAAATAATTGATATAAAAAAAAAACTATAAAAGTACTATTATATCATAACACAAACTGTTAGTACTACACCTCTGATCGTATGGCGTTCCATTACTATCAATCACTTAAGATATCATAAAATATATCATTAGCAAATCGCTTGTAAATTTATTCAGAATTAATATGCACTAAATGACTTTGCATACAAAAGAGGAGACAAATTGATTTGAATTGATGGGGTGATTACACATTCATCGCCGCCCCGATGGCAGCAATCCCTTCCGTCGTATCATTCCAAACATATGCCAGGGCCAAATGTTAACTCTTTTACAGAGCCGATAACTACGGCGGGGGTGAGATTGGAGTGTAAGGTCAAACGCACGATAGGCGCTGGGCAGGTGAGCGGAAGTCATTACCTTCTGTCAGTGCGCGTGCGAACCCGGCATCAGGTACGGCTCTGGTTCGCTGTGAGTGATCGGGAATCGGAAAATCACCGTCGTTGATGGGAGCCTACAACGTATATTTTATATGCTGGGGTGGGGTGTAGTTGGGAAGCAACTGTTTAGTTACAACATAAAAGAGAATCAGCCTTCGTTCGTAGACCACTTCTTATAAAATTCCAATTCGAACTGTAAAAACGTTCATTTTATATTTGATGAATATTTCTGTTTCTGTGAAACTGCCTAAATGCCGAATCCTAATCCTATCCTGCCAAAAAGTGCATAGCGAAGTGCACGCAAGGTTACGCGCTGAGTCCGTAATGTTTAGACTCCGCCTGGATGAGACGCCCACAAGCCACTGTAGCTTCTCGGATTGCCTATCTCAGCTCCTACCTCCACCTGCTGAGTTCCTTTATTTTTTAGAAAATGTTTTCCTTTCAAGTGACAAATCCATTAACATTCCTTGTCTGTTCTTTAAAAACTACTGCCTCCCTGCTTCATCCCACTTATTAATTACTGAAGAATTTATGTGATTCTTGATAATTCTATTGCATAAGGTTTTAAATAAAAAAGTAGAAAATATTTGCAATAAACTAAGGAAAACGGGATGAGAGCACCGGAGAATTTTGGAGATTGCACAATCCGTAACATGGCTCGGTTATTATTTTTGATGTGATAGTGCCACGCAGATTAAGAATAGGGTTGAAAAAGTTGCTGGAGCAAGTAAAGAACGAATTTCTAAAAAGATAATAAGCGCTTTGCCGACTGGGAAGCGTCTGAGTGGCCGAGGCGTAGATGGGAGGATTGTGTAAAGAGTGATCTGGCGGTTTTTTAATTTAGTGGAGTGGTGGTCCTTGGAGGGAAGTTTGTAAGCAGAGTTTGGTGGTGTTGGCATCGAGCGTTCGGGTTCACTAAGCCTCAGAAAATATCTTGTCAATTTTTGCATTTAAGCGTTTTAATGGTCATTTGGTCTTATTTGTTTTCTCGTGTATGAATGGTGTCTATCAAGAATTTTTCGTACTGTCTTCCTCAACCCAAGTCTACCCCATCTACAGTATCGTCCAGGCTATGTTGTCCCCCTGTCTCCATAACAGCGGACAGATGTAGCCGTCTAAATCACCGCTTGACCGTTGCTCTAACCCCGAAAAACGCTAATGGCCGCTCCGAGCCGGAAGTGAACTGACTCAGCGGCAGCCGGCTCTTGGAGAGCCTTCCGGTTGTATTATTTTTTAATGACTCCACGATTGAGCGAGGACAGGGTGAGAACTGAGAGTCAATACGCTGACAACCTGCGTCGGGATTGTCTCGTGCGGTTGTTATCTTTTAGAGAAGCGTGTATGCCTTGGCACACACTCTGCTTCCCAACTCAGTTGTATAAATATATTTATCTCCCGAAATATTCGTTAGTTTTGAATTTCTTGAGGTTTTTAACAAGAATGATGATACCTATTTACATGAACGCCTTCGTGAAATTACCGTATTTTCATCCATTTCAGTGTTTAAAGAAATACGTACCTCTCGATTTACTTGTGCCTTGCAGAAACACTAAGAAAACTTAAGGAACACCAATACGGTTGATTTTAGCCAGGAGTATTTTATTTTATTTTATTTATTTTTTGTTACCATCTGCCGATCACAACCTTAAATTATTAACATTAAAAAATCAAAGTATCTATATTCATATATATTATATCATTTTTTCCATATTGACCACTTCGGATCACGATACATCTTTATTTTTCTTCTGCTGGAGTTTTCTCTGTCTCCAATATTCCTTCATGCTTTCACTGGCACGTTTCATTTGGTCCTCTGTACAGCTTCGTCCAACCTTCTCATTAATAGTTGCGTATTTTTTTATTAATATATAAATAGTGATGTATAATTTGTACTGTTTCTAAGCCAACAGTTTGGCAGGGAGGTAATTTTTAACAGCCAGATTTTTTCCAGAGCTAAGGGTACCCACTTTTTAGAGACTGGAGAGACCCTACAAGAGATACCACAGGGGCGAACTATGACTGGGTTAAAAAAATAATAGCTTTATGATCTGCTTTATATGCAAAACATTTTAAGGTGCCATCATCCGTGGAAGGTTGGCGTTCATTATTATCACCAACCTTCCATGGATGAATCGGTTAGTTCTTTTTACCTGCTGCTCTAGAGAGATGATTTAAGAGCAGATAATGGGGTGTATACAAAAAAAATGGCCGTTTTATCAAATTCCAGAGTTCAAAAGTCTGTAACTATTTTAATGCTATTTATTATTTACCAACACTTAATAATCCCTTTAGAAAATTTTCAAAGCTTGTTTACTAAACACTGGAGTTCTTAAAAAAAACCTCAGTTTAGTTATTTATTTCAAAGAAGAAACATGACAGTGTCCTACGAAATTCTCGTAATTTTAAGACATCACTGGAAAACAATTTTCATACCCGCTGAAGCAACTCGTGAAATTATCACATATGTAGGGGGGAGGTGTCCTTGACCAGCGCACTGTGCGGCGATGGTTTGAAAAAATTAGCAGTGGAGATACGACGTTGGAAAGGAAGAAGGGCTCCGGGCGACCATTAATTGATATTGATGAGGTTCTGAAGGAAGCTGTTGAGTCAAATTCCTCCACAAGTGCTCACGAACTTGCCAAGGAGTGTGGTGTGTCGAAAGATACTGTTAGTCGCCATCTTCTCTCATGGGGAAGGTGAAACGGTCATATTTTTTATACACCCCATTCATTATATTACCGATCCAAGACATTCGTTTTCTTCCTACGCTGTGTTATTCTTCCCTGCACTACTTCCTGCAGTATTTGATATCTTCTCCCTCTCATAATGTGGCCAAATTATATTAGTTTTCTATTTTTTTTTTTTTTTTAAATTTTTTTTTAAAGTTTATTTCTTTATTAAAAAAAACTACTATCACTCAATAAACTTCACGATAAGATATCTACACATATTTTATTGATCCGTTTCAGACTTCGCGTGACCTCTAATAGAGGCTTCGTATCATCTCGTTCAAGTCCTTCTCTTATTTAGGAATAGTGGCATATGTAGTTTGTTAAATATTTGCAGGAGCGTCATCACTCAACACTTGTGTTTGTCAGTTCAATTTTTAATGTCCTATCGTGTTAGTACTCGACCGAAAATTGTAACCTATGTTTTGAAGCGAAAAAAATAAGACAGCTGACATTACAACCGATACAATGTTACAAAAGTTATTTTTTATGAGTTAAAAAAATTCTTAGTTAACGATTCCTACAATCATTCAAGCCACTATTTCCGGTTTCATTCAAAAAGTTCAAAATTTGATACAGTGATTACAAAGATTATTGTCATGAATTCATCAGTTATATTAACATAAAACAGTCAGACACTATTTTAATATATAAGATAGAGTTAAAACTCATTAATTCATTAAATAAATTATATAAATATAAAAATCTGTTTTTATAAAGAGCTTTGAGCTCTAAAAAGCCATCGAATCCTAACAATCCAAAATCCTACGTAAAATCTGCAATGCTCCATACATTGTTTTGAATAAAATCATCCTTATTGGCCTTAATGTCCCATTTATTGATAATTTTCCCAAACCCTATGCCATACCTTTCATGGCAAACTTTATTCCCACTCAATTCCACAAGTTTAAAACAAGGTAGCTTCTCTATTATACTAACGAATAGTTCTACTCGTTTTAATCTGATCTCATTATGCATCATTTAATCTATTTAATAACTGAATTAGTATGATTCAGTTGTAAATTTCAATAAATATATTTGTTTATTAAATCTTTATAAAGACAATTTTGGGGCATTCAGAATACTGTTCGGACTTCTCTGTTTCTATTTCTATTTTCTCCCTATAAATGGGAATCTGTTGTTCATGAAACGAAAAGGCGACAGTTACAACAGGCAACATAAGGAGGGAATAAAGACAATGGCCACCGAGACGCCCGCATTAACCGCCTGATTTACACACCACTACAAGAAGCATGAGGAACGGCTCGTCCAAATATAGAAGCTTAGCTGTAAACAAGGGCACAGTCCCGACGGAGGATATTTCGCTAAGGATCGAGAGCTGGGACGAATGATCAGGTCGTTGGCTTCGGAGCGCTATAACTGTTCGCAGGATGCTGTATTTCAGTCCGCCTGCCATTTTATTGAAGTCGCTCCCGGTTTGCTTACAGTTCGCTGGCTCCATCCCCGGGATATTTAGAGATCACCAATGCCATCGGTAATTTTGACTTACAATCCTTCTGATATTTTAGTAAATACAGATATATCAATATCGTGCAGCCATACGTTCTTTACTGTTAGTGTGGAACCGTGAATCACCAACTTCCGAATATTCAGTAGAAAGAAAAACACGTATGAAAAAAAATCAATTTCAATTTTTATTTTTAATTGTAACTATATACTCTAATAGCCGGAATATTTCGTATATAGAATCATTTCAATTATTTTACAGAGTTTGTTCATTCATTTAACATCACTTAATGATACTTTGGCTAATCGGAAAATACTACATCAGGAGCGGGGTACCTAATTAGTTTGAATTAGGATATGGATGTGTAACGAGTACCTGACACCGGATTCATTATTAAAAAATTCTAATTATTCTTTAATCATATTATAACCAGCCCTACTTGGCCGTTTTGTATGGATGTATAGAAGTTTATTAATTTATTGGGATCCTTAGACCTTTAAAGGTTAGTAATGTGTTGAGAAAATGATAATGGCGTTATCAGAATCCAATATCGTTCTATGAACGGCTAATTTTTGGATGGTAAATATTTCAAATTGGATACTCCTCTCTTCAATTTGTATAATATATTTAGATCCAACATTTCTTTTCCAGAATTTAAAGTAATTTATAAATTATTTAATCTGTAAATAACAGTGATTGGACCTTCCTGAGGCTTAATCTATTCAATGGGAACCCTTGATTGGGAGAAAACCTTGCGGTTGGGCGTGATCTCGTATAAAACACCTTCACAATCGTTATCCTACAAACAGTATAGAACCCATGTACTGAACCTAAGATTTTCCATGGGTTTTAGTGGTAACACGACTGACTACCTTGACCCAACTTTTTGCTTTACTGATCGCTATCTCCTGGAAGCCTAACCGCTACTAGTTCTTGGAAGTGAGCAGTGGCCAATAGAAATATCAAAGTCACGATAACACGCGACAAAGCCTCGATGATATAGCCGCTGAACACTGATAGCGATTTAAAAAAATGTGACGGCTGTGGGCGTAACTCGTAGCTACGCTCCATCTGCGCAGGAGGCGGCCATGGGAAACGTAAACATAAGTCACCCCTTTCGTCGACCGCAGATTAGGCGATTCAATGCGCGTCACTGGGCATCTGCGGACCCGCGTCATCTCTTTATCTCGTGTCCCCGCTCCATTGTGTCTCCGCTATTTGTTATTCGTTTCATGCTTACATGAACTTTATGGTCTCTGTTCTGACGAAATTATTATTGAAATAGTCTTGGCCTTTTTATAAAAAATATATTAAAAATGCATGCATTACCCCGGACACTTCCCTCATTTACATTCTGAAATGTTTCTCAATTATAGTTTTATTTTGTAAAACTATAAAATAAAGTTTCAAAAATAATATCTACCATAGCAATAAACATAAAAAAATAGGCATCAATCTACTTATTTCACCTTATTTCAATACTATGATGTTTTATTAAATCTTATCATAATATTTTAATTTTTACCGTAGAAAAAATATTAAAAATCACCAACATTAAAAATGCAATGTGAATTTAGCTTTTAGGATTATTCGTAAGTAATTTTGATAGTAAGACAAGACGAGCTGCTTCACAAAAAATGATAATAGATAAACGACAGTAATAATATCGGTAAATATAATAGTATTACGTTAGTTTAATGTTACATGCAGGAGAAAGAAAATAAATTTTCAGAAAAATAAATACGATACTGTTGATTTTTTATCCGGTAATATAACCATTTAGTATCGGTGTATAGTAACTCTAATTTTGAATTAAATTTAGAATTTTTATTTTTTTAAATAGTAGTTAAAATCTTTAAAATGAGAGTCTAAAGGTCAGAAACATGTTTTTTATTCATTTAACGTCAACTTATTCTGCTATGGTTACTTAGACGATGCTACAATGGGAATCCTAAAAAAAAAGGATAGGGATCTTTAAAGAGTGCATAAGGACAGAACTGTCATTTTACGTTCCCTCCGAAGTATGTCTTAACCAAGAGTTTTTATCCCCTTTAATCATTTCTATGGCTAACTGCTGGGCTATGAACCTGTGATATTAGCCAGTAATATGAATATTCCTATACATGATCTATATTAAAAATATAGCGTCTGTAGGCAATATATTTCTGTGGCACTACTATTGTGATTTGATTAAGATTTTGAACGAGTAAATGTATTTAATTTATCCCTTGACAACTCAATCACGACTTCACATTCAAAGAGCTAACGGAACATTTTATCTTCCCTTCGACTTCTCGGCCATGACGTTTCAATTATTTCACACTCTAATCCTCGCCGTGATAACATTGGTGGCCTACCGCATCTGTCTATAATCAGTTTAAGGCTCCTTAAAATCTGCATAGAGTCTGGCGATCGTGGAGCTATGCTAATCTCGGAGGACATCTGCCGCGATATAGATGTCAGAGGGAGGGTGGCGACAAAGGGTGTATCATAACAGTTTGCCGACCACGCCCCGGGAGAAGGGTTACACAATGAAGCCATTATTATCGTAGCCGCGGTGTTAACTGCTTTTTTATTACATCTCTAATGGCCTTTTTCAGCCTCGTGTCTTTATCGTAAAATATTGTTATAGATGTCGGGGCAATAATAGAGCCCTGCCTCTTGCCTCTGGCGCATTTATTATTTTATCATTTCTGTATTCCAATTTTTTTTTCTTTTTACTACGCGGCTATTTCGTTGAAACGTTAAATTTATAAAAGGACTGAAAATAAAAAATAGCATTTAGATCTAATGCCAATTTTATATCTGAGTTTTACATCTGCCTGATTTATTTATCAAGCCTATTTTCCGGAAACTATCGATAAGCAATACCAAAATTTTGTTCAGTTCTATTATTGCACATAAATGTTGACGTTTGTCCATTTGTAATAATTATTTGAATTAACAGTTATTATTAATTTGTATTTAAGGTTGATTTATAATTTTAACTAATAATCCTTAATTGTGTACTTTATTTTCGTTATTGTTTGTTTATTCATCTGATGTCACTTTATGCTAATATGGCTATTCGTAGGATCCTGCGGTCCTAAATATAATGACTATACTGGTATGATTAGGTAGGGATCTTAAACGAGTACCTGACACCGTATTACCAAGAATTTTCCTCTCCCTTTTTAAAAATCCTAGAGCCACCTTCCGGACTAAGATCCAGCGACTATGATTATATATTTCTTTTACAATTATTATTCCAACACCTATAACAGTAATCTTGACCAAAATTCTTATCAGAGCCAGAACATTATACCCAAACTTAAAACAAAACGGTGTGATTATATGTATTCATTTTTTTAATAACCGAAACATATGAACAATACATATAATATCAATGTGATTCTGTCGTATTTCGTTAGTTTATTTATTTAACATCACTTAATGCTACTATAGCTAATCAGACGCTGATACATAGGAAGCCCTAAATTTGCCTATCCAGCTATAATTAGGATAGGGATGATGAACCACTCCACAGGCTCAGGAACCCCTTTTTACCATCCATCCGAAGGACGGCATAACCAAGAATTATTTAATCTTTTTTAAAAAATCCTTAGATGAATCAGATCCCGCACAAATAGCTTGTGCTAAATACTACAGCACAAGTGATCCTGCTTATTCATACTATTGTACAATGTTTATTTATTATATTATGTCGATTCTTCATAAAGTGAACTTGATTACAGTTTTATCTTCTATACTTGACTTCAGTTTAAGTTATTCTTGTAAACTCGAGCTAATATTCTCAATGCATTAATTTATAATTAATAATGGAACTTTAATTACGAAATCGAACATTTGGTAACTCCCTTTGTAGCTTCTCTTTAATTTAGCATAACATTTACGGCGGTCGGCTGTCGTAGCCATCGTACTCTTCCCTCATGCTGAGGACTTCCTCCACCCCTCCGAAGGACCCGGAGTCCTGGTGAAGAAACTTAATAAGAGTCCTTAAGGAGTAAAATAATTTAATCCTCCGGGCCGGAGCGGATTGGTGTTGCGACACTCACCCTTGTCAGTTTATTAGTAGCTGCGAAATACGAGGTTCCTTTATGAACCAATTAATATTTTAATTAAGGCGACACAGTCTGTCTGCTACGAGAGTATCTGTTTCATCAGTGTTGCCATCTGTCTCCGTGTCTTTTCATAATTGTTCCTTCTTGTTATGGAAATTTTCTTTCCTCCTAGTTGTGTTATTGATAATTTAATGGGCTTTTTAACTTCAAGATATATTTTTGTTTTATTTACGAAATTCCGAAAACCTATTAAAATGTTTAATGTTAACTGATTCGCTTTATGTATTTGTAATTAGATATCATGATTTACACACTTCTTCAACAAAGGATTGTGTGTGAAATCAGTCAAATTTATTTATTTATATTTTTTACAAATTTTATTTTTTTAGTTTTACTATTAGAAATTTAAATTATTAGAAATTAAAATTTTTTTTTAAAGAAGGGAAATAAATATATTTACTGTTCCAGGATTAGTATGTACGGTTGTTATATTAATATGTAGATAGAACGGTTAGTAATATATTAATACAAATAATTTGTAAGTATATTCGAAAATGATTTTTTTTTCTCAGCTACATGAAAGAAAAGTTATAATTTTAATTAAATACCAACAGGTAAAATTATGTATCATTCCATACATTTTTTAAAATTTAATCATGTAAGATTATAATGAAATTTCGCTTTGCTAAATATTCAGTTACTAAATGTGAAAAAAAAAACATACACTAGCTGTTCGTTTTTAAAGTGATATTTGGATGTAAAAATAACGATTATTCTTGTAAATGATTTTAACAATTATTATATCATAAACAAAAAATTAAAAGGTATATATGGTTTAAAACATCACTCATTGCTAAATGCTAAGTGATAAAAACAATCCCGTTTCCCCATATTTTTGGAGTAAATCAAGTGGAAACCCTTATAAATTGCGAATATGAAAAAATAGACTTACTACCACTTTCAAAAATAACAGCTCATACTTATGTAGAAGTAGAAATTCAGAGGCAAATATCGCACGCCTTAATCGATACCAGTGAAAAGTATTTATTTATTACTGTACTTATTGTATAGTAATTATTATTATTTATTTATTGTATATGGAGTATTTAATTATATGACTATTACTTACCTGAGTGAGATTCTTCCTGTTCCGGCCTAAGTGGTTCCTTAGGTGGAAGCATGAGTTCTCGTCCTGGTTGGACATCTGTAACTGTTTCGTAGAAGACCTAAACATAATAAAAGATTCATTTTATTAAACTATTCATTTTAAAAAGTTTTTTTTTACACTCCAGACACTTATCTAACACTCTCACACTTTTCTACTCAATATTAGTAACAGGAGATCGAGGAAATAAGAAAAATCATAAATAATTACTAAACACAAATGGAACTGTGTCTTTCTTTACTGCTATAATTACCGGAATATCGTCAAGCTTATGAGGAAACTATTTTGCGTAACGTGAAACTAATTTACGCAACAATAATTTTCTATTTGCACAGATGCATCTTAAGTTAACTTTTGACTATCAATATTACTTTAATTTTCTAATGTCAATACAATTAAAAAATGATGGCCCTGTTACGTAGCATGCAGTTCTATTTCATCTCAGTCGAAACTAAATATTATTGAAAACCGCTATGTACTAATGCAAGCAACCATGCAATTTAATTGCGTATTTCGAAAAGGACTCATTTTGGTTTCAAAATGAACATATAACTTTTTAATTTCGGGATGGTGTTAAATTAAAAAGCAATTAAATTAATAAAACAAGAATCGTTGTTATTCTCATGGTTTTACCATTGCTCCGTTTTTGTTTTTTTTATGTTATTTAAAAAGGTTTTGTGAGCCCTTTTCGGAATTCACAATTCAATCAGAAATACGATATACATTGTTATAACAACATGCTAAACATCTAAAAAAAACTATTTAATTTTGAAATGCACATGGCTGGATCAATCAATTTAAACATGAAATATATCAAAAAAGTTTAAATTCTAATGCCCTGCTATGACAAAATATAGTTTATATGAAACACGATTTACTACTTTTTTTGCACTTTATAAAGCTTTTATATTAATATTACTTTTATAAAAAAATGTTCGGTATAATAATTTTATTAATAAGTTGTTAACTGGGAAAAAATATCTTTCTTTTTTTCTTCTACAATTATTATAATATTGATGAAATTTTGGTGCAGTTATCACGAATTAATCTTTTTATATTGGCTGTAATTATTATTATTATTAAAGTTCTAAAAATGTAATTTTATTATTAGTGCTAATGAGACTGTAAAGATTAAAAATATATATTTAATTTTAAATTTTAGTATTAAATACAATATAAGTATTACTCTTAATGTTTTAATCTTTTCGCCAGATTCTGTAGAATACAAGATAAAGCATGCAGACAAAATTGTAGGATAGTATAATTATTATTTGAAAATGATCCGTATTTTCTTATAAATTGAAAAACTTTCAATCTGTTTATCGTAACAACTAATTCAATTGCAATTAAAGAATGATTACATTATGTTTTTACTTTGTTTTTAGTTGTTGCAATAACAAAAGGTACAAAAGAGGTCAGCTATGGTAGAGTTGAACGACCAGCCAGGCTGTACCTCCCTGAAGATCACTTCTATTATCCTGACAGAGCTTTTCGACACCATAAATTAGGGGATCCAGGAATCCCCATTGTCGAAACTTACCTGGTAACCAGAGTTAACAACCTGTACAATGTTTCCTTCACGGTGTAAAAGAACACAATCTTACCTCCTTGAACTGTGCCACAATGCAAAACTTCGGCTAAGCACTCGCTTTCTGCTTTCTTTGCTGCCAATAATTACTTAAATAACGAATTATAACAGGTTCACTGGTCTGCCAATAAACGTATAAAGTGAAAATCGTAATTCTTTTTGTTTTTCAAATTCATTTCGCTGTTAATTTGTTAGAAGAAATATTTTTGAACCATTAAAAAATTGTTTTGTTTTTTATTTAAAATTATGATTCATGAATGAACTAATTAAAATGGTAAATTCTGCCAAAATAAATAAATACTAAATATGTATGCACACATATTGGCAGGCCAGTGAATTTAATTAGATTAAAAAATAAAAATTAAATGTTGGTTACTCCTAAAAGGTGGCCACTACCATGCTTTTCAATAAATAACTCTGTGCATTTAAAATAAAAATATAAGCTGTCTAATGTTTTAACATAAAAAAAAGTTTAAATCTAGAAATAGAAGTACCATTTATGCTAGAATAATAATATTATTTAGCCAACAGGTATTATTTTCCATTAATTTAAGAATAAATTAATGTAGCATTTATTAACTTATTAAAGTGTCATAAACATAGCTGATTGTTACTAAATTGGCCTTTATTAAGAAAAATAAGATCCAACCAAAACATTTAGCTTTCTTAGAAAATTTCCTAATTTAGGTTTCAGAGCACATTTTTGAAAAAAAAAAATTAACTTATACACTCTAGTATTAAAAGTATAAAGTTTGAACTAAAAAAATAAATATTTATTTTTATTTAATTAATGGTAAGTCAAATAAAATTTTGGTATTAATGGATAACCTGATATACAGTATTTTAGCTGGATCTTAATGTTTTAACTAAGACTAATTGATATTATTAAAATTAATTTTGGAATGCTTCATATGGGAATTTGACAGATCTTTTCATCGTTTCAGTGCTCGTAGTCATCGGTTTTAAGTTAGACTTAAAAATCGTTCTCGACTGAGCTGACATGGGTTCGGAAGCGCTCCATCACCATTAGCACGAGTGAGCTAATGAATCTACACTCCTTCCACTTTTTCTTCCCGACACGGACGACTTCGCGTGTGACAAGAACTCAATCAAAACGCCAAGAAACAATCAAGGGGATAAGAGCAGACAATAACCCGTGGTCATTATTGTTTTCAATCCCCTGATGTTTATCCGGGAGGGGGAGATGATAAGTCACTGTGTCATAAACAGCGCGCCACCTGGTTCCTTGTATCGTTTGCCCTATGTTTGGGCGAGTGATCAGATTACTGTCTTGATATTAATCTTTTCTATGCTATTGTTTAAGCAAATGTATGCAATTATAAAACAAAATTATAACAAAGACCGGTTATCATCATTCATAAAAACAGTTTTGCTATTAATTATATTTAATATTTGCTATATTGGCAAAGGGAGCGAAGTAGCTCAATGGAGGAATAATGAGTTGAAATGCCAAATGAGGGCTCCTGATTCAAATCCGGCCTTGGCAGATTTATTAATCTGATCCAGCCGGGGATGGATAAACTGGTGGGTTTGAGTGGAAATAAAGTTTGTCAGGAAAAGATTGATATCGGATTCGAGCCGAATCAGCAACAAATGGGACATTGAGGTCATTATGGATTACTTAGTTCGTAACAAAGTAAGGAGCATTGAGGATTTTACGGAGGATTTTGGATTGTAAGGATTGAATACGAGAGGAATTCGATGGCTTAGTGGAGCCCAAAAGCTCTAGATGGGGCTAATGATTGTCATGTATATGAGTCTTTTGTAATAAATTAGGGGGCTTGGAGCGTTTGTCTAGTAAATGTTGAAGTTACCTGAAACGCCGTAGACAGAATTAAGGATGATTGATGAGTACCTGGCGCCGTATTGGCTCGGGACAGAATTCCAATTTTCTTCTGAAAGACTGAGGATTATTTAGCCCCTTTTAAACCCTAGGACCTCTACCCACCCTCGATGTTGGGCATGGTAGGTTGTTTCGGTCTCTTTGTCGAAGAATCTGGAAGTTAAAATTACTCTCGAGAATGATAGTTGAAGTGGATTAATAAACGGACCCCAGGACTGGTACAGTAGCACACATTCCTGCGGACCTCCAAGGGATAATATTGCCTTCAGAAACAGAAGAATTTCTGTAGCAGACTGTCCGAACATGATTATAGCTATAAAGACGACTATAGGGAAGGGTGGCTATTGCGCATGTGCAGTAGGCGCGTGGTGTTGATGATGTTATTAGACACAATAGGGAGCCTGTGACTAGGTCGGAAGGGTTATTAAGGCTGGGTGTGCCTGACAGAGGATGATGTATGGACCAAGGGTGTCGGCTGCTCCCATCCCCGCTCTTGTCTTATCCTTGTAATCTGTAACAGCTTTGTTCCCTTATCGCGGGAGGTTCCCCAGCTATTAAAATCACCGTCGAACATAAGATCTGAATTTTCTATTTCATAAACTATTCTTATTTTGTTAAAAATCGTCATTCTACTAAAAACTAGATTCACCCCTCAATTTGAATAGGAATATCCAAAATTTTTAAAATTAGTTCATCCTTCTTAATTATTAAAACTTTTTCGAAGATTGCTAAGTTTTTTACCTGTTAGCCGGAGAATAAGATTTGTTTACATCGTTTCATGATGGGAACTTTTTTTTTCATAATTATAAGTAAAATAATGACACCTCAAATAATAAACAGAAATACTTTGTAACTTATATATTTTATTTATTTAGCCAATATAATTAATAATAACAATAACATATATGAATATTAAAATAGAAACATTTCTTTAAACCCAGTTAACAGGTTAATGAAATAAGCGTAGTAATCTTTGGCCTTAACTTTTAACCAATTTAAAAAATTATTATTAGCAATTTTTAAATTTTTGAATGTGTATTCCCAAAACTGGTCTTCTTTCTCTTCTACCTTAGAACTCACGACTCATACGTTTACATACCTGAGATTTTTTTACTATAATATGTAAAGTAAGGTATTTATTTTAAAATTCCTGTAACTTCTATAATTTGTTATTATAATTATTAGCAAGTTACCATCCATTGTTTAAATTTCATGGCAAGAGAACCGACAAACCTTGGTTAATCTATTGTTATGGGTGTACGGAGTTGTTTATTATATTAACAATAATTATCAATAGAGATAAAAACAATTTATAAGTAAAATAAGCTCAGTAGTATTTTGTTATGGTTCATTATGGAAGTGAAAGAAAATTAGCTTCAACTTCTCGAAATGAAGTGTTCGAGGTTCATTGACCTGTCCAAAGTGGGAATACCCTAACGAGGGTTTAGGGTTTTAAAGATATTTTACACCTGCAGAAGCTTACTCAGGTCTGGGTGAAGGCAGTGTTCAGCTCGAAAACAAAGAAATACACCCTTTTGTTTTATATAAATTAAACTATCCCAAAAGTTTATTTTTTGTATATTTAAATGATTATTATCGTTAAAAATATTATTGCTATAAGGGGTTATGAATCTTTCTGATTCTCTGAGAAAAATATATTTTGATGTGCATTTTTTTGGAAAATAGGGGGGGTGTACTAAAATTGTTAAAACTGTACTAATAGTTAAAAGTAAATAAAATGATCCTTACCTGTCCTGCAGACAACACAGGCCTGACTGTGATTTCATCAGGATTATCGGTACTCTTTATATATTTCAACCAGTTTCCAAATTCCAAAGTTCCATCGAGAAAACCTCTGTTGCCTCCCACTCGAACCTGCAAAAAATAAAAATAGGATTGTTTTAGCATAATACCATTAGTACCTGAAGGGTTTTTATATTTCAAATTGTTTACACCAGCATTATTGTTAACGTAATAATATCATGGAAACTAAAATTATCTGGATTTCAAATTCATCACCAAGAGAATAACAACGTAACGTCATATGACGCTTAGCCAGCTATATACTGAAGCGTAATAAGGATTTGTTAGGACCTGGCAAAGATCTAGTGAAAGAAAGAATCTAATTAGAAGTGATTTGTGTTCCCGTATTTATAGTTTAATATGAAATTTCACAAATTCATAGTAATCTATATGTAAAAAAAGAACCCATTTTAATAATTTTAAAAAACACCGTAAATATATTGTCTATTATTTTTATTAAGCAAGTTTTTCAGTTTGTTTGTTTGTTTTTTTCTAAATTATAATTGAATATGTTTAATAATAAATGAATATTGAAATATCTTTCTAACTGACGCGTGATTTGTCCTTCCCTTCAAGTCGCCACTTCTATTTTCATCGGTCTCCCAGTTGTGTGCAACCTTCGAAATTGTATAGTGCAGACGGACTCTTAACTTGCTGTACATTTTGTATTTACGTTCTTATCACGTGATCTTTTTTAAAACAGTTATAATGAGAAGTTTCATATTTATGTATTCAGAAATTTTTTTTTTTTTTTTTTTAATTTATTTATTGATATTTACAACTGTATTACAATAATACATCAAGTAAATAGGCTATGTTATACATAATGACATGAGTTAATGGCAAGTAGAGAAACTACCCACTGGTAGTACTCAAATCACTAGTTCAACTAAGAAGGTCACGTGGCCATCTTCTTGGTTTGAGTGGGAATGAAGTTTGTTATGAAAGGATAGATACCGGGTTCGGGCCAAATCAGCAACAAACAGGGACATTAAGGTCGTTATGGATGACTTTATTCTTAACAAAATAAGGAGCGTTGAGGATTTTACGAAGGATTTTGGATTGTAGGGATTGGATACGAGAGGAATTCGACGGCTTAGTGGAGCCCCAAAGCTCTACTCCGTAAGTCCAAATAGGTCGTATGATGGTCATGTAGATGAGTCTTTTGTAGTTAATTGGGAGGTTAGAGCGTTTGTCTAGTAAGTAGCCTGAAACGTCTAGCGGTTTCTTGTTTTTTCAGTCTAGTATGAGGATTCCAGGTTAATCGTTAATCGTTTGTCGAGGTGCAACCCCTAAGTATCGGATCTGTTCTACAGGCACCAGTGGGATATTATTAAAGGATACCGAAGGGCAGGAAGTCATTGGTTTACGACGTAAGGTAAAAGTGATTTGATGGGGTTTTTGAGAATTTATTTTAATTCTCTAGTTTTGACACCATTCTTCAAGATCAGTGATATGGGATTGGAGGCTTTGGGATACAATAACTGGATTGATGTTGACTGATAATACACATGTACCATCAGTAGAAAGATTCAAAATAACATTTTCTATTATATTGAGTAATACCTGGGTAGTTTCTCTACATGTCTTTCTCCATATCATTATGTATCATTCCTGCCATTTACGTGTTGTATTGTTGTAATACAGTTGTAAATTTCAATGAATAAATTAATAAAAAAAACAATATTATATTCCACTAAAATATTAGTTAGTCTTCAAGCTACTATTAGATAGCTTGGAATAGTTTGGCCTATCCAGGTATAATTAGGATAGAGATCTTTATCGAGTATCTGACACAGCACTGGCTAGGGATCCCCATTTTACGCCCTTCCTCTCCGAAGGACGACATAAATAAGGAATTACTCCCTTTAGAAAATCCTATAGTCAACTGCTGCGTTGCAAAATCACGACCTTGGGCATAAAAGGTTATTGGTTAATTCCAATTAACTGACTCCACTTCAGCCATTCTTATAGCTTAACGTTAATCAATTTTTAAGGACAAATAGTTGTATTAAATTTTATCATTTTAACATCTATATCTTATTAGTAATTAAAGAATTTAACATGGTTTGTATTTCGTCCAAAGGAAATACGTCTTGGTTCGATCTAAGGAAGTATGAAAATCGGGTCATCCGTACGTTCTTTTTCGGATTACGGTTTCGCATTTTGTGCAACCTCGGCTTTCCACACAAGTTCACCCTTGTTAAGCGCCTTCAGGATCTAAGGTATGGTCAACTCCCCGGAGGATCATTAGGTCGCGGAAGTGCTATTATTTCTTGGAGGAACTGATCGACGCCGTGCGACCACTTCCTCCAAAAACTACTTGGCCGTGACCTCCGAGGCTCGCACCTGCCACGCGTGTTGTCTTAGTCGCGCCAATCTCTTCTTACACTTCCTCCTTCTTCACTTCGGTGGCTCGTGTCCTGCGTAATGACTTCCTCGTTCATTCAGAAAAAAGAACATGAATGAAAAATATCTTTTATAGGCTGTGCACGTCACCGGCTTGATTTCGTGTAGTTGATATTACGTTAAAATTGATGAAACATTATTCCTCTGATGATTTGTTTAATGTAAGTAGTCACGTGGTAATAAAATATTGGAGTGCATTGATTGTTTATCTGGATGAAATAGTTGCCATCGCATATTAAAGCCTCTTGGATCTTTTTTCGGAGGGTTGCTGTTTTTTAGATTATAGAATTGATATACAACTTCGTGAATTAATTAGTAACTCCAAATTTGATTTTCGCCTTTCGCATTTATCTTCTACAATTGAAAAGTGCATTTCGTTTAGGGCCAGTCTATAATCAGAAGTTATTAGGCAGTTTCGGATAATCCGGTACCAAGTAAATAACATAATATATTGCTCCTTCAAAAGAACAACATTGGTATTTTTGAGTTAAGCCTTCAGTAGCAATTGTATTGGTTGAAGTTTTTTAATTATGGAACGACATATCAGATATTCCATTTCCTACATTTTTCGTTGTTGTATGAATTTATAAAGAGATATTTCTAGTTGTATCATGTTTGGACTTGAAGTTTTATAGGAACAATGACATTAGTTAAAATAAAATAAGTTTCAAGCTTTTAAAAATTTTCTTTGGGTTAACAAAAGAATTTCAATGCCGTAATTTTAATAGTAATGCTTTGCTTTACTTTACGAATTTTTATTTTTTAACTCACATGGAACTTTCAATTACCTGTATTGAAAAATTAGATTTTAGAGTTGAGACATTGTTCTTTTGAAGGAGGGATATGTTAAGAAACAAGCTTAATGTCTGTTAAAAACAAATGTCGGGTGGTGATTTTAATAGCTGGGGAACCTCCCTTGATAAGGGAACAAAGCTGTTACAGATTACAAGGATAAGACAATCCCTTGATTTTATTTATTATAAATTATGCAATTAAAATTATTTAGTTTTTGTTCCCATACATACTCAGAGTAAGCACAATGCTGAGGAACTTACAATGGTTAGCAATCTAGGCGTACAGATTGAGCGAGGCGGGTACAAGAGGGGGAGCGCAGCGGAGTAGAAAGCTCGCCGAAGAAGAGAAGTGGTAGGAGATAAAGCGACGGCCCCTCAGCCATCCATCAGCCAATCAGAGCAGCTCCTTAATTGACTCTCAGCCAATGGGTGACACTGATACATATCCTCTGTGAGATGTTTCCCTCTTAGCCATTAGCTCTCCCCCTAATGTCTTAGCCATTCACTGGCCACATCTTTTAACCAATGATTAATCACCTTCAGGGGATTCACTTAACCTCCTCACTCTTTCGTCCTCCCCGGTGCCATCCGCCCATACTAAAGAAGCACAATTAGGATCTGGCTCGCCTTTAAGTGGAGAACCGTGTATTGAATCCCCATTGGTCCAACCACTAGAGGTTACGAAAAATACTATTTATGAAAAAATTAACCTTAACTGGACACTGGAACACTTATATACCAAAAAATGCATTTATATTTTATTATTTACCTTATGTATATAAGCACAATATATATATATATATATATATATATATATATATATATATATATATATATATGTGTGTGTGTGTGTGTGTATAATAAATGATTTTATAAAAATAATCTTATTTATTCACGGTCAAGCCATGATTATGAGAATACTGTAGTTTCGAGACGTTACGACGCGTCGCCTAAACCAATTTCAGAAATAGACTGATAGTAGATAGAAATAAAAGTTAAATTCCGGGACTAATCGGGAAGAGATACGTGGCTAAGCAGCATGATGTAAGCTCCCGCATACAGCGGTAAGAGCATAATTGCCTTAAAATACCCTAGGGTAAAAGGAGGCCTCAGCTATATAGTATTTAGCTAAATAATATTTCGTTTGTAAATAAATTAGAAGGGTCAGATAAAAAAAAAAAAAGAAGAGATACGTATGGTATGGTGTGTATCCTATTGCTTTATTCTGGAAGTGTTTAAATGCGATAATTTTTTAAAACCTCAAATTAAGACTAGCTTTGTTTGAACTAGTTAAGAAGATAAATATATAACCTCAATGTTACCTTTGAGCTGAGATGTTTTCTTATGTTTTGTTATTATGAGAATGGTTTTACAAATGTTTTAAATGGTCAGGGAGGAGGTTTAGTCAATAAACTTTACAGTAAAATATAAATATATTGAGAGACGTTATGTTCCTTTGCGCACAACCCACTTCGAGGTTATGGATGCGTATAACAGCAACCTAACCGTCAATTTGTATTGTCAAATTGGAAAATTGAAAAATACTTACAGCGAAACCAGTTTTAGTATGAAATCATTAATCGTTGGTTCTTTATAAAGATAAAGACACATTGGATATTTGTTTATTCACTTAATGTCACCAAGTAAAATTTTAATATTGAAAAGTAAATTTATTGTTCACTAAGTAAAGATGAATGTTTACACTTAGTACAATTCTTGAGAAATGAACTTAATTTAGGGGTATATTTAGCCTTTATTTCTGGCAGATTACTCGGGACGACTAGATATGGTACAACTATTGATGCAATATTTTCAAAATTCATAACCCATGTAACTTCTGATGTACAAGTCTTGTATTTTAGTTACCACAAACCTATTGTCACAGTATCTAATAATGATGATAATACTATTCACGGACTAAATACTGTTCAAAATCATGATAAATTTTCATGGCAGAACAAACGAATCTTCCCAAGAATGATTTATATAAAAATATTAACAGTTATTATTATGTGAAATAGTTGATGATATATATTTCATTGGAATGATGTAAATATTATCAATAAATATTTATATATGCTTTAATTATTTTTTAAGATGCTATCTGTAATCTGCACAATACTAGTTCCTAAGGAGTAAACTCCAGTCGTAGGTTTTTTTTTTTACTAACAACAAAATTCAATCTAGCCTACACTATAAAATCGATAGTGAGGATTAAACATTTAATGATTAAACTGAGGATTAAACTTCTGATTCTGTTTCTAAAGTTCTGAATTAAATTAATATCAGTAAAATATGATCAGGTAAGTGGTTTCACAAGGTGGCGCTACCTGTGCTCTTTAACGAGACTTACTCAGGTGAGAATGGTTTACGAAATCGCCGTAAGGTAGCGCTCATGTTCCGACTTACCTTACAACCCTTATTTTCTACCCCTATCGTCTGAATGATTACAATTAATTTTTCAAGTTAGTTCTTTCTAATAAACAATAGGGGGGGTTCCAAAATGCAATACATCTGTGATATAAATTATTTTTTATTGCTTTTCATATTTAAATTTAGCTCTAACATTAAATAATATTGTAATTTAATAATATTAAAGTCTATCTTTTAAAATGAAAGCCAAAGTCAATTGGTTTATTAGTACAATATTTAGATATTAAAGTAAAAGGTGAGATGCCAAGAGATACGGGTGATTTTTATTTTTGTGTTGCTATGAAAGTTAATTAATTCCTATAAAATTATTATCAACAATTGTGCTCGATATTCCAGATATATAAGTAGAGCTATAATTTATGTATAATAAAAAGTTTAACATTTTAGATTATATCTAATTGTTTTACCTTAAAATTACACTTTCATATGATTCCAAAATTTTGACTTAACTATATTTGGTTGTAGTTATTTTATTTTTTTATTTCTGGAAACACATTTCTAAATCTAAATGTTTAAGTATTTATTACTACATTTGTACATATCAGTATAGGTAATACTAGTACCGCATATTACATACAATTAATGTATATCATATATCAAGTTATGTATATATATATCATATATCTAATTAATAAATGTTTTTGCTAATCAGCATTAAACTATCGATGCTTAACGTTTTCAGGATCAAAAGCGGATAACTCCGAAATTTCAAAAATGCACTAGCTAACAATTTTCGCTAGTTTTATCAACCAATTTTAGGTTCCCGATACTTCAGAGTCAGTACCGGACTAAAAACACGAGAAATAAGACAGAAAATTGTTCTTTAAGACAAAATTGCTAGACATAAATTTTTTAAATTTTGGAGCTATCCGGTTTTGATACTAACCGCCTTAATTATGCGATTTCGAGAAGTTATACTTTATTCATGCTGTAACTGCGTAGTTATGATAAAAAATATATGGTTATTTTTTACATATCAAAACACGGTTCTGGAAGGAAGTGCACCCGGCCGACCCTTTTCCAGTGAATGAGAAAATATTTCCCAAGTTTTGAATGCGCTAACAGAAGATCGGAAGACCTGCGAGAGATGATCCCATCACCCCGACACCTCAGTAGCTATCTAGTCAGCCGTGGGTTCCCATTCATGGTTTCATGAATGGGACACTTGGTACAGTGGTACCTGGATTAGTGGTCAATGGACCAGTCGTACCAAGGAGTGCTTTGTCACAGACGCTGGGGTGTCTGGCGGGGGTGCAAATTATTGGTCCTTTTGTTGCACGGATCGATAACAACTGTGTTCTTTTCTATGTTGTATAACATATCAACAGTTGTACATTATGTCGATATGTTATACAACTGAAAGGGTGTCTTCTAGATCAATACAAATGGTAACGATTGTCTATAATAGGGTTAAAGTGACTTATAGACTAGAAAATATAGTTACAACTCATTCGGAAAATACTGCCTGCACTTCAACTATTTGAGTATTCAAAGGTGCAAGAATGCTATTTTTGCAAAAAAAACAACACAAAAGCTAAGACATAGTTTCCACCAAAAAAAGAAAAAAATTGTTTATTGTAATTCCTCTAAGCTTTTTTCTTTACATCCGTAAATACATAAATCACACCCATAAATACATATTGTATATATACGCACACAGGAGAGCGCTGAAAACACAAAAATCTAGCTTTTGGTGGTGACTTTTTGTCTTCCCAAAATCTTTTCATTTTTTCACTTTGAGTCTTCTTCCGTTCATCTGTCCATTTACGCCTGCTTAGTGTAGGTTGTGATATAACTTCAAGTTTCTGGTTCATAATTTTGTCTCTTTTACGATCTTGAATGTCTTCTATGGTGATGTTTAATCTTCTCAGGTCTTCTGTGGTTTCTTTATACCAGGAATTGCCCAATTTCGGTGCAGAGACTATATTGAATATTCTTTTAGTCAGTCTGCTATCGTTCATTTGGGAGATATGTGCAAAAAATTTCGCTCTGCGTTTTCTGATGACTGTAGTGATTGTTTCAGTGTGTCTGTATAGTTCTTCTGTCGGTATTTTTTGCCAGAAATTGTCTCTAAAAACTGCGCCGTGGATTTTTATCTGGATTTTCCTTTCTTGTTTTTCAATCTCTTCAATTTTCGTCCTTTCTTTGATGCTTGTGGTTTCCGATGGCTATAGGGCTTTCGGTAGAACTACTGTGTTGTAGTGTTGTAATTTTGCGGCCGTAGAGATGCATTTTTATTGTAGGGCGACCAGGAGAGTTTATAGGCTTTCTGTAACTTTGAAACCCTTTCTTCATTTGATTTTGTATTCAGGCCAGATTTTTGCATGATTTCTCCTGAATATTTGAATTCACTGACTTGTACAATTTTTCCGTATTTTGTTGTCAGCGGAAGTTTGTCTAATGATTTTGTATAAAAAAATTGTGTTTTCTCATATGAGATTTGAAGTCCTGTTTTAATGGCGATCTCGTGGAGTTTTCCTAGAGAGTGTTGTGCTTCCGATCTGGGGTTGGAGAGGATGGCGATATCATCTGCGAAAGCAAGGCATTTTATATGGGTAATATTTTCTTTCTTTCTACCTAATTGAGCCCCTTTGACTCATTTTTCCCATGTACGGATTATTTTCTCTAAAACTGCATTGAATAGGATGGGTGAGAGACCATCGCCTTGTCTGACGCCCGTTTTGACTTCGAATACTTCTCCCATGAATTTGATTTTTGAAGTAGTGTTGGTGAGGGTATCTCAGATTAGATTTCGGGTTTTAAGATCCACCTTCATCTCCTCTAGCGTTTGGAATAGAGTGTCTCGGTCTATGGAGTCAGAGGCTTCTTTGAAGTCCACAAATATTACTGTAGTATTCCTGCAATGCCTAATGGACAGGATCGTGCGGAGACTCCAGATCTTTCCTGAGCCCCGCTTGATATTCACCTATTTCGTGAAAAAAGGGGGCCAACGTTTCTTAGTCGCATAATAAAACAAATCAAGTTGGGAATCAAGTTGGATAAAAAACTGACGTGGAGACCACATATAGAATCATTCACAATAAAGGGGCTCAATAGACTGTACCTCAGGAGAAAGATCACAGGTTCGGCCTGGGGAGCAGATCACAAAACTTTCCAAAATCTCTATGTGGGCTACGTCCGACCAGCCTTGGAATATGGCATAACCAGCTCGGACACATCGGCAAGCACCAACTTCCAAAAGGTCTCTACGGTACCATGGCCTAAGATTGATTACAGAGGTAATGGGGTTAACACCTCTCAATAAACTTGAAGTGCTGAAAACACTACAATCGCTCACTGACAGAAGAGACCTGAAGTTCATGAACCTGGTATCAAAAGCCGAATACATTCCGGAGCACCCACTAAAAGGGATGCTTCCACACGGATACTCAGCCCGAATCAAGAGAAAGAGTCCTGTGCACCACATCAAATCTCTACAAGAGGAGTTCAGTATGCGAGATATACAGCCAGTGCCGCTTGAATATGAAACTCTTCCCACACCCTGGGAGGTTGCTAGAATGACAAGAATATCAGACAGCGTACCAGGCATAATTATCAAGAAAGAATTCCTGCCAATTGAACTCCTAAATGAGACTCTAATATTTATCAATGAGGAGTACCCACCACAAGAATGGACAAGAGCCTTCACGGACGGTTCTGTTGCAGAAGAAAACAAGGACATTGGGGGCGGAATCTACATAGAATTTCAGTGTGGGGCAACTGTAGAAAAGTCTATAGCTACAGGGCTAAACTCTACCAACTACCGAGCTGAGCCGGAAGCCATAATTGAGGCCTGCAGGATAATTTCCTCTTATTCCTTTGATCTACAAAAGGTGGTCATTTTCATTAATGCACGCTCTGTTCTCCAAGCAATGCAAGACAGATCAAAAGCTCTTCCAAGCCTAAAAAACCTTGTCTCCGCGATAAATTCGATGACAAACCTTGCTAGAGCAACAGTCCTTCAGTGGATCCCGGGACACTGTGGAACCACCGGCAATGAAAGAGCGGACACGCTGGCGAAAGTGGGATCCCTGATGCCTCAGTTTGCCCCAGTACTCCAATTTGACTTGGTCAAGGCACTTAATAAGGGCATCATCGTGGGCGATGGTTAGAAACACATCCTACACAGGGCTCCCACGATGACTACTACAAATTAAGCAGAAGAGAATAAGTGCTGATAATTAGACTTAGGACTGGGCACAACCGGCTCAAATCGCATATGTTCAGAAAGTTCAAGATAGGAACGAGCCCCCTATGCGATTGCGGTGAAGAGGAGCAAACAGGTGTCCATATTCTCCAGTCCTGCCGACTCAACGAAAATGTCTGCAAACAAATTTGGCCATAGCCATAGCCAGTGCCATTGGAGAGGAAGCTGTGCGGAAGCTTGGAGGACAACCGAATTTTTTTCTCTGTTGACTGACATAGTCATCTAAAGGAGGATCGAAGAAGAAGAAGTAACATAGTCCACTTCTCGCTGCTGCCGTATAACAAGTGAAACCTTATACTAAGTAATCCTTTTAAATAAATCCAATAACATTACATGCTAATCCTTTACTGACACGAACAACAGTAAACCTCTCTCTGTCCCGTTTGTTAATCAGTGTCAATGTATGTTTCACGGCTGTGCTGATCCCTCTGTGATATGGGGGGTAATTTGATATGGATAATCTCAAGCCTGGGGAAGGACATAGGCTACTTTTTATCAACACACCACACAGGCGAAGTTTATATAAAACTGTAACATGATTGACTAACACATCCAGCTGTCAACGCACAACAGAAACCACTGAACTTAGCATCTTCGAAATTCGCAGATAGGTTCTTTGCATAGCTTAAATGAGCACTAAGAAAGGAATTTGGACAATTCCACCTCCAAGGGTTTCCCCCTTAATATAATAGGGGTTCAAAGATTGTATGGAATCCAAGTTTGAAGTTAGACATCTGAAATTTCAGATGTATGAGTAACTTATAGTTAAAAACAATTAAATTATTTACTTAAAATGATCTGTCGTGAAACTAGAGAGAGAGAGTATCTCTTTACAAAAAAAAGTGAGTATCTTATTGTCAACTTCAGTCTATCACATATTTTTATTTTTATTATGACATACTTAACATTCAAATAAATTCTGTGGGAGCAAAGTAATTAATAATAATTTGTTTTTTATTACTTTCGAGTCTTTATTATATTGAATAATTTTATCTAAATTTATCAGTTTTGTTTCTTCCCTAAATGATATATGAAGAGTAATTATATGATGATAGAGAGACTTTCATTGCGAGCAAGATGTCCTCTAATGTCGAATTAATTTTTTCCAAAAAAAAATCAAAAGGAAAAACACTATTCTCTTGCTAATACATTCAGTGACTAATGACATGACTAAATTTATAGTTAGTTCGAGTATTATTTTAGCGAGTACCGTACACTTACTTTTTTTTTTAAAGACAAAAATTATGAATACTTTATTATTTATGTTTAAGAATACTTTGGTTTAGCTAGGCATTATTATTTAGAATTCTAATATTAATATTTTTAGAAATTGTTTATACAGTTCTATTTATTTGAGCTGGAAGGATTGATGTGTCTAGTATTGATAAATAAGATGTTTAAATATCCAGTACAAAAACAGACATAATTTAAACAAAGCAAGCTTTCTTCGAGAGAATTTAATAACTTTCAAACAGTATTTTCCTGATTATGATAATTGTTTGTAATTATTTTTATAGATTTATGCTAGTTCAAAATGACATTACTGAATGAGATATAACGCTGTATATACTGTAGAGTAACAATCAAAGCCCCTTACTATGGATTGGTGTCAAACCGAATCAATTACATCCCCCGCTCTTTCATCCCCTAACTGTAAAAAGGGGAAGTTTAGTTCTCTTACTTAATAGCCTGCCCCAGATCCTCCGTGATAGAGCGTCCCTAATTGAGAAAGTAAAGCTTCTGGTAAAAAAGAAAAAAAAAGAAAAGAAAAATAAAATAAATAAAAAAGAGGAAAAAAATTAGTGATAAGCGACCCGAAGAACTCGCGTGACTTAACGAAGCTCGAACTAAAAGAAGCCGACGTATATTCGGTAAAATACCTTCTTCGCCCTTTAGACTTCGTTATGAAGCAACATTTTAGCAATTTATCATAAGAGAAATTCGTATTTTTTTAAATATAAAATTCCCTGTTATCTTTGAATAAATTTGTTTTATATTGGCGAATCACGACTAAAACCGTGTTCTTGTCCTAGATTTTATCTTACTTACTTTAATTAATACGTCAAATCATAGAGATAATAAATAACAAAATTTAATTAGGGATAAGAAATAATTTAAACTATTATTTAAAACGTTCAAGGTTAAAATAAACTCATTATATGTAATATTGTCATTACTTCATATATATAGTTTATTAAAATTTATTTTACTTTTCTCAGCCATTATATAATTATTTTGTTAATTCTTTTAAAATCTTAAACTATTTGTACTTTTTTTTTTGTAGCCTAATTTGAGTTGATATGATTTTATTGAAAATAATTTAAACCTAGATTTTGTCCCATTTTAGAATAGCCAAATAAAAAATAGTACAACAAAATAAAATAAAAAAACCTGTCCCGTTACAACAAATGAAGTCTTTGGGCTTAGTACGAGGTAGAAACTGTACTGTTTCTAGGCCCGATTGTCCCTTGATTTGAGGTATACAGATTATAGAGGCTGAATGAGCCCCAGGAGAGTTGACATATTAAATAATTTATCTGCCATATCCGGATTTGAACCCGGGACCTTCAGAATAGCAACTCAGCGGTGTAAGCACTGAGGTACCCATTTCTAACAATAAAATAAAAACAGATTTCTTATATCATTATAATTATATTATCTGGTTACTGGTGGAATGCCCGGTCAGTGATTAATACATATCAACTTGTTCCTATTTAATTTTTACACTATATTGAAAGATTTTATTCTTTGTTATTATTGCCAACAATAAAACTCCCTTAATAAAAACAAATTATTTATCTGATTAATAAATTTCAATAATTAGATAGCTTTTGAGAAGCCAGTAACCACACTTCGTATTCCATCTCTTGATCTTTCAAATATATTGTCTTGAGAAAAATATCGTTAGGCTACAAGCAATTTCATAGTACATTTTCAATGGGATCGGTCACATTAAAGATGGAAAAACTTATGTTATGCTCAAACTACCTATTTATAATTTCATTTAAATAAAATATGTAGAGAATTTTTTTTTTTAAATTTATTTATTGATATTTACAACTGTATTACAATAATACATCCAGTAAATAGACTATGTGATACATAATGACATGAGTTAATGGCAAGTAGAGAAACTACCCACTGGTAGTACTCAAATCACTAGTTCAACTAAGAAGGTCACGTGGCAATCTTCTTTTCATACGCCTCGGAGGATTATAGGGAATCGAAGAGGAAGCTAGGTTTGAAACTAGAGGGTTTGAGTGGGAATGAAAGGATAGATACTGGGTTCGGACCAAATCAGCTACAAATGGGACATTAAGGTCGTTATGGATGACTTTATTCTTAACAAAATAAGGAGCGTTGAGGATTTTACGAAGGATTTTGGATTGTAGGGATTGGATACGAGAGGAGGAGAGAATTTAAAATCATATAAATTAGTGTATATATATTATATATATATATATATATATATATATATATATATATATATATATATATATATATCATAACAGGGTTTTTTCTATGATAAAGCATTAATTAATAAAATTAACTTATTTATTTGGTTTGCGAAAAAGCAAGATGTAGCGCCAATAACGTGGTGTGGAATAGATACGTCTGAGTGAGCGATAAGTTGCGAGAAGGCTGCAGGGAGGATCAACAAACAGAACAGCTGCCTCCGATGTCACTCATTCGCTGACACCTATCTCTTCGGCCATCTACCTGAGGCTCTTTGAATATTCACAACCTTTGTCAATGATACCCCAAATCCAATTCCGCTACTGTGTGAGAATCCTCCGAACTGGCCTGGGGTGCAAAGAATCTATGCTGGGACAAGCTTGGGGGTGGAGTAACGTTTGCTGGAACCATTCTAGGCATTATAGAAGCATCTAATGCCAACGAAAATACAATATATATATTGAGTACGAAATAAATCCTTTATTAAAGCAAAAGTTTGTGTTCGGCAGCATAGCGTACCCTTGAATTATGTTTTATTTAACGTGAAGAGTTTCAATATCTAATTTATAATAATAGTAATTCAGTAAAGAAACACTACGCGTGTCTATTGCTTCCACTATTTTGCATGCTTCTTCGGTTAAATACGTTATAACTTCCAATTTTTGAAAAAAAAAATCATGCAGTTAACCATCATACGGAAACAAAATGTTTATAGTTTAGTAAGTATAAAAATAAATACAATTTATTAATCGTTGATTTTTATAATTACTTTTCATCAATTATGTTTCGGGAATATCCATTTCATTTGTAATCATTTTATCTGATTTTGTCAAAAAAACAGATTCTTCTTTTATTCGAATTAAACTGTTTTAAATTAAAGGCAAAAAATGTCTTACAGCTCAATATATTTTTACTTCACTTCATCATCAATATACAACACATTGACGTTACTTAAATTTTAAAAAATCGACAGCTACCACATCACTGCCAATTCCAGTATTCTGTTACTGTTATACCCACGTATAGTTTTGAAAATTATTAGTTTATTATTATTATTAACGATTGTTAATAATTCGAATTAATTAAAAAACTCGTCAAACTTGAGGCTCGTATAGTTACCGTAAGTCATGTACGGATGTATCAAATTCTGCACTGTAAGAAGAAGTAGTGCAATATGGAATATGTAATGGAGGATGCTTTGGTTCTGACTGTCTTGCAATAAATAAACATGAAGCAGTATAGGACATTATTGTTTATATTTTATACCAAAAAATATTACTTTATAGTTGAAATATAAATTAATATTAATATTTCCGACCAGAGTACATGATGACCAGATACATGGACATGACAGTATAGGAGAGCAGCCGTCTCACTTTCAGGAACAGGGACCAGCTGGCGAGGATTATAGGCACTCCCCGCGGAGGCTCTGCACCAGAATCCTGCCAATCCTTGGAACCAAATTGGACTGGAGGATTATCTCATGTGAGAACTGTCCCTCGTGCCGATTGCTACGTGTAGGCGGTTCTTTGTTCTCATTGTTATGTCACCCTATAGAACCATCTCATTAGCGAAATGTCCGAAATTGGTAGGTTATTCTGTAATGTTTGTCTCCTGTATATTTCCTATAAATACCTAACAGGCAATAAAACCATTATGATCCAATTGGTAGTAGTGGTTTCTTATTATTAGTTTAAGTTATTCCGTTATATTAAAAAAAACTGAACCACTACAATTCATGAAGAGTCTTGGGTTCTGTGTGTGGTAGAGACTGTATTTTAGGATAACGGTTGTGGAGGGAGGTGATTTGTTCTAGATCACGCTTAACTACCAGGTTTTTTCACTTATTTCGGGTACCCAATTTATAGAGCCCCAAGATTAATCAAGATTAAATAAAATCTGTCAAAGCCGCATTTTAACACAGGACGTTCGGGCATTGCAACTCAGCGCCCTGGTTGTATGATTTTGCAAAATGCGATATCCGTACAAACAGGTTTATTGCATGTTGTGTTTAAGTTACAGTTCAAACAACTGTACAAAAACTAATAACATTTTAATATTTTCCTCACCATTCTATGGTATTGTACTAGAATAATTAAGTTATTTTTGTAACTTTAGTGAATTTAAATATGAAATTATGTAGATGGTTTAAGTATTATAGACTATAGACTATTTAAATAATATTCATTTTATAATGATATATTACATCCCAACTCATCCCTAACCACACCACCTCCTTCTGATTCAGGTAGCAGGTAGTGCCATCTGAATTTGACTAGAAGGAGGCGTGACCCACTAAATACTCTCTGACTGTTCTCTGCCGAGGGTGAATCGCTAAAGTATCGTATTTCTTCCGCCCCGATAGATTCTCGTTGTGTCTTCTCTATCGTCCGATGAATTATGCAAAAGTCGCCTACAATACGAACAAACGGAAGAACCCGAACTGCTCTTTCGATATCTGCATTTCAATGAGATCGAAAACTAACTTCGGGGTTAGTTGTCAGAGATCTAACTTAGTGAGAAATTTAGGGCAGCATTGTGCCAGTGCGAATGCGAATGATACTCTTGGGAATCTTCGTGTCTGTTGGTTGTTACATATTTAGCGTTTGATTCCAATGTGCGTATTATAATAATATCTCAAATATCGATACTGATTTATGGCAACTAATATGGATTTAGAATAGTTATTAACTCTAAACTAATTTATCCGCCAAAAAAGGATAAAATATAGAGCGAAAAAAGAAAACTTATAATTTACTCACACGGGTGTCTTAGTAACAAGACGTTACCTGTACTTTAACAGAAAACCGTATTCGTACTCTTTAAGAAGATTTTCCCAGTGCTGGTCTTAACGAAAATTTTCAAAAATGGGATTTGTAAAAAATAATAACATTATTTTTTATAATCTACTAAATTAGTCTAACCTCGATTAATATTATCTGGAAGAATATGTCATACATTTTTTCTCTATACATAATAATAGTATGTTAAGCCATTTGTTTCTGAAATAAATATAAAATATTGTGTTTTTTTTTAAATATCGATAGCACTCCAAGGCTATAAATTGGTTTTTATATATTGATTCATAAATTTTCTTTATCATCATCTAATTTTCAATTTACAATATCATTATCATAGTCCAGATGTGGACTCAATAAAATCTTTTTTTTTTTGTTTCTTTTTTTTGTTACAGTCAATGATTTTTCATTATTAATAATATAAAGACTGTTTTTTGTATGTTATAAATTAGCAATTTTCTATGATCAGGTTTTAGTTTACAAATATTTATCATGTTCGTTCAATACCCTGCCTCAATGGAGTGAGAAATATCTACTAATAACTTACAATAAATATACAATAAATTTTACAATTGTTTAAAGGGTCATAACTTTATTTATGGGGGAAAATCTTGCGGTTGAGCATGATCTAGATCAAATAACCTCGTTGTCCAAGAAATATACCATTCTCAACCCAAGGCTCTTCATGAGTCTTAGTGGTACAGGCTTTAATAAATGTATCAATTAAATCCTTGACATATTCGTTGACATGAAAATCGAATATATGCATAAACTAATGACCGAAAAGAATAACTGTAATGATGATAAAATTAAAATCATACTATTTTACTATAACATCATTCGAGAAGATAGAGCTCGAAGTTTTAGAAACATAACGAGAAAAAAGGGGCTTGTTAGAAAGGAAGACAATATGTTAGGCGATAAATGTCAGTTGAAGCGGGGTGAAGTGTAACAGACAGTGAAGGTGTTATTGGCCGGTGTCACCTTGCTACTCACCCTCCGATAAACGCACTAAGTCCCCACATCAACAACTTAATTTGGATTGTTCACTCCCATCTCGGTGTCCGCTCCTGGTAGGGGATCGGTTTTTTTCTCTCTTTTTTGTCTCGCACTTTCGCTACTGCGCATTTTTTTCTTTTCTACTATTTTTTTTCCTTCTGTTATATTTCTTTTTTTCCTCCGAGCTCTATCCACCCCTTCTAGTGGATCCGGGATCAAAGGGGAAGGGTTTGAAAGAAGGAATCTTTAACTGTCAAAATCGGCTTGCAGGTCATCCGATGCTGAAGGATTATCGTCACTGTTTCGTCATATTCCGTTCGTAGGGTGTCATTCTTCACTACAAAAGGATCGTCTTGCTGTCCGATGAGAAGCTAGAAGATTACTCATTAATAATAAATATTTTAAAAATAACTGCTTTATTATAATATTAATATAAGGTGGTGCGCTTTATAAGGGAAAGTATGATAAGTATGATCTCGAAGAAAACAGTACAGCTTTAAGTGCTGAACACAAGACCCTTCGTGGGTTGTATTGATTTAAAGTTTTTAACAATAGCTATTCAGTATTAAAAGTAATTTTAAATTTTTCATTAAAGTAAAACAGCAATGATTTTCGGAAAATGTTCTTTATTCTGTAGTACTATAGTACGTAAACCTTTCGGAGACTTATACAGACATTTTTTATTTGTTATTTTTAATTTTCAATTAAATACATTTTTTTTTTTAACTTTTGATTTGTACTAACAAATTTTTCAGTTTGATAGAAGTCGTATTATCCACAATCTGTATACCATTTTCACTCTCAGATCATTGCTATTGTATATTTTTTTAAAACACATATGCCGAAGAACTAAAATTAAACACTAGTTTAAAAATTAAAAAAATAATATGCTGTTTCATAAATTAATGAAAAAATGAAAGCATTTATCTGCCCAGTATGGCTCAAATAATTAATTTTGACACAGTTTGTGTTGGATTCGATCTATCCGTTCTCCGTATGTTTCATGCTCTGGTAAATTATTTAAGTCCCAGAAAATATTTAAGAGTTTCAAGTCCACGATTTATAGAATGTTATAAAACGAATATTATTTGTTTTTATATTCTTTACTTATACTCGTAAACTAATTTTTTAAAAACACAATCAAACTGTTGTCATCTGCTATTATTTATTCACGATTTTTATTAGAAACTGATGTCAACCTATATATCGCATATAATATGTTGTTCGTTTTCTGTCTCCATATGGATGAACACATCAACGTATTCGTCTCTGTACATATTTCTAAAGATACAACATCGTTAAATTCCATGGAGTCGTTATCCATTCAACAAACTCCTTTCTTACGGCCCAGAAACCCTTCCCTATCCCCCTCCTGTAGCTGACCCTTCAATACCTCCAGATGACCCTTCGACATATTCAATATTCCATATTTCCATATTGAGTGTCGAAATGTCGAACCTAATCATTAGCCAGGTCCAGTTCGAAGGGACGTCTTTTTCCCACGTCAATCTCCCTCCGCCGTGTCCTTGCCAGGGACACCGATTTTTTTTCTTCTATTCACCACCTTTTTTAAAAGTTGAGGACATCCCCTTTCGTGGGAAGGAATGACCGCTGCTTATTAACCGAGGATGTTTTGTCCTGCAACGTTTGTGGCAATTATTCTACCTGGTTATAACGTAGTGTGAAGCTGTTAACATATTTTTTATATTATGTAAAACTATGCAACCGTTGAGCAACTCTCAATATTAAAGGTATCAATATTAAAACATATATAACCCATTTCCAGTTATATTTAGATAAACAACTATTACGAAACTTATAATAATAAAAGTAAGTAAAAATACTTCAAAATACTTATTCAATAAATATATAGAAAAATTATAATAATATTTCTTCTTGATTTCTGAAGTATTTCTAGAAAATAAAATTGATTGTAAAAGAGTTTTTAACTGAAGTTTAGTAAGCTCCCTTTAGTCCAAATTTCAATTTTAGTTATTGTTAAACATTTTGAAAATAAAATGATGCAGCGTATTGAAGAAAAGTTGTTCAAAGTTAAAAACATGATATAATGAAAGAAAAGTAATGTATAACATATAAAGAAAGTTAATTTGAAACTTAAATGTGTAACTGAAATGGGCTAGAATGTGGTTGACAACATTTTAATACAGACTACATCATAGTTATTTTCACAATTTATAAAAATGGACAGAAAATTATATGATGTATGATAATAACAACATATAGTTTTATTTTATTTTTTAAATTATCTGTTTAATAAAATATAATAAATCATAAAATCAGGAATATTAAAAAAAATATTAATGAAGGGAACTAAAGAACACAGCTGTTGAGTGTAAAACGAAGCAAAACATAATCCTACCTTGATTGAAACTGTATCCAACCCCTGTTATTTTAATCAATAAAAGTGAGCAAACACTCAAAAATTTATGTCTCAATTATAAATAGGATGCAATAGGAAAAATACCAAAAACAAAGTCTCAAGTCTGGAACTGAGTTTATTTTGGTTGTTTTTGATCCGATATTTTGGAAACTTAAGGCTTAAGAAGACTATTATTATTCTTTTTTTGTATATAGATAAATTACTATTCTTTAAACTTATGTCGAAGAAGAGTCAATAATATTATGATCGAATAGGAATATTGAAAGGAAGTAGTGGGAGTGCAAAAAGACGTTTCGTTGACAGGATATCAGGCTACATGTCGATCGCTACGTGCCTGCACATGAGCGCGTATTCTCCGACACAACTCAATCAAAACTCCACCACCCTTGGAAATACTCTCTTTTAAATGCTCTATTCGCACTGGGTCTTTTGAAGTAATGCGTAGTTTATGTTAATTCTAAGCTAAATAATACAGGGTACATGTCAATGAAGATGAAATTACGTTATCAAGTGAATCGATTCGTTAAAATTAAATTAAATTTTAATTTTTCTATTCACTAATTATTTAAGAAATCGAAGTGGCTCAGTGGTAGACTGTTGAGTCGTTATGCTGAAGGTCCCGTTCAGATCTAAGTTTAGATGGGACCTAAGACCCTTAATGGGCTCACCCAGTCACTCAAAATTTGGTGAAAACTATTTGAGAAGACCTGGCAGAAAGATATATGCAGTAGGTTTATTTCAACTGTTATTTCATTCTTGTCTTCTATTCTTAGCTCCTTCTAGTTCCTGGTATTTTTTATAAATATATATATATATATATATATATTTTTTTTTTTTTTGCAATTACGTTATATTGATAAAGGCTGTTCCAAATTATTCCGATATGCTTCCTCCTAATAGTCGCACTATTTTTTGGCCTTTTGGTTTCCCCCTCGATTTGCCCTTGGAAATCCTGTATCGAACGAAGAGTCTAAAGTTTTGAGCTCCCTTTTAATTACGTGCTCATCCCATGCGAGATAAGAGGGAACACGTGACCGACGGAGGATGAAGACTTTGGCACGTGAAGCAGATAGTTGGAGCAATTAGCCAGTGTCTGGCACCGCCGTGGTCTCGAGTCATTAACACTTCAACTTCTTCCTCTACCGGCTTTTTCAATCAAGTAGTTCGTACAGCCATCACCACGCTTCGGGGACGTAACTTCTACTTGATAGAAACGTATCTAGTGATCTAATTTATATGATAATAAGGATAATTAACTGTTCGAAATTTAATAGGTTATAGAGTCTTAAAAAATCCTAAATGAAAACGGTGGTGGGGCAACATCAATCAATTTTGTCACCAATTAACGGCTATATGTGTCCTTGAATTTATTTTTATATTTCATGTTAATTATTTATGAAAAGTTTTTGGTTTTAAAAAAAAAATGTATTCATTGCAATTTACAACTGTGTTATAAAACTAAATGACAGGAATGATACATAACGGTATGGATAAAGACAAGTAGAGAAACTAACCACTGGCAGTCCTGAAATAATAAATTTAACTTAGAAGGTCACAAGGCCATCTTCTTTTCAGACTTTTGAAGGATTATCAGGAATTGAAGCAGTTGCTAGATTTGAAACTAGTGGGTTTAAGTGGGAATAAGATTTTTCATGAAAAGACTGGTATCGGGTTCTGTCCAGATCAGCAACTAATAAGACATTGAGGTCATTATGAATGACTTTAATCCTAACAAAGTAAGGAGCTTTTGGGCTTTTAGGAAGGATTTTTGAACGTAAGGACCGGATTCGGGAGGCATACGATGGCTTAGTGGAGCCCAAAAGATTTACTCTGTAAGTCCTAGTAGGTCTTATATTAGTCATGTATACGAGTTTTTGTAATTAATTGAGAGCTTTGAGCGTTTATAAATAGTAATAAGTCATATTTTTATAAATTGATCAATACTTTAGACAAATTTAATACTAAAATTAGGCAAATAAATTAAACGAGTTTATCGAATAGAAAGAAAAGTACTTAGGGGAGAAACGGGAGAGTGTGAGGGAGAAAAATGTTAATTTTCGGTTAATTTTTCTCTCGATAATTTTATAATTATGAAATAGAGGGTTTAAACTGCTCATTCTTATTTAAGCAAATAATAGTTACATGTAAATATACATAAGACCAGTTCATATCTTTGAGGAGTGACCTTTTTTGGTAAGTCATTACAACCAAGCAAACATTAAATAATCGTTATTTGGTATTATTAGTGTCTTCTACCGAAATGGATATGGAAGAACAGGCCTGAAGATGGCCGAACGGACAGGAGTAAACGGATAAAGAAGAAGTAGACTCAAATGGGCGCTAACAATGAAGACCCAGCGAAGGCTCTCTCCCCCTGCGACCACAATGGACCCTACCCTCGTAAACAAATATAATAGATTTATACAGGATTGGGTATATAATGACCGCCGCCCATTGTCTTTCCTTCCATTGATAAAATTACAACACTTAGTATTATCCCCGCCCTGCCGGTACAACTCGAGGGCACTTCATCGCTACCGCCCTGCAATGGGCCCTTCAACGAAATTATTTTAGTCATGGGACCTTTCTGTCCATTGTCATGGAATAAAAGTCTACTAATGTAACTTGATAGCTAGTCTACTGTGATCTATTATTTTATTGTGAGAGTATTGTATATACATAAAACAATATGTAATATAAATAAATATCCTATATGTATATTCTTTTCCTACAATACCTCATCATTGGATATTTAATTTAATACATTGTAAAAGCTTATATAATTTTGCTAGTGTGAAGAAAGCATAGATTGAACAATTCTGGACCTAGTGCCTAGAACTAAAATTTTACAATCGGTAGAAGATTCATAATTGTTTTAATTCAGACTGTTGGAAATCTATACACGTATATAAGCTAGAAAAGAGAACCAGGAAAAAATGGACAGAGGAATGAAAAAGAGTATTTGGAGAAAAGACGATGGAAGTAAAGAAAAACGACGTAGGGATACTTTGAGTCAACCTGCTCGATCTATTCGCAATAAATAAACAATTAAATATATATCTGTGAGTTTGTGTGTATATGTGTCGGTATCTACTTTTTTTGACTTTTGGTGAAATAAGTTTTACTTTAAGATCTTGGTATTCAGTCGTATATTCGTTAAACATTTTTGTTGCACCGTTTTAAGACAGTATTGTTCTCATAAGCATGCCCTAACAATGAAATAAATAGGCTATTAGTGAATTATATTAAATAATATAATGCAACTCCGATATTGTATGTTATACATTATTTGTACTTGGCATGATAATGGCCATAGTTAATCATATATTATCCTATATTACCATAAAATGAATCTGCCCATAGCGAAACATTACACGATTCCCGTTGAGTAATGCTCCGTCGTAAAACAGAAATACGGAGCATGTCTCGGAGGAGTTGGGGAAGAAAGGATGCTGGCGCAGACGAACCCCCGAGGCAGCGCTCGCCCAGTTTCCAGGCCATTTCCTCCAGACCTCTTCGCTTTTCTTCCCCTTTTTTATGAATTTCCCCCGCAGATGGTAGCAATGCGGCTGATTGCCCTCTCTGGGGTTTATGATCAATGGACAAATGATGTTTCTTCCGAGCGCCCCTCTCTTCTACAACTTCCCCGTTTCCCCAGCGAAAATATCTTTTTTCCCGTTCTGTATAACTTAATCCTCGAGTTGAGGGATATTGAAATAAAATTAATATATAACAATGTGCTCATAAGATGTATTACGTTTTATATATGTTATAAAGATTATTTATTCATTTAACGGCACCTTCTGCTGCTATGACTAATATGAAATATGCATTATTTATTAAAGCATATTTATAATAATCAGTTAAATTATTATAATTATAATTATTTAATTATAACTATTTACTTAATTTTATTAGGATTATTTTACTATAGTATTGCCAATTTTACGATGATTATAGCTTCTGTAAAATTATTGAATATGTTCATTTACCTTATTATCCCTGATATTAACCATTAAAATATTAAATAACGGAATAAAGTCCTAACCAAACAAAAATAAATATGTAGTTAAACCATCATGGTATAATGGATAACAAATGTTGGCATGCACGAACGAACAGAAGGGAAACACATCTTCATATATTTATTTTAAAAAATATTACGTTAAAATTTGAATTAAAAAAAAAAATCAATGAGTGAATAGAAAAAATGAATTAAATAGATTTTTGATTTTACATTTTATACATCTTTTATCTAAGTATAGTAAAAACTAAATACATAATATACAAAATTCTTAACTGATAAAATATAAACATTAGATTAATGAATGAGGTATAACATAGTTGATTTTTAATTATAGCTAATATTATTTTTTTAAATTACAACAATTTATTTCAATTTAATTGAGCGCTAATCAATGCACAATATTTTTTGGTAATCTGTCCTTTGCTGATACAAATAGAATAGATGGTTTACTAACACGTGAGCATGCGACATATAATTGTTCATGGGAGAAACATGATATTCTAGGTCCAAACCGCAGGTGCAAATTGTTAAAATATAAACATTAGATTAATGAGATTTATCTTGGTTGATTTTTAATTATAGCTAATATTATTTTTTTAAATTATAACTATTTATTTCAATTTAATTGAGCGCTAATCGATGCGCAATATGTTTTGTTAATCTATCCTTAGCTAATACAAATAGATTAGATGGTTTACTAACACGTGAGCATGCAACGTATAATTGTCCATGAGAGAAAAATGGATGTTCTAGGTCCAATATACCGCAAATGGACATTGTTGAGACTTGTTGATGGTCATAGCAAAAGCCAAGCGTATATCAAATTGAAGTCTTTTGAACGATTTTATGGGTTCTGATGGTGTCATTGGATTACGTGGCTACAGGATGACTCTCCTTTAAAGATATGGGCCAACATTGCTGCTTCAATAACATTCCCAGTAATATTTTTGATGACTAAACGTGTACCATTCCATAATTCGTGGATTCAAATTACCCATAATCAATAATGGTCGCCACATATCACTTAGGGGTATGAAAAATAGTTTACACCCTACTCTTAGACCTAGTGAATATACACATAAAATTTCATAAGAATCGATCTATTCGTTTCGGAGGAGTTTTGTTACAAACACAATTTTATATATTGAATATAGGTAAGATTCCGGTTAGTTATTATGTTATTGGAACTTAACTAAGGATCTGTTAAATCAACAGGGCTGCATTTGGGCTAAAATTGTAGCAAATTTAATCTTCTTTAAAAATGGTTGTTTATGTTCTTTCCCTAAAACGCACCGATTAGGAGATACAGGCCAAAAACTGAAATAACTCCGAAGTTTATCGGCCTCCAAAAGTATTCCCGTCCGTTTTTTCGGTTTCAAACTTGGATTTACACTATTCAGACATTTCCTTACAATATATCAAAAATGCAGCATCATCAAGCGTCACTGCTACGATCGACGCATAATCAATAATAATGGCCGATACGCATCACTTAGGGGTATGAAAAATATTTTACATCCTATTCTCAGACCTACTGAATATACACACAAAATTTCATAAGAATCAGTTAACTCGTTTCGGAGGAGTTTTGTTACAAAAACTGTGACACGAAAATTGTATGTATCAGATTAAATTAATTTTCAAAAAATATTATTCATTCAATAATAGATTTACTTATTTTTTATTATGGTAGGATACTGATAGTTTTTGTTTTCTTTATATGTATAATTCTTTATACACATATTATCAATAATTGCATCGTCCACTGATTATCATAATTAAATACTTCATATTAGTTATATTATTACAAAATAAATTGTAAGAACAACAAAACTAGATTAATATAGATGATCTATGTCAATTGTAGTATAGAAACAGCTTTATATCTTGAGTATGCAATTTTAAATATACATCTAAACGTGATAGAATTGAAATACATTTTTGAATACAGTGTTGAATTCGTTACTGATGCCCTTAGGGTGGAACTAAAATGAGACAATAATCTGGTCAAAATTCTGCCATACAATTGTTTTGTTCTGATAGCAACTTTTTATATAGAAAATTGCTGGTTGAGTATTCTAATTGAAGTTTATTTTAAGGAATTATACGTTTTATGGGGTAAATTAATTAAAATATTTATAAATCAATACATAAAGTTTTGATATTTGATCGAATATGAAAAAGTCAATAGAATCTCAAACTTGTATGAAAACATGTGTAAAAATCTTGTAATTAATAATAATAATTGTGTAGTTTGGAGAAATAAGTTATTAATAATAATCAATTTAGATCACTTAACCTCCTTATGGGTGCATTGTTGAATATACTTAGTCAAAATGAAAATAAATATTCTGTTAAGACAAGCCTAATAGTTAACAGATCATATTGGCCCATATATTCTTAAACGGTTTAAGGAATACTGGATTCATAGAAGCTTTTCTGATATTTAAGTGTCGTTCTATAATACAATGAATATATTAGTAGATTTGACGAGGGTGTTTTTACTACCAAGGAAGACCAAACTTTTTTAGTAACATCTGTCAACCTGTACCCAGGCCATCTCCCCCATCAGCACGGAAGGATCCAGTTCTGCAAGGACCTGTCGGATATTTGGATCCTAAAATTTGTTTAATATTAATAAGGCGTTGACGGGGCGGTCACGGAGTTGTGAGCACCCCACCACTCCCACAGCCTGAGCGGTTTAAGATCCCCCGAAGATACTCCAGTTGTGGACAACCAGCCTTGGCACTTTCAATGAAAAAAAAACGTTAACAATGCTATGCAAAAATCTTGGTGATGGAAGCTATCTGATCAAGAGTCCTGTGGGGAAAAAAATGTTTTGAAAACATGATACAACCCTTTGTAACATGTTTTTCCGGATGAGAAGCGTGTAATGTCATCTATCTTCCATTGATGTTCTATTCTTAGTAGGTACTATTTTTTTTCTAGAATGCTTATAACGAAACCAATTAAGTAATATGCAACTTATCATCCATAAGCGAGAAAAATAATTATCCTAATTAGGTATATTTCAATATTTATGTTGAATGGAAAAAACATTTTCCAATTTTTCTGTTATTAAACAATTTAAGGGATGATTCATAAGCCATTAAACAATTTACAAACCACCCCGGTTATTACATAGAAACCCGATTACATTAAAGCCAGTTGACTGCAGTAAGTATTAATTACAGTAATCCAGGAAGTTCTGTCCTATTTAGGAGTCTACATCTTCGTATTTTAAGGAAATGGTAGAAAGCGCTAGAATTTTTATGATTAATAAAACAGTTTATACACTGTTATGAAGATTATATGAATTTCTTTAAGGTGAATTTAATTTGTTTGCAATAATTAGTTTACACAGTTTAATTTATTTCCAACAATTAATTTATTATTATTTTTTTTTATTATATATTCGATGACCAATGTGGTGGTTCAAAAACTGGTTAGTTGATATTAACAAGAATTTACATTACTATTATTTTATTTTACAGTATCTTTCCAAATTTCAATTATTTCACAACAGCTTACAGACAACTGATCGCAATTTTGTTCTTTGAAGTTCACATTTCTTTAACTTAAAAAAAAAATAGATGACCCCATTTCATTATTAGCGAATTATCACCTAATTTCACACGTGATTTTAACGGTTTCTCGGAATTTCCCGGTTTTAGTTCTTACTTGGCTTTAGTGTTGGCGGGGATCATTTCTCTTCGAACATGAAATAAAAGCAGAGGCGGGTTAATAATATCTCAAAGGGATCGTTAGAAGAATTCATAGCTTCCAGTTATTGCTTTGTTCTGTTCAACTACACGTATATCTATTTTGGCGCTTTCATTTCGAAATATGATCGTTTCTTCCCTATTGGAGCGATGTGCTGAAGTGTTGTATTACCAGCAGTTGTCGAGTAAAGAGAAAAGTTGATGGTACCCACATCGATTCACGTGTACTCAACAATCTGTTACTTCTTGGAACTTTGATCACTGCTAGGGAAGCTTATAGATATTTATTTTTCTTAAAAATAAATATCTGTGTTTAAAATATAATGATCAAAGATTAAGTTTTATCTTATTGGTGTTATCAGTAACCTGAGGTTATAAAATTAATACCTGTCAGTTAAGAAACCCAAGGCCCGTTTCTTCCCCGTCAGATCCTCAAGGTTTCCTCCCAGGAGGACCGCGCAAAAAAGCCAAGACAAAGCTACGGTCGTGACAGCTGGCTGCGACCATTGGTCATCACGTGCTCATCATATATCACGTGGCCCCACGTGCATAAATGTCCCCCACCCCCTAATTGCTCTATATTAATCATCACCCTCCGACCATCAACCCTTCCTCTACTAGTTAATTGTCGATTTTTTATTTTAAGCCTTTTATTTTCTTCAATAAAACATAAACTCATATCATGACAAAGTAATTTTTTTTATTATTGGTATAATATAGTACATACCGTTAAAGTATTTTTAGAATCATGCCAGTTCGTCAAGAATACATTTTGAATTTTCTTTCACATCAAACGTCTTTTAATATATTATTGTGTCAATATAGGCGGAAAAAAGTGAAGATATAATGGCGAATAATAATTATACCTAAAAACTGTGACCTGTACTACAACCCATAGAGATTTTTGGATTCAGTACATAGTATTAAGGCTACCCATTTTATAAAGGCTGGGTGAGCCGTAGGAAGGTCTGCAGACCCAAAGGATCCACGGTAGTTGAACTGAATCTGGAACTCGCACCATAGCAACTCAGAACTCTACACACAGAGCTATTCCTAATAAATGATCATGTAATCCTTAGCGAATCTCGGTAAAGAACGAAAAATGCGTTTGGAAGTTAATATATTTTTTTGTTTTTTAGGCTGAGTACAGAATTTCAATATAAAAAACAATTTTATGGAAAAATATTAATAATGTAATAAGGGCGATTTTAGAGAGTCATATTTTTTTCCAATCCAGGAACAATTAGAATAGAGATCTTCAATAAGTACCAGACACACCACAATCTGGCATATTACGATTCCACCAAATAATCAAGATTTTTTTTGGCATTGATTATGCTGACCTCTACACATGTGAAGTAAAAAAAAATTATCTAGTTAGGGTTAGTTAATCAAAAAAAATATTGGGAAAATGAGCCATAGAATAAAATAAGTATTTTATTATATATATAAATTTTGTTTTTTAAACATTCTTTTCATTTATAATCAATTGAGAATGATCATCCATTCACGAATCGGTTTTCCATCAAAGTTAGTATTTTTATTTTTTTTTATGAATGGGATATTGACTCCAAAACAACACAAATCCGACATAATGAACCCTAAGTAAACAGGCGATATGGAAGTGTACTACGATAAATAATAAACAAGGAACCTCTAAGAAAACAATTAAAAACTCGTCAATATTTCAGATATAGCGTTGTAACATTTGATACACGGAGTGCCATTGTTGCCTCGGAACAGTGAATAGGGACCGCGTACAAAATTCAATGGATCCAACGTCGCGGCCTGTCTATTGGAAATCGCAATCAGCACGGTGTTTGTCCTATCCGCATTATAGTAGTCCATACATATTGCTGTTTGCTCTAGAGCCCTCTATTTGCCTCCTGCCCGCCTCTCAGACAGCTAATAGAGAGACCCAACAATTACTAGCAAATATATCTCGCTGTATATTTTAGCCGCGAGAGTAATTGCCATTGGGAAACGGCCAATGTTGGCGTTTCCTATCCCGTTTTACCACTAGTTTGTCAGAAGAAAATATCCCTCCAACTATTAATTATGCGATTATAAGCTTTTTATTTTATTTTTGAACATTTTACATTAATATCAGGGGAAACGGGGTAGTTCTGTATGCAGAAAACTGATTTTCAACAGCATCAGTATCATCGGTTCAAATCTGGGAGATAAATTATTTTATGTATTTATCAGGTGTAATGGGTCTTTTGTTGCACCACCATTATCTATAAGATGGGTATCCTTTATTGGGATACCTGGTTTTTTGTTTCGAAATCTCCGTTTATTCAAAAATAATATTACATTACAATATATATATATAATACTAATAATAATATAATACATATATACAACAATTAACAGCAATCATTTTCTACCTGTACTATGTGTTCATTTTACTTAAACAAAGCAGGGAGATACCGCTTTACGAGATTAAGGGATACCAGGAAGGAAATACCTGGGGTTTAATGTGATGTCCTAATAATCGCCTTGCACAAACTTTTACACGAGAATAGGACTGTCATTATGTACTATTCTATACTGAACCAAAGACCGGTACAGGTTTTTTAAATATTATTGTGATTGACCTAAGTTGGGCTTCGGTAAAGTTCGCTCTTCCTGAATGCAAACAAACCAGACATTCATGTCTGTTACCATCCATAGATGGACTCTGGGGATCTGCAGAGCCTCCTGGGGCTTACCCAGCCAATATATAAATCTTGAGGTTGAGTGGTCTGCCCATACTTTTACAAGAAAACCGTATAGTTTCGATGAACTAAATCCAAGTCATGGGTTGTACCAGTACATGTTTTTTTTAAAGTTTATTCTGAGTGGATTAGTTATGTGGTTAGTGGTTCAATTTTTATTATATTACCGATCAAAACCGTGTAGTGCTTGAATGTGGATTTTTGTATAATCCTGGAATCCAGTTTATCTGAATATCTTGAAACGTAAACCACCCTAGGCCGAGTGGCATTTAACGAAAAAACCTTCTTCCTAACAAATCGCCCAATATATATATATCGAATTACAGGTTCCTGCTCCTCGAAGACAAACATTGTGACTCGACTTGACAGCTGCAGACTCCCCCGACAAAGGAGTCCTCTTCGACGAGACGGAAGTCCGTTAGGGAGGAAGTGGGCGTGGGGAGAGGCATATGCTCGCGTGGCCCACAATGCGTCGGGCCGTTGCAGCTCCGCTTACAGGCGGCATCCCGATGAATGGGATAATGAGGCCTTCGGGGGTAATGTCTAGCTGATTGTTCAATCAGGAGAGTCTTCGGTCGGTGGAAGAATCTGGGGTAAATACTTGAAAAGGGTCCGGAACGTTTCTTCGGTTGTGGTTGATCCGTTATGGGTATGGAAGGAGTTTATGGTAATCAAATAATACAATCAGGTGGACTGAATTTACATGATATTGGTGTTAAAGAGCTAAGCCAGGGATACGAGCGAAGACCACGCAGGCAGAGAGGGCTATGAAGATGTTTTTCAAATCGGCGGATCTGGCGCAAGTGGCAACCCTGCTTTTGGGTATAAAAAAACTAAAAGATTAGTCCTTAAAGTCTAGAAAGACAATCAATCTAGGAGAAGAAAACCTCAAACAAAAATTACCCGGTCCTCCAGGTTGTGGGTTGAATTATGAGGCCAGAAAACAGAATAGTAGCAAAACAAAAAAAGCTAGAGCAGATAAACATCCCATAAACCAACCTAATCAAATACTTAAAAAACCGCCCACGGACCACCACCCGAACCCAAATATGCTAGATCACCCTTAACAAAATCCTCCCACCTACGCCTTGATCTTCCCCTCAGACGCTCCACAGCCAACACAACGCTTATTATTTATAGGAATTCGTTCATTACTAAGCCCAGCATTTTTTTATATATATTCGGTATTAATGACATTTTGGCTTGTCGAACAACTATTTCAGCTTTAATTAATAGTATCCTATAGCTAGAATCCGAAGAAGGCGGTCAGCCCCCAGAAAGTAGAGCAAGAGGTGTCGTTAGCCAGGTAGACTCCTGACCGCAGCTAAACAATGTCGTTATCGGCGATTGACTTAGTTGCCCGCAGGCACGGCCCTTTGAGCAATTACGTGTTGCGAACGTGCCGGGGTCTCCTATCTCCGGATATTGGCAGCCCACTGTCATCGCGTGGGGGAGGGGTGGGAATAAGGACAGTAGAAAGAAGTGGAGTCGTTAAATGGGCAGAAATAGGTCTGTTTGATCTAGGCTTAGCCTGACTATTATTGGAAACATCTCTGTACTAATGGCTCTTCGTGGCTTAAATAAATAAAAAAAAGTTAAGCTTCCATAACTAGGAATCGGACAAATAAAAGGGAAGTGCAGGAATTTTTGGTTGTTGTAATTATTTAATATTATTGATTAAATTTTTAAATAAGTTTGCCTTAAATGTTAAAAAATACTATAATATTTTTAGTAACATAAATCAGTATTTTAATAACATTTAAGTGTACTATGTTGATTTGTGAATGATGAAACGTTCGCAATAGTTATAAGAGCAAGTAAAAAAAACCCAAAAAACTCTAGGTTAATCGGATGGTTAAGATAAGTTAAATGAATAAAAAAACGAGCAATAATGGGATAATTTTAAGTTGTTTACTTGCATAATCTGGCATATATGTCCAGAAAGTTATTTACAAACAAAAAACTCGAAAATTCAAGCGAATGATCTTTATCTCCCAAATGGTTCAGAGATGGGGCATGAATTGCGAGAACATAACCATTAGATTTTATATGCAAGTGAATATAATCGATAAAGACCATTAGGAAAGAAGGCCACTTATCGCCAATTCAATTAGTGACATTAGATCATCTATCATATTCTTCCGTATCTACTATCGTCGATTTGAAACCAGCAAAGTACGAGGCAGATTTTGGTATTGATGAAATATATAAATCAAATCATTCTTAAATGTGGTATTTAAAACTTTTTGGTTATTCAAAATAATCTATTAGCATCTAATTTTAAGTCACTTTCTACTGCAATGGCTAATAGGACGATGCAACCGTAGGAGTCCAAAACTTTTCCTATCCAGGTATAAGTAACGATAGGGATCTTAACGGGTGCCTGGTACCACCATTGTAACTATCTCCCTCCGAAGGACGGCATAACCGAGGATTTCTTACACCTTTTAAAAATTCCTAAGACTATACGCCGGGCAGAGAACTCGTGATCTAGGCCAGGAATATGTTTAAGCAGATCATGTAGCTACTAGATATGACTAGATAACACTATACCACAGGTTACCCCCTTTGAGTATCGTACCCTGAGGTCCTGCTAATTTAACAAGTGTCCTCAGTTGAACTCTTCTCCAGATCCCTAGACAGTTACAGATCTTCCGGATACCCACCTCGGATATGATAATCCCGGAATCCCGGAGACAGAGCGCAAGAGCCCTAGCCGTTGTGCGGATATAATCTAGTCCTGAAGGGCGCGGACACAATGCAGCCCTGTTTGCCCTCAGCCGGACCCTTCTCAATAATTCAGATTTAATTTGCCTCCGCTTTGTGGAGCCCTACATCCTTCCTGTAATACTCACTTAGTTCCCTTTTTATCTTATTTATGCTCTCACGTCCACTTTTTCCCCACTATCCTATTCGCCAGTGTGTAGAATATTAAATGTAAATGCATTTGGAAAGAGTTAGATAATTCAGTATTTCATGATACGCTAAACGTCCTCAATGTCAAGATATATCGTTTTTAAATAATAATAGTAATAAAAGGTAGAGTGCAATAATTATTTAGAAATACTTGTTTGTTTCGTTTTACGTCACTTTATGATGATATGGCTAATCGGACAAAGCAACTATGGGAGTCCTAAATTTTGCGTATCCAGGTATAATTAGGAAAGGGATATTTATCAGTACACAGACACAGGACCTCTATTTTTGAACCGACCGAAGGCTGGCATAACTAAGGATTTTTTATCCTTTTAAAAAAATCATATGGCCAAAAAAAAAATCCTCAATAATTAATAACCCTATAGCCCTAAAATGATTTTGCAAATCAGATAAAAGTGAAGAATATGATAACAATTAACGTTATAATGTTAATAACTTTAATGTGTTCAATCATATACCTGCATAAATAAAAATAACTTAAAATATAGTAACATGAAAACATTATATGTTAAAAAAGTCATATTCGCAGTGTGTGGTAAGCAAAAAATGATATAGGGATCATGTTAATTTTTTTTAAATTCATTTCTGATTGCCTTTTTTTCATTGAACTTTTTTACATATTTAATCATTAAACCAATTTTTTTTTCGTATTTGAAATTTTTTTTCGCTTTTTTTTTTTTAGTAACTATATTGCCAATAATATGTAAATCTTTTTTTTTAAATATTTCTTTCTTTTTTTCTAACTTTTTTCTATCTGAATTTTTTTTTCATTTTTATAAATGTTATTTGTTTTTGCTATATGTTTTTTTTTTTTTACTAATTTATGTTGTTGATAAGTTTTCAATTTATATTTCTTGACAGTATTCGACGAAACCAGGGGGCAATATAGGAAACGCACGCAGATTTTTCTTTCTATATTCTTCCTGAAATTAAATTATGCGTTGAGTATAATTTATAAAAATGTGCAAAGTTATTTAACGTTTTTAAACTTTAACGTATCCTAGTATACCCAAATACACCTGGAAAATCAATGACAATATATTCTACCATTTTATAAGTTAGAATTCTGCTATGGATAATGGAAAATATATCTTAATCGTGACCAAGTTTTGGGAATCGTTATTTTTCGTTGATTTCATATATGTGTACATTTTTTTGTAAACAAATAAATAAAATTAGTGGTTAATAATCAGTTTTGAATTTCCTGAGACAGAACTGTCATTTTGCCAACTCGTAACTAGATCCCCCTCTGAATAGAACTGACGTATCATGCGATATATTTGTAATGTCCGGACTGTCAAAAACAACATAAAATTATGTAAATAAATAATTAATTATTATAGCTATTGTACTAACCTCCCATGCGAAGCTTAGATCCAAAGGCTTAGGTACCCACTTTCCCATGAAAGGGCCGTACCTAGCCCCTTGAGGTATCAGCTCGCGCGCGTAGATTCCTGAAGATCCGCGGAGCTCTACCTCGGCCGGTGGCCTGGAGCGGTCGTCTTCGCTACTGCCTGTAAAGACAATTATTGATCATATATTAAAATATATTGTTACTAAAAGCCATATAATATATATTTTTTATTAATACATGCTAAATATTATTAGTTGACCTTGTGGGAGAAGAAAATGATCCATGTGGAGGTCAAAGAATTATTTTATTAAATAGTAAAAACTAGATAACCAATATTTTTTAATTAATTTTTTTAATGCCAACCAGACTATTTTATAATTAATATAAATATATATACTTTACGACAATTTTTACATATCAGACATATCGTTGACAATAAGAACTATTAAACGTTATTTGCATGTTAATTTTTTTTTTTTAAATAGATGAATACTTCACATTTAATGAATTATGCGCCTAGGATTTATTATTATTTATAAAACATACAGGTTCCATGCAAAAAATGTTATACTACCTCCATAACTATAGGTAGTTTAGTTGCATTAGAATTGTTTATTGATAACATAAAAAATACCCGAAACAATAGAAATTTTATTACACTTTAAGATTATGTATTGAATAAAAAAAGAGAAAAAATGACTTGACATTAAAAAACGAATAACATAAAAGGTAATACTGAAATATTTAATCGTAATTTAAAGTTAAAATGTTGACTATTTGACTATTATAATCGATACATAATATATATTAAATTCAATAGAATAATATGAATTTATAAATATACATTACACAAATAATGGGTTGTATAAAAAAATTCCAATATTGTATAAATGTATTGTAATATTGTATAAAATATCAAATTCCTGAGTTCAAAAGTCTGTAAATATTTTAATACTATTTATTATTTACCAACACTTAATAATCCCTTTCTTTCTCTAAGCTTGTTTACTAACACTGGACTTTTTCAAAAAAACTTTAGTTTAGTTATTTATTTCAAAGAAGAAACAAGACAGTGTCCTTCCAAATTCTCGTAATTTTAAGACATTACTGGAAAACAAATATCACAGCCGCTGAAGCAACTCGTGAAATTATTAAATATAAAGGATAAGGTGTCCTTGACCAGCGCACTGCGGGCGTTGGTTTGAAAAATTTAGCAGTGGAGATACGACATTGGAAAAGAAGAGTCAAATCCGTCCACAAGTACTCGCGAACTTGCCAGGGAGTGTGGTGTATCGAAAGATACTATTAGTCGCCATCTTCTCTCCATGGGGAAGGGGAAACGGTCATTTTTTTGTAAACACCCCATTATATTATAGTTATTTATTATTGGATATTTCTTCTTTCTTTATTCACTTGTTGTTTAGTTTATTTAATGTTTGTTTTATGAAATTTTATTTATATGTAAGTATTTATTGTTTTATTTCTTCATAGTTAATTAATTTTCATTCAGATAATTAGATAAATTGTTATTGTATTTCACTCTCAGACTTTATAAAATTAAAAAAACAATTATGCAATTTAAAGCGCCAATTGATAAAGGCGAATTTCATACGTCACCACCTGTAATAACTTGCGATATTTCTATGAAACTTTTTTTTGACCTGTTCATTAAGTACTGGTAAAAATGAATATTAATATATTAAAACGCTATTGGAAGGCACCTTCCTAAGAATGGTTGCCCCTACAAACGGCTGACCCGTGCAGTCTGCGATAGTGACGAGCACTTCCCAAATTCATGCTATCGCTCAGGATATCCTAGTTCACACGAGATAGAGGATTCTCACGGCTCGCTATCTGGAGATACCGCGGCATCTTCCAGTGTCCTTTGACTTCAATGGAGGGGTCATTTATATCTATGTTTACAAGGTCGACTATATTAAAGCGAAAAAAGAAAAATAATATCGATCGATTATTGATAAAATTCCAGAATGTTTATAGGGTTATCAGTGATTTGGTTTTGTGGATATTTTAAGATAATAAAACCTCAAATATAGCAAACACCAAAAATTGATATCACCATGAAGATAAATAACTAAGCACAATCAATATTTATAATTGCTCATTTACAGATTAAGTATATTTATTTTTTTCTAGGATTTTTTTTATTAAACAAATAGAAATATATATAGTCCGAGTTAACTGGGACTAGTATTATCCAACGGTATAAACATATATTTATGGAATGGTTAATCATTATTTATTTATCATAATAAAGATTTATTTTTCAATTATTCCATCAAGAATCTGCCTGAAAATTTCTTTCATTAAGAGGTTTTTTAATGCCTCTGATTAAATTAGAGAATTGGGATTACTTAATGAAACTATTTAATAAACATCCTCCGACAAAATTTAGACAAAATAGGCATACTTATCATTTTGTATAGGATAGTTTTTTATTTAATGTGAAATTGAATATCATAATTAAAACCTGTACAACTCTAGCCCATGAAGGGTGTTGGGTCTGTATATGGTATAGACTTTACTGTTTCTAGGGTAACGGTTGTGCAGGGGTGTGATTTGACAGAATTACGCTCAACCGCCAGTTTTTCTAGAATTTATATAGCTTGGATGAACCGCAGGAGGGTCTACTCATGCAACATGGTCCATTTCTGGATGTTAACAGATTAAATAGGTTATCTGTCACAGCTCGAATTGAACCTTCGGCACAGAATCTATTTGTGGTTTTAGTTAAAATAGAAATAATTAAATGATCTTTAACTTGAGTATACAGCTAATATCTGAATATTATATTAAAATCCTAAAAATCTAATGCTCAGAATTGTTTTTAATAATTAAATAATTTTACCTTTTTTTATGCGGTAGCAAAAATAAATCAATTAAAAATAACATAATTATATAAACATATTTTCTTTATTTATTTTCAGCAGTTGATTTTAATACGCTAATAAATCCTTCTTTTCTGTTCTGTGAGTGGGAAGTGATATACTGCAGTTGTGCATTGTTTATACTCGGATGACAATGAAATCCTGATAATGCATCACCGTTGACTATAAGATAGATTATCTGCTCATTATTGATAGTGAAGAAGACACGTGCATGGAATAGGTGCTAATAGACAAGATATCGTAGGAGTTGTGAAGGCCAAGGCTGCCCTTATCTGCTCCCAGACCATAACATCCACTTGCTTCGCCTGATAGCTCGCCTTGTGTCTTCTTAATAGTGCATCTTATCCCATATAGCGATTGTGAATATAAGAATATCGATAGCTTATGACACACTTTTAAATTAGTTATTATCGGGAAATGTTTATATAAATTAGGAATCTCACACTTTAAATCGTATCAGTTTAAATATGTAGAATTTGAGCTTTCTAATTTTCATTATTAAAAAAATATATATTGTTTATCGATGGGGTATACTTTATTATATTATTAGATGAGATGAAACTTCTAGGTTTTAAGAAAATAAAATTATTTTAACACTCAAATATTTAAAACGATATTTTTAGGACACTCAATTATCAAAGAGAAAAATAAAATCATAGTGTTCTAACTGCTAAGACTGGATATTAAACTATCGCCCAAAATTAATATCTCCTGCAATTTCAAAATATCTTACTTTAGTTTTCAAAGTATATTTACTTCTGCCTATATAATGTATGTAAAGGTAAATAGAACAGTTGACAGATGTTTATATAATGCTGATCTGTAATTATCCTCTCATTTTTCGTAATTTCGTGTATTGGTAATTATAAATTAGGTGAAGTACATTTGCTGTACTCCATACAGAAGAACAAGTCTTTTAATATCTTTTTGATTTTTTTTTCCTCTTGTTCCAAGAATAATACAAATTTTATAAATAATACCTTATACAAATATACTTACTAAAATCTATAACCCGTGTTACACGGGCCTTTTATTATTCTGCTTTTGTAATTTTTCTTTTTTATCTCTTGTTGAAATCTTGTATTGTTGTAAAATTATCAAGATAGGAAACTAGCAAACTATGAAAGTTTCCTTTCAATACCGAACCGAATAGTTTACACCTCTGAGGCTTACCGAAACGTATAAGAGAGGATATTGAATGTTAACTTCTGATAGATTTTTATTATCGATGTTCTTAGAATCGAGTAAAGGTTAACATCCTACGTTTTCCTTAAAGTCATATTTAATGTACATAAGTTTGATATTCCACCAGTAATGTTGTAATAAAAAGTAGATAGGTGATAGTAGACGAAGGTATTAGAGTGATACTGGAACTGGAGAGCTGTAGCGTGCAATTAATTCGAGACCCACAATGGCCCACCCTAAAATACACAAGCTCCCTACACCACCTACATTATTCCAAGCCCTTTCTGTCATCCTGGCCTTTGCGATGTACTTCGTACGGTTGGAGAACCAAATAGGAAATATCTCCTGTCTATGTCAGGCAATAGGTATTTATCTTATTTATACATTTTGATTTCAAATATAATTATTTTTTTACTTTTATCATAATTTAATTTTTCTACCCTTACTCAGTTATATAATAATTAGATATTTCGATAAACAAAATAAGAGGATATTTTTAGGTATTGTACACCAAAATAGTTAGTACTACAAATATTACTAATTCTGTTGCGATATTTCAATCCTGAGTATTTTTTAAAAATAACAAAGTTAATTATATAACTTAACGTAAATAACTTAACGATATACTTATTATTAAGCAGAAATAAATATATACTTCTATACATTTCGCAGGCTTTCTTAAAGGCTCAATTTTTCCGAAAGCTCTCTTCTCATGACTCCGAATAAGGTCGCTTTTCCTGAAGCTTGGAGTAAAGTTTTAAGAGGGAAGTGGTGGCGACCTATTTTTCCCGACTTTCCCGGCCTGTCCTGTGGGAAAAGATCTGGCGCAGTGCGCATGCTCGTCCGCCATTTCAGGCTTTTCCACTGATCGAGCTATCTCTTCCTCCCTCCTACGCTACCCCTGTCTTCGGATTCCGCCGCCTTGAGGGGGGTGGGAAAAAGGGTTCGTCTTTATTATCCTCAGGCTCTTGTTGAGGTGGTGTCGAATGATTTTTAAATATATTTTATTCCTGTATTCAATTTGTTTATTTATTTCTTAACGTAATCCTCAATATGGAATATATAAAATGGATGACAGGAGATGCATGAAATGTTCGGTGATGTAGTCCACACACAAATAAATACTGAATAGGTATTTGTGCCATTGTTTTACACTCTATCCTATAATCAGTAATCCTCAATAATTAATCGAAAAAGAAGGGATCGTACGACTTCAATCTATATTCATACAAATATTTCTAATCCTAAACGTTTCTTAATTACTTCGAAAGGATAGGTTTAAATTCAAACAGATTGCGTAAAGGTGATTATAAGAATTTAAGTTTCAGGATACTTCAACATTTACTAGACAAACGCTCTACCACAGGGTATCCATGTATCATTCATTATATTTACTTGTTGTATTGTTATGTGTGAATTTCAATAAATACATTTTTTTAAATATTTAATTTCCGCGATATTCGTTGGAAGAAGGGTTAAAAACAGGGACCAGAAGCTTAAGCATTGAACCTTCGTTTTCGCTAAGGCTTTATTTATAAATAAAACGCGTTTGGTTTACAAAGGACAAGGCTGAGTGCGCCCACAAAGTGGAACGCCATATCACCCGCCGACAAACAGATACAGCTATGACGGCCTTCCACCCCCCCCCCCGGTGAAATACAAGGGTTGAAAAGATTTTAGGAAGACCTGGGATAAGATAAGACTCCGTTTCCCGTGTTAACAGCTCGGCAAACAGAAGATATCCTTCCACAAACAGGCGGCGCTCTTAGATGTCTCGAAGGAATCTTGCCCGCTATCTTAGATTCATATCTTGTCCTGCTACTCCGTTGTCTTCACCTTACACAACAACTACTATGTGGTTCATTATAAATTTCATGGTGAGAACATGTTATAAAGGAAAACCACTAATATGATGCGTTTGGCAGCAATTTTTTCTTTACCATCATTGCTTCTTTTTTACTCCCAATAATCGTGAAACAATACAATTTTAATACTATTTTTGATAATTATTCTGGGGAATGTCGCTTCGAGTTGAGTCACAACAAGTTTTAAATTTCCATTCGTTTCATTTTACCATTTTCCAAAAATACAAGTTATCATGAGCTTTCGTATAATTATGGTAAATGTGTATACTTCGGTTTCTTTTCAACAAACCCATTTCATATATACTTCGAAATGTTAATTGAAACTTTTATTTCTTGATGAAATGATTACAGATATTTACTCATTACCCATAATTGCATTATTTTTCCATACTAATGGTCACGATCACTTGTATTTATGGAAATTATTAAAAATGAAACGAATATACAATTAAAACTTGTTATTTGTAATTAAAACTCAAAGCGACAACCTTCGGAAAACATTTCATACTTTAATTCACTTGTACATCCCTTAAGTTTACTTTTCTACTACTATTTAGTAGTTACTAAAGTTACTATTTAGTTAAAATACTATTTAGCAAAATTCTTTATGAATGACCTAGAGGATTTCAGAATGAATCATTTCTTTGATAAAAACAAAAATAGTATTATTTTTTTTTAATGAGCATTTTAGCTTCTGATGTACGGATTTGAATCAATGGCGGCATATCTCCTTTTAAAAAAATAGTAAATATTTAATCTTTTACATCTGTACACAATAGTAATACTTCATTAAGAATTCGGTTATCATTACTTAAGTCAAGAATTATCTCCATTCATCACTGTTTACTTTCGTCTATGAATGGGCGACCATTACATATTGCAATGCTTTGACGGTATTTTATTGAAGAAAATATAAACAATTTTTATTTACATTAGATCCTAAACTGACTTGTTTCTCAATGAAAAGCCGACTTGTAGTGTAGGAGGGTGTGATGAGATTGGCTCGGATATCGCGGCCAGTGATCGATATCGTGCCGTTTATGATTAATTGCTTTGACTCCCGGTGTCTGGTCAGTCCCTACTCTACTTGTCAGCCTCATGTTTCCGGTCCATGATTCTTGATAAAACCATATTTTCAATGTATTAATATAACAATATAATATTAATAACTATTATTAATGATTAGGTGTCCATATTAATAGTAGGTTTCCAGGTTGAAGTCCGGCCGTCGCAGATTATTTCTGTTTACCATATATAGACCTTGCGGGATCTGAAGATCCTCCTGGGGCTAGGAGGAAAACCCTGCGTTTTTCATATAAAAAATGTAAAATTCATATAAAGAAATGTAGAACCTGGAAAAAAATGTGTAATGATATAAACCGCGTAATGAGATAACGTTTCGCATTACCCACTAATTTTGAATAAAACCAGTTTTTTCACTTTTGTGAAAAACACCACTTTTTCATTTTCGACGATGTCATTTCTAGTTGTTTTTTGTGACTCATTATTTATTTTAAATTGGTTTTAAAAAATACATTAGTATTTATATATTAGTCTATGTTGAAAATTTGATTACTAAGATTTGTTGAAGTTAAAAGGATTGACAATTGTGTCAGCGCTACTTTTATCAAGAAAATTTTGTTACTTTCTTTTTGTATTCCCTTCGTATTTGTTTATTTATCATTTTAATTTTTAAGGCTTCTTTTGATATTTTATTTTTAAATAATACTTTTGAAGTTTATATGCTAATTTGATTATATTATAATGATCATTAGACTAATTGTCATTTACATGTACAGATTGTATTATACTATTTAGAAAAAAATTTTAGTGATGACAATTTTATAAGGAGGTAATATTTTTAGCAGCATTGAATTGTACAACACAATGAATTAATTAGTTTTTCCGTTAAATTGGTAGTTAATATAGATTCGGTTGCATGAGATAAAAAACGTAGATACCGAAGAAATAGTTGGCGAAGAGGCGGAATTGACAAGATCGGCCAACAACGTTAGACCCCTTAATCCCGGAGTCGTCCGACAGGGCATGCCCCCGCTATCACCTCCACCCCAGCCAACATAACTCCGGATCTAGCAACAAGCTTGGAGCAATACACTCCTTAATGGCAGGGCTACAATGTCCCTCTTAGATAAGGGCCCTCCATTCCAGGGGGTCCGCGCCTTGGGAAGTCTGCGATTTATAGGAGTACGGGGGGGGGGGTGTCCCCGACTTTGTTGCTTTTTGGGGTAAATTATCCTTCTTTGTATTACCTATGTGTATAACTTACGATCAGAGGGGAAGAGGTACGTAAAGAATCTGCTGACGACTTTCGTTGAAGGTACGTATCATTTGAAATAGTAATGGCTAACTGTGCGTGATTACTTACATCATATTTAGGTTATCATTACGCGGCACTTTTCTGAGGCACAGTTTATCAGTTATTCAACCTTTAAGTCAGCTTGAAAGTTAAGAAGGTCGAACTCTTGACTTTAGTTATTTTTTGATATTCAATAATAATTATTGTTACCCAGCTATTTATAAAAACTGTATCACTACAACCCATGAAGGGTCTTGAGTTCAATGCATGTAAGAGTCTGTACTGTTTCTAAGACAACGGTTGCAGAGAAGTTACTTATTTGAGATCTGAGATTTCCCCAACTAAGGGCAACCAATTTATAGAGGCAGGATGCGCACCAGGAGGGTCTGTACATCACACAAGATCCATCCGTGGCTGCTAACAGATTAAATGATTTATCATATTTGAACCCAGGACCTTCCGAGCAGTACAGGTACAAAGAATCAGTAGAATAAAAAAGCATATTTCTATATTTGTCATTCATCAAAGTTATCTGGCTATCGTCAATCTGTATAAGCTGGCGTCTTATATTCGTTAATTTATTAGTAAAATAAGAATGTAATTTTCACTAATTAATTATGTTCGATTTATTGAGTAAATCGTTAGTAACATGAAATGTATATTTCAATGAATTAATATTCAACAAAAAGTATCCTTAATGGCTTAATTTACTTTAAGTACTTAAAATAATGTAACATATACGAGAGTGTACGAAAATAATGTATTAAAATATATTTGGTCATAATGATAATAATTAGTAACCGATATGTAATTAAAGGATTGAGTATTAATTAAAAAATCAACTCTTCGTTAACATAAAAACATAATCATTATAAGTATGCTGCCAAAAAATATTTTCTTTTTTTTTCCCACAAATTTCTGATCATTCTCCATACTCTTATCACGTCAAGCTACGTCAATAAACACCCATACTAAAGTTATCAGCATATCGCACGAGAGTGACGGCGTAAATTTTATCATAAACGGACTATATTTATACCTTTGATTCAGCAGATTGTCAAATATTTAATTAATCAGTGTATCACTCCGCAGCCGAAATAATTAGGAATCAAAGTGATCATCTCGTAAATTTTGCAGAGGGTGGAAAATTCGCCAACATTGTAATTAAATCTGAAAACGGGGGAGCTCTCTTCATGAATATTTCAACGGGTCGGTGAATGAAGGAGTCCTAACAGATTGTAAAACACTAACAATTGGATAACAGTCATTACTGTATTTATAGTACTGTAGTCACTATGACGATATTACTAAACTTCAATCGTAAAACTATTGATAAAATGTCATCACTAATGTGTGTTATCAATCTCATCTGTGATCTGAGAGAAAACTATGACCAGATTTCATATACCATAATAATGTAAAAATCTAATATAGATACATTACTAATATTAAATAATATCCTTTTAAAATATTAATAATAAAATATTTTATATTACTTTTTTAATTAAAACTGTATTTTATTTCATTAGAAAAAAAAAGATAATATGATTCACTGCAAAAAATAAAATAAATAAATGGTTGTTTTCTAAATCATCAAAATAATTTAAACTATATCGATATAATAAAAAAAATACCAAATCTATTAATTAAAATATTTACTATTTTTCCATATTTTTATACGCATTAAACTAATACAAATACAACATGAACAGCAATAATTTAAAAATAAGTATATGTGTATTCAGTAGTTAAAAAAAATACACTTCCACAACTCAAAATATTTATAATTGTTTAGTTAATTAACAGGAAGAAAAATTAGCGATGTCGCTTGTCAATTAATTACCTGTTATAGATAGAGATTATCGCTTTAGTAACAGGTACTTTGATTAAAGTTCAAGCTGAAGGTGACAACTTTATCACGGCGAGGCGAGGTCTTATCAACTATTGTTTATTTCCGTTTCCCGTCAAGTCGATTCCTGTTTTTTATTAATTATTAACTCGTTGTATTTTTAATTAATCAAAATGTCGTAAGCTTCTACAAACCAAAGGTCACAAGTTATCAATGATTTTTGTTCAATTCGAATTATCGTATATAGCACATCTTCACAAAACAAAAAAATAAAACTCGAAATGTATTCGGTTCAAGATTCCACACTAAGACTATGATAACACTGATAAGAAATTTTGGATGCATCATTTCTGCTCTTATCTGATATCATTGAAGAAAATTCTCAGCTGATTTTATCCGTATTATGATTATGAATGTTTAATTATAATCATCACTTTAATAATTCAATAATAGTACGAATAATATTTTTTTGTGGACATTAACGCCTAATTTACTGTATACCATTGGCAGATTAGTCATTATCAATAGATGCAGTTTAAAAAATAATAAATCTTTGATATTTGTAATATTAACACTTATTTATCTTCGAATTTTGACATTATTCTATGAAGCAATTTATGAATTTACAGATGTTATTCGACATTTTAATTTAGTACTCTTGTTAAATATCATATATGTATATTTTTTATTTATTTTATGAGTAGATGGTTGAATTATAGATCAATCAAGACAGTGGAATAAATAGTAACAGTGATGTGGAACTAAACTTGAAAAAAAATTAATCAAAATTAAAACAAAAATCAAGAGCCAATTATTCACCAACTAACGCAAAAAAAAAGATTTATTAACTGTCCAGCTGATTAGCATATTCCTGCTCACGAATTTCTATACTCTTGAATATAATAATAATAAAAAAAAAATTAATGCCAGAGGACAGAATATAATCAGTTGACTCGTTATTTAACCTGACCTCACGACACAGATATTAAATTTAAAGGAAGAAAAGGGGAAGCAATTGTGATAAAGTTAAGCTTCGTGCTCGTCGCCTATGCTAATGATCCCTGACCAACAAGTCACGGCATTGATAGTGTTGTGATAGGACTCACCTCTCATAATGTCCTCCTTACTACTTCACGTCCTCCAGCAACTTCACGAACGCGCACGACAGGTTGCTATCTGCTACAGAGGCTCAACAAGATCACTGGATGTCACCAAACACGACCGTGCACCGGCTCTAAGTGCTCCTTCTGGGTCCTGGGAAGCTGGGAATGGGCGTGCCTGGTGGGCAGGGCCTACCCCCACCCCTCCGCCTCTGGACCAATAGGAAGCGCCCCTCGGCCCCCCACCACCGCCGAAGATGCGGCCGGAGCGTTAAATGACAGTCAAATAGTACTTTACATATAAATTAGAAGTCACTCGGCAGCTCCCTCGTAAAATTAAAATACCTCAGCTATCCCCCGCCCCCTGCGGCCAATCGTATCTATTATCGAGTTAGCTGGTCACTTCATCGTTATTAAAATATTACACGTGTTATTTATTGAATATAGATATAAAAAGAAATGGAGCACTTCTTCTATAAATTTTTCCCCTTGTTTTTCTAAAAAAAAAATGTCACTTTATTTTCCTGTTTTTTAATTTTTTATTTATTTATTTATTTATCTTTAGAAAATGCGGTAGCATGCAAGTTAAATGATATTAACTGAAGTAAATGCATTCAGAAAATTGCAGACCTCATGTATACTAATAAAAAAGTAATTTAATGATGATTTCTTTGTTAATTAATGTGGATTGGTTTTAAAAAAAACCTCCATAAAGAAAATAATGAATATTACTTTATACTCTTATTGACGTCTTGTAAGTTAATGTTTTAACGAGCGTCTTCTTTTATCATAATAATGTTTGAAGATGTTTTCTAGTCGGAGATGGCGTCATTTAATTTAGTGTTCATTCACTGATCTTTGTTTTGTATTCATTATGAACCTATAAGCTTCATATTTTAATATTTAAAAGAACATGACGTAAAGCTAGATTTGAACAAATTCATTGCTATATCTGCGGTTTTAATCACTTAAGCGATTTCTGTCTAATCCGATCTCTTGCAACATGACCAACAATGGTTTGTCAATCGAGAAAGAGGTAAAAATACTTAGTACTTAAATTTTCTATTATATTAATTTCTACATTTTTCACTTTTTTGTATTTTTTGTTAACATAATTAAAAATGTCACCCAAACAAGCACCAGTGAAACAGATTTCTATATTACAATAATTTTATCTTCAATATTCTTTCTCTTTAAAATAGTACATCTATTATATATATATATATATTGTAAAACGTATTTTATACCTAATACTTATGTAAGTATATATATATATTTATTTATATGTTTGTGTGATTGATAACAATCCTTCAGAACTGGATTCTTGTAGACACAGAAGGCTAAAGATCCCCCTGCGTGTTATTAGCTAGGGCGGAGCAGGTGCTGCTCTCGTTCCGCCACTGAAGGCAATTCATCACCAACCTCACTTCTGCATTTCGTTTTTCACGGATCTTTTGTGGTTCTCGGGGATTAGTTTGTTAGGTCACAGGCTTGAGGAATGGTCAGTTCTTATTTATAAATTCTTATCTACTTTTCTTGTTGACTGTTAATAAAAAAATGTGTACTGTAAGTTCTTAAGATTCAATCGTATATTCCTTAACAAACCATATTTTAGTCACATTTCGAGACTATTTTATACCCATTATTATTCCCTAACATGTCAAAACAAACATACACATTTCAGTAATAACCTGAATTGTATAGTTTTTTATTTATTAATTAATAAAGTAAAATATTAATGTTTCATCATCATCAATACCACAGTCCATCCTCTCTACTGCTCATGCAGTGTGAGGTTTCCTTCTGCACAGACCCGGACCACACCGCCCGATCCTCTACCATTTCTCTTCTTCTATGCCATTGCTTTCTCTTTGGGAAGCTTTCGTTAACACCATCTTTCCAGGTATGTCATTGTCTTCCTCTGGACCTTCTTCCTTCAACCTTAGCCTCGTCTGTCTTCTTGTTCAGCCTGCTGTATTACATTCATAAAACATCTCCAAACCATCTTAGACTGTTTTCTCCAATGACTTTTTCTGCAGGCTCCACTCCGAGGCTTGATCAAATGATCGAGTTGCGAATTCGGTCTTGTCTTGTTTTCCCCTATTTTACAGTAATCTAATTGATTGTGGATGACATATCTGCGTGATCAATTAATTTATTTAGGACTAATAACTAATATATAGAAGTTTATTATGGTTTGACGGTTAAACTACAGTGTCTCGTACGAACAAACAAACTACATTGGTCATCAGCGGCATATATTTTTTCTTGAATTCAATTTCAATGTTTCCATCAACTTTTTATTTTATAGATTTTTTTTATTTATGAGTTCGGTAGTCGAACAGTTGCTCACTTGAGGTCCCGGGTTGGAATCCGGCTGTGCAGATAATTTCTTTAATTTGTTAACCACCGGGGATTGACCCTGTTGGATCTGGAAACCTTACTCATGATGCCAACACAGCTTCTATGAAGTGATTAGCCTTCGGGTTCGCTATGGCTTATTAATATTATCATTGTTATAATACAGTCAATAAATAGATTTTAAAACAATGTGTCTGTCCTTGATCAGGTTCCTCCCTAATCGATACCTCCTATTTCTCTCCCAAGTCTTCAAGAGCACAAGCTCCAACTTCCACAAACTCCCAAGCTCTTCGCGGCTGATTGATGGAACGGCCGTGAATATTTCGGGATCCGCCGGCACAACGAAGTCCTTTTTCCCTTCAGACCCCTCGTCCCTTGAAAGGATTTCCTCCGAAGGACCTCAAATGACTTTCTGTCAGGGCCAACTCGGCAATTTATTCATTCATTCTCTATGCAGCTCATAATAGTCTCCGAAATCCTCCTTTCAGCCAGGACATCTTTTATTTATCCTTCGATTCAGTCCCTTACTCCAGTTTTATAATTTTTTTCTTCTTCTATTTGTCTATTCTAATTACTTAAAAAAAAATTTATTTATTGAAATATACAACTGTATTACAACAATACAACAAGTAAATAGAACGAAAGTAGTAGCATGAGATTAAGCCAAGTAGAGGAACTACCATCGCGTAGTACAAGAATATATTACGTAAGAATATTTACGGACATTTAATAATCATAAACAATTAAAATAATTAAACAAAATATAAAATTTAAAAAAATATAAGTATAAATCCAAAATCAAATAACTTATAAAAAAACTATACTACTACAAAATATGATCTGTATGTGGTTGAGACTGTGATAAACTTTTGTGATGTTTGTATTTAAATCCTTAATTAAGCCCAGGACGCTAATCTTTTATTTTTTGTCTGTTGTAAAATAAAAAAAAGTGGACTAGTTGCCTTTCTGCAGCTAGTGATTCATATACAAATTACATTTGTATATTATATTTATATGTAAACTGTCATAAGAGATTGTTGGGGGGGGGTATCACTCTCTTAAACCTTTGGTATTTAATTAACGGTGTATTTTATTAGCTGTCAGTCAAGGAGATCCCTCATCATGTTCTTTTTCATCTCATCCATATGAATTTTTCATTAGTCTGTTAGAATGTCTTCATGGTATTTATGTAAGGTATACAGTGTTATATCTGTAACCTAACATTAGAAATTATTTCTGCAGTCAAATAGTGGTTAAGTCGGATTTTGTTCAAAATGAGTTTCATGTATTTAGGGAAGCTGAATCGTGTTATTCTCGTTGTGCAATAGCGGCTGAGTCGGACATCAGCTTGAAATACAATTACTGCTTATATTACAACTGGATTTCATGCCAAAAACTACGAGAATGACACGATTTGGCTTCCCTCAAAACAATCAACTCACCCTTGACAAATTCGACTTATCTAATTATTCACTAGAGCTGCCGCTATGTACCCAATGATTTAATTATAGAAACTTAATACAAATTGAATTTGTGTATTTGTCTTAACTGTTGTCATGATAGGTAGAGGGGGGGGGATATCACTCTCTTACATCCTTGCATTTAATTAGCGGTGTATTATATTAGCTGTCAGTCAAGGAGATCCCTCATCCAGTTCTTTTTCACCCCTCCAATGTTAAGTATATGAATTTTTTATTAGTCTGTTAGAATGTCTTCATGATACTTATTTAAGGTATACATTTTTAGGTCGGTAACCTAACATCAGAGATTATTTGAAACGACCGTTGAGTTTTCTCAGCTTTTCGGTGAAGGTCCTGGACTTGTTGGTTCGTAGTTTCTATTTGGTGAACAGATTTATCTATAATTTTATGAATTTGAGAGGGATAGTTTCTTTTTTAATTATATGTCTATAAGAAGCTCAATACTATATTTTATTGATTCTCTAATAATATATATCATTTAATCAACCTTAAAATAAAAAAATAAACAACAACACATGAAGGGTCTTGAGCTCAGTACATGATCGAGATAGTTTTGCTACTAGGACAACGTTTGTGCAGGTATAAATATAATAACTTTGCAGGATGTAAGTAAGCGATGTATCTCAGAGTTTCGGGTTCTAATCCGGCTGAGGCCGATAAATTATTTAATTTGTTAACAGCCACGGATGGCCCTGTGGGAACTACAGACCCCAGGGGACCTCCAGGAGTTCATCCAGGGTTTATAAAGTTGGTTGTAGGAACCTGGCCCTTAAGCGTGATCTTGGACAAATTACCTCCTTGCAACACCGTTGTTCACAAGTCTCTACCATTTACCGAACTAAGATCCTTCACGGGCTCTAGTAGTACAGTTTTTTTTGGTATGATATAATTTATAAGAGTATTAATAATATTTTACATTAAGTTTCCCCTAGAAGAAAACCACAGTCAACGATCTTAGCCAAAAGTCCGACAAAACTCATCGATCGTTTAAAATAAACACTAGTGGTAAGTTACTGATATAACTAAGTATATTTTACATAAGTATTATGAGGACATTACATCAAACTAATAAAAAGTTCATGAGGGATCTCCTTGACTGACAGCTAATATAATACACCGTAAATTAGGTTCTTACACTTTTTTATTGTTGATTATCAAGGACAAAACTGATGATAAAGAGAACTCTATGTCTTAAGCTTATGAAATAACAAAATCCTGAAAATTGGCTGAACAGTGACATTATAATATTTTATTTTAGTTTTATTATAATTGAGAGTTTCTCCAAAGTTGAGGTTTCCTCCGACCAAATTTTAGTGCCAAATCATTTTTTTTCCAGGTCTTCCTGTTAAGTACACCTTCTTCATTCAGACCATGTCTCCTGAACTTGGTTCATCGTTGATTTTCTTGGTCGGCCTCTTCTTCTTCTTCCTTTAGGGCACCAGTGCAAGGTCATTTTGGGTATTATATTACTCTCCATCCTCAGCAGAAGTCCAAACCACTCTAATCGCTTTATTGTGATTCTTTCGAGAATGGTATTGTGAGTACATATTATCCCACGGACTACTGAATTGGGTAACCTATCACGCCTAGATAATCTGTAGCCTGGATAATATTTTACAATAGAATAAAAAACATTTAGTATGCTATATATACCACACGATTTACGTACTGAATAGACCAGTGTTCAGTAACTTAAATAATATCGAGGGCAATTATTGGATTTAATGACAGCTTCCAGAGACGGGGCTATCAGAGATAGCTTTGATAGCATTGATAGCTGTTTTCATTCAGGCTCGGACATTGAGTTAGTATAAGAAAGGGCGAAGCTATCGGATAGAGAGAAGAAGAAATAAAGCCGGGATTGGGTTTAGCATTTCAATGGCGGGTCCGGTCCCGAGTGATAACATCTCCACACCTTCTGATAGCTCTTATCTCCTCCTGCAGTGGGGGTTGTCTCGGTGAGGTTTTTTTTTCAATCCTTAGAATTGAAATTTTAAATCGAATCCAATTGTAAAATTAGAAATCTCCATTTATAAAAAAAAATATAATATTACAAAGATACTAATTTAATTAAACTCTAGTTTATTATAGAAATGTTTAAAGTTGTAAGAGTTGCTGTCAATAAGTCTTACACAAAATAAGCATATCTTATTTAATTCGTGCTAACGTTTCGGCCTAATTTTTAGGCCATCACCAGGGCAAAGAGTAAAACAAAAGAGAATAACAGCATAAAACATTGAAGTACCAAAGAAAATAACAGGTTGTGTAAACAGAAGTCGTAGGAATGACAATAAAAAATAATATGAACAAAATATAAATCATAAAATAATTGATGAGAATAAAAAGAGTGAAATGGAATCCATAACTTAGCAGAATTGCATGAGGAATGATTTTATTACAAAACATAACGCATTCCGTGTTATTGGTTAAAGACAAAATTAGTTTGAAATTGGTTACTCAAAAAATTAATATGAAACTAAGATAGATCTATATAATAAATTGATGAATAATAATTGTTATAAACGTGCGTGGATAAAAAAGGATTGAGAGAATAGAGAGGATGTAGGAGGGAAAACAAATCAAAATAACAAAATAGAATATTTTGAGTCAATCTTTTTAATAAATTTTAACTCTTAAATACTTTGACATGCCTATTTAAAGCTGACAATAACCAAATGTAGTCATGGAATTTTAGGGTATGACAGTGCCCAGTAACAGCTCATCTTGTTCTTGAACTAGTCCTTAAATTCAGTTTCTTTATAGTTTTCTTCTTGTGATCATGTCGGTCCTAGTAATTTAGTACAGAGTGAGTTAATTGTATTGAGAGGGTCGGAATCGTGGTATTCCTGTATTTTTGTCTTGAAACGGAGTTATTCCTCAAAATACAACCATTTCATTCCATTGCCCGACTTATTCGCTCCGAAAATAACTCGATTCCGCTACCTAAGTAAAAAAAACTATTTTTGGATTCAACTCAACCACTTATTGCGGTTGTAGATATATAGTAACTGATGTAGTTGATGTCTAGTGTGTTACATAAAACAGTTTGTTAAAAAAAACTTTCCCGTATAAGTTGCATATATTTTGAGTTGACTCGTTACTATATGGGGCACACTTCAACTTATTTTCCACAGCATACTTGAATTACTTCCACGTTTCTCATTTTTTATTTCTCTCTCTCTGCTGAGCATTATATCGCCGAGATATCCCCCTGATTACGCGATCGTGGCCAGGACAGACATGGAGCCTCCAAGACTAATGGAAGTTCCTGCGGTTATGCCCTTGAAGACAGCGCAGAGTGCGGGCCTAACCACCCTCTCCAGCCTCTCCAGGCTGAACTCTTTGTTCCAGACAGCCCTTGCAATCTGCCCATCTGACCTACTCTTATCCGCCCTCTTCCTATTTACCCGCCCTTAAACGGTCTCTTGTTCTTCCGGCTTTTTGCTCCAATGTCTGTCTTCACTCTCCTCTCTTTCGCATAATTTCTTATTTTTGTTTTCGAGTATCGCGATCGCTTTCGTCTAGTTTAACAATGTAATTTAAAAGTAGTAACGCGAAAGGACATTTACTATCTGAACGCAATAAGTACTAACCGGTGTGTCAATGCAAACTGATATTGTTCTCAATAAATACCGTCATTCATTTTATATTATCTATTGGCAATAAAAAAAATGTTTCCGTAATATTATTTCAATCAAAATTTCCAATTCAATTGGATAGCGGAAGATTGACTGTTATGCAAATTAATTTCATCTCCCGATAATAGGTATGTATTCAATTTTATTGTAATACTATAATATTGTAATAATTCTTCCAAAACATGTTTCGTATGAATTAGTTTTACTAACGGCCATTCTACTTCAGTTATTTTGAGCTGTGTCGAACTCGTTTTATCTTGTTTTGACACCACCAACGAGTGGGTCAACGAAAAATATATCAGAAACCGCTGTTACCAATTTTTTTTGGAAAAAAAATCAAGTTACCTCTTTAATGAGAGAAAATAATTGAACGAGTTCCTAACCTTGAGATTCCAAAATGTTTTGAGTATCTCTTACTCAGCTGTGAGCTTATTTCCGTTGTGTACCCAATGGCTCTTGGCTTCTGAGGCACTCGAAGCAATCTCATCGACAAAAGCCGTTTTAAAAGTCGGCCGGTTTAAAGGTAGAAGAATGAAGTCAGTGCTATTATTTATTTTAGATTATAGTGAAGACGCGGCGAGGCGGAATGAGGACCAAGAAAGAGAAAGAAAGAGCGAGGACAACTGAAGTAGATGGGGTGCCATTCCTCTCCGATGGCCCCCAAAGACTTGGTAGGGGTCTTCCGGGTCTCCCGGGGCTGCTCCTGTCTCACACCGGCCTTCGCGAGCCTGGTCGTGTCCTGGGGAATCTCATCATCGCATAGTTGTACGGGGGAACAGGAGCAGAACTACGAATCACGGAGGGAGAGGGAACATGGAGCCTACGAAGTTCAGCAAATTTATATGATTCTTATTTTCAGCGAGATTGACTGAGGTAATACCTAATATATTATCCCTAAATCATATAAAAGGATAAAAAATCAGTATTATTACATATTTTCTTTCTTTTTCTCAGCTTTTACTGAAGAATGCTATGTAGGTGCAGTCAAGGGTGAGGCTAGAAAAATTAATTTCTAATGTTCATAATTTTTCTAACGATACTCGAAGTTCCGAGCAACTCTGCTTTCTGCTTTTGTCCCAGAATATTACAAATAAGGTTAGATTCTTTTATGCAGTTCATAGTCATTTCAGGAATCAGTCCATTTGTGGATATGACTAATGGCATAACTTTAGCTTAGTGAGGCTTATATAATTGCTTCAGTTCATCAGTTCATCACGTTTTTTTTCTATTAGGATTAGCAAAATATCAGGCCTGTTATGAGTAATTGTGTGATTATACCTATGTGAGGAATTGTAGGTTGTGGGTAATACCTATAATATGAGTAGGCCTTGTTTTACACACATTCCTTGGTAAATTCTGATAAGTTTTCCCCACATTATTACGTATCAGTAAATATTCCTTGCCAGCAAGACATTGACAGCCGGATGTGATGTTTTGAATTGACTCTATGGTTGTTTTAAACAGTCGACAAATATCAGAAATAGCTTCTCCACATATACGGCGCCTATAGTTCTTTGGAGTTCACCACGTTCTGAATGGCTCGAACAAAACCACCGGTTTCAGGAAATAATGCCGCTCTATGTAGCCATATTAAAGAAGCTTCCATGTCAACCCCTGCTTCCGCCAGACTGTGATAAAATCTTCCATGGAGTTCTTTAAGCTTCCACTCATTAAGAAGGCTTTCCTGATTAACAGGTGAGGAAATGTTTTCACTTTGCAAGTTTAAAGCCTAGCATTATTATTATTATCTATATATTTTTCACGCATTTGCGGGTTCAAAACAGAGAAGGGGGACAAGTTAAACCATCTGCAGTTATTATTTTTTGCTTTTATATTTTTCTTCTTCAAACGACAGAAATTTTCAGAGGATCCCGGCTGTGTCTAGGAAAACCTGTTGAGCCTCCCTTACAACCTCAAGCGGAAGTCCCCACATATAAGTCCCAGATTCTCGGTGCTCTCCACCGTAGATTTAGGAACCAACCCATTCGTGGAAATTATAATAGGTGTTATAAGTTTCTCTCCAGCAGTTGAATTAACATTATTGTCTTTAGGGATCGCAATATCAATAATACTTGCTTTCCTCTCACTCGACTTTATAAGGAGGATATCTGGTCTATTATGATGCACAGTATGGTCTGTTATAATGGATTCATCCCAATATAGCTTAAGGGGACCTTTTTGTAGAAGTCTATTTTGTTTGTCTATGTTGTTTGTAGAAGTCTATTATTATTATTATTATCTGGAAATGCAGACAAGAAGCCGGCCTACATTCTGTTGGAGATGAAGCAATGCACTATCTCAAGGCGGAAGCAAAACACAGGCATGAGGAGTTTGATACCCTCCTTTTCTTATAATTATCATTCGCATCCTCTTCTTCTCGTTTGATATAGTTTTATTTTAAAACTCTCTTCCACGAACTTTAAAAAGAAATAGACAGAACCATCTTGCCTATGAATCAACGCCTTTTTTAAAATTTGATGTACAATTCGTTGACTTTTATATTCATTTACTTATTATATGAAGCGTCCAGGATCAAAAGCAGATAGCTAAAAAAAATATTTATTTATTTTTCACATTCAACTCACTTCCTGATGATTGTAGTCCGGTTCGAAACTTGAAGTTTCAGGAGGATAAACCATTGATTAAAGTAGCGAAAATGTCAAAAAGGAAATTTTTTAATTTTGGAGTTATCCACTTTTGATCCTGAACGCCTCATGTCGAAAAATTGGTTTTAAAAAAACCTTTCATAACACATTGACCATAAGATTTTGTTATTTGCAAGTGTTGGTTTCTGTCATAATTGTAGAAATACTGAGAGTCTTAACAATTACAGTAACAATTACCCTAATGTTGAACAATAATAGGTTATGCTGATTGTTCTTGCCCTGAAGATGGCCTACATCTTAGCCCAAAACGTAAGCACAATAAAATGAGTTTGCATAATCTTTGACTTCACCCCCTGAACAATTGAATCCAATACTCCACTTTTCTCGGTCGTTCAATATATTGAACCATATGTTACATATATTAGAACCATTCACATACCCTCATTTTTAGTGAAGTTTTTGAGTACCAACTGGATTTTTCATTGTCGTGTCCGGTAGAGGTACAACTGGAAGGTAAGAACCCTCCCCTAGACATGAAGACTTCGCGACCCAGAGCTGGCAGAGACGTTACATACTCCAGCCATCAATTATGAGCCGGCTGAATAAGCTAACGGCACAGATATGAATCGGCCAAGAGGGTGTCTTGAGCTAAAGAACTGGAGGGGTGTAATCAGGTTTCCAGAAGCCGAAGAAAGACCAGGAAGTGGAGGACATCTGCTGGCGCGTGCCACGGTTTCCGCTGCATCCTTGTCAGTCCCTACGTCTCCGCCTACTTCAGACAGCTTATTATTTAATATTGTGCCGGCCTCCATAGGGATATTTCTTTTTAAAATACCGTTCCTAGTTTTTTAAAAGAAATTTCAACAAGCTAAATAAAAAAAAACCTATGAAGCTGCGTTTTCATAACATTAGGACCATGATATTTATTTTTTGGATAGCGGACAGCCTGCTTATAAGGCCTGGATGTGGTAGATAAATTATTTAATCTGTTAATAGCCGGATATGGACCCTGAAGGATCTGCAGACACTACTGGTACTCACCCCCATTTTAAATAAAGTGGGCACCCATAATTAAGTGATAAACCTGGTGGTTGAGCGTGATCTCTGACGTCACATCCCTGCCGAACTGTTATCAGGGCAGAAACAGTACTGAATCAGGCCTCATGGGTTGTAGTGGTACAGGTTTTTTTTTTTAAATAATTATTTTGGATATATAAAATAAAACTAATTCAGATTCTTCACAATCCTTGCAATATAGATAAGTCAATAAAGAGCCATTAAAGTCAATATTTCGTGAATTAAAGGATCACACTCGACCATAGAATCCACATATTCTTATTCGAAACTTTCTTTGGGTTATTTTTATATAAAAGTTTTTTTTGTTTATAATACTGATGTGAGGTGTGCTGTCTCAGACTTAATTTAACACATCTATCTTATATCTTATATCGTTTTTTCATTGCCGAGAGTAATATATGCATTTGTGAATTATTGGTTGATTTGTTGGTATTTGTTTTAGAGATTTAATCATTTATTTTGATATTTCAACAAAAACATAACTATATTTTTTCACAACTTATGTAATTAACTATTACATATCATATATTTAATTTTTTTTACATAAATAATTATAGAATGTTATTGCATATTTGTTATATTTGTAACTTTTAATGTTTTCCTAGTTCGTAATAGCTATCGTGTTAGAATATAACTGTTTTATGAGTGTCAATAAATCTCTGTAAATAAAATATAATTAAATGTCATTGATAACTCTGAAGTGTTGGTGAAGCGTATTTACATTAAACGTTTATATATTTTAAATACCTATTTCATGAATTTATATCAAGGCTTTGTTGACTACCTTCCTTCACAAAAAATACATTATTATTGAATAAAAGTAATTATTCTTTAAAAAAAAAAAAATGAAATCCAAGATTTTAACCTTTTAATTACTTTTTTAGTATGGTATTTATTATTGTTATTATAATGGCAAACAGAGGCAAATGGCGGAAGAAATCAGCAGAGACCATGGACTGTAGAGCCCAGTAATAAATAATAAAAAACCTGTACCACTACAACCCGTGAATGGTAAAGACTGTACTGTTTCATGGACAACGGTTCTGCAAGGAGGTGACTTGTCCTAGGTCACGCTCAACCGCCAGATTTTCCCCCTTATTTTGGGTACCCTATTTTTATAATATTTTATAGAGGCTGGGTAGGCCCCAGGAGGATCCTAGATCCTATATGATCCATCTCCCGCTGCAAGCAGGCTAAATAAAAGTCATGCCCTGTAGCGGGACTTGAACCAGGATTTCCAGCATGGGAGTGCCGCTCCCTTAGTAATAAATAAATAAATAATTTATTTAGTAATGAATAAATAAATTTATTATTATGATTATTCTTTTATGAATTTTCCTAGATTTATTCCTTCTGTAATCAAATAGATTATTATTTTGTAAATACAAGCTTATAATTTCGACTGATTTTTTATTTCCCTGTAAGTATCTAGTTCACTTACTTACTTATTACCTACTACAAGCCAGGTATATTAAATATCACGTATTATATTAAATTTCATTATAAAATTACTATTATTTCTGGGGAGCGGGGTGGCTCAGTGTTACCGTGCGGTCCTCGGTTAATATCCGGCTGTGGCAGATAACTTATTCAATCTGTTAAAAAATTAAGTTGGACCCTTAGGGATCTGGTGGCCCCCTTGTGCTCACTCAGCCTCTATAAAGTAGGTACCCTTTATCGGGGTAAAACCTGGCGGTTGGACGTGATCTAGGACAAACCACATCCCTGAACGTCCTAGAAACAGCACAGTCTCTTCTATGTACTGAATCCAAGACTATTTCTTGAGTAAAGTATTTATAATAATAAAAATATTCTAAAGATATAAGACTATAAACGAAGAACGGATAGAAGTGGAGATATTCTTTGGAGGGTCTGCCAGCAGCTGTCTCACCCCAGGGCGCCTCCTTTCGTGCCTAATTCTGCGAGAAAACTGTTTAATAGAACAGTCGCATAACGAACTCTTCTCTCTTCTGATAATTGTGACTCCACTCGACGGTACTCGGAGCCCTTTATGGCATCGCCCTCTGATTGGGTAAACAGAACTCCCCCTCTAAGTCCTCGAGGAATAATTTGTGGCTGGCGAGGCTTCTGGGCTCGCTAAGGCCGCTTAGGGTTCCCTGACTAATGATGATGATGAGGTCCAAAGGAAGAGGGGTTATCCTTTTTATCCTTGTATGTAATCACACAATTAAGCTAAACTTTATTGTATAGTACTTCACAAAAAAAAAAAAGAATTATATTTGATGATTTTGGAGACTGTCTTCTAAGCAACCCCGTAACTACTAACTACGAATGCAGTCTAAGAGGGAGGAAATATATATTGTAGCGTACCCATGAAATGAGTCCTGATTACCCCATTATGGTTGCATTAAAAGGAGAATGAATGGACATTGAACTAAAATAAAATAATAAAAATGAAAACATGATTGTTTTTAAATTTCTTGGTATTGCATTGAACCTAAGTAATTCAATATTTATTAGTACATCTGTTGATTTTGACACCATTATGATTTACACTTGAAATAGAATTTTTTAATAATAAGGCTTAGCGAACCCGAAGGCTTGATCCTGATACCACCATTCTATGCTTACGAACTTCCCTCCCACGGACTGCTAACCAAACCCAAATCCGTTAGATACACCCCTAACACAATTCTCTCAGCTACGCCTCGGTTTACCGGTCGTTACACTACTTATCAACTTTTTAGAAATTTGTTCGTTATTCAGTACCAGTTGCATCCTTAAGAATAATCTCCTAAATTCTCCAGTCGACTCATCCTTTTTCAGAATGAACATCTTATGCAACACTTTATTTTTGAATACCTAAGGGCGTTATTCATCCTTCAGCGTTAACGAAAATAGAATTTTAGCAGTTATATTTTTTTTTTTTTTTTTTTAAAGATTCCTCAAAGAATAGTAAAAAAAATGTATCTATTTTAGTTATATATAAAAATCCTTATTCTAATAGGCATTAAGAACGAGTATGACTGGCTTTTTCCTAAACAAATTAGATTTCCTTATATTGCACTAACGAACTGTGACGTATGAATTCTTGGCAAAGCAAAGACATGAAACAGTTTTATAAAATAATTGTGAAATCATATAAAAAATTGTTTTTCTCGTGCCCTAAGACATATTGGCTAGAGCCCTCACAGAGATGTTTATTTAACAATCTTCGTCCAAGAAAAGTTTTCATTGAAATAAATTATACTATGTCTATTGACAACCATTGACAAGTATCAACTCATTATGAACGACATGGGTCGTTTAGTTTTAATTATAATTTAATACATTCCTATTATTTATATTATAACATAATTTAGTAATATAATGAATTGAAATTGGAATTGGGGTAGGTCAGTATATGAATTGTTGGGTTGAAAGTCCCATAGTCAAATAAAGCTGTGGCGGATAAATTATTTAGCCTGTTAACAGCCACGGATGTTCCCTGAGGTATCTACGGACCTTCCTGGGGCTCAACCAGCCTCTATAAAGTGGGCAATCTTAATTAAGGGGAAACCTGGTGGATTAGCGTGATCTCGGTCGAGTTATTTCCCTGGACAATCGTTGTCCTAGAAACATGAATTAACTGATGTAGCAGTGAATCAGTAATCATTATTATAACTTAAATTAAAATGTCTTTGAAAAGGAGAACGGCGAAAGCTGCGTGTCCGGGTTGTCATAACTAAATATGCATTTACGTTTTATTTAATATTATTTTTCACGCTAAACACAATGCATTTTATAAAACACGCTTCGCTATTAGCATTATAATCAGGGATTTAATATGGAAAATCTGATGTTTAACATACGTAATAACCTAATTAAATTGATTCATAAATCGAACGGAAAGAAAGTTACATTTTTATAAAATATTAAAATTATAAAATCGATAATTACAATCGAAGGATTCCTTCCGCCTTTATTTATGAGATTGTATTGATGTTAAATTTGTATTAAATTTTCAATTAAAAAGTATTGATTCATTATAAGCATTGGCTTAAAGCTTAAATTTAAATATAATTTTAATTTTATAAATCCAGTCAGAGCTCACATTTTATGATCACATTTTATGATCCAGTTTCAATATTTCTAACTGGTAAGATATATCTATTTTCTGTTAAATCTTATAATTAATTTAGATTGTTTTGAAGGCTAAACTGGCTGGATTGCAAGTTTAAATAAAATTAGTTAAAGCATTTGTTGTAGAATATGTATCTCGATAAATTAGATTTTTTCCGATTAAAACACGCTATAACATTTGTTATACCTGCGTGCGGTGAATTCAGAAAATTAAATAATAAAGAGGTATTAAAAATATTTAAATACGCTTTTCCAAGATTTAAATACATTAGGCTAATTGTTGACAAAACGTTTTTTAATTCGTTATTAGAAGCTAACTCAAAATTTATTTTTATTTAGTTAATTAATTATTTTTTTTCTATTTTGCTCCTAGACATTATAGCTCATATTTTATATTTTGTATTATTGTTCTTAAGGGAGTTTAGCTCCTGAACTAATAACGACTTTTTTTATAAAAAAAAAATTAAATAAAAATATTATTGATAGTTAAAGGACAGAGTTTATACATTTTATAATTTTACAAGTATTACATGATGCATTAGTACGGTGAGCGCGTACCATTAGATCATTTTTCATATTAAATATTGGTAAATAAATGTTATAAAGAATAAATTAAAATATAAGAAAAATAAGTTTTCAATTTATTTTAAATAATAGCATTATATAATTTATTAACTTTGTTCCCTTTGAAGTTGGTCGTGTCTGTTTCATTGTAAAACATCCTTTGAGAGACTGATTCGCGTATAATTTCGAGTCGAAAACATAGTCACCTAGGAACTATAAATTATCAAGAAATTTCGAATGTGCCGAAAAATACTTCACGGCAAATATTCTATACAACAGAAATATTTATAAAAAAAAAGATGAAAAAAAAACAGTCGCCTCTTTCAGGTAGGGGTTGATTTATAGAGAACCTCATCCCAGAACCGATCATGTGGACAGTTAAGAATAGGCGTGAATTCTCCTCAGGAACCCTTCCTTGGGGTCAACCGACGCGCCACCCTTTCGGAGATCACCCTTTCCAGAAATACGAAAATAGGAAGGGTTGCCTTGTAAAGAGTTTCCACAATTGAGTTATCAGTTCCAATACCGTGAGAAATCGTTTGAATCTCCCGTAAAACCCTTTTCCCCCTATTTTTATTTAATTATTTCGAATCCTCGAAGGGTTAAGGGTTGTCACACCCTTTGTGCCCTCTCCCGATTTCGGAAAAAAAGATTGTGACTGTAAATCCTATCTTTTTCGGTGGATATCGTCTTAATCAAGGATCACTTGTTCCCTCAGCAAACCCTTCCCTGGAATCCTCGGGTAATCTGGTTACGGCCGTTGAAGGGTTGGTGTCTGCATGTGAATCTGGTAAGCCGCCACAACGAGAATTTCGGTTGGGTAGAAATGTTTTTTTAAAAGAAAAAACCGTCAATGCATACATAAAAATAAATATTAACCAAAAAGTAAATTGTGCTCAAGGAAAAAAACACGTAAAGTAACAAGAATTAATATAATTAATTAATTAATTTAAATAAGTAAATAATTAGTATACTTAGCGTAGTCTATATGTAATCATTCTCGCATGATGCAATAAATGTCTTCCGCAGGAAATTAAAATTTGGTATTTAGCTTAGTGTAATATGTACTTGGCCAAAGTGGTAATTACTTGAAAGATATTATAGAAGATTATCAACAATTATTTCTTGTAAGGCATGTTTTTTTCGTTTTTTATAACAATAGAAATAACATAATAATACTTAGTCAAATTTGATTTACTTGAGTAATATCATTGTGTAGTTTCTCTACTTGCCTTTATATCATTTCATTTTATATCATTCATTAAATTTACTCGTTGTATGATAATACATTTGTAAATTTCATACTGTACTATTCAATGGTATTTCAATGATTTTATTAAAATGCAAATAAAAGAATAGGTATGTGATATTTTATAGCTGTTTAATAAAATAATATACTAATCTAGGTAATACTTTTTTTTTTTTTTTTTTTTATTATTTAATTCAATGATATTTACAACTATAATGGTATTATATCAAGTAAATGTGCAAAAATGTAGAATATGACATGAAAACACTGGTAATACTTCAATGAATGAATGGTTGAATGGTTCAATGGTTGAATAAATATTACAATGAAAAGTTGTATAACAAGTATATTGTAATAAAACGAGTGAATATACCATATTATACCATAGAGCCAGTATAATAATAATAATAATAAATATATTGACTGATGCATAATGGTTTGAGATAAAGGCAAGTAGAGAAAATACCCACTGGTAGTACTCATGTAAATGAAATTTAACTAATGTGGAAAATTCGCTCAAGAAGAAATTTAACTAACTAAAAGAAATTCCTTCGAAGAAATAATTTTTGATAAAGTTCTATTATGACTTTCAAATAGTTACCACAATGGTACCCCAGTACATATTACATCAAGCATAAATGCCAAATTTCAAGATCCTGCATAAGACACTTTTTGAGTTATGCGATAAACGTACACAGTATATAATATCTCTACGTGCAGATCACATAATACACTAAGTATACTAATTATTTATTTATTTAGGGTTTTTTATTTCATTAATTATTTAACTTAATTCTTGTTATTTTACATGATTTTTCCTTGAATAGAAGTTATTTTTTGGTTTATATTTATTTTTAAGTAAGTACTTATGTAATTTTTTTTTTTTACGAAGTACTTACTTAAAAATAAATATTAACCAAAAAGAGAGTTCTGGTAAAAAAAAAACCCACCTCCAAAATGTAGATAAAAAAATATTAGAATGGTATGGTACGGTATGGTCATCCCAGAAGAATGAAGGAAGAAAGATTACCCAATTTAATTTTCAATTGGAGTGCTGACTGGTGAAAACGGCGAGGAAAACCTCGGACAAGATGGATAGAAGGAATTGAGGAAATTATGCACGGCCATGGTCTGAGGGAGGTAGATATAAAATATAGAAAAACGGATTTAAGGAATTTGTGTGAAGGAAACCCTTAGAGAAAAAAAACTTATGTCAATACCACATGTTTTTTATTATTTAACCTTTAAATTTATATTGCATTATCATTGTACATGTTTGTCTTCCTCAAGGTACCTGGTCTGAGAATAAAAATTTTCCATTCTATTCTACAAGTAAGTACATATTTTCGAGATTTTTTTTCTCTTTCTCTATATCATTTCATGTACCGTTTTTCGCATTATCTGAAAACGCTTCCCTAAAAATTTAATAAAAAATCAACCGCTCTTGGGAATTATACGACTGGAAGGGCTAATAGAGATAAGATCGTGGTAAAGTCAAGTGAGTTGCCATCTCCCCCCGAAGCGCACCTGGCTCGCCAAGCATCGCCCCTCATCCGAAACACCGCAAATCACACAATTCCGAGCATTATTTCTCTTCAAGGGGGAATTCCTCATCCTTAGCGGTTATTTATGGCTCTAGTCTAATAATAATTTGTTACCTACTTCTAAAGAGCATGGGTTGAAGATGATGCTGTAATATCCATTCTTATGAAATGGTTTATACTTTATTATTTTATTTTAACCATCTTCAATAATAGGATATCATAGGCATTGAGAAAACTGATTGAGATAACTACGAATCAAAAGCTACTAACTTAAATTTACCAAGGAATTAGAAAAAAATTATTCCTTAAATTATTTAGATATAACTATTATCAAGAACCCAATTAACAAAACCCTTTCAACAAAATGGTTTAAAAAAGAATTTACTTCAAACAGATTATTAAACTATTATTCAAACCACCCAAAACACCAAATTAATAACATTGCCCAAAGCATAATAAATAGGTCCATAAAATCGACAGACCTAACGCACTTAAAAGAAACTAAGAATACAATTTTTGAAATTCTCTTACGCTTTCCCTATAAAACTAATCAACAAATTTTTGCATAAACAAATAAATTTAATTAAAAATACAAAAGATAATAATTTACCAAAAAATATGAAAACATCTTGTACTAATTAAACGTTCCAAAATTCATTATTGAATACTTTAAAACAAACAATCAATAATGGAAGCACCCAAAATATAAAACCTGCTCAGACTAGAATTACAAAGTATTTTCAAAAAGAAATAGATAATGCAGATCCTTTAACAAATAGTACCACAGCTCAATATTTAATAGAACCAATTTTTTCAGATTTAGAAAAGAATAAAATAAGTTATAAAAGCCTAACCTAAATAAAAAACTTTTCAGAAAGGATTAGTCCATCTTTTAAAAATTATGATAATTCGGAAACAAAATTAGCTTACAAAACCAGAAATCCGATCAAAAACATAATTAATAGTCAAAAAGATAAAATACCCCTATTGGATAACAAAAACGTAGTAAATGACATCAGCTGTAATAACTGCAACAAACATTATAGAAGAAGGTCCAGAGGAAGACCCCTACGTACCTGGGAAGATGGTATTAAGGAAAGCTACGCAAAGAGAAGTCTGCAATGGAATAGAAGGAGAGAAATGGTAGAGGGTCGTACGGTGTGGTCTAGGCCATACAGAAAGGAACCTCACACTGCACAACGGTAGAGAGGAACGACTATGATGATTTACATTTTTATGAGGAATCTATGCTTGCTTTTTGCTGACAGTTTTGGAACAAGTCTTTTTGTTTTTGTTTTTAGATTTGTTGACAGATTTGTTATTGTTGTTTTTTTTTTTGCAGATTTTTGACTTGTAACTTTTTTAGCTCTAAGATTAAGAGTAGGAGGTAGGAGAGTAGAGAGTAGAAATGTAGTTGTTAGTTATAGTATGTAAGAGAGTAGTCTCTAAGTCAGATGTAGTGTTTAGTCCATACGTAATAATGATAATCAATAGCAGTAAGTCACCTAGCTAGTTCATAAGTCCTCCGTCGTAAACCAACGACTTCCTGCTCTCCTGTATCGTTTAATAACATCCCACGAATTCCTGTAGAAAAGGTCTGGTACTTAGGACTACAACTTGACAAACGCTTAACTTGAAATCCTCATACTAGACTGAAATGACAAGAAACAGCTCGCCGTTTAAGGCTACTTCAACATTTACTAGACAAACGCTCTAAGCTCCCAATTAATTACAAAAGACACATATACCTGACAATCATTAGACCCATCTGGACTTACGGAATAGAGCTTTGGGGCTCCACTAAGCCATCGAATTCCTCTCATATTCAATCCTTATAATCCAAAATCCTTCGTAAAATCCTCAATGCTCCTTACTTTGTTCCGAACAAAGTAATCCGTAATGACCTTAATGTCCCGCTGATTGCTGATTTGGCCCGAATCCGATATCAATATTTTCATGACAAACCTCATTTCCACTCAAACCCACTAGTTTCTAACCTCGCAACCTCTTCAATTCCTGATTATTCTCCGACGCGTCTGAAAAGATGGCCTCGTGTCCTTCTAAGATGAACTTATTTTTTTAGTACTACCACTGGGTAGTATCTCTACTTGTCTTTGTCTCTGGACATGATTTATCTTTCATTATATTTACTTGATGTATTCTGTATACAGTTGTAAATTTCAATAAATACATTAAAAAAATAAAAAGTTCATAGAAATATATTCTTTAATATATCTTTTTTTTTTTTTATTTATTTAATTCAATGATATTTACAACTATAATGGTATTATATCAAGTAAATGTGCAAAAATGTAGAATATGACATGAAAACACTTGTGGAGAAACTACCCATCGATAGCACTCCAATAAAGTTCTATAGTAGATGATCTCGAGGCCATCTTCTTTTCAGGCGCCTCGGAGGGAATATATCTTGTATATCATATTATATCTTGTATATCAAATTATATCTGTGAATACCTCAATGAATATATATTTCTTTTGGTCCACTGTTTGATAACTCAGAACTCCTTAAACGAAAATTGAACAATAGAAAATAAAGTAGTTATTCTAATTTCAAATTTTCACATGAACGTATAATTAAAATATCCAACGTAATGTATAGGCAATATCGAGACACTGATCGGTTGTTTATGTAAGTATTGCCGTTAAGCCAAAATATATATTATATTAAATCTTACACATATAATATATTATATGTGTACGATTTAGACAGGCACAAAGTCTTCAAACGATCGAAAGAAAGCACTCCGACGAATCTTGGGATCCATTAAATGATTTTTTCTTATTTCACACTAACGAACAAATAATAATATTCATTTAAGAGATCATACAAATGCCATTTGGCACATATTATATTTCCGATCTTCTTTTGAAAACATGCCCTAAGAGATTCTCGTGGAAGCGTGTATAGGAGATACCTCCCATTGAAGGCACACCTAGTGTGGTTCATCTCTCTGTAATAGATCCGTGCTCCAGAGACGTTTCAGTGCCCTTGTCGAATTCTGTGGCAATGTGTTTGTCATTAATTTTTGAACCAGTAAGTTTGGGTGTCCAGCGAGTGAGTCATGAAATTGTTTGAAACAAACAAATACACGAATAGAACGACTTGGCTTGCTTATTTTTAATTATAATTTAATATATTCCTACTATTTTTATTATAACACAATTTTGTGATATCATGTATACAATTAGGAGTGGAGTAGCTCAGTATATGGAGCGCTGAGTTGCTGGGCTGAAGGTCCTGGGTTCAAATCCGGTTGTGGCAGATAATACTTTAAATATGTTCAAAGCTGAGGATAGACTCTCCTGGGGCTCAGTCAGCGTCTATAAAGAAGGCACTATTAATTCGGGGAAAACTAATGGTTTTGCGTGGTCTCGGACGGGTCACTTCCTTGCATAACCGTTGACATAGAACCACGAATTAACTAACGTAGCAGTGAATCAGTAATCATTATAATTGCTGAATATAAAGATTGTCTAGAACCCAAATCCACGTGCCTGATATGATGGAACTTAATAATTCAAAATCACCACCATTATGGTGAAAATTGTGTGAAAAAATGAAGGAAATTGTGTGCAGTAAATAGGCCCTTATTGTTAGAGTGATAAAAAAATCAAAACATTTATTATAACTAATCTATCTTTCACAGTCGGATTTGAACCCAGGATCTTCACCATAGCAACTAAGCGCTCTACCACAGAGCTACCCCGTTCTCCACATCGCAGATTATCAATTACTTACTTCAATAAATGTGTTGATACTACCGAAGTATCTAACCAACTCAGAATCCGACCATTATTCAGATACCCAAAGCTGTAACTATTAACGATGGGTTGAATGGTAGTCTCAGCGTCAGTTATTAAAATGGACGTGCCGTTCCGTAGAGACATCATGTTTGCCCTGGTGGATGCTTACCATCCTCAAGGAGCTCTGACACGGTCCTGTCGCCTCCACGAGATATGAACAGTGGATGCAAAAGGAAAAAAGAATAAAAAAACCTCCTCTAAAATATGCGGGCCGGTGCGGCGCGACCGAATCGATGAATCTGTTATGAGTTCTTTTGTTTCGTAGCTTCCTCAAGTCTCGCCACTGTTCCTGTTCCTTCTCTGCTACAGTATATAGAATGGAGTGAGTAATAAAAAAGAAGATCTGTACCACTACAAACTGAAGAATCTGGGGTTCAGTACATGATAGAGACTGTACTGTTTTGGGTACCCACTTTTCAGAGGCTGTGTGAGCCCCAGGAGGGTCCTAGATCCTGGAGGATCCATCTCCGGCTGCTAATAGATTAAATAAAAGTCTTGCCAGCAGCTGGATTTGAACCCAGGATATTCGGCTTGGCACCTCATCGCTCTACCACTGAGTCTTCCGCTCCCTGGAGTGAGTTCTAGCAATGATCAATTGATTTATAACAACTAAAAATTACATTGCCATGACATATTTACTGACTATATATCTTAATTATCATGTCTTAGAATTACTATTTCCACTCCACCGCGTTTTGTTGGTTTTATAATTCTGTTACAGAAATCTATTATTAATGAAATGTATAGTGTATTCTAACGATTAAGATAACTTGGTTGTCGTTAACTTCAGTGTAAATAATTGCTAATTAGATACCATATAGAGTCTCTGTAGCCTAAGGTGTGCACTGAAAAATTAGGATGAATACTTCTGTTATATATTGTAATGTCTGTTTGTTTCTATCTCAATCATTCCGTTATAGAATTATGTCATGTTTAATATTTTCTTTATGAATTTTGAACAGAAGGTAATTATAAATGAAATGTAATCGAACAGGTAGATATATACAGTGTATTGTGGCATTTATGGCTACATGATTGTCGGTGGAAATAGTTCCTGATTTGAACTCTATTGTCTAAAGTGTGGAATTAAAAAACAATAAATATTTAAAAAATAATTTTTTTAATAATTATTTTTCAGTATTCCAGTTCTAGAATCAATATTTAAACTCCATTGCTTATGGTTTTAGTAATTTGACAATATAAGTTAATTAAGTATCTACTTTATAGAGGCTGGGTGAGCCCCAGTTGGGTCTACAGACCTCCCAGGATGCACCTCCGGCTGTTATAAGATTAAATAAATTATTTGTCACAGCTGGATTTTTACCCGGGACGCTGGGACTCAGCGCTCATTATTAATGAGTGTGTAAAAATTAATCACTTCTTATTTGAATATTTAACTTCATCATATAAAATGGCTAAGCACAAGAATAATTCAATAGAGCCTGCAGTAATTTTTGATACGATCCATTGGCTGCGGATCACCGTGCAAGCTTTACATCCCCAAAAACAATGGCTTCCCTCCAGCCAACAATGGACCACTCCTCCACATTGACCCTCTGACTGATAAGTCACCGTTGTTATTGCCCCGAAGAAGGGCATTGTGCTCCCGTGCTGCACTTCCGTACCTGGTGGGAACTACCTCCCTCTAATTACCGAGTCGAAGAAAGGGCACCCCGTGGTCTCACGATCTGTCAGCGCTACTTGCGAAATTACACATTTCGAAATATGTTTACTACCGTGTTATAATTACGATCCGGAAGATGGTTAGTTCTTAAGGGTGCGGCGGAAGTCGATCGAGATCTATTATTAGCGCACAAAGGCAGCGGAGGTAATCGTCTCTAATATTTGGTTGTGACTTGCGACAATTGTTGCTGTTGATTTGGTTAGGTGAGATGACAATGAGTTGGAAATTGGTTGGTACAGTTTCACACGGGATGTAGCGATTCGAATGACGTGACATCACTGAGACATAATTAAATTTTTGTTGATTATAGTTCTAGTTCTTGTTTAGTTGATTTGGAGAGTTCAAGTGACACTATTGCTAACCTAACTAAACCTTGGAGAACTTAGGATCGAGAACTTATTCAATGCTAAGGACCACTGGCATTTTCTTGTGATGAATGAATGAATCAAATGAATTTTTACTCCTTTAGAAAAATCCTAGGGCCACCGGCCGGGCTGCAAATCGCCGATCTAGGACGTAGTAGATTGTCATACTAACCATTACACCAATCTGGAATATTTGTAAGTAGGATACTCAATCAATCTGTTCGTTGTATAGCATATGTCCACATGGTTATATACATTCATATATTTTATTGATATCGACTATGATATATGAAATAGTTTGAGTGCAGTCAGTGTTTATTTTATTCTGAAAGACAAAACTGGGGGAGTAATTCGCTTTTCGAAATTTACGAACTCAAGAAAAAAATACTTTTTAGCTAATCAGTTCCTGGAAACTGGATTAAAACAGTAAGATCGTGGTTCAGATTTATTATGACTTTGTATTTCTTGTAACTATCGATTAAAATAATTGTATGTTGAGAACAATCAAGGAGTTGATCCCTACCATCCGAAATTTTCCAATTAAGTAGCTATTACTTCTATAAACAATAAACTCCTGCTGTGTCCGTTGACATCGGACCGGGCACTCCAAGGGCCAGCAGACAGCCTTGACGGAGCCTGAAGAAGCGCTGAAGACCATGACGTTCCAATGCTCACGGCTTGTCTTTTACGATGGGAAGGTGCGCCTTCCGAAACCCTATCAGAATGTGGAAGGCGCTGCATTGCTGAGCTTACTCTGATGAATAGTTTTCAAACCGCAAGATTTTGAAAAGTAATGATGTATGCTTTGTATTTTATGATATATAAATTCCAAGACGAAATGTAAAGAACAATTGGAAATAATTGTTACTTTTATGGAATGTAGTGGTATAGGTATTTTTAATTATTTTTATATCCCACTACAAGCATCCCTTTAAACCTCCTAGTGATAGTTATGTCGTTAAACTTTTTTTGGGGAACACATGGAAAAGGATTTTTTTGTAGGAAACAAATAATAATAATAGCGTTTGATTCCGCGTTGTTTTTTTAAAAAACATATAGACTAATAATTATAATCAGTAATAAAAGTGCAACATATTTTTTGCTAAACAAATATCTTGAAAATAAATGTTGTTTTCTAGATAATTCATTTTGGATTTTATATTTTAAATAGCCTCAAGGTAGTATCCTTGGCCCAATCCTTTGTACAGTTTATACACCTGGCATCCCAACTCATCCTAATACTATCCTTACCACGTATGCTGATGATACATGTGTATTATCAGTCAACACCAATCCAATTATTGCATCCCAAAGCCTCCAATCCCATATCACTGATCTTGAAGAATGGTGTCAAAACTGGAGAATTAAAATAAACTCTCAAAAATCGCATCAAATCATTTTTACCTTACGTCCTTTAATAATATCCCACTGGTGCCTGTAGAACAGACCCGATAATTATGGTTGTATCTCGACAAACGATTGACCTGGAATCCTCATACTAGACTGAAAAGACGAGAAACCGCTCGACGTTTCAGGCTACTTCAACACTTACTAGACAAACGCTCTAAGCTCCCAATTAACTACAAAAGACTCATCGACATGACCATCATACGACCTATTTGGACTTACGGAGTAGAGCTTTGGGGCTCCACTAAGCCATCGAATTCCTCTTGTATCCAATCCCTACAATCTAAAATCCTTCTTAAAATCCTCAATGCTCCTTATTTTGTTAAGAATAAAGTTGTCCATAACGACCTTAATGTCCCATTTGTTGCTGATTTGGCCCGAACCCGGTATCTATCCTTTCATAACAAACTTCATTCCCACTCAAACCCTCTAGTTTCAAACCTAGCTTGCTCTTCAATTCCCGATAATCCTCCGAGGCGTCTGAAAAGATGATGGCCACGTGAATTTCTTAGTCGAACTGGTGATATTTTAAGTATAGGTACTTTTTTATTATGGTAGGATGATATTGATATGATGAGTGATTTTTTAGTTATTGAATAGTTAAGGTCACATTAACAAACCAATGCTTTTTTCTCTGTTTAGATTTTTTCTTGCTCAACTTCGTATTGCATGGATTAAATTATTGAATTATATTTTCTTTCAAAAATTATACCTTTTGAAAATCAAAAAGATGTATTTTTTTTTCAGCATTCTGTAGACGTTAGTGTCTGCAAAATAAGTTTTGGGTGTTATTAAAAGTTGTATCCAACTGCATGATGTTCCCCATTCCCGCAATTTAGTTACTGTTTTCAACTAACGGGATAAATCAATCATTTGGAAGTAAAATTACTTAATAAGATTTATTTAATGGTTAATTCTATTTATTTATTATTGGAATTTTTCCGTATAAAAATGTGAGAAAAAAATGTTGGAATTTAAATTTTAATGTACATAGGAATAAGAATTTATTATTATAATTTCACTCGTCAAGTATACCACATCTGCCTTGAAACTTTCATGAGATATTAATGTTGTAAAAACTCAACGATTATTTTATGAATAAAAAAGCTTGATAATAATGTCTAAAAATGCCTACTAATATTTTTAGCAGTGATTTGCAATTCAATTTTCTAAATATGCCTACGTTTCTCATTATGACACCCTCCTTTCGAATTTACTGTACCTGGACAAGAGAGACTAAGTATTAAAACTACACATTGCTTAATGATAATCAAACTGAAATTTAAAAGTTATATCACTGTATCTTTGATGATCTTAGTGAAACTTGACGGTGTAAAATTTTTCCATTCGTCCTGAAGGAACTATTCATATCTCGGCATTCTCTACGAGGAAGGAACACATGATTCCGGCATCCGTTCGGCAACTCGGCGGTTTTCTCAAGGTGTCCCCGTGGTCCGGGGTATCTCGCGGTGCGGGCTAATTAGGAAGTAGCTGGGCATTGCTCCGATAAGAAGAAGATAAGGAAATTAAGGAGTTACCGCAGCGCTATCGTCGCGAACAGAGAGCGCGGTCTTCCACTCGAAGGAAGGAACCAGATTGCGGAGAAGAGATAGCGCGGAGGAAGAGCCCCCTCTTAAGACACGATAGCCGCGCCTTTATCACCGTCAATATTCGGCAAGGCGTGGGACTTCTTAGCCGCCCACGCAGGGGCAGGGTCTTCGAGGCCATCTCCGAGCTTCCTCCGTCTTGAGGTAGGTCTCGCGGGTCTTCTCCGCAGTCCTCTACCCCCCAATGAACATAAATGCATCTTATTTAAAAGTACCTATCGTGATTGGGTTCGGATGAGGAAGTCTTAGAGGCCTTTCAATATTTTCAATAGAATGGAAGGTTTATTATTGAAGGTAAGGTTGGATTACCTTTTGCGTAACATAGAATCAACGTTTGTTCAATGAGGATTCAATGTGGAAGACTCCTAATACTGTTCACAACTAACACTATTGACTTATCAAAACAATCCCAAAAAATGAAAAAAAAAAAAAAATACACAGATCAATTTTGAAGAAGTAAACGTGCAGAAAAGACAGAAATGATAAACATATATCAAATACTAGGAATCTGCTCACATATAAAAATAAGTTCATAGCTTTTGCATTGTTTTATACCGTACATATTCAGTGTTAACAACCGATCTAAATATAATGGAAGAATTACCTTTTTCCTGGCATTGAATTAACATTCATTCTATAGGGATTCAATGTGGAAGACAAATAGCACTGTTGACAAAACAAGAAATATCGGATCCGACCCTGCCCCCCCCTAAAAAAAAAAAAAAAAAAAAAAAATACACAGTTCTATGCTGAAGAAGTAGAAGTACAGAAAATTAGGAAAAGATTCAAATATCTTAAAATACTAGGAGTCTATTTGTATCTAAAAATAAGTTCAAAACATTAACATTGTCTTAATGCCACAGATATATTCAGTGTTAAAACGGATCTAGATCGAAATGATCTGGCAATGATAAGTTAATGTTAAATTAATATTGACATGTTAGATTAAATTAATTAATGTTATATTTAAAAATTTTATCCAGGTACTAAAAGGTGAGGCAAAAATTATGGTGCTTAGTGGTCACTGAGTTTTCGAGCCGAAGGTACTAGGTTCTGATTCGGCTGTGGTAGGTAATTATTAATCAGTTAACAGCCGGCGAAGCATCTTGTAGAGTCTGGAGAAATTCCAGGGCCTCTATAAAGTGAGTACCATTAAATGGGGAAAAACTGGTGAATTAGCATGGTCTAGTAGGAGTCACCCCCGTACAGATCCGTTGTCCTTGAAATAGTACAGTCTCTATTACGTACTGAAGCCAAGAACCTTCATGGTTGTAGTGATATAGGTTATTAAAATGAACGTAGCTTCGACTACTAAATGAAATAATAAAAATAATTTTAAATGGTATGGATTTATGTTACAAAGGATCGTGGGTATTCTGGTGAAGTAAATTACAGTCCATGTTATTTTAATTGAGTTATCATGTCTTCACCTTAGAAATCACTTGGGCTTCAAAGAAAGTCTGAAGTTATATTCAATATGATTTTATGATTGTGAATTTTTGTAAATTTGAAAAATACTATCAGCAACAAGTAATATCTGATAAAGAGTAACATTAATAATGATATGACGTATAATTTGTTGCCAAGATGATTTTTTCTATTCATTTTTTTACTGAAAAATATCTACAGCCCCGGTGAATAAGTTGTTTAGTCTAATTTTCTCCAAAATGAGTTTCTTGTACTTAAGTAAGCGGAATCGAGTTATTATCGTAGTAATAAGCGGCTTAGTAAGGGATTGGCTTGTAAAAGAGTTATTGATAATATTACAATACAATTGAAAGCCAGGTTATTTTTTTATTCTATTATGAAATAATAACAACAGAATTCTAATATTATTTTTTAAGCGTAGTATATACAGCATTATTTAGTGAAGTTTTCAACACAATGAGGGTTTCAACTTTACGTCCAGTATGGATACTTGTATGAGATTATAGTTCGACAAATAATTGAAAAAAAAATGATGTAAGATATAATGAAAAAAATGCGATTTGTAAATAAAAGAAATAAAAAAAATTACAAATTGGTGGGTGATTACTTTAGAGTTCTTGTTTGCGGAATATGGACTACGATAGAGATCCCCTTCGTGCAAGGAGGGTACGGTAACATCTTAATTCAGGCCGGGGATGATGAAGCGGTTCCCTTCCGCATCATTTGAATGGAGGAGGAAGCCTGGGCAATTACAGCAAGTGTCTGCTGCAAGAAGCAATCAGTTACTAATAACTGGAGGAGAGGGAAGCGCCAAGCCAAGTTATTATAACTACTTCGGCAACAGGCCCTCCCATACATCATTAGCTTCAAGTCTCAGGTCCTCTTCTTGGCGTCTTGTTTGTGTATAAATATATATATAAACACGCACATATACTGTGTGGCTGTTTCAGATACGACAGACAACCAATTAAATTGCTAAAAAACATAATAATCAAACGAGGAACTTGGCCAGAGACAGAACACTTAATTTTCTCTAAATTTAAAACAGACTAGCATTCATAAAATACATTTTGATCAATTCCACAATCGAAGAAGGGAAATTGACTAGTTCATAGTTTTTCATGTTATTTATTGTAATTTTTGTGTATAATTTTTTAAAATTAATTTCTGTCTTTGCACTTGATATTCTATGTTTATAACTTATTCAATATTGTTTTTAGTATAGAAATTATTTTATGAAAACCTTCTTGCTGTGCCTAAAATATTAATTTTATTTCATGTTTTATTTATTTTTATATTTGTTAAATTTCACAATTATTTATTTTTTATTTTATCTTATTATTTATTATTACAAATTTAATGCTAATTTTATTCTAAAATGTAAATTACCAATACAGTCCAATTGCAAGTTTTTCTTTTCTTTTATTGTTAACTTAAAAATGTATTCTAATGTATTTCGAGAAACTGATCTGTAAATAAAAAAATCACTTGTAATAACATGTAATATGCTTATTTAAGCATTGTGCATGTCCTAATATTAATAAACGGTCTCTCCAAGAGGTTACCTGGGGGGGGGGAAATGTATATATATTACTTATATATATTTTTAGAGAGACAGAGAGAAATAATCGGCTCAGTTTGTAGAGCAGCTGAGTTGCTATAATGAAGGTCCCGGTTCCAAAACAGCCTGAGTCAAAAACATTATTTAATCGGTTAATGTCCCCAGATTGACACTCTGGGGCCTGCAGACCCTCCGGGGGCTCACCCAGCTTCTATACTGTGGTTATACTTATTTGGAGAAAAATTTGACGGTTGAGCATGATCTTGAACATATCACTTCCCTGGACAAACATTGTTCCAGAACCAGTATAGTCTCTGTCATGTATTGAGCGTTATAATATTTTTTTTCTCCCTATATTTAAACATTAATATATTTATTTTATTTTATTTTTTATTAATTTTTAAATATTTTATTTTGGAGAGAAAAGATTTGTCCAGAGCCGGGATTCGAACCCGGGTCCTCCCCTGTATATTGTTTACAATGCAAAATTGCGAGAACACGGGGATATGGGATCAGTGAAGAGAATGGATTTGTCTGACTGTGGTTCCAGTCAGACTAGCCAGTTGGGAGAGCACCACGACGGACACGTGGGAGACCCGGGTTCAAATCCTCGCCCTGGACAAATATATTATCTTCAAAATAAAATATTTAAAAATCATAACGATTAATAAACAAATAAAATGAAATAAATTATAAATAATACAAGGACGTAATTCAACAAGATCCCAATTAAAGTAATGTTCAATGAACATTCTTCCTCTCGTATACATCGCAAAATCACGAGAAAACGAGGATATGGGATCGGTAAAGAGAATGGATTTGTCTGACATTGGTACGAGCCAATCCATCTTGGACAAATCTTTTCTCTTCAAAATAAAATATTTAAAAATTACTATATTAACTTTTGGTTTATCCATTCAATAAATATAAACATTTTTAAGGGGTATTGCGTTTTAAAAAATGGTTTTCTCCTAATTTTTAATACTCGGATAGAATTAATTAATGCCCTTATTAACTTAACATTGCACGTACATATCATCTATATCATGTGCTGAACCAAAGACCCTTCATGCGTTGTAGTGCTACAGGGTTTTTTCAATGTACATTATTTATACGACTTGTATTTAATTTTTAAGTGTATATATATCTCAACAAAAATTGAAATCCTCATCAAAATCATATGTATGATTTTCAAATAGGTTTAAATAATTATGTGTAAAGAAAAAAAAGATCATAATATACTTTTTTATTACCAAAGGTAATGTATAAATAAAAAAATAAAAAAGTGGTATTAGATAATTAAGTGAACATACCGTTGTGGTAATTCCTGTTTACTGCTTACCTGTTTAACGGAAAGCATGAAAAGGATAAAAAAAAAACTCGTAGCCGAGTAGATGTCGATAAAGGGTTGTTAACAAGCAAAAAATGGGAGGGAGGGAGATCCATATTGTAAAATAATTTTAATGAGACAGATTATATTTTTTTCATACTGGTCATTCGGTCGGATCTAATTTAGTTTAAATATATTTTGACCACCTTCAAGTTAGTTCCCACACTATTTTGAAAACTACGCTACATAATGCTACTAAATAACGCTAAGCCAAAACTAATATGCTTATACTAAAAAAAATAATATTGCAATGGCTTCATATTTATTTTGTAATTGAATAGTTAAAGAAATATGTACTGCAATTGTTTTATAATTACTTTGTTATGAACAGTTAAAAAAAAATATTGAAAAAGTTTAATTATTATTTTTTTAATTAAACAAAAGAATATGCTCTTGTAACAACCAGTGAACGTGAGGTATAAATAATTGAAATATTTACGCATTCACTGATATATATATCATCATTATAATTTTAAAGAGTAATAAAAAAGTATAAAATGTAGAGCACGCATAGGCAATTCTCTATTCGAAATGTTCAATTTTAGTTTCCATCGAAATTACCTTTGTTTTCATATAATTTAGATTTTAATAAATAATTCTAACCACCTTCAAGTTAGTTCCCTCGACATGTAATCGTTGAAAAAATGTCGAAGCTGCTTTATAATTATTTTTATCTTTAATAGTGAAATAAAATTAATCCCTAAATAATTATTACGATTTTGAAGATTAATTTTAAAAAAATGGTGGGCATATCGGATTACATTCACATACTTTGCTACTTCATAAAAATTTTGAAAGCTAAACTTTATTTACAGTGGAAATATTTTGATTATATTAAATAATAAAAAATTACAAATCACTTTCGTATATATTTCTTTTGGTTAGATTGTATATATTTTTTTTATTTTTTCAATGGTATATTATAAATAATTTAGAATTTTTTTTTCAAGCGGTGTAAATATTTTTCGTTATTCAAATTATTTTAAATATATCCATTTTTATTATGTTGTAAGTCGTTTTATTAAGGGGCATTTAGTTTTTTCCATTAAAAAAATTAAAGGAAGATTAAAGGAGATACTTTCAATTTTCATTCAGAATATGATCTACCTGCAATTAAAGAACATTTATGAGTTCATTAATATAACTTGTTTAATACAAATGGGAGAGGAGTGGCTCAGTGGTAGAGTACTGAGTTACCATGCCGGAAATCCTGGTTCAATTCCCGCTGCAGGCCATGATTTTTATTTAGTCTGTTTGCAGCGGGAGATGGATCATATAGGATCTAGGACCCTCCTGGGGCCCACCCAGCCTCTATAAAATATTATAAAAATAGGGTACCCAAAATAAGGGGGAAAAATCTGGCGGTCGAGCGTGACCTAGGACAAGTCACCTCCTTGCAGAACCGTTGTCCATGAAACAGTACAGTCTCTACCATGTACTGAACCCCAGACCCTTCATGGGTTGTAGTGGTACAGGTTTTTTTTTTTTTTTTTATGTTTAATACAAATATTTCCAGTTACTTTCCGTAAGTCGATTGTATCTAAGAAGTGTCTGTGATATTTTTGGTATATAGATACCCTAAATACCTAATTTAATTTTCTTACAAGATTTCGATTTTTAGATAGACCATAAATAAAAAACCCACTCATAATTTTGGGGCATTTGGTCTTAAAACGTGTATTACATGCTCTTATTCTATAATCAAAGATGATTCATGTTCTTCTTGAGATTTATTAATTATTATTATTTATATAATATAAAGGACATAAAGAATGTCTCTTTCGTATTCATTTTTACATAATTGACATTATTCCTTTATGTGTGTGTGTATTGTGATTATTCAAACTGGGCCGTTTTCTTTATAAATACTATGCACCCTCGTAAAATCCTAAAACTCATCCGGAGAGACAAAGTCTCCCATAGAAATACAGACCTCAACAAAGACTCATCCAAAGACGAGGGATATGAAAAAATCACAACTGAAAACTGACAAGGGACCCACCGGACTAGTTGACAAGAGACTCCGTAACGTAAATAGGTGACAGTCACCCACAAAGAGTCGAGACAAAGACTATTCCCATATCGTGGAGGATATTTGCATCCTTGTAACAATATGACTTATTAGCCTGTCTTTGTCAGGTTCTCCCCAGCGCTTCCAGAACCAACCCTTCCTCCAGGCCGCTTTCTCCCTCCTGTGGTCTGGTTTTTTTTGTTTAGGTAGTTGGGAGATTATAATCGGATCTCCACTGTTTGTGTTTGTAGCTGACATATCATTTGTTGGATTGAGATTAACACCTCTTAGCTTACTTTGGATAAACAAAATTTAATTAATTTAACAAGAACGAATGAAACAAGGTACCATAGTGAGTTGAGTCAGACCATTTCACACCACTCTTAGCTAAAATATGAGTATAATTATGTTTATTGGAGTATATTAAGATGTTTGGACTAGTTTTATTTTATTTATTTGTATTAATGGCTAGTTGCTGACTCTTGCCACGGCTTCTAATCACTTAATTTATACTCGCACTTTTTTTAATTTGTTTGCGGCTAAAGAAAATGTGGCTCCAATGTACTTTTCCTTCGGGAAAGAGGAAACTAGCCACACTAGAGTGACCGCCGTACAGGAGGCTAAGGAGTTAAGATAGAAATTAGGAAAATTCAAAGAGTATCAGCTGTGTACATATCGATATTAATGTAACAACGCCTTCTTGCAGCAACTTTATCACCTTTGGTGTAGCGGTTTCAAGAACACTGTGTACAGGCTGTAGTACTATGCCCTTGATCGTAGGTTCGGAACAGTTGGCCTTAGTATTTTTTTCAGGAAATAAAATATTTTTAATTATGTCCTCCTTCAGAGAGATCGTAAGACGGTGAACTCTAGCCTATGCGATGTAAATTAACTTGTTAATGATCCCTTTACTAGTTTTACCAGGATAGACAAAATTTAGGACTCATAAAGTAATGAAATAAATAAACGAATAATTACAGCATTGTGTTATTCTGCTGGGATTCATAACATCACTCAGCCACAAATGCCCTACATTTTATTTCATAGCTTTACAAAAATGGTAGGGTGAATAAAAAATAAAATCACTTAAATTAACAGTGAATATATTATAAAATTGCACCTAGCAGTTCCCAAAAGTTAGATTTCAAGAATCACCAAATGATTATATTCTCCATTTGGGAGTTGCTGTCAATACTACAGGCCGTCAAGGGATCTTCACCTGGTCCAGACAACATTCACTATGCTATGTTACAACATCTCCCTGAAATCACCTTGGGCTGGCTCTTGGACTTATACAACCCTATCTGGATTAGTGGTAACTTCCCTACCGACTGGAGGCAATCTATTTTCATCCCAATTTTGAAGTCAGGACAAGACAAACGCTATCCAGCAAGCTACCGACCAATATATTTAACCAGCTGTCTGTGTAAGGTTTTGGAACGAATGGTAAACAAAAGACACATGGATCCTAGAAAAATGCCAGTTCATCCAAAATTTCCAATGTGGGTTCCGCAAAAGAAGATCGATGATTCAATAGATCATTTGATTCAAATGGAAACAGGATTACAATATGCATTTGTCCAAGAAGAGCAAGCAGTTGTAGTTTATTTTCACATGCAAAAAGCCTTTGATTAGAAAATTAAAACCCTATCTTATCAAAACTACATTCACTAGGATTTAGAGGTAGTTTTCCTAAATTCATCCAAGAATTCCTATCTCCTCGTTTCTTCCAGGTCCTTATAGGAACATCATCATCCAAGCAATATGAAAAGGTAAGTGGTGTGTCGCAAGGATCTGTGTTAAGTACAACTCTATTCGCTCTATCTGTCAGTGAATTAGGCAAAATCTGCCACGAGGAAACAAAGTTATGCTTTACGTTGAAGATCTTGCTATACTTTGTAGAGCAAAATACATCCTGACTATTAAGGAGAAACTACAAGATTTGCTAAATAGAATTAATGATTGGTCTGGATCATCAGGAGTACGTTTCTCTACAGAAAAAACAAAGTGTATTCACTTTTGTAGAAAACGGAATACACCTAAATCACCGTATTTAAACCATTTTCTTTATAAGATATTTCTTATATACTGGACTCAATCTTCTTGATTTATATAATTTAATAATGAAGAAAAATCCACATTCCAGTCAAAAATTGTTATTAAAAATTAACAAATGATTCAAAAAACGTTTCGACACTTATTTGTCATTCTCAATTTAAGTAATTCCTCGTACAACTTCCATTAAAATTTACAAGTTCAAATCATAACTTGAGGTCAAACAATTTAAAAGTCAAAAAGTCAAAATATATATAAAATCCTGGAACTTAACTATCTTCCATGGTCAAATATAATAGGTATAATAATAGTTACCTATTATATTTGACCATGGAAGATAGTTAAGTTCCAGGATTTTATATATATTTTGACTTTTAAATTGTTTGACCTCAAGTTATGATTTGGACTTGTAAATTTTAATGGAAGTTGTATGAGGAATTACTTAAATTGAGAATGAAAAATAAGTGTCGAAACGTTTTTTTAATCATTTGTTAATTTTTAATAACAATTTTTGGCTGAAATGTGGTCTTTTCTTCATTATTAAATTATATAAATCGTATTTATACCTTGGAGAAGTCAAATTACAACATGCCAACATATGCAAGTTTCTACTATTGTTTTTCGATAGGCGACTGTCCTGGGAATATCAAATCAATTCACTGAAAGAAAGATGTCAAACAAAGCTTAAGATCCTGAGAGCACTTAGCGGAACAAACTAGTGGGGGGACAGAGCCTCAATGGTAAAGATATATCAAGCTTTAGTCTGTTCCAAAATAGATTATGGAGCTTTTGTTTACGGCTCTGCTAAAAATACTTTAGCTAAGCTTGATTCAGTGCACCACCAAGGAATACGTAATGCATCGGGAGCGTTCAGAACAAGACCAACACAAAGTCTATGCATCGAATCCGGCTTACCACCCTTACTGTTCAAGATAAAAAAACTCGCCATCAACTATATGACAAAGTTATATTCACAAGCCACACACATCCTGCTATCAAGTACATTTTTCAACCCAAATTTTCTTCCAAATTTAAACAAAAAATTATCACCACACTAATTAAATTGAAGCATATTAAAATTGATGTCAAACCATGGAGCAGCTCCTGTCGTAGCACCCGAAGAGAGGAAGTGGTCCTTTCTTAACGACGAGTCATTGCTGACATTAGATTTTGCGTTATTCGCATTAACTAGCATTATTGAGGACATTCAAGGCTTACCCACGCTCACTTGATTACTAAAGAACACACGCCAACATGCGAGAAGTGCAGCGAGAGCTTGTCAATAGCCCATATCTTCGAAGGCTGTGCCTAATACAAAAGAGCGATAGATAAAATAGGACTATCTACCGATGTATCCATGACATTTGGAAATGAGGAAGAATACATTAACAAGGTCATAACATTTATATTAAAAGGAGGACTTAGCAAGAATGTCTGATGCAGTTTTTTTTTGTTGTTTTAAAAAAATAAAAATTGTCACTAAAAAATTATTATACTACTAAGGCGTTGATGACCAATCGGTTTTACTCAAATATGGAACAACCAACTATTATAAAATTACATTTCATGTTTTTAAAATCTATCTAATACTATCAATTCTAATAAAAAATTGGATTTTTTTAGTTTCCTCCCTCTTTAAGTAAAAAAATCATTGGGGATCCATATTTTTGGATTTTTAGGAAAAATATTTCATACGATCGTGTTCTTGGAAATATTTAAATAAAAAAACTCTACTTCTAAAAACCAAGTCTTTGGTTAAGTGCATGGTAGACAATGCACTGTTTCAAGGGCAACGGTTGATCAGGGGTGTGCATTGTCCCCTAATTAAGGGTACTCACTTTAAAGAGGCTCTCATAAGCCAAAGAAGGGTCTCATAATCCTATAGGACCCATCTAGGTACTTTAGGTATGGCAACTCAGCGCTCTACCTATAGAGCCACTTCGTCCTCTATATTCCTAAAAACTGAATTTATTATCACGTTATGTTCATTTTTTTCGAATTCTCCATATATTCGATTCCAATTTAAAAAATGAATTTTTTTTGTTAATTTCCACAGGTTACCAAATTTCCACTGGTTGTTCGCTTTTTAGGCAAAGTATTCCGTACGATCGTACTCTTGAACATATTTATTCTTGTTAAGTCTTGTTAATTTATTGTGATTTGAGAATGTTACTTCGTTATACATCACTTCACAATCAGGTCGCAGGACGAGGATTCGGACACGGGTGTCACTGAAGGCTATCATCAACATAAATATTTATATCCCTCCCCCTATCCCTTATATATCCCTCGAGAGCAGAAGACACTGTATCGGAAAATACAATGCGGAGGAGTCGGTAGCCGGAGTTTGTTTTTCCAAGGACCCATAACCGGCTGCTACATATCCTTTGGGGGAAGCGAAGAGGGAGCTTGTTAGGTGTCCTTTGAGCGAGTCCTGCAGGACACTAACGGATTTCCTGACCTCGCTACAAAGCATACGAACCTCCCCTAGTAGGGAATAAAAAGATTTTCTCAATTGAAAAGCCATCAGAGTCCGGCCGCACTATTATCGACTTCCTTTTGTGCCCAAAGCGGTTCACTCCCGATCCTTCCCTACGTCCGAACTTCGTATTGGAGTTGACATATTTTGACATCCTCCCCAAATAACTAGCTTGTAAATCGTTGAATTCGATTTTCAAGTTGCCAAGAGCCTTACTTATTTATTTTTAAACTTTACGGCACTGAAGAATGGGTTGTGTTTATTTTTCTTAACGACGAGTCATTGCTGACATTAAATTTATCGTATTTCGTATTAACTACCATTACTGATGACCTTCCCCAATTCCTATATATTTTTTTATTTTATCATCTCAATGAATAATTTTCCTAAAGTTAAAAATGCTACAACAGCCCTTCTTAAACGATGATAATTAATTCTTCTAGGTCTTTTACAGAATTGATTAATGGAAGCGTAGAGGAAATGTAAAATTTATAAAAATAAATACAAAATAATTCATTTTATTTATTTATTATCTATTAATTAATGCGTATTAAAAATAGAAATAAATACAAGACAATGACTGAGGTCTTCTCTTCACCCTGGCGAAGCAGAGATGTCCAGGCTAGAGCAACAGTAGTTGTACACCAACGAATATTTTATTAATGTGTATTGAATATCAATATTACCATATCCAAACCAATTATTTTTTTAAGAACTGTATCCGTAAACTACTAAGTGAAAAAATTGTCAATAAAGTCCTATTTAACAAAGATTCTAAATTAAACCTTGAAACGGTTGGGAAAATTAAATTTTACCTTATCTAAGTTAAAAAAACAATATTATCTATCCAAAACAATAATTAAAAAAAATCTGTATATTAACGGCTAAGATCCGTAGATTTTTTTATCAAAGTATTAAATGTTAATATGATTTGTATAGACGAATTTATCAATATATAAATTATTTATGTATATCACATTAAACTTTATAGTAATTTCAAGTCATTTGTCCAGATTAGATGCATCATGCATTTAAAAATTACTGCTTGAATAAGTTGCTTTATGAAATAATATCGAGTTTACTCTTAAAGCAGGGTTTGGCAACTTATGGGCCGCCAATCACTAAGTAACCCATTTGATAATTTCAAGCGACCCATTTTATAAAAACCATAGCATTCACCGATATGAAGAAGAACGTTTACAAATAAAGTTCATTCAGCTATGCAATTATTTTCTTAATAAAATACTTCTAAAACTACTGTTTTAAAATCTCGGACCCAAACGCCTCTTAGTACTCACGTTTTGATTGACTTTGACCCGTGACCAAAAAAGGTTGCCGACTCCTACCTTAAAAATAAGCTTTCTCTCGATGGGAAAATTTGCAATTAATATCTAATAATTAAAGTTAAACGCCGATATTTTAGACACTTTTTATTGTTTTGGCATCATTATTCATACATTATATTGCATAATTGAAATTAATTTCCTCAGTAACATATCTCATCTTCCTGCAATGATATATGTATATATATACCGACACGACACTTGGTCGCTAACAAGAACATGATTGGAGGAGACATGACTTAGGACCCGCTGGCATTGAGGAGAGGTCACGGTGGTTAGTACGCCTGTCAGGGTGAAGACCAGCCCTGCCATCTTCATCTGTGCATTAGCATACGTCACTAGCCACAATACACCAATTAGTGTCTGTTGTGTACACTTCTCTAGCCCTCCGTCTTCCTGGGCTCTTTGTCTTATCTACCTGGAGGACTCACCCCACGAATTAGCATAACCCGCAGTCTGGTGAGACTTCACTTGAGCATCAACTGTCGGGCGTGTCCAACGGAAAAAAAGTATCGTTCAATGGTATTTGTCGCACTTATAACCGCCAAGAGACAGTTAACAAGATTATACATATATACATTTAAATATTACAGTGCTATGGATGCATATAATATTCCGGCGAAAGTAATCGGTGATGATTATGAGGCCATAAGTGCCTCTCTTTTTATTTAATCGTTTAAAGGATAATGATGCTTTGATGAAATATAATTCGTCATAATTTGTAATTAATTTTACACGAGTCTTCCTTATTTAATTTACTAGACCTGGCTTAAAATTTCAATCAGGCAATATAGCTGACACGAGTGAAAAGTTTTCAGTATATATTGATAGCAAGCGCTGAGGACAGAGCAGTCTCTCTGGACCGCATCGCCCGAGAGTCGCTCGCACGCTAAGGGTTTAAACTTACCAAAACGTATGTCTTATCTCAGCTTATATTATTTTTCTATATTTCCGATTTGAATAAAACTTATAATAATTGAATGTAAATTATATTATCTAATGTTGATTATATTGTATTAAAACATGTTGTATTATGTTGTATTGTAAACTATTACATTACAAAGCATAACACTACATTATATTATTACGAATGGAAGCGAAATCTGGATAATCAAGTTCATATAAGTTCTACATTTTATATTATTATAATTGTTTTACCATATGTAACCGGTAATGATATGCGCTCTGGAAGATAGGTTCTTTTCTAAATAAAATGTTTTTCGCAAAATATTCTATCTCCAGCGTCTCATATCTCTTTTGGATAAGCAAACCAGCCATATGACAGCATCTGAAATAAAATTCTGAGGAGATTGATAGAGAAGACAAGAAGGGATCAGAACACTACTCCACTATCTCGATTCTTTGTTTAGTCTCTTCTCACGTTTAAGTTTATAAATTAAAATTAAACGTCAGGGATTACGTCTATCACTTGATCCCGCTAAACGGTCCCTCACCGTTTTGTATTGTATAATGTCAGCGGCCTCGTGCCGGTTTGAGTAAAAACCGCCTTCAGCGGACTCAGCCTGATATTACCGAAAGCTAACAGAAGGTTTATATTTATATAGAAGCCATAGTTTTTACGACCTATTTGTAATTGTAATTCATATAATAAAGGCGGTTCTGAAAAAAACACACAAAAAGAACAGGGATTACGAAACCTTTTATTTTATATCTCTAATGGCATTGGGGCAGATTCATCGATAGCCACTGGCTGTTTGCAGAAAAACTGTTCTATTTCCATAAGTTAATTAATAAATCTGCAATGGTTTACTAAATTTGCCTTAATTTCCGTAACGGTGTGATATCATTCCCTTTCGCTTGAAGAAAGTTAGCTATCGTTATTATCTTCTGTTAATATTTACATTGTCTATTATATAGTATTTAACTATGTGCAAAATACGAGGCTAACATTTCTTTGGAGAACTATGGTAACTCATAAAGCAACAATATTTTGAGATGTCTAAATAATTACTCAAGGACTTCACATTCCATCTCATTTGCGTGATATCAATACTTTCTTTATCGTTTTTAAAGACAGACTTCCTTCCTTCCCTAAAAGATATTCTTCAAGATGCAGTAAGTTCAGTACATATGAGATACAGTAGTAAAAAATATGTTATAGAGTATTTGATAATTTTTTTTAAATATTGTTATGAAGCATGCCAATATCACCAAAAAATAAAAAGTTTTCATTTAATTAAATAATGTAATGATGTTGTTTATTTATTTAACCTTCATATATTCATCATGAGGTTACATATTTATTCTTAAATTATAATATAGAAATGTTTAGGATATATATTATTCAACTCTTCTGTAATATTTACACATATTTACAATTATTGTAAAGGTTAATTGAAGTTGTAATATATATATATTACATTTACGAATAGAAACCCTCATTGTTTTCACTTCGTTGGATTTCATTCAGAACAGGAGAACCGATGAATGAATTTCATTTGTATTTTCTGAAAGTATTCAAAGAATAATAACTCAATTAATTCTATAATCGTAATACAATATTTTTGAATAATAAGTTCAAATGCAATGTTGTGTTTCATAGAAATAAATAAATGTGTATTGCATGGATTGAGAATAATATATTTCTAATTGGTTTATATTTTATCTAAATACTCATACTATTGTGATACAATAGTTGATTTATAAGCACCTTGATATTAAGAATAATAAGAAATTTTAATTTTTTGAAGCTATGATATGCATCCTCTTATTAACATATTTAATTAGCAACATTTCCTGAAGAATTCTAATTTTAGAATTTTCTATCTTTACTGGTTTTCCTCAATTTTTAGGTAGAAGTTAGTTTTCAACACCCGTAATCGTTTTCCCCTTCTTTACAGAGGACAGGTGAGCCCGTAGGAAGGTCTCCTAATCCATCACAATCGGTCCACTTCTGATGAGACGGTAAATGATTTGTCTGTCATAGACCTTCTCGAACCCAAAGTGGGTTAGTAGGACTTGGCTCAATTCACTGAGGTACCATAGGCCAGGAATGAAGTTATTCCATTATTCCGAGTTGAAATAAATAATGAAATACTAAATTTTTTAATTAATTAACCCTTTGGTAATTTATGATGATACATTCTGCATTATTAACAACTATTCAACCATTCTCCCCTCTTTTCACGGTATATTATATATATAAAATATTGATTAAAATGATTACGATTAATTACTATTGTTTCGATTATGCTCTGTTCCTTTTGTTAAAATATATTCTTACTACACAAGATTCATTCTTGGTATATTTTTAGACGAATATAGCAATTATAGATAGGATGACTCTATCAGAGCCAATGTGTACTCTTAGACGTCCTATTTTAATCGGTATATACATGTATTCATATATTTAATGGGACGTTCCTAGTGAAATTAATGTACTGGTAGTTATTACTAGGTAACAGTTTACCGAACAAATATCCGGCAATTATAATATATACAAAGAATTAATACAGTTTAGTAAACATAATGTGTATGACCAATATATTTTACTTGTGATCTGAATACAGTATTTTTGCAGCATCGGTGAATAAGTCGTTAAGTCAAATTTTATTCTGAGTGAATTAATGGAATTAAGCGAAGCGGAATCTTGTCAATCTCGTAGTTTTGTGGTTGGAATTTCTTTATTGGAGTCTGGACTTCTTTATTGGAGTTTCTTATATCAAAAATCATCATCTCAATTTCAAGGCAATGCCTGACTTAACTCGATGTTAACTGGGAAAACAACAAGATCCTGCTTCCCTGAGTACAAGAAAATTATTTCGGAGAATATTCGGCTTAACCACTTATTTACCGTGACTGTAGATTTATTATATCCTCATTAAAAACAAAACACAAACAACATATCGCAATGGTTGGAAGATAACATCGACGTTACATATCTATTGGCTAAGAAGAATTTCCATTGTTTACGTTGCCAGATATTTTTAAAGTTATTCTTTATACACATCCCGAAGCATCCCGTGAGCAAACGACTTTTTTTTCGGTGATAACTGACATCGCAGACGTCACCCTCATGACAGGATCAAACTCTGGAACAAACGGCAGGGTGAAAAGTTCAGAAATGTTGTCACCTCCCCTGCCTCCAACTGGATTACATATTAATGAAGATCCTGTCCCGGGCGAGTTTCACATAATCGGGAGGAGTAGGCGTTAGGACGAGTTGGAAAAAGTTTTGACGGTTGTCGAAACAAAGACCCTCCCGCTGGACATGAGGAGAAGACGATGAGGACCAGATAAGACAAAAGATCGGGGGCGCTGGGGACAATGGCGACTAATCGAGGGGTCCTGGACGGGTCCTGTCTTGTGGGAATCCTGGCGTTTATGTCAAAACACCTTCCTCAGGACGTTGATACGTTAGGAACCACCCCTTTGGATTTTGATCATCATCGCTAGGGGATGAAGGGTGGTTTTAATAATTTTTTTTTAAGAAGCCACTTTAAACATTGGGATATTGTTCAATCTGGACGAATATCCTTACGTTTCAGTGCCAGAAAATATTGCATACTTCTTCCCCGACGGCCTCTAGTTAAGCATTTTTTTTTTAAATTAAGAATTTAATTAAATATTATATTGTATATATTATTTTGTTTCTGCAAACAAACTTTTTAATTTAACGAATAGTTCATTATTGAACCGTTTCCCAAGTATTAAAGGAACCGACTAATAGTGGGAAATTATCTGCGTCGCCTAAGAGCAGGTAAAGATCGCAAGATTTGCAACTTCGGCCACGAAGGTGACCTCCCAGGTTCACAACAGTTTTGGGTTATTAAGTGATAAATAAAAAACATTATTAGGTTAACCGGTTCAGAATGAAGGAAGATAGTATTGAAATAATTATGGTGATGCAGCTTATAAATCGTTGAACCGAATGCAAAGCATCGAATGCGAAAAACCATATTTTTTCTTTTCGATTTATAATTATTGCTTTAGTAACTGATGAACGTTACAGCAAATTATTGAATCACAATTCAGTTTGTGAAGGAGAATAATGACCCTCTCGAATGACCATCAAGCAACTATCATGGTGATGTTTAAAAGCAAAGTAACGAATAAAAATTCGTTATTCTGCATTGTGAACATTGTTTATTAATTGGGGTGTTATACCTTATACCACTTTAGTGTGTTTGATCTGGTTCGCATGGTAACGAAATCAAATTCCTTTCATAGTAAAGTATATCATGTTCGTTTGTTTGGTGCAGCAATTTTTTGTAAAACCTACCAGGTCTTTCAGTTTTCCACTTAATTGGCACTAAGTAATATTTATTACTGTTTTACATTACTCTCACCATCCGGGATATCTTATTATGTTTTTGTTTATAATATCATTATTAATATTGATTTATACAAATGAATATATAAATTCAAATTTATCGTTGTAAAGTTGAAAAATACGTTTCACGACTTACTGCATTGTATTTTGTCGACATCATTTTTGAAGGGATATTTGAAGGGGAATTTATGATTTTCTTTAAAATATAATTTTAAATCTGGACACTCCATGTCTTAATACACTCGCCAGTCTGCCGATCTAACCCTAAAAGAACCATGAATATCGAAATAAATTGAATTTGTTGACTCAAATTATGCGGTTTACAAGTTACTTACATAACATACACTCTTAATATTTACAAATTAAAATAATTAGCTAAAGCTTCTCTGTTTGGTTAATATTAAATTTTAGAAGCTTCTTTCGACTATAAATCAACAAAGCCAACAAAACGGAACGAATGGTAGTTTCCGCTTCTAGCCAGATGTGCCTTGGATCTTCGACAGATCTCAGAGGCTTTACTCTACTCAACATTAATAAAGGAAAACTTTTGGTTTCTAATCTCCTGGTTACCCAAAGATCTTGAAGAATTTTCTTTTCAAATGAATCAACTCATTCTTATCGATCTGTTATGATAAGAACCTGGTAATTAGCGAACTGAAGTAAAAAAAAAGGAAAAAATGAATTCGCCCCTTCCACTTCATCGTTCGTTTTACAACTTCTTTCCAAGTTTTTTTTTTATATTTACGATTAACCGATAATTGGAATCGGAAATAATAATTAGATACGGACAGTCAACAGTAAACCCCGCACAACAGTTTCCGTAATATAAATGAATACAGTTCTTACAGAAAGGAGTAAAAAAGGAACGATTGGAATTAATTTATTTTTAAGTAATTAATTTTTTATGTTCGAAACGAAGTATATTTATATTTTAATTGACTAAAAAAAATTCTAATAACATTTTCTTTAATCCAGAATCGAAAGAAACGTATATTTTACGTGATAGATTACTTTCTAAGCCCCTTAATACTAGAGCTAAGAAGATTTACCATATAACTATTTCTACCAACCGGTCAAATTAATTTAAAAAAATTATTTTAAAAATTGTTTTAAAATTGTATTTCTCTTTATAATAACGAAAAAAAATATTCAATCACTAACAGATCACAATGTGTGCAAGATTAATGTGAGATTATAAATAAATATGAATCTTCGTCACAATTTCTTCCAAAAAAATATTCAATGTTTATTTTATGCTTGTTGCAACTTGCAATGTGGGAAGATGGAAATATGGTGGAATTTAATTGGAAGATAAAAATAGTAATGGGGCTCATAAGTTCATATTACGTAATAAAATCGAATAACGAGGATTTTATGTAACATTAATCCAAAGCTTCAAGAGTATATGTAACTATTAGCGATTGATAGATTACTTTGTTTAGCTTCAAAACCAGCCAGATTTTTTTCTCTTGTGGGGTTGATGATTTTCAACATATCTAGAATGGTGACTTTGTAAGGAGTATTTTTCAGCGGCTTCTCCTGGATGGAAGATATGTTGTTTTTTTTGGTCTGGTAATTGTAATATAGTTTCACAAAGATGTGGAATGGAAGAATTTTTTATGTCATTGTAGACCAATGTCACGAAACGTTTATGAAGTTAAGACGGATATTAGTTCTGTTAAAAGATGCGGCTGCAGTGTACATAAATTTGTTAATAAAAGTTATTAAATGGTATTGCGTTTTTGTTTTGGTTATACAATTCCATAAATGATGTAATTATATCCAAAAAAAGGTAATATAAACTTTCTTGAGGATTATATTTTAATCCTGTGTAAATGTGTATTTGGGTGATACGTGATGTCGAAGTTATAAAATGTCCAAAAATAATCGTTATAAAGTTATAAAGTGTCCTGGAGGTATATGTACTTCTGTGTGTTATTATTATTTGCCTCTACACTACCAGCGGTTCGGGATCAACCCATTGATTTGGATCAACCCAATAAATAAATAAAGTTTGTACGATGGCTGTATGATACGAATAAATGTGTGTGAAATGAAAAGATTTCATATTCAGATATAAGCACATGTTACCCAGTGGATATATGATGATACATTCTCCAGTTACTCCAGCCGTTTTATATCAGTCTTCCTGTGGATCAAACTCCCTCCGGCCAATCAGAATACGAGCCAGACAAACCTCTTAGTTAGGGTTTGCAACTGAGACGGGACCTGAAACTATAAATGGCCGAAACGATATCGAGTCCAGAGTTATGATAAAGGCCCGGGCAGCGTTGGCAGGTCATTACAAGGTAATGGAAGTTGAGACTGGACAAAGCCGCAGGTCCTGGCCGGGGCACCCGATCTATAGCGCCCTTCTGGAGTAGACCGCTGCGTCTGGTCACCAATATCTCTGTCCTTACCGCTCTCTCGCCTTACAACTCTCTCCATTATTACACAACTGTCAAGAGTACTCTCAGTAACTGTATGATCCGTCTTAGGGGATATACCACGTTTTGACAAAATATAGTACTTAGTAAGTTCAGACTTTTATTAAAAAAATAATAATAAATATTTTTATTACTAATATCTTAATTAATGAAATTACACCATCATTGGCGAGCTGGTTATGTCGCTTAGATGCAAATAAGTGCCACTCCAAGGAAGATGTTGACAAGACAGTTGAACTGACGTCGAACGGTCTGTAAGCCAGGATTAAGATACGCTGATTGCGTAGTGAATGGTGCGAAGATAGTTGGAGTTAACAGCTGGATGGCAAACAATCAGCGATAGAAGAGGTGAGCCCAGTGGAACCCAGGAGTGTCTCCAGGTCATAGAGGGTCAATCCTCGTTTGTTAACAGATAAAATAAATTATCTGGCACAGCCGGATTTAAACCCGGCACCTTTATCAGTAATAATAACGGAGAATGCCTTAAATTTTCAGCAGCCTAGTGATCACTGACGGTACAAAAAAAGGGAAAGGTCGGAGCCTAGTGACTGTTACGATTCTGTCATCCAGGTCCTATGAGCTACGTGACTCCCTTAATAGCGGCGAGGATTGGGACCGTTCCCCGAAGTTATCTGTTCCGGAGTCATTGTCGGGTCACAGGATGAGTCCGATGGCAGAATGCCCACTGTCAGGATGATATTAATGGCGAAGGCATTGTTACGTACCTTCTGATACTCCGCACTGAAAGGTAACGTGACTTCGGCGAAGTTTCGGTGGTGTCCCACAGCAATAGGCACAATATCCAAAGAATGTCGGAAAGTGATTGAACTATTAAGGGCATAGTTTAGTTCAGTTAAAGAATCTTATATTCGATTAAGTTAGCATCCATAGGTAATTCTAAGACCTTAAAAAACACAATAAAAATAAAAATTAGGGATTTCTTCGTCAAAATATGTGGGTACTTTATAAGATATTTCCATAACGGCTCTACATTTACCAATATCAGAAAATAAAATATTTACAACAGTTGATAAAAACATAAAATTGATTTATATCGTTCATCACTCTGTTTATTATTTTAATCTTGAAATAATGACCGCCAGTATCCTTTAATAATATCCCAATGACTCCTGTACAACCAATTCGATACTTAGGATTAAATCTTAACCAACATTTAACTTGGAATCCTCATACTAGACTGAAAAGACAAGAAACTGACTACTTCAACACTTACTAGACAAACGCTCCCTATTAATTACAAAAGACTCATGTAGTTGACACTATAATAACTGACTATAATAAGACCTGTTCGGATCTACGGAGTATTGGCCTTTCCTCTCGTATCCAACCCTTACAATCCAAAATCCTACGTATAATCCTCGATGCTCATTACTTTGTTACGAACAAAGTAATCCATAAGGACCTAAATGTCCCATTTGTTGCTGATTTGGGCTGAACCCGATCTAGTCCTTTCATGTCAAATTTTTGTTCCCACTAGTTTCAAGCCTAACTACAGGTGCAATTCCCGATAATATTCCGAGGCGGGCGAAAAGTAGATGGCCTCGTGTTCTTCGTTGAATTTTTTGTTGAGTACTACCACTGGGTAGTTTCTCTAATTGCCTATATCCATGCGATTAAGTATCATTGATGCCATTGTATTCACATGTTGTAAATATAATGATGTGAATGATAAAAATTCAATAATTCATAATAATTAAATAAAAATTAATTTATTTTCTACTTTTTAGTTTTGTTTGCCTGTTTTTAAGTTTCTTTAAACTAATATTTAGTTTAGTTAAAAATAAACTCATAGCGACGCTTAACGTCATTAAAACGTAACTACTTCGTTCCGTCACTGAACTCCTCGCCATGAGTGTTATGTTTTCATCAAATATTCAGAGAGCGAGGGTGAGTTTGAGGAAGCTGCGGTATATCCTCATTTGTTTCCTATCCCGGGGGTGGAGTAACTCTATTGTTCGAGGAGTTCAAACATTGTAGCGGGTAATATCAGTTGGGGGTACCATCAATGATACGGTATTCGTGCTTATCAAAATATAACTTGAAAATTACAAATCACCCTTAAAAAAAAAATTGATTGTATTTTTTGTGTTTTTTCCCCAGAGATTGTGATGAAAAAGAAGACTAAGAAAGGAACCATAGAAAATAGTGGAAGCCGATAAAAAAAAAATCTATTTTTTTGTGTATGGATTGGAGATTCAACTTGATATTTAAAATACTTAAACTTTAAAATTTAAATTATAACTTAAAATACAGATCTTAGGTAGATGGATATGACATTCTTTTTGTTTTCATTAATTTAGGGGAGAATATGACGACTGATCTCTCTTTGTATACATTACTGAATACAGACACCTGAGTAAAAAAAAACAACAACAAAAGAATAGCTGATTTGAAAATCCATTATAATGAAGAAAGTATACTTTTAATAAAAACATAAAAATACAGAGACTTTAATGCTTCAAGGGGAACGGTTGTGCACGGTGGTGATTTGTTCGAAATCACGATCAACCGCCAGGTTTATCCCCCATTAAGGTTACCCATTTGATTTTTACACACTGGGTGATCACAATCAGGGTCTGTAGATCATAAAGTTCGGTCCGTGACTCTTAACAGATTAAATTATCTATCGGCCGCTGCTGGATCCGGAACTTCCATCATGGCTAATTTAAGCACTGAGCTACTCCGCTCGTATACTTTAAGTATTAAAAAAAATGCAATAATTATTAAATAAACAAGAAATACAAGAAATTATCTCGATTTATTTATTTTTTTAATTATTAATAAATACTAAATTACATGTTTTTTGTGTTTTTATCTACAAAACCATTTTGATTTCAAACAGAGCACAACGTGCCAAAAGCTGAGTACAAAAGCTACCTCAAACACCTTTGATTCCAGTCGAACAGAATAATAAATACAAATAAAATAACCGATTATGTGAACGTATAGTTCGATATCATTCAATCAAGAATGCCAACTTTAGACACCGCATTAAATCCTTTGAAGTAATTGGTATATTATCCTGAATATTTCATTTTTACAAAATAGAAACGACACATTCCATCGTTAACACTATCTTTAGCATCTGGTTTCCATTGAAGACCCCTGAACTGAGAGAATACTGAAGTAAGAAGCCATAACTTCATTCATGATCTCTTCTATTCCATTTTTGCATATCTTGGAGGTGTTTTATTTTATGTATGTTAAATGCAGCCCAAATATATAACTGCTTCTTTGAATTATTTCCAAAAGAAATCCAGACGATTCTTCCATTCTGCTATTTTAAGGTATTGAATCACCATGTAGGTCATTTTAAACATCATTCTTTTTTAAACATGCTTAAATTTTTAAATGATAAACGTTATTTAAATTAAATTCATTTTTTTAGGAATGTGGTCCGTCGCTGGTAAAAACTATTATTCGCATAGCGATGATCCTTGATTCGACACCAATTCTAAATTTTTGAAGTTGCCGCGGGTATTTTCAGTTATTCAACCGGCCGCCCATGGGAAATCGTGAAAAAATGAAAACGTCAATTATTTTTTTCATTTTTTTGCCCCCCGAAAACATTTTCTCCGGTTCCTCCGTCCCTCGGGTGCATCTAATTTCTAGAGCAAACACGGAGGACCAGGGGGTGGAGACAAGGCTTGATTGCGGGGAAAACGTTCATGAAAAATTCTACCTCCGGCTCCGTCTCGCGGCAACTACTGCAAAAAATTACTCCAAAAAACTTTTTTATGCTTGCGTTACCCTTAATTATGTCGTCATTGTAATTTTGGTTCGCTAATGCTATGTTTTAACGGAATCTACGTATCCAGGAAGCTTTTTTTTTTCATATTTCGGTTTGACAATGAAATTGTTTCTAGGAGTAGAAAAAGCTCCGGGTAGCGGTGGAAATAGAATTCCTTAGTAATAGTGATCTTTTTATCACATTACATTGCAGGTCTTCTTTGGGGCTGAATATAAAAGATAGAAATATTGAAATAGAAAATAAAATATACTGTTATAGATGATTACTTAAGTAAATAGACCAGTGAGTTCACTTCTGTTGTATTGGTTAGCATAACAACCTACTATGCCCAAGAACGCGGATTCACAGTGGCCATTAGATTTTTTAAAGGGAGTAAAAATCCTTAGTTATGGCGTTCTTCAGAAGTGACGTAAAACGGATTTCCCGAGCTTGTACGGTCCCAGATACTCTTTAAAAATCCCTTTCCTAATTATACCAGGATAGGCAAAATTTAGGACTAAATTTAAAAAAGGTTCCCGCTTCCTATACCTAATCTCAAATTCTTAAAAAGACTCGATAACAGTGATAATTTCAAAACGATTCATAAAGTTGTAGTGGATAACAGCATAGTATGCCTGTTTCTGGGAATCGGTCACGCTTTGAAAACAGTAAAACAAATGCTTCCCCTTGATAATTTATTAAAATAAAATAAAAAAATTGTACCACTACAACCCTCACTACAAAAATTGGGTCCACTACATGGTAAGAAACGTACTATTTTCAAACCAGCAGTTGTGTAAGGAAGGTATTTGGCCGATCAGGCTTCAACTTATGTTTTTCCCCCAACTCAGTATCTCACTTTACTAAGGCTGAGTGAGCTTCAGGAAGATGTTGGACTTGGTTTGAAGAAGGTTAGGTTTGAAATGGATTGGGTTTTATAAACTTACATCTAACTATTAGAATGGAATAAGCCTTAAATCAGTTTATTCAATGAATATTTTTTGAACGTCTTGGAGTGAGGCTCTATCTGATTGATGAGTCGGTTGGAAACTGATTCTATTTTTTTTCTGATGGTGTCTGAATTGGTGGAACGTTGACTGGTTAGGTATTTTTCAGTATTTTGAAGGCTTATGGCTTTAAAATATTTTTGAGTTTTTGCTAAAAATTTTTTTGCTATATACAATTACTTAATCTTTTAACGCCTTTGGGATCTGTAAAACCTCGTAGGCCTCACCCAGCCCCTGTCACTCATGATAAATCTCCTCTCTGCATAACCGTTATCCTAGAAAGAGATTGGTCCTACCATATACTGAAGCCAATACGCTACATGGGTTGTAGCGGTACAGGTTTGTTTTCCTAATATTTATAATTCATGTGGTTGAAACATTTGAAATTAAATAAATTCTTACAAACCCTTAGAGCCTAAAGGAGCATAATATACCAGTGAATATCGACATTCGATTGAAAATGTGTCGGCCTAATGTTTTCCACACTCTCACCCTTTGATCCCTCACCCTCCGAACCCAATTACCACTTGCTAAGCTCGTTTCCTTCCGAGGACGAAGATATATTCGATTTTAATTCCTTCCGAGATAGACAAAGGGCCGATGTGGCGGAGCAAATTGAAAGTTAACACGCGACAATGAGAGCCTTCTCCCGGGGGTGGAACCCCCTCGCTATGAAAGATAATGGGGGGGCCCGATAATTCCGCTCCTGTCCCTGACACCAGCTTTCATCCCTCCCGAAGTCACACCGAGAAGCGAAATGTAATTTTAAGTTGGGGGCGGCGGGGGCGGTTGCGACTTTTGCCGCCCCATCCCTCCGCCCAAGTGGGTGTTTGAAGTTTTTTAATGAAAACACTTTGAGGTTCTGGCCCGCGTCGGAGTCGATCCCCGGCTTATATATAGGGGGAAAACTGAGCATGGTTTATCAGCCGGAAATTGGCCATCACGAAAATGGAAAAGAGTGTTACGAATGTCTCGATCAAAGTTACTGTTAAATGTCAAGAAAGTATTCAATACTGGGTATTTGGTTGGTTGTTTGTGTGGGGAGTAAAACCTATTGGTCATCAACGTATAAGTTTAATTAGGTATAAATATATACTAGTAATAATATTAAGAATAAATACTGGAGGGTATTTATTATTATGCTAGTAATAATATTAAGAATAAAAAAATAAAAACAAGATAAAATAGAAATAAATACTATATTTTATTCGTATGCCCTTGGATAAGGAATGGCAATATTATTCCTTGGAAGTCTGAATGGTATTTCTCTGAAAAAATTTAAGATTTATTTACAATACATATTTACGAGTCTTAAATAATTACAATAATTTTCAACATAGTATTCTCTCACCTGAAAAAATAAAAGAAACAGCATTTACTTCCTGTTTTTTATTATTTCAGAAGGTTAGTTATATTTTACTCAGCATACAATATTATTTAAATAATTTATAACCAAAAATTAAAACTGTAGCCTCTCATATGTTTAATTAATTATGTCTGATATTACAGCTATTATATCCAGTAGCCTATGTCGCTATCAGGGCAAATAAAAAATTAAGAAAAGCGCTAGTATATTAACGACGCAGTTTTCTTTACATACAGTTTCTCCTGGAAATAATACACCAGGATATTTGTAGATGTCTTTGAATAAATAAATAGTTCAAATTATATTACATTAAAAACAATAATTTATTGTAATCACTAAACAACGTAGAAGTATGTGCTTTGTATATAAACATTTTAAAATAAACAAGGATTTAATAATAAAAATAAAACACATTTGTTTAGAATTACTTATCTCAAAATGAAAATGATACACCTTAATTTTTCCCAATATTCGTTTACCTTAAACTATTTTACTTTAGTTAAACTCTTGTATCGAAAGTGTTTGGCTCTTTTCAAAGCGAGTTGAAGAAAATCTGACGTTCTTTTTTAATTTTTTACGAAAATGGGTGTACACACAACGTTAAAGGAACGTGAGTTGGTAATTCAACATTTTAATGACGGGAAATCTTTAGATTAAATAGCCCAAAGTATTCAAGAAGGAAAAGCGCATTGCCAGAAGAAAAGTTAAAAGCATTAGACAAATTTTAACTGATGGGGTGAGACTTGGATCGTCAGGGAAATTAAAATAAATCCACGTTTGAGTGCACCCAACAAACCACAACCTACAAATAATTGTACTAAACTCATTGTTTACTAAATACAAAGTTTATAAATTATTAGTACTCAAAAGTTAATTAGAAGTGTTGTGTCATTTTGAGTATGAGATAAAATAATATATTTCCTTTTTTTAAATAATCAAAGTTGAATATTTTCAATTTTATTTGTTTGTATATATTGAAATTTATACTATAAAGAAATATGTTGAAGAGTTTTCTGGTTTTGATCCCTGTAACAATATTAATTTTTCTTTTTTCTTCTTCTTTCTACAGGGTGTATCAAATTCACTGTAAGCCACTGTATATATTAATACAATTAAGAGAAGATAAACAAAGAAGTGTCAATTATTAGATATTTTTTATTAATCATCATTAAATAAATACCATAATCTTAATATACCTGGATTTATTTTTCCTCATTTTTCCTCCCAAAACTTGTTTATTTGAGATTTATCGGATCGCCATAGACTGCTATCCGCTATCATAAATATTGATTTTTTTAATGTTAAGGAATTAAAGTCATTGTAATTTCAAACCGTAAAATATCCAACCGCACTTTGGTATTGGAAGCTATAATGAATGTATAAATTCGAATGCAAACCCAGGATCTGGCAAACTGAGAGCTTAGAAGTCTTTCTGAATTTTAAATAATATATTTCTCATTCCCACTCAAACCCTCTAGTTTCAAACCTAGCTTCATCTTCGATTCCCGATAATCCTCCGAGGCGTCTGAGAAGAAGATGGCCACGTGACCTTCTTAGTTGAACTAGTGATTTGAGTACTACCAGTGGGTAGTTTCTCTACTTGCCATTAACTCATGCCATTATGTATCACATAGCCCATTAACTTGATGTATTATTGTAATACAGTTGTAAATATAAATAAATAAATTTAAAAAAATAAAATAAAAATAATATATTTCTTTCTTATTCCGTAACCTCTTGTACCTTACAGTGTAGAGACTTTTGCACAAGGAACGCCACCTGTCTCTGTCAAATACCATATTAATATCTATAACAACGACGAGAAATTGCAGAATATAAAATTATTAGGATTCACTTAGAGCTTTTCCACGTTTATTTAAATATTTTCCAAAATGAATTACGATACTATTATTTTGGAAATATAATTGGTTATAAGATTCTCTGCCGCTAGATCTTAAAATTGATAGTATCTATACATATTATAAAGCAATGTCATTGGCCACGACTGTCTGTCTGTTCGCGATAAACTCAAAAACTACTGCACGGGTTTTCATCCGCTTTTCCCCAATAGGCAGAGAGATTCGTGAGGAAGGTTAAAGTATATAATTTGTCAAGGTTTTGTGTAAATTGGTTGGAATATAACGATAATTGTTTGAAGTGCTGGAAAAAGTCGCCTGGAAGCTTTCATCTAAGACTTTTGAGATATATAAAACAATGGATGGTGGAATATTTTTCTTTTACAGATCCATAAAAAATTCAGCGATAGCATATATCTACCTTTTTAAGGATAGCTTGCTATACTCGTTATATCCTTTAAAAAATTGGTTACGTACAATGTGGTAATTGGAAAGCTATTTAAACAGATAAAGTATTAATCATTATCAACTTAAATACTTCAGATAACTTAACTGTCGTATGCATTAATCATTCTGTGTGTTTAACTATTATTCAATATTATTTTTCATTGATAAAACTTTCCATTCATATAACTAGGGGGAATCCTTTTTACAAATCTTAGATTAGATCCTTTTTACAGATCAAAGCAACCCCTATTTCAGAAATTATACAACTGTTCATTTAATTGTACTGCAGCAGGTTCCTTGACCTTTTAGTAGAGTTCAGTTTAGTTTTGAATTGAAGTTCAGTTTCGTATCCTCCTACTGAGCATATTAAAATATGAGTACCCTCTTAGTAATTTTTTGAAATACTGACTATTTATCACTGAATAAAATTATGATTTATTGTTATTTTTAATTTATTTTATTTGTTACTAATTTTTATTTGAAAAGAAAAGATATGTCCAGGACCGGGACTCAAACCCGGGTCTTCCAGATCGCTAGTCTGGGACTCTACCATTTGAGCTATCCTGAGCCCTAATAAAGCACGCTTCTCGGTCGTGGTCGTGGTGCGAGAACGCGGGGACTTAGGATCAGTGAAAGGAAAAGATATGACCACGACCGAGAAGCGTGCTTGATTAGGGCCCAGGATAGCTCAAATGGTAGAGTCCCAGACTGGCGATTTGGATGACCCGGGTTCGAGTCCCGGTCCGGGACATATCTTTTCTTTTCAAATAAAAATATTTTTATTTTTGTTTTAAAAAATTAAAGGGGCTACCTGTGGTCTAATGGTTAGCGTAACAAACTACTAAGCCCAAGATCGTGGGTTCGTAGCCCGGCAAGTGGCCATAGGATTTTTTAAAGGGAGTAAAAAATCCTTAATTAGGCCGTCCTTCGGAAGGGACGTTAAACAAGGGTCCCGAGCCTGTACGATGTCAGGTACTCGTTAAAAATCACTATCCTAAATAAACCATGATAGGAACAATTTTGAGCTCCCAATGTAGCATCGTCCGATTAACCATAGCAGCATAAAGTAACGTTAAATGAACAAAGAAACTTATAGTTTATTATAAGAAAAATGTTTTAGTCTTATTTCATTGGATTCCCTACATTAAAATAATGGTCCTTAATTCGGAATATTGGAATAAGGAGTAGCTTGTGTTATTTTTTAAATCGATGCATCCATTTTTTCCATTTAAATTCAAAAACAGTGCTATGCTTTGTGCAAAAGCTTAAAGAAGTTAAAAACAGTGTTTTGGTGATTAGGGAATTTTTTAAAAATATTCTTAATTTAACTGATTGGTAAAAAAAATTAAACAAAATCAGTTCTTAGATCTAAAACTTGGCAACGCCGATAAAATATTAAGTTACTAAAAACATCTTTATGTAATAGAAACTAAAAACAAAACAAGGACGTAGACCTGAAAAAAGTACTTTGTTACTACTTAATATTAATTTGTTACTATTGTTACTAATTATCTAATTATTTTTTAACTAACTTTATTTTAATTTTAAACAAATTAGTACATTGATCAACACTCTTCAGCTTGCTACCTATGTACCATCTTAATTTTATCTGATGCATATATAGATAACATTAGTGTTTAAACGCGTTTGTTTGTTTTTAATATGCTTTCTTGTAAAAAAAAATTCAAGTAATGTGTTATTAACAGTCGTCGAGATGAGAAAGGATGGAAGCGATGCATTATGGAAGAGAGTTGAAGAAAGTTCTCTTCACAAGAACCTGAGGCATCTGGAAATTCTCATTTCCCTGTCTCCTTGCAATTTCCCTTCCAGAAGTTAGTCTTTAAATATTAATGGCTGTCATATTGAAGACATTCTGGTCCAAGAGAAAAAGTAAAACTCCTCCCTACTTTATTCCTCTTCTTCATATTTCTTTCCTTTCTACACGACTCCTACCTTTCCTTTGTAGAAATGATATCGATCTACTGAACAGTTTTTTTTTAGCTTTTCTATATGTAAACATACATATTATTATGAAGTAACCATACCGATATATGTAAGAATATTTACTTACAAAATATTACATAATCCAAGGTAATTGATAAATACTTTCGTGTTAGGTAAACCAGAAAGTATACCAAATAATGTATTTGTAAAAGGTCTGCAAATGTTTGAAGCATTTATCATTCGTCATTGGTAAATCATATCACTAGTTTTATAATATAAGAATTATTTAGGCTTGCAAATATATTTTACACAAGCTTTTCCCCACGGCTTCGCTCGCATGGAATTTGGTCTGTCATATAAGCTTTCGTAACAGAACATTTTGAATAAATAATTTAATTTTTTTCAACTATAAGTTACATCCGAAATTTCAGATGTCTAACTTCAAAACTAACGGATTCCATACAATCTTTGAACCCCTATTATATTAAGGGGGACACCCTTGGGGTGGAATTGTCAAAATTCCTTTCTTAGTCCCCATTTAAGCTATACAAAGAACCTATCTGCGAATTTCAAGATGTTCAGTGGTTTCTGCTGTGCGTTGACCGCGGGTGTGTTTGTCAATCAAGATACAGTTTTATATAAACTTCGCCTGTGTGGAGTGATGATAAAATGTAGCTTATGTCCTTCCCCCGGCTTGAGATCATCCATATCAAATTTCATCACAGACGGATCAGCACAGCCGTGAAACATACATTGACATTGATAAACAAACGGGGCGGATAAAAGTTTACTGTTTTTCGTGTCAGTAAAGGATTTGTATGTAATGTTATTGAATTTATTGAAAAGGATTACTTAGTATAACGGTTTCACTTGTCGTACGGCAGCAGCGAGGAGTGAACTGTGTTACTTGGTTTGTTTTGTTCGGCGAAAATATGTAGATTTTGCGAATAAGAAACACGTGAGCAAGCATACAAACTTTTCCCCCTTTTTCAACTCCTAGGGGTAGAATTTCGGAAAATCTTTCTTATCGGATGCCTACATCTAACAAAGAACACACCCTCCAAGTTTCAGGTCTCTACGATCAGCGGTTTAGGCTGTGCATTGATCCGTCAGTCAGTCATTCAGGATAAAGCATTTTATATGTATACATTATGACTTAATTACACAAAATCATTATAAATTGTAGCATATGTGTTATTCTGATGTATAACCTATGTATATTACTGTAAAGTTTCATCCAAATCCGTTCAGTAGTTTTTGCGTGAAAGAGTAACAAACATACAAACTTTCGCATTTATAAGATCAGTAGGATTAGGTGCAGAGAAATCGCTAATTACATCTACGAGTGGAATCATTTAAAAATAATTCTTATTTTTCTTTTCCTTCCTGCTTATATGCCTCTTTGGAGGTATTTTAAAATGCAAATCAGTTAAATTTAATAAGAGGGGTTTCCGGTAGAACATACTATGCCAAAATTATCTATTTTTGGATTTTCAGGTTTGCTTAATGTTTTAAAATGATTTGTTTTTACTGGTGAAACACCCTACATTATCATTTCATTTTATTTTTGTTTTCAAAGTTTTGTAATCACACTAAATTCTGTTGTATCTTCATTAGCGTTTTTTCAAAATCATATACTTTGACTTAGTGTAACCCCACGCCATGGAAAAATCATGAATCACACCCGTAATTGGTTATCGATGGCAATGATGTGGTTCAAATCCCGAAAATTCCTTTTTAAACCAAATTTTAGTAATTTACAAAGCTGTAAAACTTATCTTATTCCTTTTGATTCTGCTCATTTAAAATAAACAGAATATCACTTAGGTAAAAGCTGCCATTAAAAGAAGAATCTGTAAAATACTTCCTGAAGTTCGGAATAATTCAAAGATGAAGTTATGTGAAAAAGGTCATCGAATGGATTTTGACAATAATAGTAATGGAGATATTTTCATCGAAATTGTAGGGAAACATTTCCACAATTTCCATTAATGTGAATAAGAAGCTAGGTGCTGCCATTGTCAGAATTATTAGTGTTCAGGTTATAATTGCGGTTAATACACAAGTCCCTGGGTACCGGCTAATACACAATTACTGGACAAACAAACAAAAAGAGATTGGACGGAATCAATGGCGAAGGCGACTCGGAGCTAATCGAGTATGCATTGACCCGCCTGACGGTCCATCCATTCCCACTCCCCGCTGCATCCGGAGGAGGATTTTAAATTGGAAAACGGAATTTATAACCCCGAGGGCCGTAGGAGTCGGTCGCCGATGATAGAATCGCGGAGAGGTCGAGATGGTATCTGTGAGGAGGACGTGAGGGACCTGTGGCAGGAGGGTCTCGGCCGTGCGGATTGGAGTACCGTCTTGTAAATAATAAATAACTCTCCACCCTCCGCAATCTAACCCCCGGTCTCCTCCACAATGGCTCTTCCTTTCTAATATTAATCGTTTCATCATCGGATCGCTATTATTAAACTAATAAGTACATCGTTAAATTAAGATGTTATGAATTTGTCAAACAATATTACTACTTATGGTTAATTATAATTATTATGTTTAATGCACATTGATTGAAAGTATATTCTTCTCTCTTTTTTAAAGCTGTAAATGATTGTTTAAAGCATTCAAAAACGAAAACATGACACCTTGATAAAGATTACTACATTTAAGATAAATTATTAAAATATTATATTATGTAACAAAATAATAATATTAAATATTTATTGACAGAAATTATACAAATGTCATTTGGCACACATTGTATTTCTTTTTAGGTGTCTTCCGGAAACCTCCCCTTTAGGATTCACGCGGAATCGTGGACGGAAATATCTCCCGTTGCAGTAATATAAACAGTTATTTATAAAAAATATTGAAATTTCATATTTACAACGAATTTATAGATGTGTTAAATGACCATTTACGTAAGTTTAGTCAAGCAATATTCTCAGTACGACACTTTTCCCTACTGTTTCTTACCTGGTCTTTATGGTCTTTAAGTTTCAGGAGCACAATTGTGCAGGGAGGTAAATTGTCCAGGAACAAGCACAACAGCCATGTTTTTACCCGAATTCAGTGGTACCCATTTTACACAGACTGGGTGAGCCAAAGTAGGGTCCATCCCTGATTGAAATGAATTACCTGCCACAGCCGTATTCGAATCCGGGATCTTTGGATCGACAACTGGATAATTCATTATGAGCTATTTAGACTGGAATAAGTCCTGATAAATGAGAAGGCTAATATAACCATATTTATATGTAAAAACCTGTACCACTACCACCCTTGAAGGGTTTTGGGTTCAGTATGTGGTAGATACTGTACTGTATCTAGGACAACGGTTGTGCAGAGAGGTGATTTGTCATCGATGACTGAGGCTGGGTGAGCCCAAGGAGCTTTTTCATATCCCAAAGGTGTTAACAGACTAAATAAACTGCCTGCATTTAATAGTCAATTATGATTTAATAATTAACAAGATAAATAAATATGTGGAATTATCAGGCATCATCAGGACAAAATAAGAAAAAACGTGGTGGGATCCATCCTGACCATCTAGCCTTAGATTAGTCCTCTTTTCCTCATAGTTGTTTCAAAATCCTCAGTCCTTTCGTTTATTCCTTTCCTCGATCTCAATAGGTAGCTCCCCTGTGATAATCTTAGGCCATATATACTTTTTAATATTCGCGTGTCCTGGAACACGCTCAACCGCCAGGTTTTTACCCCAATTTAGAGTAGCCATTATAGAGAGACTGGGTGAGCCAAAGGAGGGTTTCCTGATCCCACAGGATCCATCTCTGGCTATTAGTAGATTAAATAATTTTATCTGCCACAGGCAGCTTTCAAGAATTTGAGGCACTATATATTATAACCAACGATATAAGCGACTTTTTTAATGACCATAATGTCTAAAGTTATTTATTCATAATAAATAGCGACGTTTTATAAAGACATACTGAATAGTTCTTCTAGAGCCATTCCCGTAATTATATTAGTACGAGGATGATAAATGACGGAGAACGTTACGCATATCCTCGTCGAAACGCGAAAATAACACACGCATTAGAGAATAAAAAAGGAGAGAGAATAAAGTTGAAAAATGAAGGGAGAGGAGTGTTTAATCAAAATGGAGGCGCCATGTGTCGTCGACTATTTGTTAGGGTGCGTATTAGCTAATCGGAGGACACCGATAATTTAGGCAGCTATCATCTGCTACTGACAGCCACCATCCGCGGATGGTCCTCGCCTATAATCTTCCCTCGTATATCAACCTATGTTTTCGATAGGCAGCCCATGTCTGCCCCTATGGCACAATAACGATTATCAATAATCTAGTATGCAAAATAGTTAATAACTAGATTGTGTTAATAAGTATTTTGTTTAACAAACGACATTTTATCACGCCCCTTCTGGTACTAGCTTCGCCTGTTATGCAAGTATGAATAAATCATATTGAAACTTTCCAGACTTCTCAATACAACGTTGTTGACAATTCAATAAATTTTTCATATCCGAAGAAATTGTCTGATCACATCCAATGAGAGAATGCCCACTGTTAGCATGTTATTAACAGCGAAGGCATTATTAAGTACCTTCCGATACTCCGCACTGAAAGGTAACGTGGCGATGTCTCGTTGGTGATCTGTATAAAAAGGCACAATATCCCATGAATCGTGGAAAGTGATATAAATATTAAAGATTAAAGTTTAGTTTAAGATTAAAGGATTCCTCTTAAGTTACCTATGAGTGTTATGGAATCTTTGAACTAGGCAAAAAACGAGCCTTTTTTCGAAATAATAATCACGTGTGAGGAATATTGTTACAAAAAAATTCTGCATCGAAAGCGGCCAAATGCGGAAAGATGCCACAGGTGTCAGAAATCATATAAGGGAAATGTCAGAAATCATCTAAATGATTGTATTAATTATGTATTCCGTACTCTAATGCGCAAATTTAAATTAAATTTTATAATTGAACATTTTGTCTACTATTGATTTCCCATTATCATTCCCATTTTTACATAATTATGTTATGATTAAGAACGCGATTTTAATACCCTAAATCGAATACTTTTCCAATAATATTTAGTTAAATGCTTACAGACCGAAAAAAGGTTTCACTTGCATAGTGGTTTCATAAAACCACACGACTTTTTTATTAAATAATCTTTCCTTTGAAGATGTAAATTTCACATGAAACGATCCGATGTTTCGGAATGTTTATAATCGTTCGCTACAGCGATTACGTAAATATAGGCTGGTGTTTGAGCCATGGAAGGTTCGGACTCGGATTACCAATGTAAATTGTTATCTAATATGGATTTGATAGTTGTTTGCGAATTTCGCCACAATCTGCTGGTTGAGTGAAGTTAATTCCTCATTGGGCGGGATATCGAACCTGCATAGAAGGAGCTAATGTAGAGAACAAACGAACTGTTGCCGTGGGGTGTGTGTAGCCGGGCAGGCTGTGTCCACACTGGTACCGCACGCTGTTTGGTTCATCCCTGAATTATTGAGGAGGCTGTGGTTGCTACGGCCCGATGTTTGCCATCCTTAATCACGCCCTTCTAGGGAGCGTTTACACGCGCGCTTTAATTTTCTTGTCGTTGTTACTTAGTTGTTGTAAACTTGTGTAGCTTTGCAAAGTCCGGTCTAATACATTGCAAATGGATTTTAAGTTAAAAGGTTATAGGACGGATAAATGATGAGAAAATACTGGGAGAAAAGAAAGTCAAAAATGAGAAAAGAAAATTAATGATATTCGCGTAATCTCAAAATGCCGTTTCGAGAAAAAAAGTCAAATTTTGAGTTGTATCATGAATGAGCTTGAAGTTTCATGGGAATAATGACATAAGTTCATATAAAAAATAAGCTTCAAGCTTTTGAACATTTTCTAATTATTAATAAACAAATTTCAATACAATCATTATAATAGGAATGCTATGCTTTATTAGTGACAAAATACTTTAACTCGTCTGGTTTAATTTTGACATAACAAGGAGCTTCCAAATACATCTATAATCAACCATACACCCTATTTTTATAAATTGTTTATTGTACTCCGACATTTTTACATAATATTTTGATGGGGCCATAAACAATTAGAATCATTCATTCTCTTTTCTGCCCTGAAGAAGTCAGCAGTATGTCTGGCGAAACGATGGCAAAAAAGTTTGCGACACGGTCTAAACCAGAAGATATCACTGAAGTATTTTGTAAAAATAGTGGCCGTGGAAACCTAAAAGAGTAATTAAATGTTTGTCCAATCGTATAAATTAATGGAAGAGAAAATGGTCCGGGTATAGGTCAAAATAAAATCTCAAATAGAAAGAAACATCCCAATAGACCTATGCGATAAATGGGATTTTTATATGAATTAATAAGTTATCAAACGATGGACGATTTGTAAGAAAGTTATGATGAATAGAGTTATTACGAAATATTTTATTCTGGAACCAGGTCCCTTAAGAATAACAGAGGTGTACAAAATTAAATAAATATATATATATATATATATATATATATATATATATATATATATATATATAGCGAAAGGGCTGCATTATAAGAATAATACGATATTTAAATAATAACATTAAAATAAATACAAACTAAAAGGTATGCTCTGACAATAGGAAAATACAATAAAAGCTAAAATAACAAGAATCAAGCTGAAACAACAACAAAAACAATTAAACCACCTATCAAATTAATAGCATTGTTATTAATAAATAATATACATTACTAACAGTATTAATAACATTATTAATAAATAATAGTACATCGGAATTTAAAAATAATGCTTTAATATAATAATTATTTCTTGTATGGGATCAATTTTGAGATTTATTATTAGTTCTGTAATAGTTAAATTGTATGTTTGAAGTTGTTTATTTTTTGGGGGGTGATAGAAAAAAAAACAAATTTCATTATTTCACATTAGATGTAAAATGAAATATTACAAGGTGATCGCTTATAACGTTTTTAAATAATAGAGAAATATAATAATATATACTAAAAATCTTCAAAACATTTACAGAGTTGCGATGGTGGGCAGAGAAAATTAAAAAATATATGTTTATAGTAATATTGAAAAGATATAACATACTTATACTAAAGGCTTTCTTATATGAACTAAATAGGTGACTTATTTACTCAATAACATTATAACTTATTGACAGCTGTAGATCTGACTTAGTGTTTAGTCTCATTACACACTATAATCTTACCATACCATCATCTATCGACTCTATACTTTCCCTCCAATCTCAGATCTAGTATACACACATATAAATGAAGAGGAGAGGTCAAGGAAGTTACGTTACTGACAACAAGGAAGATGTTTCACAACTTAAGAGTAAAGAGCCCAAAAGTATACACGATTACCTTAGGTCATCAACCCAATCTTATATCTGATACTTTGCATGTATATCGAGGACATGTATACCTTATAAGATAATCGTTATAGTTAGAAAATTAACTCTTTGATAGAAAAATATAAATGTTAAAATAGGATAGTAATGCATGTAGTTTTTAAGATCTGAGGAATAGTAAGGGTTTCTAATCCAGACTACTCCAGAACCTTTTATTACAGGACGAAGCGCCCTAAGACCTCATTGCCCGGACGGAGCTAACCAGCGGTTAGTTTAAAGCGGAGAAAAATGAGGGAGTGTTGATCGATGGTGAGCTCACGGAAGGCTCATATCTCCTTGCTCGCTTGTCCTCGAGAAAACGCAAGTGATTAATAAACCCGCGCTCCACTGGAAAAGCTAAAGGAAAAAACATTTGAGCTTTTTCACGCGAATCTCTCATGTGAGCTTGCCGTCCACCGGCCACTATCTGACAGTCTTAATAACCAGATCGCATGCGTCCTGCCCCCCGCTGATCTGTCCTCCCTCTCAGGCTAACGCTGGTTTTGATATTTAAAGCGATCTCATTATCGCTCGTATTATAAGGTCCTTTGGAATCATTGCGCAACTTATAATCGCGCAGCAACCGGTGGAACAAGTTTGGAAGAGAACCAACTTTAGTCATGGCTATCCTGAATTTGTGATAAAGGCAGCCATAAACACCTTCATATACCTCCATAAATAAAACTAAGCCTTTTTCGGAATTCCTAGATGTTCTAATTAATTGTAGCTGATTGTTGTTTTTAATTTACATTAAATATATATTTAGAAAATCAATAAATACAATCAGAAGAAATGAGATTTCTCAGGAAGATTGGTGGCTAAAAAAGATGAGACCGTGTCTGGAACACCACTATCAGCCAACGAGGAAATAAAAGAAAACCGACTGAGGTGGCTTGGACACTTCCTGCGACTGGAGGCTAATAGGATTGCAAGCGAGACCTACCGAGCCAAAGTGGAGGGAAAACCAGGAAGAGGACGACGTAGGAATAAGTGGGAAGAAGATGTGAGGAAAGATTTTGAGAATAAAGGTCTCCAATGGAACAGAAGAGCTGGTGGAAGACCGGCAGAGCTGGAGAAAGCTGCACAGAATCTCTCCCCTGACTGCGTAGGCGGTTTAAGAGGATAGAATATGATGACGACGTAATTTAAAAATAATTTAATATTCAATCACTTAATGTAAGATTCACTAATTCCCGCCAATGGGATATAGGACCCTCCTGGCGCTCACCCTGTCTCTATAAAGTGTGTGCTCAATGTAAGAGGGGGGGAATCTGGCGACTAAACGTGATCTAGAACAAATCACCTCCCTGCAAAACCGTTGTCCATGAAATAGTAAAGTGCCTACCATATATTGAACGCCAAAACCGTTCACGGGTAGTAGTGGTGCCGGGTTTATTTTAAAGGCTGTTAAAGTAAATCGAAGCAGAGCTACGGCAAACTTTCTTTTGCCTTTGCGAGAGATACCGGTTTCATCCAGGGTTGCACACCTCAGGGTACCCACTATCAATCCTATGTAAATAGTAAATGTAGCAGGAAATCTGAGGCCCAGAAAGGGCCACCGATACGACGGTCCATTGAGGGCTGCTTCTCAAAAACTCAGTTAGGTGTCATTTTGAATTTTCTTCCAACCTCATCTCCGTGGTAAGCTACTACCTCACTCGGGTGTATTCTTGACCCTTGGATGGCCATTGTTACAGGGTGAGCCTTTGCAGTCGTACTTCTCAGAAGAATGGCCTGATCCTCAGAACCCGCCATCTTTAAATTCTTCCTCTTAAACCATTATCCTATTTTTTTTATTACTGTTATTTTGATGCTGATTATTTTTAAATATTTTTTCTCATCTTATTTTTCTCTTCAAAACATCCTCCTATTAGGTTGGCGCATGTTTCGGTCTGTCAGATGAATAAATATTTAATAAAAGCCATGAAAAATTTAAATAATGGTGTCAGAGTCACGATAAGATTCAAAAATGTATTGAAAGATTTCCTTATCCCTGAACGTGTCAAAGAAGGAGGGAAATTATTGAAATCATAAAATCTGAGTAGTGGGAAAATTGAGAAAGCTTGTAGAAAGCTTCCGTACATATATCATAATTTAAAAATAATCCTTTAATAGAACAATTATTTCTTAATTTAGGATAAATTTTGAAAACTATTAATTACTCTGTAATAGTTGAGTTGTATGGTTGAAGTTGGTTATTTTTTTATGAAGTGAAGGAACTATAGTAAAATCGCCCATTTTTATTACTGCACCTTATATGTAAAATAAAATCGCTAATAATTTTTGTATATTATCGAGATAAATAAAAATATATACCAAAAAATCTTCAAAACGTTTACTGTGTTACGATGGTGGGTAAAGGATATAAGAGATCAAAGGGATGCAAAACTCGCTGAGAAGCTAAACCTGATAAGCCTTAGGCCTTTGCAAAAGCCTCCTAAATATCTTTCCCAATACATTTTTTTTTCAGAAACATAAAAAATAAAATTATTGTCTTCACTTTAATACATGCATACAATTACCTTACACTAAATGAGGTAATTCCAATTAAAAATAAGATATTTACTTATATAACTTATAAGATATAAAACATATACCAGTAGAACTCATGAAGGGACAAGATAGAGACGTATCTAGGACAACAGTTGTCCAACAGCATGGAGGTAATTTGTCCGAGATCACTCACAACCACAAGGTTTTCCTGTAGATCCCACCGGGACCATCAGTGGCAGTTAAGAGATTAAGTAATTTACTTGACTTGAAACTGGAACTTTCAGAAAAGCAACACAGCACTCTACACACTCGCTACCCCCCTGCCATTGTAGCATAAAAAGAAGTTAAATTAATCTACAAATAAACAAAAATCAATTTAATAATAATAATGTTTAGCGAGCCCGATGGATTGATGCCGATTCCACCAATCTCTACTTACAAATTTCTCTCCACGGCCCAAGCCTAAATACGTCAGATTACTCTTAACGCCATCCTCACATTTACGCCTCGGCCGACCCCTAAAACACTTCCAAACCGGCACAGCGCTTATAAACATCTTAGGAACTCGTTTGTTGCATAGCCCAGCCACTTAAAAGGACCATCTTAATCTTCCTGACGCTACCACTTGAATAATATTTACCGGAAGCATGGTTCGCAATTCCACGTTATGTATTCTAAATTCTCCAGTGGTCTCATCCCTTTGGATATTCGGCCCAACACCTTATTTCAAATGTTTTTAATTATAACATCATCTCTAATGTTTTTTTATTATTATAACACAATTTCCGCTTATATTTTCATCGCCTGTACTGAAATATCCAATGGCTAACACTGTGCTAATACATGAACGAAAAACCCTATAAAGTTTGAAGCTATGCTCTTGAAGGTTCGCCGATGGTTTTGATGGGAAAAACTTTTAACGAACTACTTCCCGAGAATTATGAGATCTACCTTGAAGTTGCCATCATTTCTGGCCCTGCCGGCTCATTATTATTTTGTACTTTTTGTTCCAATTAGTGATTACCGTAAATAGAAAACATTTATAAGAAAAATAAATAAGATAAAAACTATATATTTTTTCAAATAGTTTAACTGCTATATCCAGTTATGTAAAGATATTGATACTACCTTACATCCACCATGCTTCTTCCTTATCAACATTCAAACCCAGGCTTTTCCTACATCTTTAGTCCTAAACAGATGCTTTCCAATCAGTTATAATTAATATCTCATATCTATCAAAAGTAACAGACGACTTACTATTAATATTCTTCATTCGCAATGCTATTTTTTATATGTTTTTTCCAGCTTGATTCTTGTTATTTTAGATTTTTGCTCTAATTTTGTTTACCCATTACCAGAACATACCTTTTAGTTTATACTTATTCTCAAGTACTTATGTAAGTATTGTATCATTCTCATAAGGTAGCCCCGTGGACAGATATGTATTCAATTGTTTTCGTACACATCTGCTGTTAAGAGACCCGAATACCATTACTTTTCTATTCTACTGCTAAATTATTGTTAATAAAACAATAAGTTTTTAGGGTGATGATTATCCTAAATTCTTAAAATCGATACTATTTTAACTTACACCTCGTTTCGACTAGATGTCTACTATCCTAGAACCTCATAAAAAACTTAGTCGAGAATTACAGGTTAGGTCTAGTAATAATTCTTTTAAGACCTCCGTTTGTTTGTGATCTCTTAAATAACCATTTGACGTATTATCAATGGCTATTAGCTCAGCTTAATAAATAGAATCTTTGTAGTTTAAAATATTAAATCAGCAATCTATTTAGATGCAAATAGGTTTTTAAATATTACTAGCTAACCCGGCCACGCTTTGCTGTGGTTGTTATAATAGTTTTAAAAAATATTACGTTAAAATTTGAATGTAAATGAAAAAATGAATGAATGAAAAAATGAACTAAATAGAATTAGGATTTTAGATTTTATTCATCTTATATCTAAGTTTAGTATATGATAAATAAAAAATATACAAATTCCTAACTGATAAAAAATAAACATTAGTTTAATAAATAAGGTATACAATGGTTTATTTTTAATTGTGTATTATATTATATATTATATTGTTTTAATTTTATATTATATTTTAATTTTAATTATATTGTTTTAAATTATAATAATATCACTAAAATCGGTCCAGTAGTTTTGGAGATTAGCCCGGACAACCATTGTGGCAGGAGATTTTTATATATATAGATAGGTAAGATTCCGGTAATTTGTTATACGATAAGGACTGAACTCAGAATCTAATAGACGTACGGAGCTGCGGTAGGGCTCAAATTGTAGAAATTTTAATCTTCTTTAAAAATGGTTACTTCGGGTTTTTTTTCAAAAACGCACCAATTAGGAGATACAGGCCAACAACTGAAATAACTCCGAAAATTTCGAGGTTTTTCGGCCACCAAAAGTTTTCCCATTCGTTTTTTCTGATGCGAATTTGCATTTGCACTACTAAGACATGTCCTTACAACATATCAAAAATCCAACAAATTAAAACAAAAAATAATTTTTCAAAAAAATATCACGGTCCTTATTGATTGATTATTTTTTAAATAGAACGATCAGAAGTAAATTAATGCTTTAATTTCCTTTGGTTTCTTTTTTTATAACTCTATTAGTTTTATTAACTGCTTTTTTTGTTTAATTTTTATTTCAAAATTTTTTTCACAACAAAACTTACATTTTGGTTATTATTTACTTTTTTGGTACTTATGTAAATACCATCTATATCTTTCAGTTCTTGAGGTTCTGCCAATACTCGTTAAACTATCTTTTGGCGACTAAATTATTAGTCTCGAAACGTCGCCAAAAGGTCAATAATCTTAGTGAGTATTGACTGAATATCAAGAACTTAAAGAAAAAAAATTATTAATTAATGACTATTTTATTGGATTGTAACATATGAAATGTCAGTCAAGGTGTAAATTTAAATTATTAGCAAAAAATTATTAAACAATACTTTTATTAATCAAAATAGGATCCTTCACTTTCAATACACTTCTCCCAACGTTAAACAAGTATTTCTATCCCCGCTCTGTAGAAATTAGGTGTCAAGGAAAGAGCGAAGTCTTGGAAGGCCGATTTCAGGGCATTTTCGTTGTCAAATTTTGTATTTCTTAAAAAATTATCCAAACAACGGAAAAAGTAAAAATCAGTTGGAGAAAGGTCCGGAGATATGGTGGGTGAAGAAGGACTTCTATATTCAGCTCCTGAAGCTTTTGCTTTGTCAACCTTGAAATGTGTGGGCGTGCGTTGTCGTGGAGCAGAATAGGGCCTTTTTGGTTAACCAGAGCAGGTTGTTTCTTACCCAATTTTTTGTAAAACCTTCCCAATTCTTCGCAGTAACTGTTGGCAGTGATGGTTTCACCAGCTGGCAAAAAATAATAGTTGATTAAACCAGCCATACTCCACCAAACAGTAATAATTACTTTTCTGGGGTGAAGGTTTGGTTTAGGCATATATTAAGGTTTTTAATTTTTATCTAACCAATGTCCTGATCTCCTGCTGTTATCGTATAACACCCACTTTTCATCGCAGGTGACCAAACGATCCAAATAGGGCTCATTTCTATTTCGCAACAGATGTGAGGAGCACGTTTCCAATCGGGTGAGCTGCTGGGCCTCGGTTAATTCACGTGGTACCCATATTCACAGCTTTTTTGTCTTACCAAGCTCCTTAAGGTGCCTGGAAACAGTAATGGCACTTGCTCAAAGTTGTCACTAATTCACGAGTGGTTTGGGAAGGGCCCGCTTCAACCAGCTCTTTCAAATTTTCGTTGTCCAATTAGTCTTCGGCCTACCAAGTTCTTTGTTGGTAAGGTCATAATCCCCAGACAGAAATTTTTTAAACCAACGGAGGATTGTTCTTTCGCTCACTGTATCTTCACCGTAAACAATATTAATGTTTCGGAACGCCTCCGTGACGCTATGGCCAACCTTAAATTCGTAGAGAAAAATTATACGAATTTTCGCGGAAGACATAATTTTATTCTTATTTATTTTTTAAACGTTACAAATAATATAATCCCAAATGAAAAGAAAACTGTAAATAAACGAAACTGACATTTCATCCGTTACAACCTTATATTAATAGTCGAGAAAAATACATACCAATGTTTATAAATAGTTAAATGTAATAAAATTAAATATGGTTCGTGTCCATCCGTCTTTTTTTAATTAACAGCTTAATGATAAGAGAATTGAAAATTAATAAGAGATCTCCCTTAGTATATTTATATTTTTAGTAACATCCTGTACCACTCAACCCATGAAGGGTCTAGCGATCAGTACGTGGTAGAGACTGTACTGTTTCTTGAACAACGGATTTGCAGGGAACTGATTTGTTCTTGATCACTCTCAACCATATTTTTACCCAAATTATTTTTTACAGAGGCTGGGTGAGTCTCGATTGGCTCCCAGATTCCAAAAGATCCGTCCCCGGCTGCTAACAGATTAATTAAAATCTGTCACACCCGGATTTGAACCCGGGACCTTCGGCACGACAACTGAGCGCTGTACCCCTGAGCCTCCCCAATCCTTTTAATAATAGTCAAGAAAAATAAATAGCAATATTTATTAATAGTTAACTGCAATAAAATTGAATATAGTTATATTATATTATATTAATAATAGTAATAATATAATAAAATTAGATATAGTTACTGCTCATCCATCTAAGCTGTTAAATGAAAAGATACTTGGTAAGAGATCTCCCTCTGTAAATTGTCATATTCAAGTCAACCTGGGAAATAAGTTGTATTATTTTTTTTTAACAACGGCATATTTTAATTTTTTGAAAAATAACTCCCCGTTTATCATATCATTTTATTGCTCCAATCCTAAGTGGAGCTAGTTAAAGATAACCTGGTCAATTGGAGGAGATAGCGAGCTATCTCACAGGACGCGGTAATTATCTCTTAAATATTTATGACAGAGAATAATTTAATGACATCCACCAGCCGCAGAGGAAAGGCCGGGGACAGTGGAAAAGACTACGAAGTGGCTGATAGCGCCCGGATTTGCATGGACACACGAGCCCATCTATTAATATTCATCATGATACTGTGTCACCCCGTAACTGGCACCGTCTCGGGAAAAAATTATGAGACCCTCATCAGCAATAATTATCACGTATAGAGAATATTAATTAGGAAATTATTTATCATAAGAAATAAATAATGAGTGTTCATACTTATTTATTATACCGTGCCTTTCGCCATTTTTACTTTTGTTAAAAGTAAACGCGAAAAAGGTATAATGAGGTAAGAAACTGGCCATATTCCAGCTCCCTAACTATACAAGAGTATATAACGCAGTGTAATAAGGCGCCAATAGAATTTCAGTCATCTACCAGAAAATCAAGATTAATGTTCAATGTCAATAAGCTTGAATAAATAAAATAGAAGTACCATGGATTCTCATCAACGTGGAGGTCAATGGAAATGAAGCATATAAGGAAGTAATCAATATCCAGGCATCATCTGATCACTGCAGATATTTCTAGCTCCAAACCAATAGAACCTGCTTCCAGCTGAGAAGAATAGCTTGACCCAGCCACAAAAGTGAATACAAATAAAACAAATTACCATAACACATTACACCACAGTAGTGAATCCAGAACGCCTTTACGTAAGTGAATGCCTAGCACTCAATTTTAAGTTAAACAAACTAGGAATATTGTGTCTATTGGTCTGATTTTAGACTGTTAATTGTATCATAGTTATTTTCAAAACTTTTATACCAAAGGGTCGTCTGATAATTAGAAAAACTCTGATTAGAAAATGGAAAAATGAGGCCGTGCCGTTCAAACAAATAATATTGACTTAAAAAATGTTTACTTTCTTCCTGGAAATTGGGAATAATGTCAATTGAAAATAATGACACTTTTTGTTGGAAGAGTTTTTCTGTTTTACCAAATAAGACCCTACACTAAAAAAAAAAAAAAAAAAAAAAAAAAAAAAAAAAAAAAAAAAAAAAAAAAAACCGGAACTATTTAATTAACCGGAATAAGAACTATTTAATCAAGTAAAGTTCTCATTGAGTGATATTTTGGAGTCATCTGTGGTCTAGTGATACATGCATTAAGATGCATATCCTAATTATACCTGGATACGCAAAATTTATTACCCCTAATGTAGCTTCTTCTGATTAGCCATAGCAACATAAACTGAATGATGAATTAACAAACAATGACATTTTGTAATATAGTAATAGGGTTAACTTATGTGAAGTTGCATCGCCTTCCCTTGGTATTGGTAAAATGATATCATTATTCCGAAAATATAGCCGTTCCTTCATTGACTGCTCTATCGGATAAGATTGGCCACTGGCGGCAGTAATGCCCCCTACACACACAATATTACTATTCATAACTTAATTAATTCAGTGAGGCGTTATCTGTCCCATCCCGATTGGAGCTATGAATATGGACGAGGTGCCGTGTGTCCATGCTAATCCCCTCTTCGTCACATTCACTCTTTTTCCTTTATTATTCACTGTCATTAATATTAAGGAGACGCCTAGGCTATGTCTCGTTGACTCATGGATCCCCGGTCCGTTCCTATTTCACATATTTTATTTCGTGTAGCATGAGCCTAAGTAGACAGTTTGATATCTCGAACTTTTCATTAAAAAAAAAAAAAAGAAGAAGAGGTTTGGGGCGAGAACCAAGCGGACTATCTAAATCTCCTGTGAATAAAGGAATAAGAGATCAGAGAGGATGAACTAATGCTGGCCGAAAAGAAAATCACGGGATATGCTCTCATGATTGATCCAGGGTACCCCAAAGTTTGAATATGGAGAAGAAAATGGTGGAGATCGAAGAAAGAATTTCTTGAATTGAGACGAACCATTTATTTATTTATATAATTATTTATATATTAAAAAAAAAAATATTCCGTTTCCATTTAAGAAATTATATCTTTCACCGCACCATTATCTTCCCCGAAAAAAAATTGTTTTTCTTTCTCAACCTCTAAAAAATATATGCGCATCAACTAACACTAACATACAACTCTACTTAAAATAACATTCGTTGAGGTTGGAGTGTGCTTCATTGTTTTGTTTTGTTTTTTTGCTATTGTTCTCTTTATTGAAGAAAAGGTCAAATCACCTGCTCTCTCTTATAAGACGACTACTTCACCACAAAAATAAACTATCACTAACTAACTAAATTAATATATACATCATGCTGCTTAAACCAATATGGTCTTATGCCTCGCAAGTATGGTACTCAAGCATAAAATCTCACTTACAGAATATTCAAATTTGTCAGTCAATATTCCTTTGTTATATTACTCTTTATTACTTTTACATTACCAATAAACTATTACACAAAGACCTGACCATACAGCGCTTCCAAGTGAATCTCTTAGGGGATGTTTTCCAAAGCAGATCAAAAATACAATTTTATTACATAATTATTATTATTGTATTTCGGTCCTGGATATTCCTGAATAGGCGAAATGTAAACAGGAATTTTTGTTTAGAAACTTAATGATTTTTGTTTAGATTTTTTCAGTAATATCTTTACAATTTTTTCTCTTTTAGCACATGGATGATAAAGATCACCTAAAAGCTATTTCAAAACGATTGTAACGGCGGGCTAGGTGTCTTAAGCCGTAGCGAGTGGTGTAAGGCGGTCCGAATATTGCATATATATCTTAGCTAAGTTGGTAGCTTATTGCGCCCTGTCCAGACTTTGCGACAGAAGTTTAATAAAAGAGGAGGGAGGACGCGCAGGGGTGGAATTGCGGCGGGTATTGGGGGCATAAACCAGCCGCAATACCAGCTCCTGTTGTCAGCTGTCGCCTCGGCTCTTTATTGCCGAGCAGATTTAGTGCCTCTTAGCATCTTGTTCGCTTATCGTCGTCGTCATGAATCTCCATCCTAGGCCAGGGGCATGAGTCTACGATAGACCGAAACCTCCAAGAAGTCAGTCCAGGAGAAGTCATCGAGATCTGGTTAATGGTAAGGAAAGGTTTGCGTTTCTTGAAGCAGTATCTTGATCCATGAAGCTTGCTTCTTGACTGGATGTAGGATTAGTTGTGCTTAGAACAGTTTCAAGATTTCAGTAGCCTTTTTTAAACATTTATTTATATACCCACTTTATATAAAATTTAAAAAAACCTACAACCTAAGTAGTCTTGGGTTCTTGGTAGAGACTATATAATATAGTTTCTAGGACAACGGTTGTGCATGCAGATGTTTTGTTCCAGAGCATGCTCAATCTGCAGGTTTTCCCCCAATTAAGGTTACCTACATTATGGAGGCTTTGTAAGCCCCAGAGGAGTTCTCCATAATTAGAAAGTATTGTTAAATAATTCGAGTAGATTTAGTATTGAAAATTACATTCCAAATTTTAGGACCCACTATGGTTTGTATAATTTTCTTTTTTAATAATCTATAGGATGAAATCGGAAAAATTCTAAAAAAATGTTGGTTCCCTGAAATACTGGGGAAAATACCAATCAGTGAACGTTTCGCAAGTTCAGGCATCATCAGGACACATTTTTTGCTAATTTTTAATAATTTAATAATCCATATTTCGTAAGATGTCAAATTTTTCATAACTATCATGAGACATTGGATCGACTCATCTGAATCTTTGCATCCTGAATATCGATTCGGTCCACAGATATCCACAACTCGGCCTATCAGTTTCAGTCCCGAATTCCCTCAATCCTTTCCCTAATTCCTCTGCCAAGCGTGCGTGATCTCTAATCCAGGTGGCTGTGGAACAATAGTCACGTGTTCTGGATTACCCCTCCCCCGCTTAAGCTGCCGTCAGTAAACCAATCTCGGGGATCCCGAAATCCGTTTGGGAATCTTCGCCTTATATAAACAATTTATTACTCCCACCTTGTTCACCTCAAATGTCCCATCTATTTGTTGCTTAAATCGCTATAGGTTAGGTTTTATTGTTCATAGACGCACAACATCCATGGTCATCATCGTCTTCCCTCTTTTGGTTCAAAATTGATTCCCACTTATAAAAACACTATCAAACATCTTAGTAGAGGTATTGCATCATTATCAGTTGCCGAAATGTGTTTCACGATGTTGACTTCAAAATTTCAATTTCGTTGTTCCAATGGGCCAATTAAGTTAGTATAGGTTAGTAGTCCAACAGTTCCTGAAAGGAAGGTAGTGATACTATTCTAGGCACTGCTTTGTCAGAGTCGAAGCTGCACGTCTGAATGAGGATATACAGTCTATGATAATAGGCTTTAGGTTATAATAAAAGTTATATAATAATAAAAGATATCATCAAACTGTTATTCATAGGAACGAAACTTGGTTGACCCTGGGCCTTGCAGGAAGAACATCATAAGGTCATTGAAAATAATGACATTTTCTCAGCTGTTGTTAGAAATATTCACCAACTCACTCCGAAAAGAAGTTAAAGTTAACTTTTAAGTAAGAGATCAGCTGTTAGGCCTCGTACTGTGCTTACGTTATCTTTAAGTTTTTTAATTAATTGAAATCATGTATTTTTGATGTGTGTTACAGTGAATTATGGTTTCTTAAAGTGACTTATACTATAATTAACTGAAAAAGGGCACTTTTCTGATGAAAGACAATAAAATTGCCGGAACAAGTAGGAAAGACTATGGAGCCTTTATTTCTACTCTTTTGAAGAGAAAGTTAAGGAGTAACTCCAATATTTCATTAACCGACAGTCAAATTGACAAATAAATGATGAATTCTAAAGATTCAGAAGTGAAAACATTATTTATAAAACCGAACCTACCAAAACCACGTATTAATCGAAATATTAATAATATATTGATTCTGAAAATGTTGAAATAACAACTGACGACCTACTACCTCAATCTGTACTACAACCAGAAACTCAACCTACTACTCAAAATTCTATGAATATACCTACTCTAAAATATTCCACTTCTGTCGAAATGGAAGAAGAACGCGTCGCACGACCAGTAGTCCATTTACCACGCCCAATAAAAATAATGGGAATCAACCTGAATGGGAATCACTTTCAAAACTTATGCATAGACTTATTAGCTCTTTTAGGAGAAAATAATTATGAATGCTTTTCCAATAAACAAGTGATTTTATTAAAAACTAAAACCTGTGATGCATACAGAGTATGCATGAAATATTTATAATCTAAAAACTACTTTTTTCATACATCTCAACCCAAAGAAGAATAAGCCTACCGATTTGTGATCAGAAACCTACATTGTTCCATACCTCAAGATATGATCAAATATGATCTTAAGAGAAAAGGATTCACTGTTCGCCTTATCAATAATGTACTACATCCTAGATCGAAATAACCCCTTTTGCCGGCTCAAAAGAAGAGTGGGTCTTTGTGGATATCGAGCCAGCTCCAAACAATGCTGAAGTCTTCAATATAACCCATTTAGCTTACACTAAAGTTAAAATTGAGGAACCTCATAAAAGGAGGGGATTGTTCAATGTATGAGGTGCCAGGAATATGGACATGCCGGAGCATATTGCCGACACCAACCAAGATGCGTGAAGTGTGGCCAAAATCATCCAAGTGACAGATGCCAGAAACCACAAGTCTTTTACGACTATTTTCCAAAACATTTAAAAAATTATTGTTAAAGCGGCTCTATCCATTATTAGAAATAAATAATTAAATTCCTTTTAGGCCTCCGCATTCTACAACACAACAATATCACAGAGTGGTTGATAGCGTCGCCGTGGCACTAGAAAAAAAGGAATATTGCACAACAGCTTCTTTGGACGTTTCACCAGATTTCGATGAAGTTTGGCACGATGGTCTCCTTTGCAAACTAAAAAAAGATCTACCACACGCATATTATCTAATGATAAAATCTTATCTTGAGGACAGATTTGTTATTGATAATCAGGACGATAAACATTCTGGCTATTGCCGAATTAGTGCAGGAGTACCGCAGGGCAGTATACTAGGTCCAGTTCTATATCTGTATACACTTACGACATCCCACAGACGCCAGAAACACTACTTGCTACTTATGTGGACCGTACTGTCATACTTTCGACCAGTACCAACCCCAACATAGCTTCTCAGAACCTACAGACACACTTGAATTCGTTAGAAAATTGGCTCGATAAGCGGCGTGTAAAAATTAACATACAAAAATCAAACCAAGTAACATTTACCTCACTAACGCTTTATAATACACCATTGCCCAGACAAACACAGACAAAATACTTAGGCCTTAGAATGGACAGAAGACTGACTTGGAAATCACATGTAAGTAATTTGAAGAAAAATTTAATCACTGACTCTCACTCCTAAGACGACTACTTCACTACAAAACTAAACTATCACCAACAAACAACATTATAATATACAACATGCTACTTAAATCAATATGGACCTATCCCTCGCAAGTTTGGGGCTCGCGCAAAAGATCCCACTTACAGACCATTGAAATTTTTCAGTCAAAATTCCTTCTTTAAATTACACATTGTCCCTTTTACATTACTAATAAATCATTAGAATAAGATCTCAAAATACCACTCGTGACTGATACAAAAAAAAAACCTGTACCACTAAGACCCGTGAACGAGCCTGGGGGTTCAGTACATGGTAGAGACTGTACTGTTTCATGGACAACAGTTTTGCAAGTAGGTGACTTGTCCTAGGTCACGGTCAACCGCAAGGGTTTTCCCCCATATTTTGAATACCCTATTTTTATAATATTTTACAGAGGCTGGGTGAGCCCCAGAAGGGTCCTAGATCCCATAGGATCCATCTCCCGCGCAAACAGACTAAATAAAAGTAACTGCCTGCAGCGGGATTTGAACCAGGATTTCCGGCATGGCAACTCAGTGCTCTACCACTGAGCCACTCCGCTCCCCCGTGACTGATGCAATCAAGGAAAACTACAAAAATTGTCGTGTTTTACTTGCTGTACATCCAAATTTACTGGTACAATCATTACTGACATACACATCACCACAGATTCCGACAAGGAGACTGAAACGTCTCTAGAGCAGGGATCTACTACAGCTCGATGAACCACGCTAGGAGTGCCTTCAATGGGAGGTTTCTTCAAACACATTTCCACGAGAATCCCTTAGGGGAGGTTTACCAAAAGAAGATCGAAAATACAACACGTGTAATTTCTGAAATAAATATTTATATTATTATTATTAACTTTTAAGTTAAATTTAACATTTTCGTGACGATCTTTGCTGTATTCAAGAGAACTGCTGCCTCCCCTAATACCTTTTCAGGGATCTTCAAATTTAAATTGAGTGGATGAATATCGTCAGGGATGATCCCATTGTAAGAAATTATAACTGGGTATGCATATCTACCAATCGACTACTAGCTCCAAGCACAAATTTTGGTATTCCCAGAAAACAAGTGTTGTTTCCACTGAAATGTAGTTAATCGTAGTGACGAGACGAATCTTACAGAACTATTACTGCAACCGTGTCTAGTTTTGGAACTGTTCCACAGAAGCCCGTTTATCTGATACTTGTCCTTGTCTTTATTCATTAATACATTTTTTATAGATACTTTTTTAGGATTCATTAGGTTTATGAGGCATAAAGATAACTGATCTAACGAATCTAATAGCCTACTGTTGATTGCTGTCGCAAGCTTAAGGGAAACAGTTGCTGATCGGACTTGGACCAGTATCCATTAAGATTCAATGTTCTTGCTAAACTAAAACTGCTGGAATTGTTCCAAACTTTCATATTTCTAGTCTTATAGAAAGACTATACGGTCCCAGGAATTCATTTGAATAATTACTAATTCAGTAATATATATTTTTTTAATTGAACTTATTTTCACCAACTACACAGAAGCAACAGAGATTGAATCATATAACTGATTTGTTTTTTTAAATTTTGACATTCATTGACAGCGCAACTTAAAAAACAGGCACGATCAGTGTATTAGATGTGTTCATTACTACTCTAAAAAAAAAGTGGAGCAGCGTTTGACAGGTCAACTTCGGAGTAGGGTCCTGTTCCTCCAGGCTCTGTTTTATTTCTGCTGCCTGGTCGATCACCAACGGGGCAAGTTTATAAAAACAAATAAATCAACAAAATTAAATTACAGAATCAGTTCTACCAATAAGCGAAAATAAAGTTGGATTTACATTTTCGATCAACCTAGATATTACAATTTGAATCCATATAACTGATCTAGTGTGGAATGTAGATGTACCACTGCAGTTAATTATTCCAAATGTGCCATTGCCCCAAAATCCCCAAATAAAAATTAATACAACATTATATAATTTTATAATGCATTTGTTTCATGATAAAATTTTCCTGTAACACAAATACTTTTTGGATAGATATAAGTATGAAAGACGTGTAAAGATGTTTTTTTTATTCACATTAACAATGAATATGTCACTGGCCAAAACAGATACTTAGTTTCCTTGAAAATCAAATAAACTGCACCAAAACAATTCATGAAGGGTTTTGGGTTCAGTATGTGGTAGAGACTATGCTGGTTCTAATACAGCGTTTGTGCTATGGACAATTGTATGATTAGATTCGTTTTTCACAACAAAAAAATTCCACGTATTTCGGTATTTAAAAAAAATTAATAAATCTTTGGTTTAAGTAAAGAAAATTAGGATAATAGATGTATTTAAAGTTTTTTTATGACCGTTATCGGTGAACGTAAGGTACGGCTTAAAATATCAATACAGTGCTTTGTAATTATTTTGCTGAGCTACTTTAAATTTTTTTTTATTGTATGGTACATGAGCAAATAAAAAACAAACAAATGAAATGGCTTTCAATAGACACACGCTATGATAATCTAATTCTAATGTAATCGTATTCGAAATTTAGGCCCAAAATAAAATAAACAATTGATTTCGCCGCATTTTTTCTGATAAGCATCCACTCCATGAAGTGGCCTTAGGTTCAGTACATGTTAGAGACTGTATAGTTTCTAATACATCGTATGTGCAGAGAAGTGATTTGTACTAGATCAAGCTCAAGCGCCAGGTTTTGCTCCCAATTAAAGGTACCCACTTTATAGAGGCTGGGTGAGCCCCAGGAGGTTCTACAGCTCCCACAGGTGGTTAGAATCTCCAGAACTCCAGAACATTCAGTACGGTATATAAAGGCCCTAAAACTGAGCTATCGATTCCCTACTTTCCTTTTTACCTTGGTTTTTCCTAAGGTATTTCCTAAACTATGTCGCAGAATACGTAGTTTTTTTTTCTACATCTTCCACTAAAGTTTAATAACCGTTGAAACATGTCTGTTTGAATTCAAAGAGAAAACAATTCATTGACCAAACTGTCGAGAACAAACAACCTGTTGTCGTTGGGACAATCGCAGATCCTCGGGGTGCAATATCGATCCCCGCTGACAAGCCACTTCCTCAAACTGAAGCCGACCAACTGAATGGATGAAGGTCTTCAGGAGGAAGCTTTGTCTGCTCCTGTAATTAAGAGAGTTTGCGAAGCCCTACACAGTTCTGTGTCCATTCCTCTTCTCTTTTATTCCTGCAACTCCTCCTCCGCTAAACGAAGCCAGGTAGAATGCAGCACGAATCACCACCAACTTTCCCAACGTAATTGCAAGATATAATCAATGGACAGGCTGTGCTGTTACCTACGTTTTTTGTTTACATCGGTTTCAAGTGGGAATATTTTTTTGATTTGGAAAAAATTCGTTACTAAATAAAGTTCGTTTACTATTGAGAACATTGAATAACTACATGACTACTCCATAAGGGTACGGAATTTAAGTGTTATTTTTATTTCATGCAATTTTTTTATTCTTACTTTGATCTGTTTTCATGTTATTTATTATAACAAGACATCCGATTTGATATATGGAATAATATTTTTCGCGAATACAATATTTAAATATTTATCACATCCGCTGAATATTCGATTTTCATGTAGAATGTCTCATTAACAGCGTCATGTGCCTGTTATTCGTGAATAAATAATAGGTCATTAAGGAGGTATAAATATTAATTGGTTGATAAAACGTGCTAGTGTTCGTTTCAAAGGAATATTACAATTCACTGAGTAGATCTACGGAGTTGACCATTAGCTTTACCTTCATTCTTCTATGTATTTTCATGTCGCAACTCTGACCGCGACAGTTCCTCTGCAACGTCCATTTCTTGCAGTATCGTCCAACTCCTCTTTCGTCGATAACCACACAGAGCATTGCAGAATATGCAATGGCCTAATTATTCAATTTGGCTACTTTAATAAATGGCAACGTTGATACATTATTGTTTTCATATTCTCAGTTTACTAATGATGGGATAAAAAGCAGCGCATTATATTCTTCTAAGGATATTATGCTTAAATATTCTCACGTTCTTTGTCATTTTAGTTTTCTAAAATGAAAGTTTAAAAAACCTAGCGCTAATAAGAATATTTGAACAATCATTTATTAAAGTAATGATTCCGGTTATTGCCCATTATTCTCTCTACTTATCTCATTTGATATCTTGTTTTCACTATTTCTTTTGGACCCGAGGTAAGTCTCAAAAAGATAAGTCTTTCAAACGCTTAAAATTATATTGGTAAGGTAAAAAGTTAGGGAGCAATATTGTTGCGTTACTTGCTACTCAGGTATTTGTTATAGTTTTGTTTGTTGGATTGATTAATCTGAAGTCCAGTTGTTAGGCTTTTATTATTATTTAACTACATATTCGTAGCCAGTAGGCAAATTTACCTTTACCCGCTTACTTCATTACATGATTTGATAAGATTTCTGGAGATACTTAGGTTCTTTAGCAACAATAAAATATCAACAATTTTAAGAGATATTAATTTTATAATAACTATATCTTTATTTTTTATATATTTTATTTTATTTTCATAAAATACTGTCGTTTGTGCAGGGAGGCGATTTGTCCGATATCACGCCAGGTATTGCCCTAATTTAGGTAACCAGAATTTATAATCCACAGCCGGATTTGAACCCGGAACTTGGCATCGAACCTGTTTAAAAATAATTAACACATATATTTATGATGTTATGTTCCCTTTAATCCTGAACTGGCGCTGACAAGAGAGGGCCAAGAACGATGATCCCTGCGGGACCTGCCTCAAGTGACTGATAAGGTCGTTATCAGATAACTGCCTTGTTTTTCCTCAGGTCGAAGAGACACAAGATCCGACATCCAATTTCCTCAGTCGGCAGATCGTTCAGCCTTATCTCGTCCTGATAGTGTATCTAAATAAACTGTTCTCTCCCTTTATCATCTTCACCAATTGAGGAAATGACTTAGTCTGCCATTTTTTTTAAAGACCACTTGTTGTTATTATTTCTAATCCTCTTTTATCTTAAATAATCTATGAAAAAATTACGTATCTAGAAATTTTCCGTGAAATATTTCACGATTGCTATAATTTATTGGACTAATTACCTAAAATTGAAGAGGTGTAGCTTAGTAGCAGAATTGTTCTGCCGAAGGTCGCGGGTTCAAATCAGGCTTTGGCAGATAATATATTTAAAGTTCGAACAGCCTGGGATGGATCCTGTGGGATTTGGAAACCCACCTGGGGCTCACCCAGCCTCTATAAAGTGGGTACCCTTAATTAGGGGGGACAATCTGGTGGTTGAGCGTGATCAATGAGAATCCACCAACGTCCACCACAGTTGTCCAAGAAACAGTATAGTCTCTACCACGAACTAAACCTTCAGGGCTCGTAGTGGTATATGTTTTTATATATTTGTTATTTATTATTATATATATATATATCTATGTATGTGCTTTTCTAAAAGTTCTAGAAGTCATAGCAACGATCCTACGTAATCTCTACTGAGAGCATTAGAAGATAAGGCAATTACTTTAGGTAATAAAATATTAAACAGAAATTTAATAAAAAACTTTCTGTAAGGGAGTATATCGACTTACACATGAACAGAAGAATGATATATTTTTAAAGACCCTATTTTTAAGATTCAATTTCACCTTTAGGACAAAAAATATAAATTATTTATGGGTTATAAAATTAATATGTTCCATGCCATGTGGTCTGTGATTTTTCCATGACGAAATTGCCAAAAATAATAATAAAATATTAAAACGTAAACTTATCAGTTAGGTGTTTTTATAGTTTTTATAAAGTAGCTGGGTAACGGCATTTTTTTAAATTTAAATATTTTCATCTTATTCGATACTTCCCCTAAAAATGTGCAGGCATTTTTTTTCAGGATACATTTGCATTCCTTTGTCGAAATCGTTTTGCTACAAATAAACCGTGATATTTATAAAAAGAGAGGTATAGAAAAAAAATGGAGAAGTCAATCGGAATCGTTTGTCCAGTGGGACTCTATATTGGCTGACCAGGACCCGTCCATCAAGATCTGACCAACAGGCGGAACTGAGGAAGTGACAAGGAAGAAATTGAAAAAAGGACGTGTACGAGGGGAGAGATCAGAGGAACACTATGCTGCCAGGAGGGCTCACTCAGGCCCTGCAGTTCCCACACGTCAGCACAGGGACCGATATCTAATAACTTAATCTATTGTTATCATTATATACCCTCATCATTTATTAGTAACCGATTTCATATTTGTATATCTAATAAACACCTATGTTCCAATAAAAATCTAAGATAACTGAAATTCATCAGTACCATCATTATAATTTTTATCGTCTTAATTTTTTGTTTGAATTTACTGAAATTTTAAACTATTTTCATACGCTGAAAAATATATAATGGACTTTTCAAGGTTCGACTGTTTTAATATTTTTTATTCTTGTAACGTTCCTACTCTCAGACTTCTCTACTATTTGAACTTAACTTTTCATCATGAATATTTTTTATTGTTTAAACCTTATTTAGTTGTATATTGGTTTGTATATATTTCTAAGTTTTTTATGTTCTTTGAAATTGACTTATGTTATTATATACCTTGTAGTGGGTATAGTAAGGATTATTTATTTTTTGTTTTTTTGGTAAAAATTACCAAAGCCGGAATCATCAATAACCATCATACTGGAGTATGCTGAATGTTAATGTTTTTCTTATGATTACTTCTACTTCTATTCTGCATAATATTATTTTTTTGTTTCATAAAAGTTCCATCAAAACAAGTTTTTTTGATAATTCTTTTATCCTGTTCTGTAATATATTTTTTCCATCTTCCATCTTAAATACATTCAGTCTTTCTGGGTCACCTGCAGTGTATTGGTTATAATAGCATTCTAATATGCCGTAGATCGCGGTTTCTCAACAGTACAGATGGCCTTAGAATTTTCAAAGGGAGTAAAAATTCTTAGTTATGTCGTCTAGAGGGTACGAGAAATTACTTAACCGGCCACGATGCGATATCAAGTATTCCTTATCTACTTTATACTCTTACTTATACCTGGATAGACCAAATTTAGGATATAATAAAACGATGATAAATAAAAAAAAATTAATAAATTTGTCATTCTTGTTTGAAAAAGATTAGTTTCCTACTTTCTACTATCGAAGTTAAAATAAATTCCGGAAATATATATATGTGTGTGTGTGTCTGTGTATCATATAATATGCATGACTAAATCACTCATTATATACAAGCTATGTGATTGGCAGCCATCCGATGGACCCACAGTAGGAACACATCCTCCCCGCATTAATACATCGCAACGCAGCCAGTGTTTGCTTTCCCTGAGGCCACAAAGCGGCCGAAATCCACAGACCACCGTTCAATCTGGCTTAGGGAGCGTGCCTTCTTTGTTGTAGTTTTTTCATTGCTCATTACAGTCCTATGACTTATTTAGTAGCTGTCATTCATGTAGTCATCCATCAGTTGTTATCTCTGGGCGTGTTTTTTATTATTTTTTTCTGGCTTTGGAGCAAAAAAAAAATCAGCTGCCATGGTTTCGTTACTCATACTATTTCTTATTTAGCACGATCGTAGAACGTTTATTTTAATTTTATCTACAAAAAGTAGATACTAGTGTCGATTCCGAGGAAGGAATTAAAACTTACCTGACTGTATTATTTTAATACATCTACAGCTTAAATAATACACGACGTCTACATTGTTATAATACACGAAAATATATGATTTAAAAGATATTATTTCACCATTTTCCTGGATTTGATTCCTCCAATTAGACCTATCATCCAACAGCATCTCTTAGCAACATCCTGTTTGGGCGCCATTTATTAATGACTTCTTTCTTGTATCTGACATGCTTCCGATATCAGTCGGCTCAATGATAATTATTTTTTTAAGAATCCGTTTGCTAAGGAACAACACAAGATCATCCTGATATCCACTATGAAATCATATTATATAAAATATATACATTAGTAATAACAAATTTGACAACACTTTCAAAACGTGATGAAACTTATTGACATTTCATTATAGATTGTATTGTTTTTATTTGCTCAAATAAAGTTTTACTTCATTGATTTCTTTTAGCCAATGTTTAAAAAACCCTGACGAATTCCCGATGATGGGATGGATACCTACCAGTACGCCCTGTTCTACCATATTCAACCCTTATCGGACCATAAATATTATTATACGTGTTAATGGCCTTTTATCAGACTACGGGATACATTCATGACTACTTATTCTTCCAGTCCTTCCTTTACCCATTTTTTCTTTCTTATCGATTACTCCTTGGTGTCCAAATACGCGTTTTGCCGTGATATCCTCTGAGTCTACCTGGACTTTAAAATGTGAAATATAACTTGTCTCATCCAGGGTATAGTGGCCTTGAGTCGCTGTATGTATCTAAGCATTCTATTGGTGAGTCTGCTGATGTGTTGGTGTAACATTTTAATTGTATCTTTGTGATGTCTGCTGCGACTGTTGGACAACTTCTCAGTTTTGCCTCTGGAATAAAGTCTGTATCCTTTGTTTGTGTGCTTTGGTCCGATAATTTTCTTGATTAGTTTTATTTCCTCTAAGAGGATCTTTTCCAGGCCACGCTTTGATTGTAATAACAATTTCTCACTGGCTTATAGCACCTCAGGTTCAATAGCTGTGCTGTAATGACGAATTTTGATGAAGGTGGACAGACATTATTTTTTAGGTGTTCTGTGTCTTGTATAAGGCTGTCTTCATTTTCAGTTACATAATATTCTGATAGATTTGTACATAGATTTATTATTAATGTATTATGAATACTTGTAGAATATTATTATTCTGGTTCCATGGCCCTGAAAGAACCCAGGCCTCCTTCACAACTGTAAACCAATCTCCGCGATCCCGCGCTAATTGATTCTTCTCTATTCATGTACAACCAGTAGCCTCTCCACATTGTCCAGGCATATCATCCGAGGACATCCTTCACTTCGTTTGCCATCTGGTTTCTCATAGAGCATTCCCTTTGTTATCCTGCGGTCAGGCATTGTTTATGCATACCCCATCCATCCGTTTCTGGCGCGCTTTATGCGATGCCACCACGTCAGGCTCTCCTTACAGCTTCATATGCTCCTCATTCTTTCTTCTTCTCCGTAACCCTTTTTCGAGCACTCCGCTCCATATTCTTCTTAATATTTTCCTTTCCCTGTAGTTGACGATAAGTTCTGATTTTCTGGTCCGAGCCATATCTCGCACATACATGACTACCAGTCATACAATGTTTTCACATATTTGTATTTACATTCTTTTAGCGAGCGGTCCAAATATATAATAATTGTAGTGAGAAATAACATCTGTGTTATTCTGGCTTTTATTTCACGCTCTACTTTGCTGTCAACTGTAACCTAATTTTCCAGGCACTTGAATGGGGTTATAGCTTTAAGTCTATGCTAACTTTCAGAATATTAATGAAGTTATTTTCGCACTCATAAACTTACTGTGAACAATAAACTAGATACTCTATTTCAAAAAATGTATATATCTGTACATTCGACAACAAAAAAAAAGGAACCTTAATATCCCGTAAAATAGCTGTGAGGAGGAGCATATGTTTGGGAGGCTGGTGATGATCCTATTTGAAAAAGATGTACACGAGGACAATGGTCCCATGGGACGAGGTGTTCCAAACAGATGTCGCTAACTCTTCCGTTTATTGGCCGATTACATCGGAACGGATTAGGCTGACAATAGGGACGGGGTTATGAAATATGTCGGTGGGGGCAGGCTCCCTCGGTCCCCTCCACATCCAGCTCTTGTTATTGAATCCTCAATTAATGTCTTACTCATCGCAATTAATCATAAATTTCTAATGGACTCGCTAACATTAACGGCTAATTGTTATAGCGACAAATCTGCACATGTTCGGATGTCAGAATGTTTAAGGTAAAACGTCCATCTGCATTTTGAGTCATTCTACATAGATTAATTAAATTTAAAATTATTTTAATTTTGCCTATAATTTTAACAATTTTTAATTTATTGTTTCTAATATAAGCGGCTTCCTTCTTTCTATTGTTATAAGTGCCTTTCATCTTGGAGTTGCAGCTAAGGCTAAGGCCTACTCAACTCAGCGGTCTTCTCCCTTGCAAGTCTTCTTTCACCTACAACCATCTTTTCAATAAAACTAAACTTTATTATCGGATTTTAAGACTTACTTTTTTGTTTTAGATATGAGCTGATTAAATAATTTACCTGTCACTGCTGGATTTGAATCCGGTATTTCCAGTGGTAGATGAATAAATATATAAAGAGAGAGAGAGTAAGGGAGGAAGGGAGAAAGATATTGAATTATGTGTCTACCAATTATTTGCATTTAATTAAAATACATTTCGATGGTTTATATCACATAGTTTATGTAATGTATCTTAAGCAGAACTATAAATAATTTGCTTGTTTAACTTTTAAATTAATTATAACCTTCTTTTGGTGATTCTATGCTTTTGGTTATTTCGTTTAGTGTGTTAAAATCCTCTGGCTATTTTTTCCGTTTATTTTGTCATACACTAAGCCCAATATCCTTCATGGATTATAGCACGGGTTCTGTTTTCTTTTATATCTCACTCACTCACTCACAGTCTGGCGCTACAGTCCTTGTAGGACCTGGGCCTCCTCCAACAACTTGCTTCACTCCGCTCCATCTGAAGCTAACCTCCTCCATCTCCGCACTCCCATCCTACGCAGATCCTCTTCCACATCTTCCATCCATCTCAATCGGGGTCTCCCACGTTTTATCCTTCCTCCCGGATTATCATACACCATTTTTCGAGGAAGTCTCTTCGGATCCATGCGTTCAATATGATCTAACCAGCCTAGCCTTCTCTTTCTAATGACTGTGACTAAGTCTGGCTCCGCTAGCAATTCCATCAATTCTGCATTATTTCTCATTCTGAATTGCTCGCCTTCCTTAATAGGGCCATATATTGTTCTTAATACTCTTCTCTCCCAAATTATGAGGGAATCTTTGGCTGCTTTTGTTTGGACCCATATCTCGCTGTAATATGTAACTACGGGGCGTATGATTGTCTTGTAGATAACGATTTTATTTTTACGGGAGAGATTCCTGAATTTCAAGACCTCCCGTAGAGCATAAAAACACTTGTTGCCCGCTGTAATTCTAGCCATGACTTCCATTGTCATGTCGTTGTTTCTTGACAACATCCCTCCCAGGTATCTGAAGGACTCACATCCCGGTCTCCGATCTTTACTGGTCCATGCCTATATGTCCCGCTTCTCGTCATTACCATATATTTTGTTTTGCCATTGTTTACAACGAGGCCAAGTCTCCTTGCGGCCCCCTCAAACTCTTGCATAGCACCCGATAAAGCTGGCATTGTTCTGGAAGATATAAGCACATCGTCGGCATATGCTAGATGCTGCGTCAATCTTTTTCTTTTATATGTCTATGTTTTTCCACCAGTCGTCGTATTATGCCGAAGAGATATCATTGTTGCAAATATAATTAATCAATAATATTACGTTAACCGCCGAATAACCCCAAGTTATTAATGCATTGGGTAAAAATGAATAATATATCGATAGTTCGTTAAAATTTATAAATAAATATCAGAATATATCAGTTAATTTCAGCAAATTATGATTTGACTAACTTATTTTTCTGTAAATTTCTGTTTAACTGCTTATATTATTGTTTAAAACAAACCAGAAGTTGGTCAGACGGCCAGTATTAAATAAGTCAATAGAAAAAGAACTGAGAAAATTGGAAAGTGGATAAAAATGCCAGCAAGAACGTCAAACGCAGTAAATTATATCTAAACCTCAGTTAAAAAACAAGCACAGCTGTCCATTGATGGGCAAAATGTTAGAAAATATATATAAATATAGTTTAAAGATGAAATGAAATACTAAATCGGATTTGTATAGTACTTTCAGCACTTTTTGTACCTAAAAACTAAACAGCTACAACCATAATATTATATTGTTATGTGGTTATTTATCGTTATTGTTAACAAAAGTTAAGAAAAATGATTCGAAATGGAACTAGTCATAACCGCCTATGACATGAGTACAGAGGATCAGACAAAGCCACCCCAACAGGGCCGTGAAAAATCAGCCCCAATGCGGAGACATGCGACCCCATTCCCTTCTCTAACGCAACAATAATAGGCGCCCCCCCCCCCGACGAAATGAAAAATATTTCAATTTACACCCCGCGAGCTATGTGTCTCTATTAGGGAGCCTCGTTACCTATGGAAATATCCGGAGGGGTATCCTACCTGTGATATATGGCGTCTTGATGGACCACAATTAAACCATCCCTTTGTACCATTGGTTCGTACCTTTGTCTGGTACGATATTTGCCATTGATATCATTCCATCGATGCAAATATATTCATAACTGCCATGAAAGTATTCACTGTTCTCATCGGATCGATTTGTTGGCTCCAACTGTCAATTGTATTGTCTAGTTGTGATTTACATTTGTGATTCAATATCGGAACACCATTCCACTGTTTTAGTGACATATATAACACAGTTACTATAATTCATCAAGTAAAGAAAATAGTATTTATTGTATGAAAGTTAGTATATTAAAAAAGAGACATAAATTATATACAGAATGAATATCCATTATAAATGATCAAAAAATCACCTCAATAGGAAAAATGCCCAAAGCAAACCAATCAATCGACGTTTCGCCAATTCCGGCATCATTAGGAGACACAGCAAAAGAAAATCACATGAAAGACAACATACTCTTCAACCTTGCTTTAAGGCGCTCCACAAAAATGTTGGCAACAATATTTTTATTTTGCTCGATTTTTAGATTCAATAGATTTTGTGAAAAGCGACTAACTAACCTGTAGCCTTTTAATCCAAAAATTTAATCCACCGCCGTTTTTAAAATGATGAATAAGTTCCGAATAACATTCTCTGTGATTCAATTCTCAAAAACCGGCACAGTTTGTCTCAAACTGTATTTGACCACAACTTATGATTTAAATGTTATTAAGGATTAATTTTGAAAGACACCACCTGATTTTCATATTAAAGGTTCGCCTCAGTGAGGGAGATAAGCAGCAAGTAATTATCTTCCGTTTTTTTATGGACAAAATTTTATCGCGTTGAAAGGTCAACCTCAAAATGAAACAGAAGTATACATTATATCAAAAAAAGGTTCATACAAAGCTGTTAAGTTCAAGTTTTCCAATAAAGAGTTCTATATGTTACTATACGATCAGTTTAATCTTGAGTTACGTCAAAATACATTAAAGCAAAATACTAAAAACAATAACACTCCTGTAGTGGGTCCATATTGAGTAATGTTTTCGGCATCTCAAAAAAACAAATAAAAAACGTTATCTCATAATAATATAATAAAATAATATTAATAACATAATTAAATAATAATTTATCTCAGAAAAAATCATAAACTTTTGGTTTAAGTAATGAATATTAGAATAATGGTTTTTAAAGTTCTGTTCGATCGTTATCGGTGAATGAATGTTTCAGCTCATAATGCCATTACACTTCTGTTTAATTATTTTGTTGACCTACTTCGAATCAAAATTTCCTTATTAAAAAACATTAATTTCCAATAGAATATGCCGGTAACAAACGCGGTAAACTATGATGGAGAAATCAAACTCGAAATTTAGGCACAATGCTAAAAGAAAAATTATTTCAATGTTTTTTTTCTATTTCTACTCTCCTGAAAACTTCCATTTTATTTAGGATTAGTTAGATATTATCTTTTTAATTGCATGAACCGTAATATTTTTTTATACGGAACGGGTATTTTCATTACCGGTAGGAGTCCCATTGTTCGGAACCCCCGAACGGTTTTTCGACTGTTACGTTTCAATTTCAACTACTCATACTGCATTTGTGTTGCATTGTGGCCGATGCAGCTGTATCTAATCATGTTGCATTTGTACTTCATTGTTGCATCGCGGTCAAGATGCCTCCCCTTTCCTCATCATTATTGCAATATTTACCGCTCATTGTTGGTATTCATTCCCAGATGCTACTATTTTTATGCACATCATTCATACAGAGGTCATGTTTTTTGTTCCGCAATCCCAACCCTAAATTGACCCAGATATTTGGCGAAACCAGTACTGGGCATTGCCCCTTTGAATAGGGATATGTTCGCAACCGTAGTTAGTCATTGAAATTTTAATGCGACAAACCTCGATATGATTATTGATTAATTATTTGTAGTCTATTATTATATGCTAACCCTTGATAATAGAAGGTTCCTAGATTTGCATGGGCATGATGCATTATTCTGACAACGCTTTATAATGGGTATATCGACCATGGATAATATATTCAATAAATAATATGGAATAAAAAATTAACGACAAAAACATTGTCATTAATTTAATGATTATTGAATAATTATTAAATAATTAATTTGACCATCATTGAACAGCAAAAAAATATGTGTATTGTGTATTGATGAAAATTTAGTTGAAAGTCGAATAATATAAAGAAATATTTTAATATGTAACCTGAAAAACCTGTACCTCTACAACCTGTAAACGGGTCTGGGGTTCAGTACATGGTAGAAACTATGCTGCTTCATGGACAACTGTTGCCGAGGGAGGTGATTTGTCCTATATCACCGCTGGATTCCCCCCCCTTTATTTTGGGTACCCACTTTATATAGGCTGGATGAGCCACAGGAGGGTCCTAGATCCCATATGATCCATCTCCGGCCGCTAACAGACTAAATAAATGAAAATTTAATTCGAATTATATAAAGAAATATTTTAATACGTCACACAGCTATAATTCAATATAGTATTCAATTAATTATAACCTTATAACCTCCTAATGTTAAATCTAAATTAGTCCAGCTAATTAAAATTTCAAGTTTAGAGGTAATTTTTCTTGGTCCAATTATTTCCAAGACCTAATATAGAAAATAATATTTATTAATAATATGTAAGTATAAACCCATTAATATTCAAACCCGTGCTTTTCTAATATCTTCTCAATTCCCAAACATATTAATAAGCTATAATTATTAGCTCATATCCTTTAGTAAGTTAGCTTATAATTTTAACAATGATAAGGATAAGGGCTTTATTTTAATAATAATAAATTAGGGCTTCCAAATAAACAGGTCTCCCTCTATAAGAGAATTTTTGGCCTCCACCCGGACCATTTTCTTCCTTTTAATGTTAATTTTCTTTATTTATAACTGTATTATTTGTATATATATTTTATGTACGTTTATTTATTTATTTTTGCATAATTCTTGTTATTTTACCTTGAATAATATGAGAAAATAACTTGTTTGGGTAGAGATCAGAGAAATCATTTCATAAATATGGTTGAACTATTTATTTGAAAGCCAAGGTTCGACATTAATAATAATATGTTATATTATCGTTATTAGTAATTATTTCAAATATAAATTATTAGATTATTTTTTATTACTTTTCTTATTACTTATTAGATAATTATTTCTAATTACTCTCTCTTTTTTATGTTTATTCACATGGTTTCCCATCATTATTGTAGCTTCTCATATCCCATTGTTTTAGTTCATATATTTCAAACAATACTTAATTTATTTCTTTAATTTAAATTATCCCCACTTTTGTATTTTGTATGTGGTTTTCTCCAATATCATTATTTCCATATTTTATTTTGTCTATCGTTATTCAATAGATAGCAATAATATTAGTCTTTGCAATGTTTAAGTATCATTTTAATTTGTTAGTATCCTGTATATCTAGCTCTGAAGAAGACCTACAGTGTGGGTCGAAACGTTGGCTTTCAAATAAATAGTTCAATCCCTTTTAAGAAATTATTTCTCTCACCTCCACCCGGATCATTTTCTTCCCTTTGTACATATAATATTTAAGTACGTATGTAAATAATATATGATTATTATTATTTAGTCTTTTGGCAAGATATATATTCTATTTTTATTGCACACATTTTTTATACTTCAGGGACCTGGTCCTCGAAAACAAATATTTTTCTATTCTATATAGCTGCACCACTACAACCCATGAAGGACTAGAGTTCAGTACGTGTTACAGAATGTAATGTTTCTTGGACAACGTTTGTGCAGGGAGGTGTTTGTTCAATTCTAATCTATATAGACAACGATAATGTCAATCAGTATTATTGTTGTTTTTAATATTATTGCAAACTCTAATTACCCCATTGCAAATGTCCAAACCGTTCGTTTCCGGCGGACATCTGGAGGGATACGCAAGAAGGAAGCTCGGCCGAGAAGACCCTCGAACTATTAATCAATCCTCATCGGTCAATTATAATTTGCGTTCCCCGAAGCACACGTGGCCAACTATTAGGGACGATAGGTCAGCTGCTGGACACACGTGGCGTATCCTCTTTCACAGCGCCGCTTCTTCGCCCAGTCCATAAGTCTTGTCTTCTTCCTTCTTAGCTATTTATATCCACCATCTTCGTGTTATAACTTGACCGCCATTTTTTTTAAAGCGGCAAATTTCAAAAAACATATAGTTGTTATTAAAAAAATGTACATATTTCTTAAAAGCTGAAAAATTGGTGTTCAAACATAAAGTGCTATTAATAAAAATATTCGCCCCCAAAAATACTTTTATTAGCATTAAACTAATATTTTATAGTAATAATACTGGTCAGTTAGACCGCGTCTAGTCTTGCTCCAGCCTCCTGCTTCTATAGCCCTGAAGATGACCCACAAAGTGGGTCGAAACGTCGGCACATAACTAAATAAGTAACCACTTATTTAGTGTTTTTATTTGACTGCACCCCCAACTATTTTCACCATTACGTCTATCTTCCAGTCAACCATCCCCTCGCTTCTTATTATTTTATAGGTGTAGAATCCAGCTGAATAGGGCGGAGTGGCTCAGTGGTAGAGCGCTAAGTTGCTGATAGTCGTGGGTCAGAATCCTGCTGCTGTCCTGGTGCTATCAAGACTTTTATTTAATCTGTTGGCAGCCGGAGATGGATCATATGGGGTCCAGAGCCCTCCTGGGGCTCACCCAGCCTCTATATAGTGGGTACGCAAAATCTAGAGGTTTTTTTGGGAAAGGAAATTCGCTCTTTTGTTCCTAGTTGGATTCACTATTCTTCCGCTAGAAGAAGAAGCACTGATTGTCAGACTATTCTTTGTACCATGGTTTTATCGTGTCTTAACCTTACATTACTGAAAAGAACTATCCTCTATTAAACAATTGTAAGTATAGTAGTTATAGTTTTAGGTTCCTATGAAGTATGTGTTGTGAGGTATCCTCGGACAAGATGCCCAACCATTATACAGAGCGTATAGATCCAGCTGTTTGGACAGGTCCTTATCTGCTATTTGGGTAAGGCTGCGTCAGCGGGGAGACTTCACGGACTACCGTCAAGGCTGCAGAGTCTGCTCCACAAGCATCAGCACAACACCACCACACATCTTCCAGAGTCGATGTGTCATCACCGAGATAGCTCTTCCAAAATCATCAAGGGCTTCTTTATTCATAGATATCTAATTTATTTTTTCATCCAATTCAAAGTTCATTATCATATTCTTTCAGTGCTGATGAAAAAAAAAATGCTGATACCAAGGTTTTTTTATACATATCTCTAGGACATAAAATAGACAGTATTATCTGTAGTAAACAGTATGGCATGTCCCAGAAAAAAATAAAGGAACAATAAAATCAATAAATAACAAGTTGAAGCCTTATTGGTAATAGCCTGAGGCATAGGATTAAAATTATATATATTTTTTAACAACCACCACGTTTTTTAGTCCTTAAAATGGAATTTTATGTTGAAATCACAAAAAATGGAATTATTTATTATTTTGTCGTAAATTGTTTTAATTTATCAATTCTTATTAATAATATCCTAGTCCGTTTCGTACAGGCATTTTCCGTCAATGCAGTGAACAAAACTTATCAGTACACGTGGACACTAGATGATGAAGTCAATTTTTTGTATAATAAAAGAAAAAAACGAAAAAGTCTGTTTTTTATGAAACTATCTGTTCCCCTTTATAGCAGTGCGAGGATAAATATAACGAATTTACGGCTTTCTGTCTCTTCGTCAGTGACAGTAGACGTCTTTCATAGTAAAAATAAAAAAAGATGTTTGTTTCTTTCATAATATTTGTTAGTTGTCACATTTTATATCCACGATGTCCGCTCTCTTCTGAACCTAATCCATAGGGGGATTAACCATAATTACTAAGACATAATGTCAGTGTTATTTTGTGACAACTTTTTTTTTTTTTAAATTATTTTATTGAATTGTACAACTCTAGTACAAGGGCTATATGACTAACTAGATACATGAAAGAACATGTAGAGGCACTACCCACTGGCAGCACTCTAATAACATTTCTATAATAGAAGGTCCCGAGGCCATCTTCTCTTCAGACGCCTAGGAGGATTGTCCGGGATGGTATTGGATGCAAGGATGGAAACTAGTGGGATTGGATGGGGCTGGAGTTTATTATGGAATGGGCCAAATCGGTAACATATGGAACGTTAAGGTCTTTATGGATGGTTTTATTTGTGACAAAATAAGGAGCGTTTAGGAATATGCGAAGGATTTTGGATTGCAAGGATTGAATACGAGAGAAATTTGATGGTTTGGTGGAGCCCCATTGTTCAATTCCGTAAGTCCATATAGGTCTTGTAGCAGTCAGATTAATAAGTCTTTTGTAATTGATCTGAAGATTTGAGCGTTTGTCTAGTATGTGTTGAAGTAGTCGGAAGGGTCTAGCTGTTTCTTGTCTTTTCAGTCTTGTGTGAGGTTTCCAAGTAAGACGTTTGCCTAAGTTGAGTCCTAGGTAGCGAATCTGTTCAACAGGGATAAGTGGAGTACTATTAAAGGATAAAATAGGACAGGAAGTCATGGGTTTTCGGCGAAGGGTAGAGGTAATTTGATGGTGACAACTTTTAAATTGTAAAATATACCATTTAACCATTGTTATTCATACTTGTAATCATAAAACAAACCTGTACCACTGCAACCTATGAAGACCCTTCATAGATACTGTACTGTTTCTTGGACAACGGTTATGCAGGGGGGGGGGGGTGAAATGTTCTAGATTACGCTCAACCAACACGTTTCTCCCAATTAAGAGTACCCACTTAATAGAGGCTTGGTGAGTCTGTTGCACCCGGATTTGGTGTCAGTCATAGGTCAACGGATGATCTACGGAACCTAAAATTACTATACAAAGCAACTTTGATGACAAAATAGTGGTTGATATATTATTTTCACTTATATATGTTGCGCATTTACATGCAATTTTCTTAACGTTTTTCGTACTTTTCTAGAGAATTTTAATTAAATTTAAGAACTTTGATTAAATTTAAAACAAGCACGAAGGTCGGTGCAGCCATTTTGGAGCTACAGTTCCTTGAAAACTGGTTTTTCGCCTATTCCACCATTCAAAGGTTTCGAAAAAAATGGTATACAGTTTACTGAACACTGAAAATACGTTGTTGGGCTCAAAATCTACCAATATCACATTGTTCACACAGACACTCACCAAAAATTGTAGCTATTATGCTAATTGCTTAACTTTTTTTAAATTATAAATAATAGTTACAAAAATGAATATGATAGATGGCATTAATGAAATAAACAAGATGGTAGAACTACTTTCTAACTCCGAATTCGTACAACCAGTTTGTCAACCCAGTAGCTCGGGTGTCGGCAAGATGTCAACAGGAAGATGGGCTTAATAGAATGCTATTCCCAGACTCCGTGACTCCTATCGGTGGCAGGACAAACCCTGACACGGAGCTGCGGACATATGTTTGGGTCCTTAGCATCTGCCTGTCCACCACGTGGTCATTTCTATGTCTCTATTTCGGTATTCAGCTGTCCCGGTTAACGAGTACAGCTGATTATGTGTCTATAAGACAGATTTAGCAAGTCTTGTGTTCGAAGGTCGCTTCCAGGTCAAAATCCGGAGGCTGGAACTTATATGTCTGTAACTGTTTCGAGAAGTTAATTAATTCGTTCAGAAAAATCAAGAAGAAAAAGAAAATTCATAGCTACAAACGCTCCTTTATCAAATCAACAATTCCATATAGTCCCACTCATTGGTCGACTCTGGAACAACACACATCGGGTTTTGTTAATGTTTTATAATTGGATAATAATATTGAATTAGGTCTAAATTCTCTCACCTCTCAGTGACAGTAAATTTGAACTTATCAAAGTTTTGGCGCATACAATCTTATTTTTAATTTATCGCTTCATGTTATTATTAATATTTTCAAATTTCAAATATATTCAAGATCATCAAAAAAATTTACACGACAGAAATTATTTATTGTTTACAAACGACAAACACTGTACAAAAAGCCATTGAACATATTGAGCAGAACTTTGGGGTTCAGCAAAACATATCCATATATGCGAGATAAAAATAAAACAATCCGAAATTCGAAGAAAAAAAATGTTAATGCTCCTTGGTTTATTTCGGATCACACAGCTCACGACATGAATATTCCCATTGAAAAATCAAATATTCACAGCAAATACTTTACTTTTCACTCGTGGGCGCATCATCAACATGCTCTTGTTCTTTCTCATCCGTGCAATCTGTTGCCTGGATTTCCTATGAAAATAAAAAGACTATGGCCTGCTTTTAGACCTGCTCAGAAACCATTGATCAGTTCAAAAATTTCATATTCCTGCTTAACGAGGTGAAAAACAAGAATTGAGATAAAATTTCCTGGATATGATATGACAGGTGCAAATGTAACATACATAAAATAATAATAAATAAATTATTGTAAACGATGATATTTATGATTATAATTATGAATAGGATATGCCAGATACTTGATGAAGCAATGATTATTAATTAATTCCATCGTTAGTAAGGTTTAAAGGGAGCGGAGTTGCCATGCCGAAAGTCTAGAATTCAAATCCTGCTATGGCAGATTTTATTTAATTTATTAACTGCTGGGGTGGGATTCTCCTGAAGCTCACCCAGCCTCTAAAAAAGGAGTACCCAAAATAGGGAAAACCTGGGGGTTGAGAGTTATCTTCGACATAGCACCTTCCCCCAGAACCGTTGTTCTAGAAACATTACTGTCTCAACCACTTACTGAACCCAAGACTCTTCATGAGTTGTAGTGGTACAGGTGTGTGGGGTTACAAATGAAATACACTTAGTCAAAAGACTTTTGAGATAACTCTGTTTTTTTCTTCAACTATTTGGTTCTGGCATTATTGAATCAGATTAAGTTATATACATGGATTTTTTTTTAGTTATTTGTAGAAATATTTCATTTTTGTTGTCAAGTAAAGCTGAAAATGAAAAAATCGATCATTTTTATTTAGTGTGTTTCAGTTTGTAAGGCGACCTATGCAGACAAATAATATTTTTTTAAATTAGTGACACAGATAATAATAAATTATTGCTCAGGACTATCATTTCGAATACCGAATCTCACCGAATATATTTTTTGTTCTCTTCTTGTTGAACCTGTTCTCCAACCCTTTTGACGGTATCTGTAAGGCTCATCTAATTCGGTAGGTGGTGGACATCCTACCCGATTGTCTTAGCGGCATTCATCCGCCGGGACTACCTCGCCTATCTTCCCAGCGGTACGGTAGCAAGAGAAAAGACGTGGAAGAAAAAATAAACAAAAAGAGGAGAGAAAAGGAGAAGGACTAAAGGAGATATCGCGTAGACAGGAAGCGATATAATTGTCCTGGGCGTTCCGTTTACCCCAGGGTATGATTCCCCTGAGGGTATTATCTTTCAGCTTCCTAGGGCATTATTCCTTCTGGAAGGGCATGGCCGATCTGTAAGTGATACCCTTCCAGTAGCCTCCGCTTCTAATGCTAATATTTTGGAATAAATTATGCAATTTTAAAAGTGTATCAGATAGCGGAGTCGCTGTGGGAAGACTTGCTACCTGCTTCCGTTGACTCGTCAGCCCAATTAAGGATCATCTTGTTCGGACTTCGTGAAGTGTCATTGGTTCGGGGGATGTAACCCTAAATCATCTTCAATATTCAGTTGCATGCCCAATTTGAATATGGAGCAATGTGAGAAACTATTGCTTATATTTGGATTTAAATTCATTATTCCTAAATAAAACATCCTTTGATACTTGACAATAATATATTTTTAACAGCTTTTACCTTCCGAAAAGGTTTTTTTTGTTTTTTTATTAGTCATAAAGCTCCCAAAGTGGAATACGCTAAGTAACATGGTTCACGTTTTGGGCTTCTTGTTCTTTTTATTTGCCCACCAGGTTTTCATTCTTTGCGAGAATTCAAATTTTCTTTCATCACTCCATTTTGTTCCAGTTGTCGGCGCTTTTGTCTCTGGCTTAATCTCCCAATTTTCAACTTTGAGTTTTCAATTGTTTTTGGTTTTCCTGTCTTCATTAGTAATTTTGGCCAATTCAAAATCTTTTTTAATATTTTGGACCCATTCCCCTCCATTTACAAGGGATGCTACTTATTTTCTTGTTGTATATCTGTGATCGGGAAACCTCATGTGGCAATAGAATTTAAGACGTATTTTTTTTTAAATTATTATTATTCTAAATTAATATGTAGTTTGTAGGTGTTATGGTGGTGGTTGTGGGTACAAATACGGCTAGAATAGATAAATTATTTAATAGATGGTCCCTGTGGGGTCTGTAGATGGTCCTTCGCTCACCAAGACTCTATAAAGTGCTTACCATCAATTGGTGGTAAAACGTAGCGGTTGAGCGGGAACTCGAACAAATAACCTCCCTGCACAAACGTTATCCTTGAAACTTTACAGTCTCTACCATATAATTCATCTAAGACCCTTAATGGATTGATATGGTACTGGAATAGCAATTTTATATTTTTTATCAAATGAATAGCGTTTCTATAATATTACTGCCAGAAAACCCATTTTAGTTCGTTAAAAAAAACACCTGATTCCCCATATTTTTTAGGAAAACGGCAAATTACAAATTCCTAAAATTGTATTTTTATTTTAAATAACAAAAAAAAATCTTTTTAAATGATTTGAAATAAAAAGAAAGTAATTGTATTTATGAGCACTATTTTTTAATGCATTAAAACGAATAAATAAATAATTGTTTATAATTATTAAAAATATCTCTATTCTATTTAATTAAAAAAATTTAAAATGTTAACATTTAAGGGGGGAGCGAGGTGGTAGATCAGTGTCAAGAGCGCGGAGGTGCTGTGTTGAAGATACCGGGTTTGAATCTGGCTGCGGCAGATAAATTATTTGATCACCTCACCGTTCTACTCAGCCTTTGTTCCATAAACGATACAGTATCTATCATGTATTGAAACCAAGATCCTTCATGGAAAATAGTGGCAGATTTTTTTAAGGACTAATTCATAGATGTTAATATTGATTTAAAGATGCCGGTGTTAATTTATTGGTCATATTGGCGTACAAGCAATTAGTTGTATAAATGAATTACATAGGATAATAACAATATACGTGTCAAAGTTTTCATTTGTTTTAATACAATATTTTATAAAATTTATAAGCTTGAATTGATTTCTTCAAAATATATTATTTATTTTTGAAATAAATATATCATGATATATCATCTTAGCATTAATAACATCATCATAATATTGCATAGAAAAATCATCATAGAATAATAGTTCAAATTTCTGAATCTGTCTTTTTACAGTCATCCATGAGAAAAAAGTTTGTGTCAGGACAATATCACTTTTTTGCTGTATATGAGGTATAGGGTGCAACAAATGCCGAAAACCACAATGGCCAAGACAAAAAAAAGTACATACAAAAAAAAACCCTACCATGCGTGTTCTAGGTGTTATACTATACCCTTGGCCTGTGTTTGTTGAGACCGCATCACAACTCTTTATGTGGTTACAACAGTTATTAACCTGTCAAATTTTCAAAAACGTTGGATTTTATTTTTAGTCTTATATAAATATTTAAGGTTCGATAGTTGGTATAAAATGTTTCTCGAAAAAATGTTGGGAAAATTATGTTTAATTAATTTTTTTTAATTCACATGTTTTAAAATTTATTTTCTTGATAAACTTGATTAATGTTTGGGAAATAATATTTGTTTATATATGATCATTAGATAAATTATATATTAACATCCTTTATCAGCATGTTTTTATATAATGTATAACTATTGTTATAAGCACCTATGTTTTAATACCTACCTATTTTAAAACGATACCAATACAATAAATTGAGCTAATGGTAATCCAAAATAATCAATTAGTCAAAACCTATAAAATCATGAAGTATTTATTTTTTCCCTGCTAATCTTGACATAAAATCAAATTGCTGTGATATATTTTTCAGATATAATATTATTTTATTAAATATATCTCACTTATAAATTAATATTTTTAACAGAAAAGTGGTTTTTTGTTTGATTTTAAATGAGAAAGAAATATTTTTATCCCTCACTATAAAATAAATTATAATTAAATGATTGATTTTGTTGAAGAATAACCTGTTTACAATCTATAGTATAATGGGAAATGATTAAATAAATAAATAATTTAAATTCGAATATTACGAAATATTTTCAAGTATAGATGACAAATGTATGTTGAAACGTTGATTTCTCCATGAAATGATTACCGGAATATCTCTCTAAATTACATTCTTTAATATTTCATAACACAATAAAAAACCTTTAGCCAGTCAAGTATGCTTTTAATAAGACGTTTCGACATTAAATGTCATTTTCAATCATTTATATAAAATTATTGTATCCTTTCATCTTAGTTAATAACTTGAAAAAGTTAAAGGTCATAAAATCTTTTTTTCATTATTGTCGTTATTAATAAGTAAAATTTTTAAAATTACATTCTTTCTTCCATACTAAAACTCAAGATCAACTGTTTTTTTTAAAGAATATTAAAAATTAAATAAATATAAAGTTAAATCTTATTGTATGTAGCTCGACTAGAAGTCAGTGATAATATTGTTTTTATTTTCGAGAATATCGGACAGGAAACGAATGAAATGCTAAAACTTGTTGTGACAATCTGTGGAATTGATATCAATAATTTCAGGACAATAAGGATTCTTGTTGGGCGAATTATATATTAAAAAAAAAAAACTCCATCTGTAAATAGAGGAATCCTTTGACACGAGCAATCGCTCCATGAATGATGACACTGTAGACTACAAGACATTAAAAACGAAATGGGAGCAGTTAACATCCTAGCCTGCTGCATTATTACCCGTAAAACGACAGACAGACAAAAAACCCAAAGAGAGCTTCGGAATTAGAAGTGACGCGATTAGCTTCGGTGGTTGATGTCTTTTTGTTTCTTCGCTTTACGTGTTAGTTCTGTCTACCGCGTCTTTAAGGCCTCTTCAACCCAGTTAAGTCAAAGCATCCTTTACTAGATCCTGCTATTTTGGGACATGAATGCTTCTGCCACGACCTTTGACATTTTTTTTTTTTTTTTCTGTTGCCTTCAGCAAAACGTACATGGCCTTAGTATTGTTTTTTATTTCTTGGTCGTGTTTATAAGGAATATTTACTAAAGGGGGAAGTAAACCTAAAGAAGATAATTTAGCATTAAATATTGCTATATAAAGAATTTTAAGATATAACGTTAAAAAACGGCTTCACGCGAGTCGTAGCGCCATTGAATAATAATAATCTTAAAAGAAATATAAACAAACAATTCAATATTTCATAAAGATTTTAACTTTATCCCTTTACCCCATAATTTTAACTAGCCGTATGAAAAATAAATGTCTTATTTTATTTTATTTTTTTAAATTTCATCCTTGTTTTTAAAAGGATTATTTTCTGAAGGATTTAAGGTTAAATCTATTTGATACTGTTACTTTAGATAATTTTTTGCACATTAAAAATGATAAAAATAAAAACAAATGTAAATAAACAATTCAATACTCAATAAAGTTAATCCCATAGGTACAAAATTATTTGAGCTTGTGATTTGCAAGAAGTCTCGGGATCACGAAAAATTCAAATAAAAATAAAATACTACAAAAATCATTCTTGCAGGAAGAAGACTAGTAACCACGAAGAGTTAAACAAAAGAAAACTTACGTTTTTACAAACAACATAAAAGAAACTATCGATTTGAACTTGTTAAACTCGATAAAATTGATTTCACGATCTCAACTAGGATGTCTCCTTCAAACATAATTAATTGACTAGAAAATAAAACCGATTAATGTTGAGTATTTTGGGGAAAATATTGCTATGTTAATTCTGCGAGCCATTAATTAGCTATTGATATATAATTATTAAAATTATTAAAGAAATATAAAAAATAAATGTCATTGAATATTTATTTTTTCCCTGTTGACTCATGAAATAGCTTTATTGTAAGTCATTAATAAATCTTACGGAGGGAAAGATATTATGCTCAAGATATGATAGCTCATCTTTCTTTATGTTTTTAGTCGATCAATAAAAAATTAGAGAAAAAAACAGTATTGCCATTTTAGTAAAATCTTCTAAACTTCTAAAATTCTCAGTTAAAACAATACAAACATAATATAAAAAATAATAACAGACCCGTTCCATGCTACGTTCGTCCTACAGTTCCCACAAATCACGTCTCTTTGTTAGCTTCTTTGTACTTTTTTTAAAATTTATATTCCCATGCGAGATAACACTTTTCGAGTACTCCATACTTGAGGAATCCGGAATTTCCCACGTCTTGCTCGCCCTGGCTACTTAAGAGGCCAGAAGCTTTAAAAACTGTTTGTAGGGCGCGGAGATAGAGAGGAAAACGCAGGCTCTATTAGGTTTGATGTAAACTGGCCCAAGTGGAAGCATCGACGCTAGGCCATCTGGTCCCTGGTGTTTGTTCAAGGGCCTTCTTGTCGTCTTGTTTTGTCCCACTCGCCCGATACGTCACAATCAACATTATTATAATTAGTATAGTCAAGATTATAGATTAGTAACTAAATAAATATGAGATAAATAATGTAGTCAAAACACTACTTATCGTCTTATTATTGTAAAAAGTATTAGTACATGCTAGATAACGAGTTCTTAACGCAAGGGTAGTGTAGTGAATTGATTGACCACCAGGTTTCAGGAATTTATACAGGCTGGGAGAGCCCCGGGAAGGTCTGCAAAAGATCTGTGGCAGTTAAAAATTAAAACAATTACTTGCTACAGCCAAATTTGGACCTGGGACCTTTAGCACGGCAATTGATAGCGCTTAAACTTACTTGTTTAACAACCACGATGATAGATGATTTGAACCTAATGAAGGTTTCTTGGGTTCGGTACGTGGAGGAGACCTGTTCAGAGAGTTGAATTGTCCATGATGACGCTCAACAACGCTTAATTCCCCCCTCCCCAATGGTACCCACTTTAAGTGTGCTGGATGAACCCCAGGAGAGTCTGCATATTCCACAGGGTCCATTTGTGGATGCTAACAGAATAAATTATTTATCTGGTACAGCCGGTAAGGCACCTATACCACAGTAACTCACCATTTTACCTGAGGTACCCCTCTATCCATTTAATCTTATACAACCCTCAAAAACATCATTTTAATTATCTGATACCTTTTTTAACACTACAGTGGAGCGTCGATATTCCTAACATCAGTTATCCGTACGTTCAATAAACGGAACTGTTATTTTTTTTTCAAATGCAATTTTAATTATAATTTTCAGCAGTGCTACCGATGGGTAGTTTCTCCACAAGTGTTTTCATGTCATATTCTACATTTTTGCACATTTACTTGTTATAATACCATTATAGTTGTAAATATCATTAAATTAAATTAAAAAAATTATAATTTTCTATTAATTGTTTTAATTTTTTAATATTTTTATTTGGAAGAGAAAAGATTTGCCCTGGCCGGGATTCGAACCCGGGTCATCCGCCTCTCCGTGGCAGCGCTCTTACCACTTGAGCTACCCGGGGTCGCCTCTCAGTCAGGACAAATCCATTCTCTTCACCGATCCCATATCCACGTGTTCTCGCAATTTTGCTATGTATACGCGAGAAAGAATGTTCATTAAACATTACTTTAATTAGGATCTTGTTGACCTAATTACGGTCCATAATGACGTAAGTCAACAAGATCTTAAATAAAGTAATGTTCAATGAACATTCTTCCTCGTGTATACATCGCAAAATTGCGAGAACACTTGGTATGGGATCAGTAAAGAGAACGGATTTGTCGCCTCTCATCAGGACCCCATTCCCTATATCACTGAATTACGGTAGTTATTCCAGTAGTTGGGTGCGGAGTGGCTCAGTGGTAGAGCATCCTGGTTTAAATCCCACTGCTGACTTTTATTTCGTCTATTAGCTGCTGGTGATGGATCATATAGGATCTAGGACCCCCTGCGGCTCCCCCTGCATCCATAAAGTCGGTACCCAAAATAAGGGAGAAAATCTGGCGGTAAAGCGTGATTTAGGACAAATCACCTCCCTACACAGTCGTTGTCCATGAAGCAGGCTTTAGATTTCTGAAACCCGTTATAATCTCACTATTTTTAAAAATAATTGAAAGTTTGTTATCAATTGTGCTTTTCAACTTTGAATTTTCTGAGATGCCTAAACGTAATATGCTGGTGAATTGACTATTCTAGTATCCTCGGTCTCTCTATATATTTTTTTGTTCTGCATCGCTTTTGTCTGTAGTAGATGCAATGAGGGACGAATTCAGTACTAATCGAGATAAAACTAGACATCGATATTACCTCTTGAGCCTTCACAATCGCGAGTACTTGTCCCAACGTCACTTATTGGTATTGAATCGACAATGCATTCACGAACATCCACTCAGGACCGGAGCTAACGGTCGTACAAAAGAGCCATCAGGAGACTTATCACCATTGACCCTGGAATGGAATGAGTAAACTGTTTTGAGACTGGCCTCTTTGGACGGATCACGGATCCGGAACACAAAGGCAGGGCGGTCGGAAGTGGAGGAACACTACTTGTTGATCGGACTATTATAGTACGCGGTGGTTTAAATAGCAACCCCCGAACCCCGTTACGGGAGACAATAGCCCAGCTGCGGCGGCATCTGCTCACTGTCACCACCCACCCCCTCGCTAATGAGCTTTAATCGAGTCAACATTCCACTTACGCCCTTTTTATCCACTTACCTAACGTCCTCGCCAGAAATATGGCCCTACATTAGGAGGCCCTTTATCACCGCTGCTCTCCAACCACTGCCTTTTTTACAAGGCTGGGATTATGTTGACTCCTGAGGAAGCAGGACTTTTCCACACGTATATAGAACAGTATATACTCTGGTTAAGTTCTAAGAGAACTTATAAAAATTATAATAATAATAATGTCTGATATTACAACTCATTACAAACCTGATATTCTGTTTATCGTAACAGAGTAAAAATTTGTGAGAATAATTGAAATATAGTAAAATAACAAGAGATAAGAAGAGAGTAAAAACAAGAGAGTAAAAATAAGAAGAGAAGCAAAGAAGATCTTGAAAGGGAAGAAAAGGAATGCTTTATACAATAAACGATATACGATACCAAAAAATTTTTTAAAGGAGTGGAGTCGTGCAAAACCAGTTACTGCTCTAGAAGGAGCATGGTGAAAAATGAGGAGGGGAAACTACTGGTGCTGGAGACGGACGTCCAAGTGAGATGGAGGAATTATTTCAAAGGACTACTAAGCCAGACAGAGGAACAAATAAGTGTTTTGGAATGTGACTCGTATGACAGCCAAGACGAAGCAGTACCACCGGATGGAGAGGATATAGAAGATATTGTTATGAAGCTAAGAAATAACAAGTCACCAGGATCAAATGGCATCCCTGCTGAGTTCCTGAAGGCAGCTGGCAATGCTTTAACTAAAGAGCTGCAGGAACTAATTGCTCAAATATGGGAAGAGGAACTGATCCCGAAAGACTGGAAAGAGTCTATTATAGTGCCTGTCTACAAGAAGAAAGGAGACTCTACAGAATGTAAAAATTACAGAGGGATAAGCCTACTGAATACTGCCTATAAGATATTCTCGATAGCTCTGTATAATCGCCTACTGCCCTGTGTTGAGAGAAATATTGGAGAATACCAAGGAGGATTTAGACCTAAAAGATCTATTATAGATCAGATTTTTTCCCTCAAACAGATGTGTGAAAAAATGAAGGAGTACAACAATACATTGTGGATGCTGTTCATAGATTTCAGGACGGCTTATGATTCAATATCCAGGAATGAGCTTTTCAGAGCTATGAGCGAAATGCGGATTCCATCCAAGTTGGTGCGTTTGGTAATGAGCACGATGGAAAACACAGTTTGCAGCGTAAGGGTAAATGGCTCAATCACGGAAAAATTTGGGATTAGTACAGGACTTAGGCAAGGAGACTCGCTGGCACCTCTACTATTGAATATTGTAATCCAAAGTGTCATTAAAAGGGCAGGATTACTGATGGAGGGAACCATCTTTAACCGTAGTCTGGGTATTCTTGCATATGCTGATGACCTTGTATTAGTAGGAAGATCGCTGATTATCTTAAAAGAAGCTTTTGAGAGGCTGGAAGTGGAAGATGGAAAAATGGGGTTACAGGTGAATGAGGAGAAAACCAAGATAATGGTAATAAAGAATAGTAAACAAAACCGACCACCTCATAGCTACACGTTTGGAAGACACACTTTCCAACGAGTGTCAAGTTTCCAGTATTTAGGAAGCCGTATAAATGAGAATTTGGATGAGGAGGAGGAAATCAGAGCCAGGATAGTATTAGGTAATAAAGCATGTTTTGGAATATCAAAGCTCCTGAGAAGTAAGCTCCTTAGCCTAAAGTCCAAGCTGATGATATATAAAACCGTGATTAGGCCAGTAGTGACATACGCTGGTGAAACCCTCACACTGAATAAATCCAGCGTGGAAAAGCTGAATAGATTCGAAAGGAGAGTTCTTCGGCAAATATTCGGCCCAGTTCGAGAAAACGACCAACTCAGGATCAGAAGGAACAAGGAGCTAAGTGAGTTATATGGAGACCTAATGATATCGAGCTTCATCAGGATTCAACGCATCAAGTGGCTGGGCCACTTATATAGGATAGGCGAAGAAAGAACAGCTAAAAAGCTGTATAAAGGAAATCCGGATGGAGTAAGACCTCGAGGAAGCTAGATGGAAGGATACCGTCTGTGAAGATCTGAGGCTGAGCAAGGTCTCCATCACTCGAGCATGCGATCGGGACGATTGGGGTAGAGCGGTTGAGCAGGCCAAGGACTTCTTTATGAGTCTGTCGCGCCAATAATATAATAATAATTGAAATATAGTACCGGCAGATAATAACCTAAGTTAACCAACGGTGGACGACTTGTAAGAAAGATATAGATTTATTGAGTTATGGAACTGATATCATGCTGTTACACAAGAGTCATTTCTTATGTAACTAAGTGACTTATTGGATATGTTCGCTAATGACTATCATTATAACTTACTGACTAATCTAAATCTAACTTAGGAACTTCTCTCTTACATACTACAAACTAACTAGTGCATCTCCTCTCACCTCCCATCTTCTCTCTCATCTCTACTCTCTACTCTTCACGCCTTCCTATCTTCTACCTAATCTAACAGCTAGTTAATAAACCTGTACCACTACAACCCGTGAAGGGTCTAGAGTTCAGTTCAAGGTAGAGACTGTACTGTTTCAAGGACAAGAGGTGACTTGTCCTAGGTCACGCTCAACCGCCAAATTTGTCCCCCTTCTTTTGGGTACCCTATTTTTATAATATTTTCTAGAGGCTGGGTGGGCCCCAGGAGGGTCCTAGATCCTGTATGATCCATCTCCCGCTGCAAACAGACTAAATAAAAGTCATGGCCTGCAGCGGGATTTGAACCAGGATTTCGGGCTAGGCAACTCAGTGTTCTACCACTGAGCCACTCCGCTCCTTTTAGAGCTAGTTTATAATATATAATAATACATACTAATAATAGTAATAAGATTATAACAAAAGTGTTTTATTTAACAATCTATTTTATGTCATTGACCGGTGACTTCTACACAAGGTTGTTATAAAAAAAATTATAAAATGTCAGGACCTAGCAGAGGAACTGAAGCAATATAAACTTGACGAAGCAAAGGTTTCGCCGTTAATCATATCGAAAAATGAATTGATACTAAAAATGGCAATGGACAAAAAAAAAATGATTGGACTTGTCTTTTAATGTTCTGGAAAATATGCAGAAAGCTGTGTTGCTCAGAACTGATACTGTAGTTTGAAAAGTCAGAATTATTACAAATTAATTGTTGTAGGCTCACCCTTGACTTATATATGGGTAGGTGCATTCTCCGGAAGAAACCGAGATAAGGAATGAAATAATAATATTGAGATACCTAACGATAATAATATCAAATTAACTGTTGGAGAGGATTTAAATACTAGGAATTACCGGCTGAACCAAAAGAACCGTATGGAAAGCATGATGGTAACCTTGGTGATATGGTGATCTCTAAATCCATAGTGGAGAGCAATGAGGGTAAGGGACTTCAGCGTCATGTTTCAACAAGCAGTTCTCTTGGACAAAGCAAGGATAGCTAGATAGTTTTTGAATGTTTGAAGATAACAAGTTGCAGGTGGTTGAACTTGTCTCATCTGTTGAAAACCCAAATAGGTGGAAAAAATGGACAATAATTATAATAAAAAGCTTAGCGGACCCGAAGGTCCCAATGTTTACAAACTTCTATCCAGCCATTACCACTATCTCACCTACGGCTTGGTCTAGGAGACAGAAGTCCTACAGCCTGTAGAGCTGATGAGAAGCAGGTATTTTCTTCACGTAAAGTGGACAGAATGGACTATTCTTAAGTTTTTATGGAACTAATAGCAATAATAATAACAATAATTAATAGGTTATCGAATTTGAAGATTTAACAGAAAGGCTCGATGTCGAAAATCTCAAAAGCTGTTTACGAAATTCTCCCCACGGTTAACCGCCTTCAAGCCAAATCACAACGTTCCCTTTACGCAACATTCCCACCTCCGTTTGTTTATGTAAAGAATTCAGAAATTGTCAAAACCTTTTTTTTATGTTTTTCTTTTAATTTTAAGATATACTTTTATATTTTTCCAAATGAATTCATATGTAATCATCGCACGCATGGATGCGGTGATAAGCGATGAACAAATATATTTTTAAGCCTGTAAACTAAATTTATAAAGATTTTAAATAGTATAATTTAGTATTCTGTAGCTTCGCAAGAAAATCCCTAGGTGTATTATCTAGAAACGGAATTAACATTTTGTAAGCTAAAAATGAATTAGGATCTCACTTTTGTTTTTATTGGAATGTTCAGCAGTTTAAAAAAACACCAATAGTTTAATCAATGTATGAGCTGTTATTTTTATAGTGTTATCCTATATTCGGTCCTATACAAATAATTTATCCTTTTAAATAATATTAATGATTATTTAATCAAATTTAAAAGTTGATTTTAAAATTGTATGTAAAACTTTAAAATGATAAAAAGATAAATAGTGTTAAAACATCACTCTTAGCTAAGTGTTAAGTGTTAAAAGTTTAATGTTTTAAATTAAAGCAATTGAAAACCCTTAAATATCTCGATACATGAAAAAATTAATACTTTTAAATATGACATGTTTTTGATTAATATTATTTATTTATATATACATGTTATGAACTATTATAGAATATTTTATTTATTGGCACTGATTATTAATTATCTATTCACTGTATTCCATGATGGCTCTCTTAACTTGCGCGCCCTCTCGTACCATTCACTTGAACTAACAGTGCGTACTTAAATACTTTTTTGGATTAATATTACTGATGAAGACTATAAATCCACTGAAATAATTTGTATTTGTTAAATCTGTGCAAAAATTTTATTATTATTATTAGTATTTGCATGCTAATAAAATATATAAATTTTCGTGTAATAGACTTTTAAAAAACGCTATTAAAGATTATGATTAGAAAAAAAATTTCTTATATTTCTAGATTCCTACACTGTAACCTCGAAAGTTATTTAATAAATCTCAAGTTATGCCGTGTAATATATGAGATACTTCAGGGAATAATTATGGATTGAACGTTTCATGACTCCGGTAGGAAAGTGTGTTGACACGAAGGATCAACTATGAGCTTGGGATTTCAGAAAATGTCGGTAATTTTCCGGTCTCATTCGTGAGTTATAAAATATGAGAATTAGTGTTATCATCATTAAAGGAAAATTGCGTGACATTTTTGAAAGCCATAAATATTTGTAGTATGTGGCCATGAATGGAAATACAAGAACTTGCATATCGCATAGATGATCGGAATGCTTTGTACTGGAGCAAGTACAATGTGGACAACAATATTTCGTAGTTATCTTAATAAGTGCCCAATTAAATTATGTTGTGTGTATTTCTAAAAATCCTATTGCTAAAAGAAAGGGGGGAAAAGGTACCAGTTATTAAGAAAAAAGAAGGAATAAGTATTTATTTTTTGCTGGGCCTGGTTTCATTTTCATTGGCTGAAGCCCTGAGATAAGCCACTAAGAGAGAAGTGGAAACACTAAATAAAAACTGATAGATAAACACAAATAAACACTTGTACCACAGCAACCCATGAAGTGTCTTGGGTTCAGTATGTAGTAGTTCATTAAGACAACAGCTGTGTTGTATATCCGATATTGCGCTCAACCGCCAGGTTTTCACCCAATTCACGTAAGCCACTGTATGTAGACTGGATGGAGCCCAAGGAGCACCTACAGACCACAGTGGATCCACCTGTGTCTGTTGCAAGATTAAATAATTTATCCTTTATTTTTCTTTGCCCCAATTTAATTGTTGTTATAGAAACTATTAACAAAATCAGTTCTCCGTTGCTGTATTATGGATATATTTTATTTTGGATATATATATTAATAAAGCAGTCAGTTAGACCGCTTCTAGTCTTGCTCCAGCCTCCTGTAGCCCTGAACATGACCCACAAAGTGGGCACATAATTAAATAAGTAACCACTTATTTAGTGTTTTTATTTGACTGCACCCCCAACTATTTTCTCCCTTACGTCTATCTTCCAGTCAACCATCCCCTCGCTTCTCATGGATATATTTTAAGCTTTTTCATTTTATTTTTTTTTTGTCTTAATGTAACCACTTTATTAAAATTGCTCTTAACCTAATATCAAACCTTCCTTATGTATTATGGAATAATACATAATTCCTTAGGCTTGAATTATGGTTGCAGAAAAAAATAGGTCAATTTATAGACTATATAGGTCATATTTTGGATCCTTGATTATTGTCGTTGTATATTTAATTAGGTATTTTTAGTGTTGCGATGGGAATAGATAATATCAAAATTTACAGATTCTTAGTTATTAGTTATAATATAATTGTTACGTTATATATATTATATTATAAAATATATATTATGTTATATATATATATTGTTAAATGAATTCCGAATTTGAAATTTATTCAGTAGTAGGTACGTATTTTCTTTTTTTGAAGAAAGAATTATTCAATATTATCTTCACAATAATTTTTTTTTATCTATGAATTTGGCCATCTATGGACCGCACATAGCTCAAGTCTCTTTTTCTTCTTCTTTATTCCCTTTCCAACTGCTCGTCTCTGATCATCTGTCCACACTCTCTTCGGTCGAGGCTTATGTTTGTCTTCTTCATAGGTTGCGTTTTCTATCAGTAGTCTGAAGCAGTTCTTCTCACATATTATTTCTTCTGTAACACCTATTTTGTTGGCATCTTCCTTCACTGCTTCCATCCATCCTACTGTTTTCTTCAGTTTGTTCACGTAACTGAAAATCTTCTTTGTAAACCGTGTTTCTTCCATTCATTTCAAATGTCCATAGAGTTTTATCCTGCTCATCCTCATCTAAGTCATATGTTGCTTGTGTCTTAATAACTGTACTGTTGTGTCTAATCTTCGTTTGGATGGATATCGATTTCTTATTGTAGTAGTTTTTCGTTAATTTGTACGCGAATTCTAAGTTCATTACTCCTTCCCTGTTTGCCGTGTTATCCAGTCCGTTGGCTAGGATCCATTCCCCTAGGCATTTAAATTTATCAACTCCTTCACAATAATATTAAAATTAAATTTACTTTTAGTTGACTAATAAATGTCAATACAATCATATATTTAATTTTACAATAAATTACATAAATGCGTGTATATAAATATGGTTTGCTTCTGTATAATATCTCTGATTCTACATTTTCAAATTTGGTAACTTCATAAATTACTTAATAATTATATATTTGATTGGAAAAATATTGGCTATCTTTTAATAAACCATTGAACATGTGGTTAAAAAAATAATATATATTTTAGTTTAAATTCTTTGATTCCTGGTTTCATACCGAATCTCATTCATATTTTTTTATTTTATATTTAATAACTATGTTTTTATTTTTACTTGAATACTCAATATGAAACAAATAACACAAAAATAAAGAGTTAGATCATATTGTATCATAAAGGATTGTTTTGCTGTTATGTCTTTTTACGTAATTATTTTGTCTTTGACGCCCCGAGGAGGTCTCATGCGTCCCGCCTGTACGTTGAGCGAAAGTAGGTCTTCCCTTCCATCCGTAGACTCTATTTGCTAGGTTCTTACTTTTATCAAACCTTCAAATCCCAACATGCATCTTATATCTATAGTCTCTTACAATTCAAATCCCCTATCCAATCCCCTTCCGACCTTTATATCCGTTCCCATAGAACCAAAACATCTGAGCGTTCCTTTCTCGCCCGTTCTGCCTCTCTTTGGAACTCACTCCCACTCGATATCCGTCATGCGTCCTCTTTAACCTAATTTAAATCCAAACTTTTCCTACATCTCCTAAATTCCCAAACAGATACTGTATAATCAATAAATATCAACTTGATCGATTGATGAATTACAGTAAATATTCTTCACTTATAATAATATCATTTTTTGTATTATTAGATGATATTATTTATTCAATTATTTTGCTAAAAGCCTATTTCTTTGTATTGTAAGCTTGTCTATTTCTTTATTTTATTGTTGTATTACATTTTCTAATTCTCTACCAAAACATACCTGTTAGTAATTTACTTTCAAGATATTATTTAAATATTGTTTTATTCTAGTAATGTAGGCCTTTGGGCAGATATATATTTATATTATTTTGTGCATATCTGTTATTCTTAAGGGACCTGGTCCTAGAATAAAATTATTTTTCTATTCTATTCTATTTTGAAAAAACAAAAAAAATAAATTGAAAGAATAAAGTCAAAGAATACTGCCCATATTTTATAATGGCATTTGATTTTTTAATATTATAAAATAGAAGCAATACATAATCATTACAATATTATTTTTTTTAATAATTAATTACATAATAACTTGCAATAAATCTAAAATATATATTTTTTTAAAACATAAATATGACATACTTAGTCGCACAAAAATATTACGGATATGATTCTATATTCCTCTTACTACTTTAAAAAGTATAATTTATTAATATGTTAATTAAGTTATATGATTTTTTTTTTTAAATAGAAGCATTACATACTATCTAGAATAATAATAATTTTTTATTAATTAATTGAATTGAAATTTGCAGTAGGTATATTTGAAATTTAAAAAAATGATGAGTTAATCCCACGGTCAGCAATATAATGAATATGATATTATTTTTCCTCTAACTACTTCAAAAATTTCGTATATTTTCTTGTGGTGATTTTTTTTATAAAATAGAAGCAGTGCATACATACTTTTATAAGATAATTTTTTTAAATAATTATTATTTTTAAAGCTTCTATATATCCGAAACAGATTAATTCAGGTTAAAATTGATCTAATTAATCGTTCGGTCATCGGTCAAGGAATATCACATTGTTTTTTCTCTCAATACTTTAAAAATTATATTTTAAATTTAAATTATATTTTCATAGTGGTACTTGACTTTTTATTATTATAAATAGGAGCAGTGCATATTATCTACGATAACATTTTTTTTTAACGATTAAAAACATCCAGTAAATAAGAAATTGAAAAAAAACAACTGATACAGTTAATTCCATGGTCAGCAATTTTTCCTCTTTATCAGTTTGAAAATACTGTGTATTGATCATGAGTAGGAGGAAACATCTTCGAGTCCAGATCATTTCTTATTTTGCGTAAGATTAAATGAAAAAAAGAAAGTTTTTGTTGTATATTATCATTCAAATTTGTTATACTATTTTATTTTTGAAAAGCAAACAGATACAATATTAATTGTTTTAACGTCTAAATAATTATTTAGTAAAAATAACTACAAAGTTTTGAGGAACACTCAGCAAGAGTGTTGGAGTTAGTTCAAAGCCTTATCAAGAACCTGATCCTATGATCCTTATTTGATGACTAGAAGACTTAAAACCTGAGTCTTGTTCAAGTTGAGGGAGACAATGTCATTGATGTTAGTGCATTTGTGAGATTGGGGTGCCTTGGTGACAACAGGTGACATAGTAATAACATTGGTGTATCTTGGTGGCAACAACAGGTGACTTAGTGATAATATTGGTGTACCTTGTTGCAGTTTCCTTGCGACGGGTTTGGAGCGCATGTTGGCGGGTAGTGCGCTCTCCGGAGGCCTCCCCCACCAGTCCACCCCCCACTCTTATAACTCGCCCCTCTCTACCTAGTCTCTCTCCGATGTATTCCAAATTATGTATTCACAAATTAACTACATTATTTTATCATGATAAGTATATTTCGTACTATCGAATAGGGATGTTTAATATTAAATGTCCGTTTTGAAAGAAAAGATTATTTAGTACAACCACTATATGAAATCAAAACATTTTAGAGAGCGGAGTGGCACAGTGGTAGAGCGCTGAGTTGCCGTGCTGAAGATTTCAGGTTCGAATCCGACTGCGTAAGATTTTATTTAAGCAGTTAGCGGCCGGAGATGGATCCTATGGAATCTAGGGCCCTTCAGTAGCTAACCCGCCCTCAATAAAGTGGGTACCCAAAATAAGGGGGAATGAGCGTGATCTATGACAAATGAAATACGTACCTTCCTGCACAAACGTTGTCTAAGAAAAAGTACAATCTCTACCACGTACTCAACCCAAGACTCCTCATGAGTTGCAGTGGTACTTATGAAAGAAAGTTTGAATTCCGAAGTAGTCTTTTCTCCTTTAGGACTGCTAGTTAATTATTTGTAACATCTATTAGTAAAACCATTATATGAAATCAAAACATTTTAGGGAGCGGAGTGGCACAGTAGTATAGCTGAGTCGCGGTGCCGAATATCCCAGGTTCAAATCAGGTTGCGACAGATTATATTTAATCTGTTAATAACATAAGTTTCCTTTGATTGCTACTCAACCTACTGATTGCAGTAAGGTTCATTTCTACTCAGAGGATGCGACTTTGACCTCCTTTTAGGGGAGGTACGAAGTATCCCTGAGTCACGAATTTAATGTTGGCAGATGCTAAGTCATTACGGCTTGAAACTCTAAACGTCCTTAACTGGGCAAGACGAATTGCTACTCAACCTACTGATTGCAGTAACATAAGTTTCCTTTGGAGTCTAGGATCCTCCTAGGATCCACCCGGTCTCTATTAAGTGGGTACCCAAAATAAGGGGGAAACCTGATGGTTGAGCGAGATCATGAACAAATCACCTTCCTGTGCATCCGTTGTCCAAGAAACAGTTCAATCTCTACCACGTACTTAGCCCAACACTCATCATGAGTTGTAGTGTTCCGGTCATTCTTAATTCCCTTATCACTACCATGATAATTATTTAAAGTATAGCCCGTTCATGAGTAGTAGTGGTGGATTTTTTTTTTTTTTTTTGATGTTCCTGCAAAGCAAAGAGAAAACACAAATACTTAGATCAAATTTGCAATATCTTCACAAACTCTTACACTATATCTACTTTGGTTTTCTATTTTCGATCCGCTTTTTTTTATGACTCGATTATAAAGCTTTCGCATTCAGTTAAAATATGCGTTCATTGTAGCTTTTGATCTTCTATATCAATATATTTCGTGGAATAGCCTTATGTCCACTGGGTTCTTTTTTATATCGTTTCTATTCGTATAAAGATTTGTAAGTCTATTTTGCATTTTAGATTTAGTTTTTTATCAGCTGTTTTTATATAATCTTACCCAGCTGTTGTCTTGTATCATTCCTTTTGATTCAGTAGTTGCATTTGGGTCTTGGAGGAGGTGGGATATTTCCCCTGGTTAGTGCCTTGCAATATTTTGAGGTTAAGGCTACACCTACATTGGATCCGGTTCGATTCGATGAGACGTCGCTAGCAAACCAAATGACTGAAATATATCGAGAGCGCCTACATTGGATCCGGCCTTAATCAATCCATTTTTATCCGACCAATCCCAGGGATTTAGTCACTCTTGGAAACGAAATAGTTTATTTATACGAAAGTGCCTACATTGGATCAGGCGCGATGTTGTACGATCAAGTGTGATTTTAACAATTCGAAATCATTAGTTTTCAATTCGATAAGCCAGCCGTTAGCATGTGTGCCAACTTAACCTTTATTGTCTAAAATGTTTATTAAAAAATATACATTGTAATTTGATAATTAACTATTACATAAATATCCGTCATAAATCAAAATTAAATATTGTCAATTCTCATTAAAATATTTTATTACTAAACTTCATGATCCATTAAATATAGTAGCGAAGGTTATTTTTTCGTAAAATAAAATTATATCTATCAGAAATGTCCCTAAAAAATATACCTACATACAATTTTAATTCGTCAAAGAAAATTGAAAACATTAACTTTTGATAAAATTATCATCTTAATGTTAAATTTATTTGTTAAACATTTAGCAAGGGCTTTTCTGATTTTTTATACTCCTTTGCAAAGATGAACAACAAAATAAACAAAGATTACTCATAGAATTAGTTCGAAAGAAGCCTCCATTGCGGGATCTATGAAATAATAATAATAAACAATAATTTCTATTTTTTTTTTATTGAAAAACAACTAAATTATTAATTTATAGTGAAACAGCAAGACAAAAATATTCTAATATAACTCATTTTCATAGCATTTGGTTCTTTAAATTTATAAAAGATTATTTTTAATATAATTATATTTTACAATAATTAATATAGAAAACAAGAAATAAAAGAATAAAATTAATACCATTATATTCAAAAGGCTAGTTTCATTACAGGTTTGAATAGAATAGATTTACACCAGTTCTGATCTAGTGTAGGGTGTGTGAAATAAAATATGTATTTAACTGATCAAGTTTATCAAATACATTACACCCTCATAATTATCAGAATAATTTTAGCTTTATTGAATGTATATTACAAATTCATTTTGATATTACATGAGTAGATCATTATCTCATCATCTATAAGTTCAATAAACAGTGATTTTTTTAATGAAAGTTCAATACCATTTTAACTACATTGAGTATTCTCAAGATTCCAGTTTTAGAAAATTGTTTATTTATAAATTAGCTATGTGAGCATGGAAATAAAGAAATATTTAAAAAATGTAAGTTTGATTATTTTCTGTTTGTTCTATTTCTACAATCCTTGATTGTTCTATTCAATCATGTCATAAGTTACTGGTATTACTCCTATAAGTCTTTTATTATTGCCTTTATTATCCAATTGATATGAATAAACATTTGTTTCGATTAATATTTTGAACCCATTTAAGTAAATATTGTAACAATCTGTCAAATACATATATTTAAGCAAACTTTATCTATATCTCTTATAGAGTTACAGTAATTGGAAAGTATAATGTTATGATAATAGCAATTGATTGAGCTTTTAAATTCATAGATTATTATCTGGTATTTACTGTTATTTGTTTTATGGGCAATGAATTGCATTTTGGAAGGAGTTATTGATCTTTTAAAAAATGCTTCAGATTATTTGCATTACCAATTTATTTTATTAACCTAATAGTCTAGTAGACATTGAAAGTAGGTACTTATATATTATGGTATGGTACCACCACTCTAGTACTCACTGTGTAAAAACCATATAATTACCAATTTACTTCTGTTTACTTCACATGTGTTTTATAATCATGAAATTCAATGAATTCTATTAAATTCTAAAGTGGTGATACCATAACAAACAAGTACCTGCAAGTAAAATCAAGAACCTCTTGATAAAACGTTTCTTAAGAACTTATAGTTATCATATGGGATTCCCAATAGCGTTCTATTTTTTCCTTATATTCATAATGTCCATTGTTCTATCGATGCTCCAATTTAATATTATAAAATGAAAGTTTATTATATTTACATCACTTACACATTCACAATTAAAGGTAAAAATCAAGTCTCGAATAGTAAGCAATTGATACATTTATTAGCTCATCAATGTTTTCGACCAACATTGCAGGTCTTCATAAGGGCTTATTTACACAAGGTACAAACAAATAATATAATACAAAAAATATACATTAATAGGAGTAATGATACAAATAATACTTTAAAAATATTTAGGTGATAATATAATATGATAATCATCTTATTATTATAATTATATTAATATTTTTACCTAAATATTTTTTAATATGATTTATATTTATATCATTTATGAATTATCATATTTTACATTTAATATTTGTATCTTGGTAAAATACCCTGATGAAGATCTGCAATATTGGTCAAAACATCATGCAAAGATCATCATATATTTAAATTATGTTTTGATAAATAAAAGAGGACACCAGCATATTGTTAAGGAAGAAAATAAATCATTCATAGAAGAAAATAAATCATTTATTCAATAACATACAACAGTATTTACTTATAAAATTAAAAGAATAAAATTTAGGATAAACATTTTTAACAACAATATTAGAATTAAATGGAAAAATAAATGAATAACACAATTAAATATTTCGAAATACAAGTTAAGAAGAATTACACATTACAAATAATATTTGTCGATTAAGACACTAACATATTAATATGATAAAATAATACATAGCAATAATATATAATTTTTAATATTACAATTTTATATAATAATTGAGGATTGGTGATTAAGGAAGATCCTCTGAAGATTTAGATTGGAGTGTTTTCAAATATATATTGGCTTAAGATGCCTTGAATATCCACTATTAATTATACAGTATTTACTCCCAAATTGTCAGATCTTTCTTGATTATCATTGACATCCATTAAGAAAAGTATACACAAAGGTATAAACCAAATTTCTTCTGATACTTGATGTACATAATCCAAAAAACATTATCATCTTCGCCATATATGTTCACTTGTAGAAGTGTGCTAATTATTTAAATTTGATAATTGAACAAGGCCACTTCCTCATTGGACAGCATATTTCCTTTCTGTTTCTGAAAAAAAAAATTGTTTTCAGATCAACATTGATATAATAATAAATGAAAATTAATTTTTAGTATTCCATAATAAATCTATTAGATACCTAACAAAAAGTTGAACTTTTTACATTTATAGCATTTTTCAAAAGAAGCTAAATATTGATATTTATTATTTCTGTTCAGTCTAAACTTATTTATTTAATCTGAGGCAAATTTATTCTAAACACTGTTGTGGAATTGTTCTTCGGTGAAATACAAATTTAAATTAATACTATTTCTAGTTCCATAATAGATTTTTTCAAATGCAATTGTATAATATGGGTGTTATTATTAGTAAAACTAATGTCCACCTTATTTTAATAGTTAATTTACTGGCTAATTGATTAATGGTTAATTATATGATATGGGGTTATCTAACAAACAATTATTCTGATTGTATATCAAAGTTTAACAATAGAAATCACTTATCACTTCAACTATTTTCATTTATTCTCATAAAGAAAGCATGAGAAAGATTAATTAATGGTTCTTGTCACCCTGTGACTCCTACCAAAAATACATATTGCATAAACATATTTCATGACAATTGTTAATGAAGAAAAGTTTAAAAGACAATAGTATTTAGAATAAAGTACAGTGATTTTTAGGTGAAACAAATTTTAATATGTTAAAACACACAAACAGTATTATAAAAATAATTACACTTACCTTGTTCAATGTTTTCACATTAAATCCTTTGAAAAAAGTTAGGAGCCAGTAGAAGATCAATTAAAGATCCAGGATCAAGCAAAAATAGAGTAGTAAAGTAAACACTTGTTGAGTTTTGATATTATGGGGAGGTTTCAAGTATAACCGCTCCTATTTATGAATTTAATTGCAATCGTCAATTTAATTACAAACCAAATAGATTAAAAAATATCACTACTATTCCATTAATAAATTAAATCATTATATAAAACATGAATATCTAAAAAATATAAATTCTATTTTATGAAATTGAAAAACAGCTAAATTATTTATTTATAGTCAAACAGCAAGACAAAAATATTCTAATATAGTAATATTAGGTCATTGTTATAACATTTGGTTCTTTAAATTTATAAAATTAAGATTATTTATTAATCACATTTAATACATTTATATTTTACTATAATATATATGTAATATAAGAAATGAAAGAATAAAATTAATACTATTTTATTCGGAAGGCAGTGACTAGTTCACTATCGGATTAACAAGAATAGAATTTAGCCGTAACTGATTCAGTATAGGTACTCTGGCAAATTTCAGTCATTTGTTTGCTCACCCCAGCATCGTATGTGATAGAATAAGATCACGTCGCGCCGAATAGGATCCAATGTAGGTGTACCCTAAGGTGTGATTGATTCGTTTTTCCTTTGCTGCTATTCACTTTCTGTTCTTAAGATGACTTCTTATAGGCGAAATATTTACAGGTCTTTTTGTATCCCTTCATTAGTTTAGTGACTAAACTATGTACGTTATCTATGGACGAAAGACTTACATTTTTGTTAAATTTTTTTTTACAAATTTAAAAAGTCAAGAACTGACAAGACAATGAAAACAACTCTCACATATTCTGGACTACAGATCATCACTAACAATACGAAACAAACAACTAATTTATAACACCAAACTAAGACCAATTTGGGCATATCTAGCAGAACTTCGGGGTTAAGCAAAACACCCCCATAACTAATAGATACAAACAACACAGTCCAAAATTCTAAGAAAACTTGTTAGTGTTCCTCGGTTTGTTTCGAATTACACTATACACAACGACATGAGCATTCTTAATATTTTTTTTTATTACTTATTTATTGATATTTACAACTGTATTACAATAATACAACAAGTAAATAGGCTAAGTGATACATAATGACAAGTAGAGAAACTACCCACTGGTAGTACTCAAATCATAAGTTCAACTAAGAAGTTCACGGGGCCATCTTCTTTTCAGACGCCACGGAGGATTATTGGGAATTGAAGAGGAAGCTAGGTTTGAAACTAGAGGGTTTGAGGGGAAATGAAGTTTGTTATGAAAGGATAGATACCGGGATCGGGCCAGATCAGCAACAACAGGGACATTAAGGTCGTTATGGGTGACTTTATTCTTAACAAAATAAGGAGCATTGAGGATTTTACGAAGGATTTTGGATTGTAAGGATTGGATACGAGAGGATTTCGATGGCTTAGTGGAGCCCCAAAGCTCTACTCCGTAGGTCCAAATAGGTCGTATGATGGTCATGTAGATGAGTCTTTTGTAATAAATTGGGAGCTTAGAGCGTTTGTCTAGTAAGTGTTGAAGTAGCCTGAAACGTCGAGCGGTTTCTTGTCTTTTCAGTCTCGTATGAGGATTCCAGGTTAATCGTTTGTCAAGATGCAGCCCTAAGTATCGGATCTGTTCTACAGGCACCAGTGGGATATTATTAAAGGATACTGAAGGGCAGGAAGTCATTGGTTTACGACGTAAGGTAAAAGTGATTTGATGCGATTTTTGAGAATTTATTTTAATTCTCAAGTTTTGACACCATTCTTCGAGATCAATGATATGGGATTGCAGGCTTTGGGATACCATAACTGGATTGGTGTTGGCTGATAATACACATGTTTCATCAGCATACGTGGTAAGGATAGTATTACGATGAGTTGGGATTTCAGCTGTATAAACTGTATAAAGGATTGGGCCAAGGATACTTACTACCTTGAGATTCTTAATATAAAGTCATATATTACTTATATGTTACTCCACATTCCACTCATCAACACTATGTCACCAAAATCCACTTGTTCTTTCCTACACATCTTATGTCATTTAACGCAACTTTATTTTAAACTAACCTGACGATGATGCACTTGGAGCCCTAAATTTTGCCTATCCAGGTATAACTGGAATTGGGATTTTTAACGAGTATCTGGCATCATACAGTCTATCCCGAAGTATGGCAAAAACAAGGATTTTTTATTCTCTTTAAAAAATCCTAAGGCCACATGCCGGGAACCAAACCGGGAACCTTGGACTTAAAAGGTTGATGTGCTAACCAATACACCACAAAATGAAAATCAAATATTCACAAAAAATACCTAAAATCCACTATTTTTTTCTCTCTCCTACTCCCTGTTACTCGGGCTTGATAGTAGTAGATTAAAACGACAATGGTCAAGAGACCTGCCCAAGAATTGTTATTTATTTACAAAACTTGATGTTCCTGCGGGGAGCGGAGTGGCTCAGTGGTAGAGCACTAAGTTGCCATGCCAAAAATCCTGGTTTATTTCCGCTGCTGTCAAGGCTTTTATTTAGTCTGTTTGTGGCTGGAGAACGATCAAATGGGATCTTGTACCCTCCTGTGGCACCCAGCCTCCTTAAAGGTGGTACACAACAGAAGGGGGGGGGAAATCTGGTGGTTGGGCGTGATCTAGGACAAATAACCCCCCTGCACAACCGTTGTCCATGAAACAGTACAGTCTCTACCACATACTGTGTCCCAGACCCGTTCACGGGTAGTAGTGGTGGAATTATTTTTTTTTTTGTATGTTCCTGCAAAGCAAAGAGAAAACACAAACACTTAGAATAAATTTGTAACTGTGCAGGTTCAGAGACTTAAGAGTTTTTGGCTTGAATTTTTCCACTAATATCTTAACAAGTGCTTTATGCCTCTTTTGAGCTTTAAGTATTTTTAAACTAGTATTTCTATAGTACAGTCGTCTGACTGTGCGAGTTAAAAGTACTTTAAATATGAAAAAAAAATAACCCTCTGAAATGTCATGCCGAATAGAATAAATTAATGAACAAAATTGACATATGTAAATAAACTAATAGCAGAAGAGTTAATTTCATGCGGCGCTTTGATCATAACAGGGGTACCTTAGAGCGCTAACATGAAGTCAAGTGTAATTACTAGATAGTTTGCCGATCCTATCTCCTGATCGATACGTGGCAACAATCGCGTAGGGGTGCTCGCGTGCGGCTCTCTGCGTAATCTGTCCTAACCTCCAATTAACCTCCTCTGAAGGCTCTGTCCTCTGAGCACAAGTGTCAACTAATTATCCCCTATGTACGCCCTTTAACTTTTTCGTTTGGGCGCCAAAATCTCAGGCATTCTTAGCTGGAAATCGATAGGATTCTTCTGAAAAAATGGTGCCCGATTTCTATTCAAATTGGAATTAATAATTTATTTGAGAACATCAGGAAATCGAAAAATTACCATCAATTACAGCATGTACTGATTAATGTAATGTATGAGGAGAACAGGATCAAAAGCGGGTAACACCGAAATTTCAAAAATTGACATTTTTCGCACTTTCTGCTAGTTTTGTCAAGAAATTTGGTCTGACACGACACTTTTTGGCTATATTTATTCATCATGGTTTTTGTACGGTTCTGAACCTGAAGTTTTAAGCATTGCTTAACTAAACTAGTAAAAAAATGTGAAAAGCCTATTTTCAGCGTTTAGAGTATTCTACTTTTGTTCCTCTGCACCATATATAATAGCATTGCAACTAATTAGGGTCAAAAAATCTCGAAAACTAACAACTATCCTGCATAGTTGTATGTGGTTTCTTGTATAGAAGATGAAAACATGTATACATTTTTTTAATAAAACTGATTTAATCAGACTTATCGAACATTTGCATATTCGTTACGCAATTAAAACCAAAAAACGTAATTATTCCAAATCGATCAGAAGGTAATTCCAGAATGTAAATTGTAAAAAAAAATGGTAATTACAAGGATAATTAAGAAAATCGAAATGTTGAACCATTTAAAGTATTTTAATTATTTCTTTTGTGGCTTGATTAAAAATAAATTGCCACGAAAAAAATAATTAATTGGTAGGATTCTTTTTCCTCCTTTGTAGGTGTTTCTTTACTCGTTCTGTGATTTAATGTAGGGTAGAAAACATTCGTTAAAAAAAATTAATGTGAATGTTTTATTTGAATATTTTTTTATGAAAATAATTTCTTGTATTGAAGCGATTCAATTGATCTCCTTAACACCGCTAACTGCTTTATTAAACTATATTTCGGGGCCGAATCTTAAATCCTTTCGTATTTTCTGAAGGTGGGAGGTACGGTGATTTCTTACTTCAGAAGGATAACAGATAACCATCACAAATATGTATGTATACACAAGTCGTAAGCTTTAGACTAAAGAAATGTTAATTAAAAATCATAATTTATTTTGCTATTATTTGGTAAAATTAGGTGAAACAAAATAAACAAATTATTATTGTATTGATAAGGACTTCTAAAGAAATCTTTTAATAAGCACTGCTTTAGGTACAAAGTATGCTTGTCAGTCCGTTTCATGATTATACACGCGCATGAAGAACAGTCAAAAGTTAAATACAAATCAGTTAACTTAAAAGGGGGTTTAATAAAGGGGTTTATATCTCGTTCGATGTTCCTTAATGAAGGTGAGATCACGATTTTGTTTTTTATCTTTCGTCCAATAAAGATCCCATATACCCTTTTTAGCACTCCAGAATCACATTTTGGTTCAGAAAAACGGTTCTACATCAATCAAAATGGGTGCCATAAAATCGAGCCACTTTAGATCTGTTTCCAGCAATCTATTTTATTGTTAGTTTTGTGTGCAATATCAAAATTGACAACGGCTATGCAAATTTGGAAAACTGTGTACGTAAGCTCGGATTATACTTGGACAAAATACTCACATGGGGCTTTCATACAAAATTAAATAGACAAGAAAATACACTTCAAACAACTATCACATATTCTAGATTACAGATCTTCACTAGACTTACTAACGACTAATCTGCAATACCATACTAAGACCTATTTGGACATTTGGAGCAGAACTTGGTATTCAGCAAAACACAAGATACAAACTACTCAATTCTAAATTGTAAAAAAATTGTAAACATTCCTTGTTTTACTATCATGTTACACGACATGAGCATTCCAACTGTAAAATCATATATCTCGACGACCATTACACAACATTTCACTCGTTAGCACACCACCCATAATCCCATAATTCACATTATGCACATAACCATAATCCTCTTGTTCTTTCTCTCCCCCCCCCCTCGGTCTTGGAAGAATAGAGCGAACAATAGCCCGCTCTACCTGCCCAAAAACCAGTAACAATTTATAAAAAAAAGTAGTAATTATTCTTGTAAATCGTGGAGCAAAAATCATAGACATCAAATTTGCTGGTTGTGATGCTGAGCATGGGCTGTAAAAAAATAAATAAATATGCCACCAAATTCTTTTGAGTTTAACCACCCTTACTTTTGACTTTTCCCCAAAAAATCCACTGATTTCATTCTCTTTTCCATGTCCTCTTCCAAGTTTCTGTTGTCCAGTGAAAAATTATTGATGCTCCTTCTTCTACATACGCCCTTTCCATTAATCTTTTTCAAATTTGAAAGTATGTCTTCCTTGAGTTTCACCCTTTTTCCTTATTTAAGCTCACATTTTTCTACCATTCAAACATGTAACATCTTAACATCTTAATCAATGGAAACTTCGAAGTTTGTGTTTTGAAGATTTAATAATAATAACCATACGATATGAAATGTTTATAATTACATTAATCATATTAAATATTAATGAAATAAAATTCTGGAATATCTTGTCGATAGCAATAAATTATTAAACGAAATCGATATATGTTTTCGGTCTTTAAAATTGTTAACAATAGTAGTTAAAGAATCCTGAAGAAATATTTTCGTGAATAAAGGTCGATATTTCATGGATCAGTATGATTTTTTTGATTTTTTTATTGTGAGTCTTCAAGACTCAAATAAATAAATTCTCTTTTCACTCAAATATAACGTTTATAACCCATATTGAAGTATTTGGAATTTGGCCCACCATATATTTTTCGGGCATAGCCGACAGTAAACCGCCCTCACCCTCAGAAGAGATACGATAAGTAAGAAGTTGGGGAGAGGAAGTGGCAGTATTTCTGGAGCTGATGTAATTGCCCGGGGTACTAACTAATTAGCGACTGCAACCGCCTGGCTCAGCTCAGCAACCCAGCGCCCTCAGTCCTGGCACGTATCCAATTTCGTCCTAACTCGTTAATTTTTATATTTATTGTTACTGCTCTGCTCAATCTGTTGCTAATATCTCCTTCTGTCTGCATTCCTAATGTCCTCGCAGAAACTTTAAGGATCCTTGTTAATTTACGGCTTTTGGGGGGGATCGATTAATTACTGTATTCATTATTATTAAAAAAATCTTCCTTAATTCCCGAAGTTATGTTAAACAAAAATATGGTATCTATTCAGCAGGTTGTCGCTTCGAGTTGAGTTACAAGTTTTAAATGTTTATTATTTCATTTTTTTATAGTATCCAATAATACCAGTTCTTGTAGCCTCAACTAAAATTAACGTAGCCTCAAATGATTGACGAAACATCCATATTTTCCGAATTACATTTTATTTTCCATTCTAAAGCTCTTGAGCAAATGAAACTTATATTTATGTAAAATATTAAAAGGGAAACAGATGAAAGTGAAAACGTTGTCATCAAGCGACAACCTGCAAATTGTACTACTACAACCCATGAAGGATCTTTGGTCCAAAACATGGTTGCTAATGTACTGTTTCTTTAACAATGGTCGTTTAGTTTAATCGTTTAAAAAAACGCTAAACCATCAGGTTTCTGATAACCATGAGTTACCACCGTTTTATAATCCGTTATAATAACTTAGAAAAAAAATGATTTCGTTTGATTACTTAGTTAAAGTTAAACTATCTCTGAAATAGCGAAAAGAAAAATTAAGAAAATTGTCGTAGAGTCGTTTTTTTAATATAAAAGATAAAATTAGTAATCATTGTTCAGAAAAGTATGGGTAAAACATCTTCCAAAGAAGAGTTGTTTTACCTATTTTAATTTATTTTTCACCATAATATTAAAAAATTTGTGTTCATGTTTTGTAAATTTAAGGACAGAATTTATTGTTGATGTAATAAAAATATAAAATGAAAACTACTCACAAATGTTATAATTTTTTTTAATACCTCAAAATTGTTGCTAGCTGAATTTTTTTTTTTCGTGACCACAACACATGAAGGGTCTTGGGTTCATTACATGGAGGAGACTGTACTGTTTCCTGGAGGTTTGTAGGGAAGTGATTCGTCCGCGATCACTCTGAACCGCCAGGATTTTCTCCCAATTAGTTTATAGAAGCTCAGTGCGCCTGAATAAACTCTGTAGATCATACATAGTACATCTCTGGCTGTTAAAAAAATTAATAATTTATCTGCCGCAGCTGGATTTTAACCCATAACCAGCATACCAAAGCAACTAAGCGCTTTACAAACTGAGCAACCTCGTTCTCGCTTGCTGCAGTACATTAGTACATAAAAAATCACGGGAGTATACATCTGAAAAATATATTAAGGGTACTTACCAGTCAGACTCAGATGACTATAAAAAAAAGCCAATCAATCTACTAAAAATACAAAAAAATATTATTAAATATGGAAAATAATAAACAAATAAAGAGTTTGGAGTTTGCATTATTTAAAACATAATTTGTCACTTCAAAGATAATTGTGCACTTTATTTATAATTATATAAATAATACTTGAAACAACGAAATAAAAAAGTTTAAAGTTCTTTAGACAAACTCTTCTACGAAAAAACAAAAACCGTCTTCCCAGGACGGAAAGGAGTTAAAATAAAATAATTTTATTATTATATAATTATGTTATGTTAGGTCTAATCCATTACCGGGCTATCTGTTTTTAGTAATAAACAATTCCAAAACGTCAACACGATTTACAGGAATAAACTAAATCATACACAATCCTGGCAACCGTGAAAGCTCTTTTGTATTAAACGCTTAGTTTTATTTAACAAAGGAGAAACGGAAAAGCCAAGGAGTAAAAGAAGATACTCCTTTTCAAAAAATCTGATAGAAAATTTAATAATTATTAATTTTTTTTTTAATTTGCTCTCAATTTGTAGACGCTAAAATATCCCGACTCTCTAAAATAATGATAAACGATAACTAAACTATTTTCCATAACTGAAATAATTTTTAAAAATTCGAATTAGTCTGGTGATTATTCCATCATTAACATTTAATTAGGCAATTCGGTTAAATGTATGAAGGGTTCGCACGTTTCGATCAGAGTTATAATTAATTATGATGAGTGTAATGTTTAATTAATACAGTTATCATTTCGTAATGAAGTTTACGAAGTAGGTAGTAATTAAAAAGCATGTTGGCACTTTGTTGAAATAACTGACTATTTTACAGTTGTTGTTGAGTTCACATACTTTCAATGTTCTGTATTAATTAAAAAAGAAAGTAAATTGCTCATATAATTGCTTTAATGATTAGCCGGTTAACCGGGCGGGACGTATAAACAACAGCGTGTACGGGTAGGACATATGAATACGTCCTTGAAATATATGTTGCGTCTTTTTCCATTGTGCTATATATGTATATGTATATATATATATATATATATATATATATATATATATATATATATATATATATATATATATATATATAAGTAAACGAAAACATATATATTTCATAGTCATATCATTTATTTTAAGAATAAATAAAAACAATAATGTGAAATTACGTTCTCCGGGCGTGACGTACTGACACGTCCTTGTGAAAGAGCTCGCGCCCGTTATGAACATTGAATTGATAGCTAATTTAAACAAATTATATACCTAAACCTTTCTGGTGAACTCTATCTAATGGTGAAAACCACATGAAAATCCCTGCAGTAGCTATTAAGCTTACAGCAAACAGATACGGACGACAACTTTGTTTTATATCAGCATTTTTAATTTAGTTTCTTCAGCAGTTTTCTAGCCTTTGCTTCAGTATTTGTTGTTGTGTCCAACAGTAATGTCTATCTGACAATATCTGCTTGAGCCGAATATTGATGTGAGATGTCTATTTATTTTTCATTGATGTTATATTTTAGTGCATGTCCTGGAGGACTAAATTGGCGAAACGTTAATCATTATTTTACAGAGTTTTGGATACTTAGCGTATGGATTTTTTCAAATGTTTTCTACTAGTGTTATTGATGTATGTAGTGTATTATGATTTATATTGTTTATATGCTCTGTATAAAATATCCTGAATACTAAACATAAGGGGACATCAATGATGTCCCAATCATAATGTTGTAAGTATATGTGGTTTCAGTCAATTTTATTCGTATTAATACGTTAAGCTATATTGTTAAGGGATGTTTTCCGTATTCTTGGAAAATCATTGAAATATGAACCTACTGAATTTTGTTATTTGATTTTACCTCACTTTATGCTACTATGGTTTATCGGACGACGCTCCAGTGGGATTGTTAAATATTACCTATTCATCTTTAATTAATACAGGGATCTTTAACAAGTGTCTGGCACAGAACAGTCTCGGTACCGTCATTTTACGTCTCTTTGGCATAACCAAGGATAGATATTTTTACCCTCTTTAAGAAACCCTAAGGTAACCTCCCGGATTGCGACTTCGCGTGTTGGGGATAGAAGGTTGCTATACTAAGCTTTATATCACAGGTTTCCAAACATATTGCTACCGAAAAATGAGCATTCATTAAATGTCAAAATTATCTGTTCAAAAAAAATGTTTGGGGGTTAAATTTCCGTTATCAATGAAGTTATAAGAAGGTTACTGGCCTTCTAGCCTAAGTCGACATAAACGTGAATAACTCCCGATAGCGTAAGTCCAGAAAACGTGAAAATTAAGAAAACGTGGCTTTCCACGAGAGCTTCTCGAAGATTCCACAGACGCAATGGAAAGATTAAGGAGTCTAATTAATATCTTTCTCTGTTGGTAACTTTTCAATGAAATAACGATCGCTAATTTGTGAATAACTTTCCCTTTCAACGATTTGGTGAGTGGTCGGTCCAAATTGGTGTTTTACAATATTACCAATATCATTAGTGGTATAAGTTGATACATATACAAAACACTAGTGTACCCGATGTATTTTGTCCTGTTCAAACGTCCAGGAGGATAAATAAATTAAAACCAACTTCAGCACACTCAAAAATCGTCCAAATAACTCCAACTGTTTAGGAGGATTAGTGTTTGAGTGTAAACCCTGGATTTACTTGAAACAAGGGATGGGGTAGGTTCTCCTCTAAGGCATACACCACTTGTGGCCAGGATTGCCGATGTAAATATAATAATTATAACGATATTTCTTGCTTTTCATGCGTCTAATTTTATTATACTAACTAGCGACCCGTCTCTGCTTTGCACGGGTAGGATGGCATATTATGCCTTCATGTTTGTCTGCCTAATGCATTTTATTATATAGCTATTATAAACAAATTATATACTTATACCTTTCTGGTGAATCACTCATTCTAATGGTGAAAACAACATGAAAATCCGGGCAGTAGCTATTAAGCTTACAGCAAACAGATACGGCCGACAACATTGTTTTATAATATGTAGGTATAAATAGATAGATAGATAAGAGATATTAGGCAGCGTCTTCGATGAAACCTCCCAGGCGGCTATACTTTTTCCAACATTTCCGACAGTTATCGTTATACTCCAACACATTTACACAAAAATCTCGACAAATTATATACCTAAACCTTCCTGGTGAATCACACTATCTAATGGTGAAAACCGCATGAAAATCCGTGTAGTAGTTTTTGAGTTTACCGAGGACTTTGTTTTATAATATGTATAGATATAATTTTACTACTTTTAGCAATAATCCATAAAGAATATTGAACGGTGAACAAAATCTATCTCCACTTGATATTCTTGAGATTAAGGCATTATTGGAAGGTGTCCAATTAGCAAAATACCTAAGTTCATAAAAAAATGTATACATATAATTCCTGATACATTTGATTCAAATAATTCCTGACATATATGATACATATAGGTTCCTGGACACAAATTATACAGATAATGCCAGTACCACTACAACTCATGAAGGGTCTTGGGTTCAGTATGACATAGAGGCAGTACCGTTTCTAAGACAGAGGTAGTATAGGGAAGTGATTTGAAATCACGCTCAACAGCAAGGTTTTCCTCCATTAGAGGGGACCCATTTATAGAGGCTGGGTGAGCCCCAGGAGGATCATCAGAACCCACAGGGTCTATCTCTAGCTGTTAACAGATTAAATAAATTATTGACCAGAGCTGATCTACCTTCCTCCTCCTACGCAAAAATAAGAATAACATTTCGGGTTGGCGAGTGGGTATTTCGCAGGTACATATGTAAAGACGCCCGGATCTGTTCAGACTCCAAACCGCAAATATGAGTCAAAGTCGACCGTCATTGCTTGCCTAGTGACCCCGTTTTACTTCGTTGAGTTAGATTGTGAAACAAGAAATTGGCAGGTTCATGACATTTTAGATCAGTCGAATTTCTTTTCCGGGTCTTTTAAACGGAGATTGTGGCTAAAATAAACGACGTATGTGGTTATTCTTCGCAACTTTACTTTGGAGCCTATTGTATCAATGTGTTTGTGGAAAAGTGGATCTATAGATATTGTATATTATTTTCAGTCCAAGTGGGTTTAATTTTAACATAGTAACAGTCTAAAATAATTAATTCGTTTTAAACTGTGTGTTCTTTCAACAATATTCGATAAACTTTAAATATATCCCCCAACCTAAGAGTGTAAGGAACGACCCATTCCTCCCTTTATTGTGTTTTAGGCAGATTGTAAAACATGTTTTTCACGTCAATAGTGACAAACATTATATAATCAAGCTTTTGATTAGGAATATGGTAAAAATGTATCTTCAATATTGATTTTTTATTTTAATTTTAAGATTAAATTTGTATTTTCAAACAAGTATATTTTATTTTTTTTATTGTTTTATAATTTAAAAGGGAGTGGGGTTGCTCAGGGGTTAAGCGTGAGGACCCCTGTTTCAAGTCCGGCTGTGACCAATAAAATATTTATTAGGCCCTTACCAATAAATTATTTAATCTGTTAACAGCCGTTTATGTAAGTATGAGGACCATGTGGGGTCTGAAGATCTTCCTGGGGCTCACCCAACCGCTACAAACGTGGATTGGAGCAAAAAATTGGCTGTTGAGCGTTACCTCAGACAAATCACGTTGCCCGCACAACCTTAGACACAGTACAGTCTGCATCATTTACATCTACTGAACCCAAGAGTCATCATGCGTTGCAGTGGTATAGGTTTTTTTTTTTAGTATTAGTTTTACAACACTAAAAAGGATACATTAATTGTTATAACTACTGTTTTATTAAACTTGAAATCAACTTTTAAATTATATTTTTACCATTCTTCTGACTAATAAAAAATCATATTAATAACTTGTCTTATAAATTTCATTAGCTAATTTTTTTAAAGATTTTTTTCTTGCACTGCCACCAACAACAGAATTGTCGAGGAGCACTCACCATTGTCACCCAGAGCCTAGACTCAAATTACTGGTCTTACGCTGAGAAAATTTTCTGAGGAAAAATTCCAGGAGTAATCGTGGGAACACATAACCGTAGAAGTTTAATTAGTGAGAACAACATAACTGCTGTAGATCCTATTTATTACGGCATTGAAATTCTTCATTTTATTGAATAATATGTCTTTCCCCAAATTTTAGCTGCGTTGGGCTTAAGCAACTATAACTCCGTAGATCTGAATGAAGAAGCAACATATGCCGTTGACGCCCCCTAGTGAAGAAACGATTTTTGTTAGAACATCAATAAGAGATCGATGGAGGAAAGTATTGTAACAATATTTTTTTCAAGGAAAACTTTTGACATTAATATAATTTAGTAACTTATGTACCACAATCATTTTTGTTAAATATCGTAAGTTTCCGAAAGCCAGTTAAACGAACATCAATTATCCGAACTGGCTTTGCGGTGAAGATAGAAGAAAGGGTCGATTTTACCATTCGTAGTAGAATATAAATTTGATGAATATTTATGTATATATATGATGGATTTCCTATAACTATTACTTAAAACTTATTATTATACTGTAAAGAGTTAAATTTCCTAGTCTTCGAAATAAAGATCCTCCGAAGATCCTAACAACGAAGGAAAAGGTTGCTCCTTAAAAATTAGAAGACTGCTGTTCATGTGGCTAGAATGGAAGGTGAGGCCGTTCCTAAAAAAGGCTTTGACACAGCCTCTCTACGGCACGAGAAGAAGGGGGATACCGAAGCTGAGGTGGTCGGATGGTGTGGACAGAGGCGCGAGGGATATCCTGGGAGTCAGGAGCTGGGTGACGGTTGCAAAAAACTGAGACGATTGGAATAAGCTGGTAGAGGATGCTAGAACTCGTCACCAACCTGTAGCGCCATACAATAATAATAATAATAAAAGAGTGAAATACTTAGCTGTCATGCAAAATGCTTAGTAGCAAAGAAATCAAGATTAAAGCAAATTTCTTTTTGTAATAATCTACATGTATTTTTCTGGGTAGATACATATTTTTATTGACGTTCAATTTTTTTCAGTTTTAACTTGCGATCTATACAATGCATTAAAGGTGTTTTAAATACAAATTTGATTATTCTTTAAAAAATATTAGTTGACCTTTATATATATGGGACAGAAAATGGTCCGGGTGGAGATCAAAGAAATCAAATTCAAATATTTTCTTATTTATTTACCCCAATAGTTTCAATTTTATAGATTATTATATTTTTCTCTAATAAAATCATTTCATTTTAAAAATTCTTGTATCTTGTCTATCCAATCCTGAATAAGAATTCCAATGGGGGGCCGAAACATCGATTTATAGTAATTAGTTCATCACTATTTAAGGAATTCATTCTTTGAAGTTAACACGGATCATTTTCTTCCCCAATCATTAATGTTGGAAAATCCGAATTAGGATTACCCAAACATTTCACTATCCAAACCACACCCGACAACATTAGTTCCGTTTATGGGCATTCTGCATGATTGTCAATCCTTGAGTTTTAACAAATGAGATCAGACATTTCTTCTTTTTTTTCATTCTAATTCGTATTCAATAAAACAGAAAAAGCGATAATACCACAAAAAAGGAACCTTTACCGACAGCCGAGTGCTACGAAGGTTTTGAGGTCATCCTATATCGAGATTGCTGGGAAACGCTACGAGTAACGGTTCTCTGAGAGCTCGGGTCCGATTTTCCCTCTCGTTACCAACAATAGCAACCGCAGCTTCCTCATCGCCGCGTCAGTCCTGTCTGGTCTTCCTTAGGAGGAGGATGTTGGTCCCGGGGTCGAAGGAGTAGGCTACGTCCGGGTGTCGTCTACCTTCCAGGTGTAGCCCAGAGGATAGTCACTGCAACGGTAAGTCTGAGCATAAAGTATCTCTTATAATAAAATATGAAATAAAAGTCGTGAATTATGTAAATAAAAAAAAACTCTTGAAATTTTCAATTGTGTCGATCTAAAACGGAGTTAAAAAGAAAATCAATTATTTTATATTAATCATACTTAAGGTTAGATTCAATGGCAATAAATGGCAAACATAATATACTTGAAACAATTAGTTTAATGTTTTACTTAGAACATTCCAATGCTTAAATGCTTTGAATAATATAGTATTAATTTAAGGTTTTGAGATAAAAGCGGATAGCTCCGAGATTTCAAAGATTGACTCTTCAATATTTTTCGCTAGTTATGTGAAATTATTTTGTCTTACACGACAGTTTGCGGTTTTATTTATGGTTTTAAATCGATTCTGAGCATGAAGAATTACAAAAAACTCATATGAATATTACAAGACCTAATCGAACTTACGGAGTAGAGTTTTGGGGCTCCACTAAGCCATCGAATTCCTCTCGAATGCAGTTTCTACAATCCTTACAATAAGACAGATGCTTATTAAGAAGTTCTGGTCTATCTGTGGGACTAATTCATACACTTTCGTTTGTTGATAAATTATTTCTGTTTTCTGATTGGAAAGTTATTTATTTTAAAATAATAATAGCAATGTTAAAAACTTAGAATAACTTGATTTATTACAAATGAGTTATCACAAAACACCGGTTCGCGGTATAATGGCTATTATTTGAATTCGTGTTTCTTCACTCGTCATATCAAAACTTTTATCAGATAATATTTTTTTTTTTTGTATCACGATCGAGCTGTGTGGACTATGTTTATGTCAACTATTCTTTCATTTTCTTCCATATATCTTTCATTATTTCCTCATGTTTTTCTTTCTTTACTGCTTTCAAATTGCACCTATTTTTCTATTTGGTCTTTCTTGAATACCCGGAGCATTTTTAAGTTCCTTCCTAAGTGAAGAACTTCCTTCAATACCATCTGGAGAGACTTCGAGCTCTTCTATGATGTTAGTTATTTGTGTGTTTACAATTAATATAGATAAATTATATAAAATTGTTCTAATTAGTATAACTAATTATATTTCTTACGCATAAGCGTTAGTTATCAAAAGTTATTCACATCGTTATTTTTATGTTTTCTTGTAAACATAAAATTTTTGAAAAAAATATTGAAAGTGGTCTATTAAAATTAAAAATTATTATGCTCATTCTTGTTTTAAAAACTAATTTTTTTAATCAAGTACAAATCATTTTTATCATTAATAACGAACTTTAAAATACTTAAAGTTAAAAATAATTGAATGCATACCTTGGCCTCCTCCCGTAATAGAACGATAGTGTGAGTTCCATATCTTTTGTCATGCCATCATCTCCATTCATTGAGTCGGCGGATGATCTCCAGTCCGGTTCCAGCTCTCAGTTTCTAGATTTTACCGGGTACAAGAAACTGGATAACACCTGAATGTGTTTTAGTTGTGAATATTATTACCATGTTATGGATTATATACATTGTATCCTTTATGTATTATAGATATTGTAGATCAGTAATGACTATAACATTGACGTTATGTTAAAGAATATCTCCGAAGATGTGTTTCGAGGTAACTTTAAATGTATATCATAATAATTCAGTTGTTTTCAACATTTCATAACTTTATTCCTGTACCACTACGTCCAATGAAGGGTCTTGGGTACAGTACAAGGTTGAGACTGTACAACAAACAGTAAAACATCTAGTAAAACGGAGGAAGCATTTATTAAATTTTAAAAATTCTTTTGTTGAAAATCAGATAAGTACTTTTTCCATTAAATTTTTAAAACGTTAAAAATACTGAAAAACTATCTAATAGTTCTTACATTACTATAAAATAAATTACTAAATTAACTACCAAATTAAGTTATGATCAAATTAAACATTTTAAAATTTGCTTTCATTCACATGATAACCATAATAGTATACACGAACATAATTGACTTTGATAAATATACTTTTTTTTTTTTAATAGAAATAAAAGAAGAAGAACAAATATAATTTTTGTTTAATGAGAACTGGAAAGTTAGTTACAAGAAACAAAATTATCACTTAAAATCCTTTTAAACTATCTGTACTATAAAGTTTAATTGGTTCATTTATAAAAAAAAAAGGACAAATGAAACATATCAACAAATAAACCAATAAAAATTGCTGGTGAATTTTAATTGTATTGTGTGTATAATATAACTAAAAATATACCCAATTTAAATGCAACTTCAATTATTTCAAATTACTTTTAAGTTTTATAGTTGATTAAATATTTATAATTTGGTTATTTTTATTTAAATTGAGTTCAGTTTCGGAGTGGTGGTGAGTATTTAGGCCACAACAATTTACAAATTTCAAAAATATTTAAATAAACCGATTTCCGTAATTAAATACAAAACTTAAAAATGAATGGTTAGATATTTTTTATTTATTTAATATTTAAAAATAAATAAATTTAAGATTGATAAATCCGAGCCGTTACTATTTGTAGAAATATTCTAAATCAATTATGTATTTATAATTATATTAAAACTGCATAATTCGCAACACAACACAAATGAATTTGACTAGTTACACTGTTTTAAACATATAACTACTCTAAATTTGTTAAACAAATGAGATAACGGATCGGTATAGTAGCCTTACGTCAATAGGGCGCAAATAACTGGGAATTATCTCCTCAAATTAGTCATCATAGAGGTATTTAAATCGTTTTCATTTCCATAAATCATTTTTACATTGTTGGTTTTTCTTCGTCCTCATCATAAAAAATTCTTCTATAGGAATTATCAGAAATAATTACTTTTTTATGTCCCAAATTTAAAATAATTTTTCTGACTGTTTTTTTATTTATTTATTTGTAAGTAGATGAGAATACTGATTTTTTATCAGAAGAAACATTTTATGCTACAGATTCTGTTAATACAATGCAAATTAAATTTTATTAATCTAAAATTCTCACAACTGTTATAATGAAATATGAATGAATAGTTCTAAAATAGTGCTATTAAGATTAATTGCTTAAAATGAAATTTTAAAACCTTCTCATGTTAGTTAATCTAATTTTTTAGTGTAAACTGCTTTCCCTCAATACCTTAAAATGTGTTAATTCATTGTCCCTGCTTCGTGTTACCTTACAAATAGTATCACATTTTCTTTTCCGTAGGATCGATTTTGTAGGAGGCATTTGTTTTTTAGATTTTTATATTTTTGTCCAGATGTTAAAGTTTTACTAGTATTATCTCAGTTCAGATCGAAGAAGATTGACTGGCTACAAGATATTCTTCTAAAAAAGTGCTACGTACGTCTTTTCATTTTCATATTTTTTACCATTTTATTGATTTGAAAAAAATATATTCCTCGCTGTCAGCCTACAACAGCATTGGCACTTTTAGTTTGGATCTTTCAAGGAGCTTATTATTACCCCTAACCTACGTTATACAAAATTTTTAATCCACAATTGTGTCTATCATCTGTAATTGTAGCGTGATAAATCACTTTTCCTGTTTTTTGTGACTTCAATAGTTTCATTATCATCTCATTTTAAAAACGGTATATTATTGAGAAGTTGTTTTAGATTCAACTGTTTTTTGTAGAGTATTATAGTTTTTTGTAGATTATTATATACTTCACTAGAATGAGTAGATATGTTGCAATTTTTTAGTAAAATTAATTCCATCATATTCCTAACCATATTTCGCTCATGCTTTATAATTGAGCTGTTTTTGAAGATGCTATAAGTCAATTTATATAATAATTCCTTCACTCAATGAAACCTATTTCCAGTCATTTTTGCCATACAACTTTATTATATGGATACGTTTCGACTATATGTCATTTTCCATCCATCTAAGAACTTCTTTAACATCTAAGAAGAGTTATAAATCAACTTTTCTCTTTTTTATTATTCATTGTCATTTGCTAAAAATTTTTTCTTGGAGGTCCATTGTCCTCCATGGTCCTTTAAAAAAAAAAAGTCAATTTATATCTAAAAAACCGTTACTCATTAAAATAACTTTAATAATTATTATTTAATTATAAAATTTTAAAGGTGTAATGTGTTAAAAAATCACTTTTTGCTAAGTCCTAAGTGCTGAAAACATAAAGTTTGTCCATATTTTGAAATTAATTCATACGCATACCCTTAAATATTTCGATACATGGAAAAATGGACTTAAACCACTTTCAAAAATAACTCCTCAATTTTTTTCGTATTTTTTGTATTCGAATTAACTTTTCTTTCGTACATCATGATACAATAAAAAAGCGAAGAAACAACGGATTCTTTTGACGCTAAGCAACGATAGAAATCCTATAGAGTTTCTATAACAGTTATGGTTAGAAATTATTTAAACAAATGCAATTTTTGATTACATAATAGCGTAACATTACAAAACCTTAAGAAAGACTAAACGGTTGGTTAGTGCATAAAAAGAGGCTGACACTAACAAAGAAGTCGCCCCTACTCCCAAGTGTCACTTTCTCTGAGTCTCTTCATTCATCTTCCGGCATTCGAAGTGTACGTGAGTAGCCCATCTTTCTGTAGCATGTATACTTACTATTATATTCATCATTAGTGTATTCAAATGTTCCTAGACCACATATATCCTAGACCACAATACTTATCTACTTTTCTTTACTATTAATAAATAAATTTTACTTCTCTAAATCGAAGTTATCTAAATACCGTCTCAAGGAAGTTAATTTAATTATTTAAGTAATCCTTTTAAGTTCTTCACACTGTTACTTTAACTTTAGAAAAGTGTTACACTTTTTTTAATTCTATAATTAAATTTTTTACTTTTAATGCGTCATATTACTCTCTTTTTTGTTGTAAATTTGAAAGTCCGAGAGTATCCGAGAGTTCGCAGTAACTTCAAAATATCAAGAATGAAAATCAAATTTCTAATTATAAATTAACTCCAAATAATAGACTTAAACAATATATAAATACGAGTAATTATAAAGAGGACGCAAATTAATATTTACATAAACATAAATATTGTGGAAAAAAAGCAATAAATATCCAATAACAACTATCTTAACTGTTCTTTTACGGTGCAACTGACTTTGTGAAATAAAAATAAAAATCATTAAAACGTATTTATGATCATAAAACTGAACAACTATTTCTTTGAGAATTGTATGGATATGAAGTGATTACCTAAATGGGATTTAAAGGTCGTAAGGTATATATATAATATATATACAGGATCTTTTTTATATCTTCTGTCTTTATATCGATTATAGCTCATGAAAATTCATCAATAATCGATATAAAGAAGATACTCAATACTTGAAATTTTTTTCGGTTATCTATCCGGTTTTTTGTTTTTTTTTTCGCTTTTTAACGAATTATAACTTCAAGTTACGAGTACCACGGTTTTTTGTAGAAATAGGAATTACAAAACAATTTTCTTCTTTTTATTTAATTATTTTATAATATTTTTTTATGTTAACTTATACCTTAAAGTCTCCTGTCACAACTTCTTTCGGAAGATAAGACGAAAGAAAGTTCTGGGGAAGGAAAGAAAGTTGCGAAAAAAGAAGGAAAGTCGATATGTATATGTTGATACCCGTGAGACCTACCAAGAAACGCTTTTTGAATATTTCTGATTGGGAAGAGTGCGTTAGTTATTTGTAGGCCAGTGAGTTTATTAAGAAGTCAGTTTCTTGAGGATGTTTTTGCACTAAAAAAAAATATTTTGTCCATTTGGTTTATCCTAATTTATTGCAGATGATGGAATATAATTAAAACATTAACTAAAGAAGCAGTGATTATGGTAAATAAACGTTTTCGATAAACTTTTCATTCAGCATCGACAAATATTAGTCCCATAAACACAAAAGATTCTTTTTTTAAAAATATATTTATTGAAATTTACAACTGTATACAGAATACATCAAGTAAATATAATGAATAAATACATTGATATGAAAAGACAAGTAGAGAAACTACCCAGTGGTAGTACTCAAATAAAAAGTTCAGCTTAGAAGGTCACGAGGCCATCTTCTTTTCAGACGCCTCGGAGGATTATCAGGAATTGAATAGGTTGCGAGGTTTGAAACTAGTGGGTTTGAGTGGAAATGAAGTTTGTCATGAAAAGATTGATATCGGATTCGGGCCAAATCAGCAATAAACGGGACGTTAAGGTCATTATGGATTACTTTGTTCGTAACAAAGTAAGGAGCATTGAGGATTTTCCGAAGGATTTTGAATTGTAAGGATTGAATACGAGAGGAATTCGATGGCTTAGTGGAGCCCCAAAGCTCTATTCCGTAAGTCCAGATGGGTCTAATGATTGTCATGTATATGAGTGTCTTGTAATTAATTGAGAGCATAGAGCGTTTGTCCAGTAAATGTTGAAGTAGCCTGAAACGGCGAGCTGTTTCTTGTCGTTTCAGTCTAGTATGAGGATTCCAAGTTAAGCGTTTGTCAAGGTGTACTCCTAAGTACCGGATCAAACATAAAAGAAAAATACCAAAAGCAAAGGCTTGAGCCTCTGTAGTATTAGAAGAAAACTAACCAGCCTAACTTTCATAGATTCGAGTGCCATCAGGGCATTCAGTAATTGTTTTAATAATTTAGTTAAACGAGGATTTATGAATGGAATGAATTCTTTGCATTAAATAAATTACGGACAATTAAAAATTCCGAAAGGCTCCTAAAAGTAAGCAGTTGGTCTAAATAAAATTTTCTTTTATTTAAATACTTTATTTGGTTTGTTTCTTTTTGGATGAAAAGGATCAAATATATCCCCCCCCCCCCCAAATCTGACTATCGAGACACTTGTGCCCAACTGCACCGAATTGAACACCGTCATTTAAGGTCCAATCCGAAGATGATGGCTTACTTTGTTTAAAAATCGTAGGCCACCTCTCAGGTTGCGAACCCAAGATGTTCGGCATAGATGGTTTCTACGCTAACCACTTCACCACAAGTGACACTGAATCACTGTTCTATCTTCTATGGGGATCAGGAGAACCGGTCCATTAAAGTGATCGAAATGTTGCATTTTTTATTTATTATAATATAGAGTGGTCCTGCAGAGCTCATTAAATATCACAACTTTGGGATTTAAGATCAAATGTTTTAAGTTATTTTTCATTCGAGCTACAAAAATATTTATTCGTGTTATTGCATAGATAATAGGGGGCATTTTTTATTTATTATAATATTGTATAAATATATTAGCCTTATTAGTTAATTATTATCCCTTATATCGTAGGCTTAGTTTGTTATCCGTAGATGTTATCTTGAAATCTATTGTATGGAGTATGAATGCGATCTTTAACTTTTTTCGGATTTCTGAGATTTGGGTGTATATTTTATTGCTGGTATACTAAGGTAAATTATTATTTGTCTTGACTGACAAGCCTTTATTTTAGAACGAATGTTTATTTCAACAACAAAATTTTTAAAGTGTAATAAAAGCTTCAAATATATTTGCATAAATGTTTTATTTTCAGTTTAGATCTTCTATCAAAAACATACTACATATAGTCTTAGTATTCTGTTTAGGTCTGGGCGTTTTTGTTTCACGTATGGTCTAGCCATTTTGAAGTGTTTTAAGTACCAGACAAATAAATCTTTTGCTAAATGCTCTTCAGAGCCATGACCAAACCTCCTTAAGGAAAGTATCTATTGAGTTCCATAGTGGTCCCTTCTATTCGTGAATTATTGCATAAGTACCGTTCCTACTTGAATACAAAGTCTCGACTTCAATTAAGCCCAGTCCATATGAAGAAGATATGAAGTATACACACAGAAGAATGTATACAGCCATGCCATAGGTGGAGGATCACGTAAATTAGCGAACTAATTTATAGTTCAAATGCATTCTCATCTATGTTCAGGATGCAGCAAGCAGATACCCCGTACCGTAGCAGTTGATTTAAATAGAACCACTACAGTTTAGTGCATTAATTGTTTAGGATTATAATATTCACTACCCAGCTCCATAGACGTTTCCTTCTGCTTGCTTCTGCGGTAATGTGTTTGCCAGTAGAAAAATATGTTTGGAACTTTTCAAGACAGGAAGTCCTTCGAAGAAATATTCAAATTTAATTATCAATTAAATACCGTTAGAATATATTAGTATTGAGGGGAAGAAGAAGAAGGAAGGGATCGATAAAAATCAAAAGGTTTATAAAGGAGGGTGGAGAAGAGCCGGGGATGAAGTAATTCCGATTATTGACAAGAGCTACCCTAAGCTGGCAAAACACTTAGCCCTGGACCATTAGTTCTTTCGGCTCTCCCGATCTCCTCCTTTTCCTTCTGCTTCTCCAATATTGATCATAATGCTCTCTGCATTACCCGCTGCTTTATATTATACTAAGCAAATTAACCTGCCATATTGGTGATCTGATGCCACCTGTACCATGCATGCACCTCTTTGTAATATAGAGTGATCCTGCAGAGCTCATTAAATATCACAACTTTGGGATTTAAGATCAAATGTTTTAAGTTATTTTTCATTCGAGCTACAAAAATATTTATTCGTGTTATTGCATAGATAATAGGGGGCATTTTTTGTTTATTATAATATTGGATAAATATATTAGCCTTATTAGTTAATTATTGCCCCTTTTATCGTAGGCTTAGTCTGTTATCCGTAAATGTTATCTTGAAATCTATTGTATGGAGTATGAATGTGATCTTTAACTTTTTTCGGATTTCTGAGATTTGCGTGTCCACCAAGTTATATTTAAAATATTTTGGACTAACGAACTTTAATGGCATCTGAGCCTTGTGCTAACCTAAACTTTGGCAACCACAAAGTTATAAAACTATTTCTAATCGAGCCACACTGTTTAGAGATTCATTAATAGTTCATTTTAAAAAATGACATTTTTTTATAAATTATGTGAAATTTAATTTTTTTTTTCTTGTAACATTGGTGTTCAATTACACAATCATAAATAAGATTATTTTAAACAGTACTTGAAGTACGTGCATTAATGTTGCCTGGTCATAAAAAAAAAAATAAGCTTTGTCAGCTTGGACTGAATATTCGCTTAATTATATTAAATTTTAAAATCGGCATTATTTTTATTCAAAGCTTGGATTCAAAAGCACGATATTAACTGTAGAGTCTCATGGGGTTCGCGAGCGGCCACAGGATTTAATATTCAATGCTGCAATATTTCCCACAGTTTATGTCATTGTTAACCCTTATTTCCAATGAGATTAGCAACATGGCAATAACCATTTAGAAACTAGCCAATGGTCTGTGTATATAGATATCAAATAAATCAGGTTTTAAGTAAATCGCCTACTAAAACATTATCAAATTGTACTCATCATTCGTTGCTCCTATCGCGTGTAATGTCAGGCATAGTGACCCGAAGTGACAAACTGAGGTAAAGAAGACTAGACAGTAAACAACGATTTCGGTTATTTATGTGCCCGTAATGGCGGGTAGTTATTGGAGTACTGTTAGGAGAGAGGACAGTGTGTACACTGAGGTGGGTCTGTAAACACTCTTAGTGCCCTCATCAGTGTAAACCTGGCAAACAGTCCTTGTGTACCTGGAGGGGATGGCTCTCCGGTGAATCACCTGTGGATCCTTAGTCCAGCTCTGTTGTTCCAGAACAAATAAAACAAAGATTAATAGCATCAGGAGGCAAATCGACTACAGAAAGACAATTAGGCTTAGTTCATCCTGGATTATGAGAAGTAAAAAGTGAACCATGATGCATCTAATACTGTACATTAAAATTTGGCAAGCTTTGTAGCTTAGTTTCAATATAACCACCTTTAACCTTTTTCTGTCCTGCCCTATAATGTTCCTCAACCCTTTCAAACCACGATATAAAATGAAGTCATATATGATGATTTTTTAAAAATGTTTATGTGAGAAGTTCTGTTTCTAGGACTTTTGCATTGCTGACTTGCAAGAGTTCTATATTATTAGGTATTAGGGAGTTGGAATCTTTCGTAGAATTTTTCTTTCCTAGACTTAAACCTTTGCATTGATATATATGTAGAAAATGGACAGTCATTGTATTAGGAGGACATTAGGGAGTTAATGCTAAGCTTGTCATACCAGGCTTAATTATCGTCGTTGGTTTTTTTTTATTCTTCCAATATTACCTGTAGCACTACAACCCATGAAGGGTGTTGGCTTCAGTCCGTGGTTGAAACTGCACTGTTTCAAGGACATTTGTGTAGGAAAATGATTTGTCTGAGATCACGCTCAACCATAAGGTTTTCCCCTTATTAGTGGTACCTACTTTATAGTGGCTGGACGAGCTACAGGAGGGTTTCCAGATCCCTCAGGATCCATCACCAGCTGTTAGCAGATTAAATAAGTTATCTTCCACAGCTGGATTTGAACCCGGCACTGCAACTCAGCACTGTAGAAGTGAGCGATCCCACTGTTCTAGCAATATTTAAAAAAATGTATTCCTATTTTTTGTTGATTTATCAAGTTATTTATTGAAATTTACAACTTCATAATAGTATACATCCAGTAAATATAATGAAAGATTAATAATGACACGAGATAAAGACAATTAGAGAAACTACCCAATGGTAGTACTCAAATAGCAAGTTCAACTTAGTAGATCACGAGGCCATCTTCTTTTCAGACGCCTCGGAGAGTTATCAGGAATTGAAGCTAGGTTTGAAACTAGTGGGTTTGAGTGGGAATGAAGTTTGTCATGAAAAGATTCATATCGGATTCGGGCCAAATCAGCATCAAATGGTACATTAAGGTCATTATGGATTACTTTGTTCGTAACATAGTAAGGAGCATTGAGGATTTTACGAAGGAATTTTGATTCTAAGGATTGAACACGAGAGGAATTCAATAGTTTAGTGCAGCCCCAAAGCTCTGCTCTGTAAGTCCAGATGGGTCTAATGATTGTCATGTTTGTAAGAAGTATTTTGTAATTAATTGAGTGTTTAAAACGTCTGTCTAGTAAATGCTGAAGTAGCCTGAAGCGGCGTGCAACTTATATATTTAATTAACATTTTTCAAGGAACATACTTTAACTACCTAAAGGAAAATAATTTAAACTGGTTAAACTATTAACAAATCCTTTCTTTACTACGTATTGTACTATCATAATACCATATTTGTCTTATGAGCTTCTTCATTATTATACCTTTTGAAATGAATGCCATGCTATTTACAACTACTCCCATACTCCGACATATCGTTTTCCCTAATAATGAGAACTTTAAGGGAGCGGAGGAGATGGTGAGCGTGAAGGTGGAGTAAAGAAAGGAAAGAATGACAAGGCTGAGGCTAAGGAGCAGTTAAGTATTGACCCCGCGATGGGAGATAGATAAGGCTCCACTGGCCTGTTATTAATACCTCCAGATTAGGCTGAGTCATATCGCGTGCCATATTTTTATGTCCGGTCCTCAAGCTCAAAACTTATCTCATGCACATCCGACTAATGATCATGTGCCGCTGGGCTTTGTTGTGGTCCGCGTCCGCAAGGAACTCTCAATCGATAGTCGTCGCCGGTTCGTTCAGAGATTATCTAGCGCATAAAGAATTGACGTGCCTTTGGATACTTCCCACATTGTGCTGAACATCTATACATATTACAAAACAGTCATCCGCCGCGACTGTCTGTCTGTTCGCGATAAACTCATAAACTACTGCACGGATTTTCATGCGTTTTTCACCAATAGATTGAGTGATTCATGAGAAAGGCTTAGGTATATAATTTGTTAAGGTTTTGTGTAAATTGATTGGAATATAACGATAATTGAAAAAAATTGGTTTCGAACAATGCGGAATTTGGAAAGCTATTTAGACATATTCAGTATTCCGTATCAACTTAAATACTTTAGTTACCTTAAGCATTCATGCACATTATTATAATATTTTACGCCATATAATTTAAATGAGTAACACAGGAGTGATCGTGAAAAATTTACACGCGTGAAAATAAATTCGTCTATAAAGAAATATTTGATATTTACAATCTATACATATTTCATGTAGTATAGACATTATGTTACATTTAAATCTAGTCCACGTATTCGACCCTACGACAGTCACAACAGGTTGGCATAATATGGTCTACTACCGGTGCGAAGCCTGGGTTAGTCGCTGGTATTCAATAACAGTTTGTAGTTTATTCATTTAACGTCAAATTAAACTGTTATAGCTAATCGGACGATCCTACAGTCGAAGTCCTAAATTTTGCCTATCCAGGTATAATTAGACGGAGCGGAGTGGCTCAGTAGTAGAGCGCTGAATTACCATGGCGAAGGTCCTGGGCTCAAATCCCGCTGCTGACAAGACTTTCACTTAATCTGTTAGCAGACGGAGATGGTTTCCATGGGATATAGGACCCTCCTGGGGCTCACCCAGCCACATCTATAAGGTGGATAACCAAAATATGGGGAAATCTGGTGGTTGAGCGTGATCTAGGATAAATCACCCCCTTCACTGCCATAGTCCAAGAAACAGTACAGTCTCTACCGTGTGCTGAACCCAAAACCCTACCTGGGCTCTAGTGGTGCAGGTTAAGTATAATTAGCATAGGGATCCTAAGCGTGTACTTGACAATGCAAAGATCCGTGGCCTCCAGCTTACTTCCAATCCGAAGACACAAAAATAAGGATTTTCTACTCTTTTCAAAAATCTTAAGATCATCCGCCGGGCTACGAACCCGAGATCTAACTACGACACCAAAGGTCCCCCCGGGTGGCAGTGAATGTGTAACGGCAAACTAAAGTGGTAGAGATTTGGCTAAGCTGTCTCGTCATCTTGCAGACATATGATTTGCAAGCCACCCAAAAGAACTTGACTATGTACCATGGTTTCCACGGCCCAGTAGCATTATTAAAAATAAATTATCATTGTCTTCAAGTACAGTAGCAAATTTATCTAGATCTATAAATTATGGCTGTTCGGGGGTAGCTGATACTTGAGGACCTGATTCCTTCCCAGAAACAGACCGCCTCTAGTCCAAACCTTCAAGCTATTTTCCTTAGTCTAAAACCATAAAATGATTCCTCATAGAAGTTAACAGAGTAAAGTCGTAACTTCTATGGCAGGTGGTTAGGTTGCCGTCAATAGTGCGCCTAATATCTTTGACACTAACTTGTAACAACCAAATTTGTCTTCATTATAGTTCTTGGAAATGTATCAAACTTGTCGAATTTCTCCATTCATCGTTCATTTAACATTTTATTTATCATATACAATGTTTTTATAGCCATAGTGATGCTCTGTTGGTTTTCCAGGTGTTCCCTCTCATTTTATAAATATGTATAATTACTGTGTAATACAGAATTCAGTTTCTTTCTATTAAATTTTACAATAGGTCATCATTTTATTTTAAATTATTCTTATTTATTTGTATATACTAGTTTCTAAAATACAGCTTTGATAATAAATCCAACCTTCAATAATCAAACCTGATAATCGATAAAAATAATAATAAATAAATTGTTGCTGGGGGTACCAAAACTAATCAAAACATGGTAGTCTTCATACACACCACTGGATCCCACTAGTAGACACGAATAATATTTATTTAGGTCCTCAGCTATTCTGTTGTGTTGTTTGCAAACTCACCATTCGTAATTCCATCACGTTCCGCATGACCTCATTTTTTTGCGCCTAACACTCGAAGGTTGTTTGGTTGAATCTTTTTGGAATCTCTCTTCCCTCTCTCGCACCGTTAGTCTAATCCTAGGGTCTACTTCTTCTTCTTGTCAATAAAGTTTATACAACTCTTTTATGGATTTAAGGCTGCGAATAGCAGAATTATTAGATTATTTAACAGTTAGACCAAATTTACATTTATCCTAACAGAATTGTAATGGCTAATAAACTGTTGAAATAGTTTAAATGGCACCGATGCGAGAATTTTTTATCCTTAGTAATGAGACAGATCGATGAACTGAAGATGCAAGGCCATTCCGGATTGTTGAGAAAAACGCAATAGTTATTATTAATATACATTTGGGCTTAAAGGTGTAAAATCCGAAACCTAACAAGGACTGTACTTTGCTCATGTTTGAAGGTACACTCACACACAAAAGTAACAAATGGAAATCAATTAGTAAGAACCTGTAAGCATGAGGTCTGCTTTTTTGATTCTCATACCACACACTCTCTCTCTGTCTCTCTCTATTATCTCTATATTTATTATTATGTATATGTTATGATGCATATAAATACGCACCCCCTCAGTAATAAACCTCGGAAAAACTTAGATATGTGATTACATTAATCAGATCTTTCACCAAGTGTGGTGTTATTTCAGTCACAACATTTAAAATTTCTTAGTCATCCAAAAGAAGAATTTGATTTTTTTTTTTGGCCAATATTCTCTTTTACGCCATTAAAAATTAATTTTCACTATGGCGTTCTTACATTTTCTTCTATCTTACATCTTCAGCTACCTCCAGAATGTGTAAGGAAATCTGAAGTGGTTGAGCATTATTATTTTTAATCAGTAGGAGAATCTAACAGATCATTATTTAGAACTGAACTGAATCAGAAAAAATAAGTTATAATTCCCACATCAAATTGTTTAGTAGTTATAAATAACCAATCAATAAATATGCTCAAGGGAAAATTTTAGGAGGCTACGGTATGATTAGAGAAACATATGCTTAAATATCTTTAAATATTCACTATTTAAATAATAAATAATTTGTTACCTTCCCATGCAAAACACCAAGAAAAATAAATACTCCAAAAAAAAAAGTTTTCACTTACGTTCCTCGTTTTTTAAACGAACTAAAAATATACTCTTGTTTTTCTTCACCGATCCTTTACGACCCCTGGTAGTTCAGTGGCTTAGAGCACTGCTAAAGAGAAGCCGACGACCCGGGTTCGAATCTCGGCAAGGCCAAATCCTTTCTCTTCAAAACAAAAATATTTAAAAATAATTAACATAAAAATAAATTATAAATAATATATTGACATATGTCAACAAGATCCTAATTAAAATAATGTTCAATGAGCATTCTTCCCCGTGTAAACATCGCAAAAATTGCGAGAACACGGGGATATACGATCAGTGAAGAGAACGGATTTGTCTGCCTTGGATACGACCCCTGGAAGCTCAGTGGCTTAGAGCACTGCTACGGAGAAGCAGACGACCCAGGTTTGAATCCCAGCCAGTGCAAATCTTTTCGGTTCAAAACAAAAATATTTAAAAATAATTAACGTATTCGTAGTCGATATTTTATAAAACCAGGTTCATCTTCATATATGTCACTCACTAAAATAAAGCATAAAAAAAAAATTGTTACCCTAAATTACCTACTTAAATAAATAAAAAATTATTATGTAATTTTTTTAATTAAAAAAAAATATAAATCTACATTAAAATAAGTAAATGATAACTAGCACCAAGTTTTTGTAGCCCAGAGGCCTATGCTACATTCTTACTAGTTGTCTGTGGCACTCCATTAAAAGGAGCTTGTCTAGAAGATTAGTAGGAGCGACTTTAAGAATGCCTGCCTAGGACTTGAAAGTCACCCTTCTTCTTTCTTGGGCCAATTAAGGATGTCGAAAAGCCTAATGGACGTGTAGCGGAACCCTTGAGCAAGATCCTAATGCTAGAGCGCTGTTGAGCCTCGCGAATCCCGGGGTCGACAAACTGAGGATACGTTATCACTCAGATAGGAGCTGATGCTCAGTGTTCGCCAGGCCTCCTTCCCAGCAGGTTCTGTCATGTATCCATCTCACTGGCCAGGTAGTACATAAATATATATAAGTATATTATTAAATAAATACTTTACGAGTTACTTAAGTCATTCTTTTTTAAAATTTGTTTCTTCGATTTCAAATAAATCATGCTCTTGAATACATAAATACAAATGAAGAGCTCTTTTGTAACTTGAACTTTGAAAAAAACAATAAAACATTTCTGGAAAGTCCTATTTTTCAGTGGAACTGAGTTGGGAAAGAATTACCCAAAATGCTTAAGATTTCCAAAGAGTTAATGACTCATATTCATTGGTATTTCTTGCTATACGCATTACACCAATTTAAATTTTTTTTTTAATAGTTACATTTTTTATTATAAAAACTGTATATCTTATCATTTACTTTTTAATAGTTATCAAATATAAGATGTAGTCAAATCTATAAAATTTAACATGTACGTCTATGTGCTTTTCAAGATAAGGTTATGGGAAGGTAAAAAATGATTTCACTTAAAAATATTTTTCCAGTGTCGGTTTATTTCAAATAATTCATGGGATGATGTGATAAAATGCAAGGCAACGTATATAGTTTCCTGTCCCATCAGGAGATATATATTAGTATCATTTTTGTGAATTTGTACGAAAAAAAAAATCAATCATTTTTAAACATTCAAAGAATTGTCAATATAATAAATATTAAATAACACAGAAAAAAATTTGGTTCATTCATTCACATAACAGGTTCAGTGACAAGTCGTGATTTCGAGAAATATTGGTTCTTCCTTTATTGAAATTATAAAGAACTCTTGATTTGTTTATATGATATATATATATATATTCAAGAACATATTTGAATTAAGTAAGGAAGAAACAATTATATCACTCCATAGGTATCTTGTCAGCTCAAGCGTGTCACTTAATCTAAATTTCTTATGCATATTGAAAATATTTTTTTCTTTTTTTTGTGATTCAGCCACTAAGCACTACGTATGTTCGAATTGTTTCATATTTTATTTTATTATTTTTTATTATCCTTTGAAATATTTTGGTTATAGTATGTCTATTTTTGTATTCGCTGTTCTATTATTCTAGCTGTTGTTCTGTACCCTACCTCATGATTCTGTTGTTGCATTTGGGGCTTGTTGATGGTGTGTCTGATTGTAGTCTTCTTGAATCGTGAGGTTGGGTCTGTTTTATGTACAAATATGTTAAATTGTATCATTCTCCTTCTATCCTGCTGATTCCTGAATTGGCGAAATATTGGGAGGTATTATTGTTTGAATTTTCTCACTCTTGTCCTGAAAAACTTCTGTTTCATGCCTTGTAGTTTGGCTTGTGGTTTTGGGGTAGTATAGAAGCCACTTAATTCTCATTAAACATACGATAGTGAGAGAAGGCTTTTCAATATTTATGTAGGTTTAGGTATACACGGGCAAGCCGCCCACCAACGTCAAGGTAGGAGTAACTACACTTACACTAGGAGTAAGTGCTCGTTCAAAGAATCTTTATTCAATCACTCTTGTAGGAAAGGGTATTGCTTCACTGCTTCGTAACATAACGTATCGTTCTACAACAACAACATCCTGCGATCGTTAGCTATAAGGTAGTGATTACAAGGAAAAATAATTGCATTATTAAAGAATTTAAATTTTTCACTTAAACAATTTACTTCAAAGCAGAGATCCTACATTTTATATTTGTTATCAAGACAACGGGGAAAATTAACTTAATAGTAAATCAAGAAAAAAAGCTCTTATCTTATCAATGCAAATAATATTACGCTAACATTTTGCGTCCATATGATTCTAATGAAAATGAATAAGCAAGCTAATTACTAGAGATGAAAAAATGATTATTGTTCATTTCTATAACTTCTTCGACGAAGGTACACATAGAAATTTTAGTTAAGTATGTAAAGCTATTTTGTATGAAATAAATAAACAGACGGGCTAAAAAATTCAGATTCGTCTGTACTGTCTAATGTTTGTTTTTTTCAAATCTAGGAATATCACTCTTGACAATGGGTCTGTTAACCTCATTTCTATTTGTTTACGAAATACAGACTAAAAAAAAAATGGAAAAATTTCCTAAGGTCGAGTTAATAGGGAGGTCATGTATTTTAATTTGATAAGATTTTAACTATTTTTTAATTAATTGTATTTTTCCAAATTCCGTTCATCTTTGGTTTATTACATTAAAATATTTAATACCTTATTGATATAATTTTAATGAGATTACACTCTGCATTATGTCTGATGGTGTGGATAGTATGATAATGAGGGTATCTTTGTTTTTTTTTTAAATTTACAATAATATTTTAATTTACAGGAAATATTATAAAATATCAATCTAGGCCATACAAGTTATATTTCATTTTTACCCATGTGAGGTTATAAATTAACTATTTTAATTAGTCTTATAATTGATATCGCCAACGTTTCGAACTCGAAACTCGTTAAAAAAAATAAATCGCACATGGTTATGCATTTTTTTTGTAAAAAAAGGACAAAGAAATAAAATGTTTAACTATTTTTCGTTATCCTCCCAGAATTATTTTTGTAGGAAAACATCAGTATAAATTTTAATGTCAGTATTACTCTAAATAAAATAAAATGAATTCAACAATAGTTTAAAAAAATGGAGAGAGAGTCATGTTTTCTATTGTGTGTGTTTGTGATTTTTAAACAGCTATTTGCTTTTTGTAACATACTGTCTGAATAGAATTCTGTATTTAACATATCAACACCTAAACCAAGCTCAAGTTAATTAGGACTTTATCCAGTTTTTCGAACCGGAAACTTCATCCTTAAGTAACTACTTTCTCCATTATTTCCACTCAAATCAACTAAATAAATTGACATAACTACAGTGATTATGTCTCTTCAACAAATCTTTACGTAATGATTTACAGAATTCTCTTTGTTGTTTGTACTAGTTGCGATTAATATCAGGTGAATTCGTTGTGTCTACCGTTAAATACTCATTCATTTAAATTTTCTCTAAGGTTTAACAGCTTAATTTATTTATAAAATTATTCGTAGACCAGTACTTCAATAAATGTATGATTGATTTTTTCCAGAGGCCGCAAAATGGGATGACTACAGCGGTTGCGAACGATGCTGAAGAGAAATGTTTTCTCATTTGAATTCACTGTTGTCTGCCTTGTTGGGATATCCTTCTTGAACTCCATTGCTACTTCATCCGTAAACTCACCAGAACTCAATCCTAGCCATTGCTGCTCTGATCTCAGTACTCAGGGCAACGCAAATGGCATTGAAGTAACCGAAACTACCTTGGGTGTTGCTCAGTCTATAAACAATATAGACATACCAGGGTATTTGGATGGTAACAACACAATCCCAACTGAAAAAGTTGATCTGGCCTCAATAAGTACTACAGTTACAGATGAGGAAGATAGTTACTCCGCTAATGATAAGGATAATTTTACCCTCTTATCAGATCCATTGTCGGAATTTCAGAACGCGTCAAAACCTGAGGACGCCATCCAAAGTGTCAGAGCCAAAGATGAAAATCTTAATCAAGTTACTCAATCGTATTCGACCTTAAATGATTCAGATCGCAACACTACTTTTGACTACTCCCTTTCAGCGTTTATTAATTCCTCGCTTCACAACGACTTAAACATATTAAAGCACCCAAATCCAACTGTAAGGAATCTTTTTGAAGGTACTTCGGCTTCTACAGAGCCTTCTTACGAAACTATTCCGATTGACCAATCATCAAAGGAAGATAAAACGGAACAGTATACCTCTTCACAATTCCAGCTAATCACTAACAAGTCAATAGCAGAATCTAGTCCTCAAGAATCCATAAACTATACTTTCGAACTCGTTCTCTTGAATTCCAACGAACATGCTCAAGGAATCAAGGTTTCCAGGGAGTTAACATACGGATCAAAAAACTATTACCTATTGCAAACTAGTAATTTAGGTCACACTTCTGTGAAAACCACACAGGACGACATTCAGAAGGAACACACTGAATTTGAAGAGTCCACTGAATCAGCTTCTTTTAATTCTAGTTCAATCCTATTCGATTTTTTAAGTATCGGCAATTCTACCGTACGAGATGTTCAAAACTTGTTTTATAACTCATCGGTAGAGGATCTAGCAAAACATCAAAGTTTTTCAAATACCACTGAAGTGAATGAACAATTGAACAATAATTCTTTTTATCATATAGGAGCAACGTCTTCTGAAGATCCTGTAAATGAATCATCCACGAACCTTTCCATCATCACCGATCTTCGAGAAATTACATCCTCAACGCATATTCCGATTTTAAAACAAGTAACGGATCAAGAGCGTACCCTTAGCACAGTTTATACAACAGTAAAATTGAATAATACCTCATTGGAATCGGATTTTTATAACTCATCAATCGGGACGTCTCCAGTAACATCTCCCCAAGAAAACTTAACAAATACCAGCTCTACAAATGTTTCCATCCACGATCCTCATAAAGAAAAGTTTCATCAGTTTAAGATAACCTCTCTTCCTCTTGTTTCTGAAGTAGCAAATCATTCTACGGGTGCAATATCCAGTAAAGCAAGGGCTTTAAGCACAAACACGGATATGTTATATGCGAGTACTTCTGGTCCTGGGACTTTAAAGAATGTGCCTGATGATAGCCTCGGGAAAAATGATTCTGGAAGCAACAATACAAATTTTAACACAGAAATTAATGGAATAACTAACGCCAATTCTACCAGTATAACACAAAGTATTGGCATTTCGATTGTGCCACCTTCACCATCGGAAATCCATCCTGTATCAACACCTGTTATGGTTGACCAAATACCGAGTGTCATGTTAGCTATAGAAAACAACCATCCATTTAGCAACCAATTTTCGTTCTCTAAAAAACAATATTCGTCAACCATCCGATCCTCAACTGATTCATATCCGGAATATGAGCACATAGAATCTTCAACTTCACAAACGTCGAAAAAGTTTAATAAAGCAATGATATCCACAAATGATTTGCCACCCTCATTGAAAGAAACTTCAGCAATAGTAGACTCCGTAATATCAACTATAAATGATATTGTAAACAAATCTAGAAACGATAAAATACTCGCTCATACATTCTCAGATCTGTCAAGCAACAGTATTTGGAACGGCCACCAATCTGAATCGGACAATCAACAATCCAATGTTTTCGATCATAGCCTGGGAAACAAGTCAAAGGATCCTAGTTCGACTCAATCGATTCCCGCGACGACTGCTACTCCAGAACCCACAACGAGCAGGGACGGAAGTAAAATATTTTGGAAGCCCTTGACAAACCTGCTGTTATCCTCCCAGTCGTCCCCGGACGAGGAAGCAACGACTGAAAGTAGGATTTTTTGGAACCTGTGCTTCACGAAGAAGCCGGATCTGTTTTCTCCGAGGAATCCCAAAGAAACCTTGATGACGAAAGGCCCTGCCGATGCCAAAGTCTTCTGGAACTTGTGCCCAACGAAGAAACCTAACATACCAACGCCTAGTTACCATCCCGCCGAAACTCCAGTCTCTACTTCCACTTCAACTGCTTCTTCGCCGCTATCTTTGTTCGACATTCCCAATCCTAGCGCTTCTGGTTCCTCAGCCGAAGAAACTCCTTCCCACACCACTTCGTCGGAAGATGATCTGATCACTACAACGCCAACAGACACAACTTACGTTACATTCACGGAGGCTGCTCCAGAAGAAACGACTCAGTAAGTTAGTATTTTTTAGTATATATTGCCTAATTATAGTTAGATAATTAATATTTATTATCATTAAATTAAAGATTAGTTTTAAAACAATATAGTTATCCAAATTGCAAACTTTCAATAACAGCTCTGTCCGTAAGTAACACGATCTGAATGATTATTTGCATATAGCGACTCAAACAACAGATATATAATGATAACATAAGGTACAAAAAGGGTTTCTAATAAGGGTTCGATATGCATCTCGATAGCCTTTTTTAAAAAAACAAGTCCGACAACATCCATAAAAGGCTGAAAAGCAGCTTAATGAGAGATCTCCTTTTAAGTAATAGAAACATTAATGCAAATCAGAAGAACTGGACAATTGATGACTTTCCTCTTCGAGCTGATCGTTTACCCGGTTAGAAGTAGTATATTCTAGTATTATATTTCTTGTAATTATATCACCTAATTGTCAGTTTATATTGGTAATTGTAAATTGAATAAAACACTACTTCTTATCACGATTAAAATTGCACTTGAATATTATATAAGTGTGGTAACCCTTTTTATAAAACAGTTTCTGGCCAAAATAACGCGCTCTTAATCATAATTAATTATAAATTCAGCTCCTTTATTGTACATTGACATTAATATTGATTATTTTTTTTAAATTCTTATTCAATGAAATTTACAATTGTATTATACTAATAAAAAAAAAACCTTTCCCACTACAACCCGTAAACGGGTATGGGGTTCAGTACATGGTAGAGACTGTACTGTTTTATGGACAACGGTTCTGCAAGGAGGTGACTTGTCCTACGTCAGGCTCAACCGCCAGATTTCCCCCCTTATTTTGGATATCCTATTTTTATAATATTTTATAGAGGCTGGGTGGGCCCCAGAAGGGTCCCAGATCCTATATGATCCAACTCCGGCTGCAAACAGACTAAATGAAAATTTCATGGCCTACAGCGGGATTTGAACCAGGATTTCCGGCATGGCAACTCAGTGCTCTACCACTGAGCCACTCCGCTCCTAACTTATACTTTCGTATAAGTTACATATAAGTTTCGTATAAGTTATACTTCGCTCCTATTATTATACTAATACAACAAGGAAATAGGATGAACAGTACAAATTGGTATGAATAAAGACAAGTTGAGAAACTACTGAAAGTGGTAGCACTCAAATAAAAAGTTTAACTTAGAAGGTCACGTAGCTATCTTCATTTCAGATGCCCCGGAGGATTATCAGAAATTGAAGAGGTAGCTAGTTTGGAAACTAGTGGATTTGAGTGGAAATAAAGTTTGTCATGGAAATATTTATATCGGATTCGGGACAAATCAGCAACAAATGGGACATTAAGGTCATTAAGGATTACTTTGGGAGGATTATCAGAAAATATTTATATCGGATTCGGGTCAAATCAGCAACACATGGGACATTAAGGTCATTTTGGATTACTTTGTTCGTAACAAAGTAAGGAGCATTGAGGATTCTATTAATTTTAATACATTTTCTGTCTTACTTTGCAATAAAGTCATACGAAATGGTTATTTATTGCTTGATAGCAAAACGTCTTGAGTGAGCCAATCTTACTCTTACTACGAGCCATAACTGCCATGATTCAGCGCCAGGAAACACTTTATTTGTGACTAATTCAGGAATCTCTCTGGTACCAACATATAATCAAGTTCAAGGTTAATGACAAATTCTTATAGATCCATGAAATATGAACGTAAGGATTCAGAAAGCGCTCCATGATATATATATCTGTCTCCGAAGCGGAAAGTCCTTGGATCAAAACAATGCAAGTTTTTTGACATCTCAATCTGGGAACTTATTGACATATTTTACATCTTGGTAAAACCATTATACGTTTTCCAATAAACAACCGGGATAGGGCTCGCTTCTATGCTCTATCATTTTAGTAAGTTGCCTCCAATAGCTGAAAGAATTCGCATATCCGAGGTTGCTTTTATGTATGTATACCATAAAATAAAAGAACAACCCTTGGGTCCACTACGAGCTAGCTACTTTACACTTGTTTTCTAAGACAGCGTTTGTAAAGGGAGATAATTTGCCAGTGATCATAATATCCACCCACTTTGTAGAGACTGGTTGAGGCTCACTGCTTGAGGTTCTCTAGATCTCACAGGATCCATCCCCGGCTGTTAACAGATTAAATAAATTATCCTTCTCAGCAGGATTTGAACTCGGTAACTAGGTACGGCAACTCAGTGCTGGACCACTGGACTACTCCCCTCCCTATATACAGGAATGTAATTACATATATACACTCCTGTATATATTGATATTTACATATAGTTTGTTTGTTTTTACATGTATTCCACTTGTATTCCACAGTAATAATACTTAATATTAAACTCTTTTAGAGTGACATAAAAGTTATTTATAACAGTAGCCGTTCTATAATGATGTAGCTAGAGAACTCTTACTTCCGGGCAAATATTCCATTTGAGAGCAGTGATAAGAATACGTCCTTGACCTAGTGATAAGGAGCCAGCGGCAGGTTTGAAGTTTGATAACTGATAACTGTTCCTTATCATTTAATACGAAAACGGTCCGAAAAGCAAATAGTTATTAAATTATTTATCTGCATTATTTTTCATATTATTATCAATATTTATTTATATTGTTACAAAACATAACATTTTCTTGCAATATTCACTTTCTTCATATTATTTTACACATTATCAGTTGCGTAATGTTTTTATCACGAGTTATCGTTGTTACACAGATATTTTATTATCAGTATTCAAATGAATTATTTTCTATTATTAATTTCTTACAAGGATGTTTTAAGTTAATAGAAAAAAACAATTATCTTTCTCTCTTTTCTTCTAATTTGATAATATTTATTTATTTTTATGGAAATATTATTTTTTCTAAACAATATTCCATAAAAAACTACCACGGGCGAACTCGTTCATCAACTTTTAATTTTGTTAAGTCATTGTTTCAAGTGATTAGAATTTTTCCGGCAGTTTCAAACAAATAGAATTCACAGATGATGACTATATTCAAAATGATTATGATGTTTTTCCTATTAACTTAGAAATAAATCAATGTTATAACTTAAGATAGGAGAGCAAATGAACAAAAGAGATATAAAATACTTGTTAAGGCATGGTTGAAAAATTCCAACCAAAAAGCCTAAGTCGTTTAGAGACTTCGGTTTGAATTTTTCAATTCATGTCTTTTTGTACTAATTTGCTCTTCTATATTTATATATTTATATAACAGTCCAGATCAGGTGTTTGATAATTTTCTGTTTTTCTTTTGCACTTTTACTTTCCATTATGATGTGGTTTCTTCTCTTCCGTTTTTTTGATCTAATTTAGTCTTTATACATCACTGCTTTTTGGAAATTTGGTGTGCTTATTTTTTACCTTTTTAATTTAACTTGTTATCATCTGTTATTATTTATCCTTTATTATCCTTATTTTATGGTATCTTCCTCATGACTCAGTAGTTGCACTTGGGCCTTGGTGGTGGTGTGGTTTATACTGCGGTATGTGCCTTGGCTTATTTTGAGGCTTGGATGTGTTTTTTTTATTTATTTCCTTTGCTATTATTCTGTTTCTGTTCTGAAAATGCCTTAATATTGACATGTATTTTTAATTTCCTGTTTTTATATTGGAGAATTAGGTTTTTTCTTTGGAATTTTTCCGTCCATGTCTTATAACTTATGTTTATTTTATTTATTTGAAAAATGCATTACATTACATTGTTATTTCGAAGGTTAAATTAATTTTGTTTTAATAAATGCATCCCTTAGCACTGATATTAAAATCTGGTGTTGGCATACAATTTTGTTTGATTTTATCTTCCAATCAACTGATCTTCATTTATCGTAATAAAAATTTTATTGAAGTGAACAAGGTCAGGATGATGATCTATAACTATTACATATTATTTACATAGACTTCACTAAGTATAAGTATTGTATTTATGTGTATGCAAAATATGCATTGAATTAAAAGTGGAAATGAACTTCGAAATTTCTATAGCCTCTACATAATTTAGTTCAGGGGTTAGTTGAGTGACTCATTTGGTAAATTCGATTAACCCACATTAGTTTCGAAAATAAATTATAAAATATAATCATTGATAGGGAAGAGAACATTTATAAATAAAGTTCATGATATCATTTTTAATATTATTTTAAATAAAATATTTCTTTACTATTTACTAAAAGACTGTTTGGAAATTATTCCGCAGTTTTTTGTTTCGAGTTGAGCTACAAGTCTTAACTATTCATTCTTTCCCCTTATAATATTTTCCAAAAATACAAGATATCATGAGCTTTAACATGGAACAAAGCTTGTAATTATGGGAAATGTGTATAGTTCGGTAATGTTTTCATCTAGCAATGAACGTTTGAACAAAAAAATATCATCTATATTTAGAATTGTATGTTGAAACTTTTATTTCTTAATGAAATGATTACCGAAATCCACTCATTACTCATAATTACTTTCCCGTTTCCAAACTAGAGCTCATGATAACTTGTATTTTCGGAAAACATTAAAAATGAAAGGACTAAACAGTTAATACTTGTAACTCAACTGGAAGCAATTTAATTAACTGTTTTATTAAAAAAATATATCTAAACGTCTCTTTAATACTCACATTTTATTTGTTTTGACCAGCTGCCAAAAAGTCTGCCAATTCATGGTTTAGTCATCTGTTGTCGATTATACCGTTCAACTAAACCCAGCTACATTTCTTAATTTTTATTCTCCGACTCTTAATTATTAAATTGCTTTTTGATTGCGCGATCTCAGATCGTTTTATTCAAGTGTGTCTCGCAATATAGTCCGTATAAATACTTTCGGTAATAAAACACACCATAAAGGTTTCATGAACCTATATTATTTGTAGTTGTAACGATCGACTTTAATGCCTATCGTTTGAAGGATTGGAAAGGACTAAGTTAATTAAAGACAAGATCGGATTGGATGGCAGAGGCAGATATACCAAGGTTTCCTTGGCGAGAACATGGTGGGGTTCGCCTCTGCTCATTGCTGCTTCGATGTGGACCCCGTTCGCTGCCTTGGTCTCTTTCCTATCTCTTCAACCTGGTCTGTGAGTCACGTTATGTTCAACTATTAACAGATTATTCTTTCGCTTAGTCAAAATAATAGATCTAAGATGTTCCGAATCAAAAGCGGAGAACTCTAAACTTTAAAAAAGGACTTCTTCACTTTTTTCCCTATTTTAGTCAAGAAATCTTGTCTAACACGACAATTTGCCGCCTTATTTCCCATCGTTTCAGTTCAGTTCTGGACTTGAAGTTTTGGGGAAATAAACCATTGCTTGGCTAGACGGTGGGTTTCTTGTGAAAAAGCTAATTTTTTTAATTTAGAATTATCAGTTTTTTATCCCCAACGCCTCAAATATATTATACTTCTATCAGCTATTTGATATACTTTTTTTCCAAGTTGTTATTTCAATAATTATCTATTTTATTAAAATTATTTATTTTGATTTTATCGCAGTTCTCTATTAAATTGTCCTCTCATCCGTACATATTCGAAAAAAATGTTTACTGGATTATTGTCGTATTTAATTTTTTAGACTTTTCGTATACTCAGTTTCTGTGATGTATAGCTGTGGCCATTATTTTACAAGGAACTTTTACTTTAAACCTTGTATATCATCCATCCATTAGTCAAATCGTTGCCTTCATCATTTATATAGACAAATATAAAATAATCACTATCAAGAGAATAATAAATAAATTATAAATAAAATAAAGGTGTTCCAATTTATTTTTCGATTTTTTATTTCGTAACCGTTTAAAGGGAATTTCGAGCGGAGAAATGAGGTTTAGTTCTATTTTTCGTTTTACCATAAATTATTCTCACTTTTGCTTGGCTCTTTCTTGATTATCCCTTTTATGAAAACCTTCTTAATAATTAGTTAAGCTATTCTGTTAAAGAAAGAAAAGTCTGTTACAGAATAACCGGTAATTCTCTCTCCGTTTTGAAAAAAAAAACATTAGATGTTTATATTTAAATTAGAAATAAAGCAAAAATAGTAAGAAAGCCTTTTTTTTATTTTTGTTAGATTTAGGATAATTAATGATTACTAAATTAAATTATCGTATATAAAATGTACGACAATTACAATCCAAAATCCTTCGTACAATCCTCAATCTGTTTACTTTTTTTTACGAATAAATTTATCCGCAATGATCTTATGTCTCTTATGTATTTGGCCCAAAACCCGATAATAGTCCTTTCATGACAAACTTTATTCCTACTCAAACTCACTAGTTTCAAACTTTTAGCTCAATTGCCGAAAATCCTCCGTCTGAGAAGAAGGTGGACTTGTGACCTCCTGACTTAAATCTGTTACTTGAGTACAACCAGTGGGTAGTTATTCAATGTTATTCAAAAAATGTATAGTTTTATTATTTAAAACACTTGTCAATTTCAACAATTTTTTTTATTTCGAAAATGTGTCCTTCCTGTCCGCTTTCCAATACTGCTCCAGTAACTGTAAAGACTTAGTATCAATTTCATTTTCCTTTTTTTATTTTTCTTTCAAGAAGCTGGTCTGGTACCTATAGTCATAGGTTTAGAATAGGACTTCAGGATTAACTTCTTAAGTTCGAAGCTAAAGTCTTACGGTAGCGATCATAAAACTGAAGGCACGTGAAAGTTCCTCTCTAGGAAAATAAAACCTAACGGTGCGGAGGTCAAATGAAGACAGTTTAAACGTTCACTTCAATCAAGTAATGTCGCTCCTTTGTTGATTACCTTTAATTAAGAATACCTCGTACTCCCATAGTGACATACTGTAATAGTTATTACTATTATAGTATTACTGTATATGGGTCGCGTTATGTTGCATTCCTATTACGGGACGTTAACTGTTGAAACAACTGCATCACCTTGGTATCCTTTAGTAACTATAGTCATTATCTCTACGTAAAGTTTATAAAATAATTATTAAAAAAAAGACAAACCTAAATATACTAAGACATTTATCATCAACTCTACCGGTTACCTTACAGTATGGATTGAACAGTTGATGGGAGATGAACTTAAGGGATGATGAATGTTAATTCTAGTAACTCCTATCAGTATTCATCATATTTCACTTGATATTTTTCCCTTTAGATTTAGCAATATATAAAATTCGAGCTAGTAGAAATTAATAAAGTTACTAGAAAATATCGAAGGTCTTCTTTATAAGAGATGTTTATTTGTTTAGTGTAAAGTGTATCAAGTTATTGTTAATCCCTTGAAATAAATAAATACATCTGAATTTGGCTTGCTCGAAAAACCAGCAGACATCACTTGAAAAATCAAAGATATTAAAAACGATATGAGGGTCACTTATAGTGTAGTGGTTTGCACGAAAACCTGGCATAAGAATTTTTGTAACGAGTAAACAATATTTAGTCCTTCTGAAGGGACGTAAAATGGGAGTCCCGAGCCCCATTCATTAAAAATCCCTATCCCAATTATAATATAAATACTCGTACTTGGATAGGCAAAATTTAGGACTCCTACTGTTGCATCTTCCGAATAGGAGGATAAACAAAGGAATAAACAAAGAACCAATCGAATTAGGACTAACAACCAACTAAACGGACACTTTCTTTTGGCACTATATTCACATTTACGTCGAGAAGCAACCACGTCTGCTTCTGTAATTGTAAGTGTAACTGTAAGTTTTATTAATAAAAAGAATATTTGGGATCACAACACTTTTTTATTAAATTTCACTATTTAACACCATGTCAACACTAGTTATTGTTTAACAAACAGCTTTTACATTCTCCAAGTTTTTTATCAATCGTTACATCGAATCAATGAATAATATTGAGTTTGTTATAATTAAAAAAATAATTATCAAACGGATATTCAGTGTCTCCTACAACTCAAATATTTGTAATATGTATCCATATTATGCTAATATGGCTAATCGGACGATGCTACAATGAGAGCTCTAAATTTTTTCTATCCAAGTTTAATTAGGATAGGGATTTTTAACGAGTTCCTGACGTCGTACAAGCTCGGGACCCCCGTTTAACGTCCGATGGACGGCATAACCAAGGATTTTTTATTCCCTTCAAAAAATCCTAGGACCACCTGCCTGCTACGAACCCGCGATCTTGGGCATTATAGCAGTTATTGACAGGCTTCGACATATACTTTAAATATTGTATCTCATTATTGTTGTTAAATGTGTTTACTATTACGTAATTTGTTATATTACTAGCGCTGCGGTCTTGCAAAATAAATAGGTCTTTTTGTAAAAAATATGTTTATGTATGTAAATTTTTAATTAACCAAAAGACCTTACTTCAAGCTTTACACGGTAAGATTGACCTTGCTCTGTGCCTAGAATCACAAATCAGCAGCACGGCGTTTCCGGTCCGCGATCGAGGAAACAAGTGAGTTCCTTCCTTGCTCTAGATGTTGGCTGCTGCCGGCGGGACATTGAACCTGACCCGCAGAACTCTTCCTATCTGGAGCTCTCGTATCCTCCTATTTATTCATGGGATGTTTCTACGGATGTAATCTAAGATCTCGAGGAGGATTTGGCATGACGCCTAAGGCTTCTGGACATTCATTGTGCTAGAGATATGAGTTATTCCCTAGTATCCATGAGTTACACCTCGTATCTAAAGTAAATCTAAAGTATATACATGATAATGGACCTTAAAGTTAACCTAGTCATCATAATATAACCGTGTTACTCACTAGAGTGCTGAATGTTTCTGGTTCAAATCCGAATGTCGCAGATTCGAACTTATTTAGACAGAGATTATTTAATCTAACAGCCAAGGATGAATCTTGTATAATCTACGGACCATCCTGGGGTTCACCCATCCTCTCTAAAGTGGGTACCCTAAATTGAGGCGGTAAAGTGTGTTCTGAGGCAAATCAGCTGCCCGAGCATAATAACCTACTCCAGTAAGTCCAAGATCGCAGATTCGTAACCAGGCAAGTGACCCAAGGATTTTTTAAAGGGAGTAAAAAATCCTTGGTTATGCCGTCCTTCGGACGGGACGTAATATGGTGATCCCGAGCCAGTACGATGCCAGGTACTCGTTAAAAATCCATATCCTAATTAAACCTGGAAAGGCAAAATTTATAGCTCCCATTAAAGCATCCTCCGATTAGCCCTAGCTGCATATGAGTAAGGTTAAATAAACAAACAATAAAAAGATTGTTTATAGGACAGAGATAGCTCGCACCTTAATCTGTTGGGGACACGATACTATGAGGAAGACACTGGAGACAAGATGGCCTGAGGAAGCGATAGGAACCGGTTGAGGTCGCCGAATGTCCTTGACAATCCTTCCTAGCTCCCGCTGCGAAGTGCTCTCTTATTTACTTCCTTAATAGGCCATTGTTACTGTTGCTGCTGTTGTTGATATTGTTGCTCCTGCAAATTATCAACGGGTTTCCTAATAGTTATGCAACCCGCTTCAATTATTTAGCCACGGTCACGTAGGGTGCAATCTTCAATGAACCGTCTCTATTATCAGGAGTGCATTACGACATTAATCAATGCAGTAAAATTATCCTCTTGCTTCGGAGTTCTATTCAACATTCGAGATTGTTTACATGAACGGCACACAGTGGAACGATTCAACGCATTTGTTGGACATTGGACCAATTCTCTAATAACTAAATTCGTCCTTTATTTTGATCTTAAATTATACTTTATACTTCTTCTCAACAAAATCCATAGATAAATTAATTGTGAAATCAAATCTTATCTAAAAAATTCTGAATTGAAATATAAATTTTTCTAAAAACTAATATTTTTAAAGCAATCCACTGTTTGAGGTAATGCCTTAAATTAATCGTGCACCTACTGGAAAACAACTCATCCATAATAAGATATTTTAGGCAAATAAACCTTGGGATTATTTCAAACGTCTGGGATTTTTTGATGAAAATTGGGGGATAAAACTAAAAAAATCAATTGCGAAAATCGCTTAAAATCGCCCAAAAAACTACCTTCACAGTAAATAACTAGAATGTTTGAAGTTTTTTTTCCATTAGTCGGATTCTGCTACTAGGTGCTATTTTCCGAGAAAATGTTTTTTTCTTTTTCTTTTCTCTTCTGGCCCTTGAGAATTAATTTAAAATAATTTCTGTTGGTATTGGTTTGTATTTTACGCAAGTTTCTTTTGTTTACCAATGTTTGTTTACATTAATTTATCCGAATAATCTTTATCTAACATAATAGTATTAACAATGAAACTCAGTTTGTGTGTGGTATTTGAACGACATAGGTGCAATGGTTTCTACAACAAATCATCAAGTTTTCAATTATTTCATTTTAATCATGTAAGTTTCAAAGATTATGATCTGGCTTTGGAAGCATGGATTAATTCGTTTGTACTGGAACAAATTTCAAATACCGCAAAGTTCTGCTTACGGAAAAAATTAAGCAAATTCAGTGGTAGCTTGTACTCTCGCTGGATTTCGTCCCACAGGAATATCAATTATTTTCTGGAGAAGCATGAAAACTGGTTGAATTTGGATTTCATTGTTCCTGAAGATGTTAGCCAGGTCCTACCTTCATCGTCATCATCAACACCCGCAAGTATACCATCTCTTTCTCAGTCATTCGAACAATTATCCGATAGACAAAGACGGTGAAAAACGGAAAGTTTTAGAAAATGTTCAGAGGATATGTTCGCTTTTGTCGTAAAAAAAAAGATTCAAATCTGATGACGTAGATTATATTGTCAATTTTATTAGGGGGCACCTCGAACATGTACTGAGTGCCAAACAATTTTGTGAAAACCTATTAAAACCAAAATATCAAGAGAACGAAAAGGCATTAGCATTACATGAAGCCGCTGATTTTACTAAGTTTAAGTACGATGCCGTCAGAAATAATGCAAAAGCATTAGAATATACATCATTTTACCCCAGCTACTATCAGATCCAAAAATTAAAAAAATACTGTTATCCCCCAGAAGAATCCATATCGGTTAGTGACACTGGAGCAAATATCGTATTGCAAAATTTACTTGACCATACTTCTTACCGGATTTTACAAGTCGTGGGTAGCGAAATAGGGAATGATAATTTTCGTAGTTTAACGTTAAACATTAAATGTGGATATGATGGAGCGGGTAACCAATCACAATATAAACAACGTTATTCTTCATGTGAAACTTTCGGCGATGATTCGGCCATTTTGATCGCCGGTTTAGTACCGATTAGTTTGATATGTTCTGAGAATAATCAAATAGTCTGGCAAAATGAATGTCCGTCATCGACTCGATTTTGTAGGCCTATTTCTTTAAGTTATACGAGAGAAACGGATGAAACTGTAACGTATTTAGTTCGAGACATTCAGACACCAATAATGTATCTGTCTTTCCATAGAATTCTGTATTGTACCTATTCTCGTAGTATATAGGTACAATAAATGGTACAATGTTAGATAATAAATTATCCAACATCGAAATATCAAATCGAGAATTTTTACATGTTTCCCCTATAAGATCTGATCCTGTTTAATTAATATAATATATAACTATATAATATATATATATCATATAATTAAATAGTCCCTTCAAAAAGCTTTAAAAACGCACAAATATCCTTATTCTAGGAGAACCAGGAGCGGAGATATTAATGAATGTCCAGTCCTCCCTAACGCTCGTTCCACTGGGCGGCATCTCTATAGAATTGAGTGTCCTATATATTTTCTATTGGGTTTCGGAACAAACTTTTTGAACAGAATAACTTTATTTTATTAAGAATTGGAGAAAACAAAATAATTTTAAATAGCATGGCTGTCGTAAAGTTGTTTCCAGTGTTAACCTTTTACTTTTCACTTTGATTTTTATAGTTAACAAAACCCGAAAGGTTGTAATAGTTGAAATAATAATTGATTACTGAATAGCAAATCATTACTGGTTGTATGATGAACAATGAACATTATTGTGCAACAATGAATGTTATTTGTGCTCTACTGTTTCTTAAAAACAGCGTAAAGAGACAAACAAATTTTCTTCGTACTCCTTACTCAGTATGTTGAAAAATAATTTATAGGTTATTTTCTTCAGATAGTCTAATCTAATCTCACACATCCAAGACCATAAACTTTCCTCACTATATTGGGGGAGGGTTGATAGAATATCTTAATACAATACCAGGTTTTTTCTTTATTATTTTTTAATTTTTTATTCCAGTTACTATATTCTTTAATGCATTATTAGTGTTAATTACATTAGACTTAGATGCCATAAGCACTGATGTTTTATTTTCAGGATTTATCTTTTAAAACACTGATTCAATGTACAAGGAGTTTAAGTGTTTTTTCATCAGAGGATTAACTTAAAATTGTATATTACACCGACAAATTGAATTTCGCAAATTTTCAGAAATATCACCCAATAGATTCATAATGATAATTCTATAATTAATTTCGATTGTTCAATTTACAGTTTTTTCGTTGTTTATTTATTGTTACTTTACAATATATGGCTAATCGGAAGACAGTTTTTTCGTTATTATTATTTTTTTTTTTATGCAGAAAAACTATTCGTTACGAGTTACTGGTGATATTTTGAAATTAGTCTCACCTTACGTGGAAAGACTACCATGACATTTTGCAACATAATAGTGGCTATAATATTTAAACTGTGAAGGTCATTTGCATTTTCTCAAGAATATAGAATTTCGTCAGACTATGCTCAATGTCGACATTTCGCGGTTTATCATGTATATGTTTTTGGAAGTGTTGAGGTGTCAATAACTAATTCGATTTGATGAATTAGTTGTTTATGTGATCAATGATCTTTTAGTCATTTATAAGACTCTTTGAATACTGGATATTTAATCTGTTAGCAGCTGGAGATGGATCCTATGGGATTTATGACCCTCCTGAGACTCGCCCAGCCTCTATGAAGTGGGTACCCAAAAAGAGAGGAAAAATTTGGTTGTTTAAGCGGCTGAGCGTGATCAAGGACAAATCAACCTCCCTGCACAATCGTTATCTAAGAAATAGTACAGAAACCTTTGTCCTACTATTTACTGAACCCCAGACCCTTCACGGGTTTTAGTGTTACAGTTACAAGTTGAGTACTGGATAATTATTAATCTTGTACCTTCATCATCCATATCCAAAACCTGCATTACTATTTAGCGGGATTATAGATCTTAAAACCATGCCCAGATTTTTTCTTTATTCATTTTACTCAATATGTAATACATTATAAGTATATATACTTGATGCTATATACGCTGATTAGTATGAATTGCTTTCTATTTACTCTTTGGTTCTTTTTTAGAGCGTTGGAAGAGAAGAAAGAGTACCTCTACCCAATCTACTGGAATGTCCCCACCTTCCAGTGCCACAAGTACGGCCTCAACTTCAGCCGCGTCAAGGATTGGGGCCTGCAACAGAACTACCAGGACGAGTTCCGCGGCGAGGAGATCGCGATCCTCTACGACCCGGGAGAGTTCCCGGCACTGCTTCCTGCATCGGGTGGCCGGAGAGTCCAGAGGAACGGAGGGGTCCCGCAGGAGGGAAGCCTCACCAGGCATCTCAGCCTCTTCCAGAGTCACCTCGAGAAGCTCATACCTAACGTCAACTTCAGTGGTGAGTAAATATTATTGTCCCAGATGAGAAATCTTTATTATTGACAGCATTAGCTGAGCGCAGTTGAGCGTTTAACTAAATTGCGCTCCCCTCTTGGGCCTACAAAAACATGTAATTCGGTTTTGAAAGCCGATTAAGCTGCGATAAACTCTGGCGTTATTGCTTTTATTTAAGCGCACAGAGCGATATGAATTTGACTCTCACTGGAGTCAATGTTCATATTGAATTAAAGAGACTTGAGAATTGACCTTCCCAAATTGTTTAATGCTCTGCGATAATCTTTAGTAAGAGTTGGCAAAATGATCACATGTATGCCAAAATAAATGCCTTTTCTAAATGCGTTTTCATGGCTTCAAATATCAGTTTGTTAGTCGGAGTATCTGTCACAACTGCGAAATGCAAAGAATTTCAAGAATTGTCTTGAGTATTTTGGGTAAATTAGAACCAATTATGACAAGCTCACTCTTTTTTTTTTTTTTATCGATATATAGTACTCAGAATATCAGTGTCGTGACGATTTAGATAGAGGACGTCTAACAAATGTCTCTTTGATAAAAAATGAAAATTAAATTAAATATTACTGATCCGTTATAATTTTAATTTTTATTATTATACAGGCCTTGCTATAATCGATTTCGAACACTGGCGCCCTGTCTGGAGGCAGAACTGGGGGAGCCTCAGCCCCTACAGAGAGTTCTCCAGGCTCATCGAGAAGAGGAGGCATCCCTTCTGGTTCTCGACTATGGTGGAACTGGAGGTTTGTGATTATAAAAAAAATAATAATAAGGAAAACTCGTTTATCTATTACCTATTTTAAACCAATATAAGTAAAAATTTACCAGTATAAGGAAGAAAATGGTCCGGGTGAAGGTCAGAAAAATGCTCTAAATAGGGAGAACTATTTAAGAAAATTTTTTCTGACTTGCTGTCCGTAAATTTTCTTTCTCATATATATAAAGTCAACTAATATTATTTAAAAATATATATCTGTGGCTTGGTTCTAAAAGAGCCGATGTCAATTGTATTCAAATTTGGCTTTTCAGGTTGTATATATTATCAGATAGTTCTTATTTCCTTGTTTTCTATACCATTATTATTATTTTTTAGTTTATAGTGGTTGATTGTGATGGAAAAATATACCTTGTATCTAAGCAAATGACACTTATTCTAGGCGACGTATCGTTACGAACTCGGAGCCCGGGTGTTCCTGCTGGACACACTGAGGCTAGGGAAGAAGCTTCGCCCCAATGCCAAGTGGGGCTACTACGGGTTCCCTTTCTGCTTCAACTACACCCCCTACAACAACCGAGCGTCCTGTTCCTACGAAGTACAGCTCGACAATGACAAGTATGTTCCGTAGTCATCGCAATTATTTATATATTTATTGGTTAGATCTTATATTGCTTAATATAATACCACATTAAGTATCAATAAACGTGAGCAAAAATTCAAACAGAGACATAAATTATAAATAGGAGGCAATAATAAAAATCCCCAATAAAGCCTTAAGTATCTAAAATATTAGAACTAAACGAACCATTCGATCGCCAACGCAGGCGTAAATCACGTCATTCATATGAGATGTTCTACACAATGTCTTCTTTCATGTGATTTTCTTTTGATGTGTGTCCTGGTGATGCCTAAATCGTATAAACGTCAATTGGTTGGTTTTGTTCCAGTATTTTAAACTTACGGCTTTTTGGGTATTTTTCCTCTTCCACACTGCATTATATATATTTATAATTGAATACGGTACTGGTGTTGTATTTTATGATTCATGCTGAAATGAACAAAAATACAACATGAAATTATAATTTTATGAAACTGGTATGGAGTGAAGTCTAGGAAGAAGATATCAAAACTAGGTACATTTTGTTGTGTACATACATATCGGTCTAAAATTTAAGCCTTCATCGTAGTTGAGAAAAACAAGACATTTTACATATTGCTTTATTTAATTTTGTATATATTTGTTATATATTGTTTACTGTTTTATTTAATTTTAGATTTCAATAATTTCAGTTGTATTTTGTACATTCAGCCATTAAGAATACCTGCAAGGTGGGTCGAAACTTCGGTTTCTGATAACTTGCTTATCACTTTTTAAGGGATTATTTATTTAACCTCCACCCGTATTATTTGTTTAACCCATTTTCTTCTACATATTTATACGGTAAAATAATAATTGTTCAAACTATTAAATATTGATATTTATTATGTTGAATCATTTTTCAGCATGTATTGGCTGTTCTCCGAATCGACGGGTTATTACCCCTCGCTGTACCTCAAGTATAACGACATGTACTCGTCGAAGAGGCAGAGGTTCATCAAAGGAAGGCTGGACGAGGCTTTAAGGGTTGCTCAAGGAGTTTCCGTCTACCCCTACGTCTGGTACAAGTACCACGATAACCATCACTTCCTAACAAAGGTTCGTTAAAATCGTACATAAAATAATTTTATTAGAGATAAAAATTATTTACTCATTGGTCCTGTGTAACAGGATGACATGATGAACTTACTCAAGATACCCAAGGATTACGGCTGCAAGGGTGCAGTTATCTGGGGAGCCAGTCGAGACGTCAACAGCCGCGACAAGTGCTTAGCCCTTCAGAGCTACCTGGAGGAAGTGATAGGGCCTGCAGTCAGAGAAATCCATGAGGAAACCTTCAGGAAAGGAACTGTTGGCCATGAAGAGGAAGAGGAAGAGGAGGAAGACATCGAAGAAGAAGAAATAGAAATTAAAGAAAAAAAAGTCAGTTACGATGTCAGAGAATTCGAAGTATGAGGCAAACGATAATAAAAATTGTTAAGCTATGTAAAGATAAAGAGATGAACCTGATGTTGAAAAGGTGAGTGGGCTAAAAGGTTTTAAATGATAATATTGTTTTGCTTTAAGTATTTTTTAGATAAAGTGGTTATAAAACAATATATTTCCTAATATTTCGATGAGAGATTGAAAAGTAAAATAAAATAAAAAACAACTTAACGATTACAATCAATGAGTACATTACATGTTAAGGGCTGTTTTGTATCTAATCAAACGTTTGTGCAGGAATAGGAGCGAGGTAGCTCATTAGATAGAGCGCTGAGTTACGATGCCGAAGGTTTCGGGTTGAAATCCTGCCGTTATATTATTCAATTTGTTAACAGCCGTAGTTGGGATCTGTGAGGTCCCGATAGATGACCCTCCTGGGGCTCACCCAGGGTACATAAAGTGGGTAATTTTTAATAGGGGAAAGCCTGGCGCTTGAGCGTGGCCTCAGATAAATCACCTTCCAGCCCAATCGTTGTCCTAGAAACCGTACATTACCGCACCCAAGACTTCTTCATGTATTGTAGTGGTACAGGGTTTTTTTTTGTGTGTTTCGTGCTGGAAAGTTATTTGGCCGAGATTAGGTTTTACTCTTAGCAAAGATGATTCAGGTTATAGAACCTGGGTGAGTCCTAGTAGGGTATCCAGATCGTACAAGGTCAATATACAGCAGAATAAATAAATGGTCTGCTGTAGCAGTTTTAAAACTTGCATTTCTTGTCTCAAACTAGTAAAACGTATACAGTAAATATGTTTTTAAAATAAAATATTAGTAATAACATCTTTATCTATATATATATATATATAAAAGAGTTGGTCTTGACTGACAGACCATCGCAGAGCCAAAACGGCATAAGCTACAGACTTGAAATTTGGACAGTTGGTACATTTTAAAAGGGCAACGCGCACTAAGAAAGAATTTTTGAAAATTCATCACCAAAGAGAGCGAAAAGGGTAAAAAACCTTTGTAATAAAAATACGTCATTTTTTATGCGAGCACCATGAAATTTTAGATTTCATTTCTACATCTAAAATAAAGAATTACGTATTTTTTTAGTTTTTTTTGGAAAATCAACCCTTATAAGTGCAAAATATGGGAAATCGTAACATGTTCAGTCAGAGATGTGAAAATAAGTAAGCAGGCTTTGCTTTTAAACATAATAACAATGGTAATCAAGATTTAACAAAATCAACCCCTAGAATCCTTCAATAAGGGATGAAAGTTTGCACAATTTTTAATTTTAGACTTCAATCTACATTTAAAATAAAGAATTATGTGTTTTTTTATTTTTTCAAAAATCAAACCCTAAAAGTTTAAAATAGGAAATGAAATAATAATAATAAGGGGTTATTAAAAGGATGGAAATGAGAGTGCATCTAAAATCGATGATATTTTTCTTGGGGCATTCGAAGGCGATCTGATAGAAAACAAGTCAAGATTTGGATGTCGAAATTCACGAAAAAAAAAAAAAGTTTTAAAACATAAACTTTTACATATACAGTTGGGGCACCTGCAATGCTACTCCGAAATTTAAAACCTCCAAAATCATGCAATGGAACTGACTGCTGGTAAAAGTTTTGCACAAAAATATAGAAGCTACTGTAATTACGGGAATGTGGTCTACGAGAAACTGTTTTTCCTACTGATACCTCTAATACCATCCGAGTACACATTTTAATTCAAGAGATTACAGTTTTGGATATTAAATAGTGGATTTCAATCGAAAACACATGGAAAGTCCAGTAATTATGCCATTTAATATTTAACAGGACATTTTATAAAAATCTATCAATAAAGGAATAAGAATTAGTAGGCTGGCTGAATTCACAAATGCTTTAAATCATTGAATAATATGGAGTATAATTTGAAGGTAGGTAGTTAGTTGGTTCACTTTCCATTTAAACTCAACTTAAGTTTTTATTCAAAATCAAAGCTGACGAAGTCGCGGGCAAAATCTAATATAGTAATATAACTGAATAATAATTTATTTTATTTTATTAGTTATTGATTTTGTTAATTTTTAAATATTTATTTATATTTTTATTATAAGGAATAATAATTTCCTTTGGTACGTCAATTTCAAAGCCGTATAGTAATGCGTGTACTGTATAGTTTGCCCCGTCCTCATTTCTGTGTTACAGCCATAAAACATTTATTGAAATTGAGAGCAAATATTTGGAATACATCTAAACTAGGAGGAGCAATAAATAAATGTTATTATATTATAATATTTCGTATTTTTATTTATAATTACAATTACATTTACATTACGTACATACATACATTTAAAAAAAAAAAAAAAAGGATTTATAAATAACAGAGAAGAGACTATTAAAGCAAAACGAAAATTTATTTATTTTTTTATTTTATTTATTTAGTTTTAATGAAAGGTTTAATAATTTTTATATTTTTTAATTTTGGTAATTAATTGGAATATAAATTTTTTATTTGTTACAGCTTTGAATTCCAGAGTTTTCGCAGCTTCATACATTTAGCGCAACATCTTGATCCCTTGTATATAAAACTCAATATTTATTGTAATTATGTATATTGTTTAATAATAAAAGATTATTTATGTACAGTAATTTTTGTCCTTCGACGTATTTAATATTCCTGGTATTTGTATCTTTCCCTAGCCCTTTGTAATTTTATTATGATTAGATCATTGGAAGCTTTTCATAAAATTATGATTTAAATTACAGAAAACATTATCTATTCATTTATTTTCTAATATTTGTGAAGATTTTACTTGAAAGTAGTTTATGAGCAAATCATAACTTAATTAATGAAACGGTGATACAGTTTTACTTTTGTCACATAAAAGCAATATAATTACTTTTGTCTCATTAATTTTGTCATAACATAAAAGCAATTCTGGATTTATAAAATAAGATGGTTAAAAAATCATAAATAATATAAAAACACTTTTTGTGAAGCAATAAAAAAAATTAATGATGTAAAAGAAATAATAGAGTAGTAGACTTTTCAGAAGCCTAGGAAGATTATCAGGAAATGAACAGGTAACTAGGTTTGAAACCAGTAGGTTTGAGTGGGAATAAAGTTTTTCATGAAAGCACTTATATCGGGTTCGGGCCAAGTCAGCAACAAATGGGACATTGAGATCATTATGGATGACTTTACTCGTAATAGTAAGGAGCATTGACGATTTTGGATTGGATTTGAGAGGAATGCTATGGCTTAAAGTAGCACCAAAGCTCTTCTCCGTAAGTCCAAAAAGGTCTTATAATAGTCGTGTAAATGAGTCTTTTGTAATTAAAATTGGGATCTTAGAGCGTTTGTCTAGTAAGTGATTCTGTAGCCTGAAACGGCGAACAATATCTTGTCTTTTCAGTCTAATATGAGGATTCCAAGTTAAACATTTATCAAGATGTAATCCTAAGTACAGGATTTGTTCTACAGGAGTCAGTACAGACAGGAAGTTATTGGTTTCTGACGAAGGGTAAAGGTTATCTGTCGGGATTTGTGGGAATTTATTTTTATCCTCCAGTTTTGAGACTATTCTTTGAAGGTTTGCAAGGGGTATGGTATCATCAGAATAAGTAGATAGGATAATATTAGGATGGGTTGGGATATCAGCTGTGCAAACAGTGATTGGGCTGAGGATACTGCCTCTCCTGACTTAAATCTGTTATTTGAGTACAGATAGGTAGTAAGTTAGTGGTAAGGTAGTTTCTCTCATTCATAATATTTATTTAGCTTATTTAATACAGTTAAATATTTTTTTAATTTTATCCTCGATGTGTCAAGTGCTTTTATTATTCATTATACCGATAAGAATTCAATTGTTATACATATCTGACTTGAGCAGGCTTAAGGGGATCGAAGGCGAGCAGACAAGAGATACCAGAGAAGGCTAGTGAAGACGTCGATATGAGCTCGCTATATCCGTGCAAGGCCCCGCACTGGCTCTATTACCCTTCGAGATTCGTGAGCGAGAGCCAATCATATTAATTTCCTGCCCTCGCTTGTTACCGGAGCGCTCCCGAACAGACAAGATGACTATCATTTCCCGAGCTGGCAATCATCCGAGCTGATACTTGGCAGGCACGGCAGCGCCCTCTGTCCGGATGTTCCAAACGAGCGGGAGTATCGTATTCCACTCTTCTCGTGCCGGATTGCTGCCCTCCTTGGTCCTATCACTTACCCGATGTATCGTGATTACCATTAAGCGCAGTTCACATCCTTAACTGAACTATGTAAGGAACTAATCCGTTATGAAAGAAATAACGGTTACCTTGTTATCGAATCAGTTTTATTATTGATTTTTATCAAGCAGTCCATCAAGATAAAAACATATTTAAGCGCCGCAAATACTTTAATTGTCTCTTTCTTCTGTGAGCGTTCTACTAATACAGGGACGCTATAATAAACAAAAAAAAAACCTTTAAATATTCAGAAATGCCAGAAAGCCTAGCTGCTATTTCTTCAGCTAGCGTCACTCAATCCAATGGCTATTCGGACGATGGTGCAGTTGAATTTTCCCAATTCAGGTATAATTAGAACAGGAATCTTTAACCAGTATCTGACACCATATTATATAGAGGAAACACCATTTTATTTCCCCTCTCCTGGATGGCATAACGAAGGATTTTTTACTCTCTTTAAGGGTCTTTGGTTCATTCAGTACATGGTAGAGTTTGTACTATTTCTTGAACAGCGGTTGTGCAAGGAGGTGATTTGTCCGAGATCACGCTCAAATTTATTTTTGAGTCATCCCCAATTAAAGGCATCCAATTTATTGCGGCTGGTTGAGCTCCAAAAGAGTCTGCAGATCCCTAAGGATCCATTCCCGGCTGTTAGCAGATTAAATGATTTCCCCCAAAGCCGGATTTTATTTAAATACTCCATTCCCATAACAATGGATAAGCCATTTTAAATTGAATGGGTTTTCCCTCAAACCATAGCAGTATTTTTCTCTTATCATTATAAAAAACGTTATGCCATTTTTCATATGGAACTACTAGCTGCTAGTACTACTGATCAGTTTTTAGAACATCGAAATCAGATGGTAAGATCGTTTAATACAATTAGTATAGGGAAGAACTTATGAAAAAAATAATATTTAATTTTTAAATAAATATCAAATGTATACATTTGTCGTTTTTATTGATAAAAAAAGTTATTGAAATAAGAAAGGCTTAGCGAGCCCGAAGGCTCGATGCCGATATCACCAACTTCTGTCCACGGACCACTACCCAAACCCAAAACTGCCAGATCACTCTTAACGCAGTCTTCCCACCTATGTCTCGGTATATCTTTCAGACGTTTCCAAAGTGGCACAGCACTCATTATGTTTTATGAATTCGTCCATTACTACGCCCAGCAAATTTACCAGTCAATTTTAATCTTCGAGACGCTATCACTTGAATAATATTAACAGGATCCATGCTTCGCAATTCTGTAATCTCCTAAATTCTACAATGGTCTCGTCCTTGTTTGGACCGAATATTATACCCTTATTTTCGAATACCTTAAGACATTGTTAATTTTTCGGCGTTAGGGGCCAAGTTTCATATCCGTAAAGAAGTGTTAGAAGGATGATGGTATTATAAATTCTGATTTTTAGATTTCGATACAAAAGACGCGAGCAAAGAAAATATTAATAATATAGTAATGAAAAAATGATTAAAATTCCTAAAATGTTGACAATTTTAAATCGATTTAGATCTGGCCTAAACATCCAAAATATAAATATATACATAGAAACAAATATGTACATATATTTATATATATGTAAGGATCTATTACTCATTTTTATCAATGGTCGTTAGGTTATCATTTGTATCAAAGGTCGTAACTACACGGAGGTACATTGATATATGCCTTGAAATATTTCTTGTTGTTACTATAGTAGAGCTCATCCTGGGAGAGGGATGGTGTATTCCGAGCCCCGGAAACAAGGATCGCACGGCTGTTAGACAATTATTACGGTGGGTTGGCATCACCCCAGCTCCCCTGCATAGCCTCCGACCACACTAGCACAGTAATTAACCTCAATGCGGGATGTTCGGTCGACCGTAACCAGGCCCTCCACAGCCCGATTGACTTCAAACATCTTCTCTTCGAGGATCTTATCATCCCGCCCGCTTTCACTCTTGGTTGGGTCCAAATGGAGCGCCTAATCGATCCGTTCTGTTTATTCCGAGAGGACCACGTGCCACTTAGAGTGACTGTGTTTTGCCCTCCGTAGGAAGTGGATGGATCTTTTGAATAAATATATTTATTCGCCTTTATTCACTTGGTATATCCAGTTTATTAAAAAAAAAAAAAGTATTTTGGGTATATATAAAAACAAACAACTGTAACTACTACAACTCTGGAAGGGTCTTGAGTTCAGGAAATGGTAGAGACCCTATTGTTTCTAAGGCAACGGATGTGCCGGGAGGGGATTAATGTCCGAAATCCCACTTAATCCCTTAATCTGTTAAAAGATTAAATAATCTATCTCCCAGAGCCGGATTTGAACCCGGAACCTTCAGCATAGCAATTCAGCTCTCTATGTTTACCTACAGAAAAAAATAGTTTCAAACGCAATATAAAAGAAATGAATACTATAGAAAAATATAAAAATCGCGCTGACTAAGTTCTTGATTTCAAATTAAATAAATAAATAATAATAAAAAAAAAAAATTAAATAAATAATAATAAAATTTAATGAACAAAAAAGTTAATATATCAATATTAATGACTAAACAATCAAAAATACAAGCTGCTGATCCTAATTTACTCCTCCTGAACGAGAGCAATCCAATGTTACACATGTCAGCAATCACTAGTCTTGAACAATATATACTTAACAGCTGGTATTATGATTATGAAATTGGCATTTTGGTCGTTTAATGTAGTAATAACATTTCGTTATTAATTTTAAAATAATATTTGTTGTGTATACTATTTATGTATTAACATTGTACAAGTGTCGATTTTATATTTAGACCTGTGTGTTATTTATATCATTCACTCATAGCATAATTGTTCATAGTTAGATCCAAGATTATGAGAACGATATACTCCACGTATCGAAACGTCGACAAAAGGAAGTTTGTATATAATTAGATATATATAATAACATTTAATTTTAAGATTCTTTTTTCTTGTTTTTTACAAAACCCCTATAAATACATATTTTCGAAGTTCTTCTTCTTCTTATGGTGCCTTGTTTTGCAATTTATTGCATAAGATTTATTTTTTCTCCTAGCCGCTTGGCTTTTTTAATAATAATAATAATAATAAAGACTTTATTTATTCCGGGAAAAGTCCCTTTAGAATAACATTACAGGAATAATGTATGACCAAAATGTCTTAGAGTAAAATAGATTACATTTAGTTAATTAATTACAATTAAATTAATAAATGAGGAATAAATAAAAAAATAATTGAAAAAAATGATCAATTACCTCCTAAAACAGGTTATTGTATCCTTATTATGTTATCTTGAAAATAGCATAATAAGGATACATGGAATAATCTCTTTTACTGCACCAGGTGCATTTTAAGAGAGGAATGCGAATAAGATTTTCTTGAGTAGGTGGTAGGGCTCACTAGTTCTTTCTCATTGGAGTTAGTTTGTACTTCACTCAGTCCATGTTGAGTGTGTACATGCGTTTGCGCGGCATGTCGGTGTAAGTGTATTGAATAGTAGATTCGTTGAGTGTTGGAGCCCATCAAAAAATTGTATATGCCTCCGTGTGATGAAGTCCGTTACCGTCGGGAGTCCGAGGGTCTCGTGTATTGCCTATCCTTGGTGCCTTACTATTACTATTTGAAATTGTTGGCGCCTTTTTGAACATAGCCCCAACATAAAGGAGTGCCGGTCTAATAACAGCCTTATAGATCATTAGTGAGTGATAAGTTCGGTGAGGTTAAAAGGTGATTAAGTCTGTAAGATTTGGTTCTAACCGACTAGATTTTTTTGTGACAATGTTGGGATTACGTCATGTGCCGGTCGAGGGTAACTCCGAGATGGGTTATCTCAGCTATTGGCTGATTTGCTCTCTCTAAACGTTTTAGGTAGAGGGCGCTTATTCCTCAAAAAAGAATTATACAGTTGGTCTTTTTAGGATTAAATGTAATGTTTAGTCCATTAACGCTACTTCTGAGCAGTAAGTTTTGAGATAATTAAGGATAATTTTCTCAAAAACTTTGCCCATGTGCGGAACTAAGCTAATAGGGCGGTAGTCGACTGGCTGATGACCGTTTCTCGCTAGCCATAAGATTTATTATTTCAATCAATTGGCTTTTTGCAAATAAACATAATTGAATAAGTGAGATTCAGCGATCATGGAAACCAATGTTCCTATTATTTTTTATTGGACTATCGGTGATTACTTAGGAAATATCCGCGTTTTAGAGTTGGTTTAAACGGGAGAGTTGGGAGTTGTTTCAACTCCTTTAGAAGTTGAGAGATAGAGGGGGGGAGGAGGGGGGAAGAGAGTTCAATTGTTTAGCGACTATTGATCGGAGGGGGTTCTACTCTTTATGTATTCACATCATCTCTCCCATATCTTATCCCCTCTCTGAGTTTTCCTTACCACTCTCTTCGCCGGTGTACTTCCGAACCAGTTCTTTGAATATTAAAGAGGATTCCAATATTCTAGCATCATCTTCGGGGTTGACAGTCAGAAGAAGTTGGACAGTTTGAAGAAAGGTGCCAGATTACATTCTCTTCAAAAATGTACTTGAGTACATCCTATTCAATCATAATATTTACTGGATGTATTCTGTATACAGTTGTAAATTTCAATAAATATATTTAAAAAAAAAAAAGAGTACATCCAATATACCAAAATGTTTTTGTAAACTTATATAAATATAATATTGGTACTGATAAAGTTATCTATTAACTTACATATCCAATACACCTTCGATTCGAATTCCCTATGTACAAGAATATCATTTAGAAGAAAATGCGATATAATCACTGGTGATATAGAATAAATAGAAATAAAGAAGACAATGACAAAAAAAAAGCCATAACTTCCCGAATTCGAAGTACCGTATTCAACAGCACACATCTTAAGTTTATAGTCTTACTTTTGTCTTTAGTGCAATTCAATGAAGGCCACCTAATTTGCCGACAATTTTCAATTCGTTAGATTATGTTATTTTTTATAATAATAATAATGCTTCCACTTATGTTATTATTATTATTGGTTCGGCACTACAACACGTTCATGCGTCCAGGCGTCCTCAACCAGCTTCCGCCAGTAGTCCCTGTTGAGTGCTGCTGCCATCCAGTTGCGGACTCCCAGGTTCTTGGTGTCCTCAGCCACACGGTCAGTCCATCGCAGTCTATGTCGCCTGAGTCGGTGGATGAACTCCGTCAGCACACGCTTTGGGATTTCCTCCTCGCCACATGTCCAGCCCACTTTAATCTGGAACGCTTGATAAAACTGACCACGTGAGACTCACCAAAGAGATCGTACACCTCCTCATTTTTTCTTCGCCTCCATCTTCCGTCAACACAGATGGGCCCAAATATTCTTCGAAGGATCCTGCGCTCGAAGACAAGAAAATTGCAGTATGCATCCTTTGTCAATTTCCATGTTTTCGCTCTATATGTTAGCACTGGGCGAATAAGGGTTTTGTATGGGATGATTTTTGTTTTCATTGTTATAACCCTACTTGCTAGGTGTTGTCTAAGCCCGAAATATGAAATAGTTGAAAGAATGCCATCCAATTATGAAAGACCAAAAAAAAACACAAAGCCTTTCTAGCTTTTTTAGATCTTAAAAGTACATTTTGATTGTGCATCAAAATACAATATGTCGAGGATAATAAGATTTTTCAATCAGTTAAACATTCATTTTGATATTATTTTAAATTCTGAAGAATTCACGGTGAACATACTTGGTTATTCAAACTCAGAAAATAGTACGAAGACAATGTCTAAGTATTTAGTATTCATAAATCACTGAATGATTATGTCACTGTTATTATAGTAAACGATTACTTCATTATGCAATATTTTGATGTTATTATTACTATTATTAATACCTACAACATATATTATTACCAATGACATGTTATATAGAACATTCCTACAAGTCCGTTTCATCACTATTACATACTTACGCTTTTGTGCAAGTGAAGATTTAAATCGAATTATCCATAAGTTTTAAGTGAAAAAAGTGCCAGTTTATCAGTTAATAATGCTGCTAAACAAAGATTCGAATTTTCTAAGCTTTAACTTAATTCTATAAGAGATGAATTATTGAGTCCTGATCCTGTGCAGTGCCAGGTACTCGTTGAAGGTCTCTATCCTAATTATAACTTAATAGACAAAATTTAGGACTCCCGCTGAACCATCGTCCGATTAGCCATACCAGCATAATGTGACGTTAAAAATATAAACAAACCAATGCATGTCAAATTGAAATATCAGGTTTCATATTAATTAGTTAAATCTATTATCCAGTATAAGAAAAAAATAACATAACCGCTCAGGTATTCAAATCATTGGTATTATTTTTATAAATCTTCCTAAATCATCAGTATTGCAAATTATTATACATAAGTAATTCTTTCTAGGCTTATATTTTAATGTAAAAAAATTGAAAAGTAGACTGTATTATATAGTGTCCGCTTCGATTTGTCTTCGACGCCCCGAGGAGGTCTCATGTGTCCCGACTTTACGTCGAGTTTAAGTAGCTCTTCCCTTCCATCCGTAGACTCTATTTCCTAGGTTCTTACTTATTTCAAACCATCAACTCACATCTATAGTCTCCTACAATTCAAATTCTCTATCCAATCCCAGGGCACAAGGTCTCGCCCTTCCGATCTTTATATCCGTTCCCATAGAACCAAAACATTTGAGCGTTCCTTTCTCGCCCGTTCTATCTCTCTTTGGAACTCACTACCAATGGATATCCGTCATGCGTCCTCATTAACCTCATTTAAATCCAAACTTTTCCAACATCTTCTAAATTCCAAAACAGATGCTCTATAATCAATAAATATCAACTTGATCGATTGATGAAATACTGTGAATATTCTTCACTTATAATGATATCATTTTTTGTATTAATAGATGGTATTATTTATTCACTTATTTTGCTATACCCCTATTTCTTTTTATTGTAAACTTGTCTATTTCGTTATTTTAATGTTGTATTACATTTTCTAATTCTCTGCAAAAACATACCTGTACATAACTTTCAAGATATAATGTAAATATTGTTTTATTCTAATAATAAAGGCCTTTGCCCAGATATATATTTATTTTATTTTGTGCATATCTGTTTTTCTTAAGAGACCTGGTCCCAGAATAAAATTATTTTTCTATTCTATTCTATTCTATAAGCGAAGCGTATAAGCGTAGAACAGGAGAGACTTGTAGGAGTTGAGAAGAGAGGAGATAGCGGGCCATTGGAGATGTGCGGGTGGGCGGGGATGGGCCTCGACAGATAGCTCTCGACCAATCATGAGGCAGATGCGCGCTCATCCCACTATCTAGTCCAAAATGGTGGCGGCTCTTCTTACCGTCTACTCTCTTTCATTTATATCTATCATTCTTGATGATTTTAGGAAATAGTTTTCATAAGAAATAAAGGGTTTGTTTTCTTAACATTCGTTTAAAATCATAAAAGTAAATATATACAAGATATGATAGAATATTTAATGTAATAAAAATGATAATGAGGTTTTTAATTTGCTACATATAAAATAATGTTAATTGATATAAAGATGTAATAAAAGTCTGGATAATTATTCCGGAGGTTGTCGCTTCGAGTTGAGTCACAAGTTATAACTTATCATTCCTTTCCCTTTTATTATACCTATTCCAAAAAACAACTTATCGTGAGCTTTAGTGTGGAAAAGAGAATTTAATCATGGGATATGTGTATACTTCCGTCATCATTACATCTAGAAATGAACGTTTCAATAAACATATATTACCTATACCTACTTCAAACTTATTTTAACACTTCATGTTAGTTTAATCTTCTATTTCTTTATGAAATGATTACCGAAATCTACTCATTGTCCATAAGATCTTTAAAGATCACTATCAATATTATATCGGGATAGGCAAAATTTAGGACTCCCCCTGTAGCATCGCACGATTACCAATTGTAGCGTGAAGTCACATTAATTAAATAAACAACTATTCATTCTTAATTGAATTTGATATTAATAAAATTATTCTTGCAGTAATATATATGTAATATATATTACATAGTTATAAGTAATATATATATAGTATGAATTTATTTATTTATTTATTGTATTCACATTTTTTCATATTCACTAAGATATTCATTCGACAAACTGTCATTTATTTGTATCTCACCTCAATATAAGTGTTGATATTGCAAACATTGTTGGATACATTGCATATTGAATTAATCAAAAAGTATCAAATAGTCGAAATTATATTTGACAGAAACTTGGGACTTTCACATACCGATCTGAACTGGATTTAGTGTACACCCTCAAAAACTGAAGATAAGCACAAACCAAGAAGTTCGTGTAATTTTTATTGAAATAATTCTAGTTTCTAATATTAGAAACCCATATATTATTCATCATGCAACTCTTTATATAAATAATTTAATTAATTATTGAAAATTAGAAAAAGCTGTTTTTACTATATGTTTTATAATTATTTTAATTTTAGTTACACTTTGATTGGTTAGAGCATCATACAATATTAATTTACTATGAACTCTTTTTGGCTGTCTTTATTTATATAAATTATTCCTTTCTGCTAGTTTAATCAATTATTTCTCCATTCATATTAAAATTTACCTAAAAATACTAACATTTTTTTATATTATATATCTTTTTTCTACAATAAATGAGATTCCTGATGCACGAGTAAAAAATTTGGTATCAACACAATAAAGATCTTAAATAGTAACAACAGCTAATCATCGCGTTGGCTGGTTATGAAAGCTTGATAAGGAATGAAAATGTATTGGAAAACTTATTTCGACGTGAATGTAGCATAATTGTAGCAATCCAATATAATCAATCAATAAATTTAAAAAATATATGTTTATATCGAGGTTAACAATTGATTTTTATTTTAAGTAATAACATTTCAATATAATAACGAATAACGAATGTCAAATCAATAGTTCCAAAATAACAATGCGTTAAAGCTAGAAATTATAGACAATGTCAATAACAGATGATGAAGAGCCATGTTTTTTCATCAATTCCCCCGCCCAAAAAAAGTCTGCTTACGACACTACCAACAACGTGAGTCGCAAGATCTTTCAAATTGTTCCCTGACCCACAAATCGTAAAGCCAGAGTGTTAAAGAGTGCCTTGGTACTTGACTAACGCCTCACGCCATAACTGGCCCAACTAACTAGTCTTCCATTAATTATGGAAATCTGGGACTGTTAATGTGAGCTTGGCGGGATCCTGCCCATTCTAGTGCACATCTATCATGGCCTCGTACACTTCGCACTGACATGGCCATCAGTTATTTTAAAATTTCATTTCAAACGATAGCGGCAAAGTTCATTTCGAATTTAAATACATCGTGTAGGCAGTATACAAAAAGAATACTACTGTTATGAATAATTGAATTGCGGTAAGTTAATGGATTAATTATTAAAATTAATGACTTTTGAGAAATTAACGGGTTTAAATTGGGAGCTCATGGCAAAACAATATTAAAAAATATCGGATGTCATGAGAAAAGTGGAATCATATTTTATGGCCACTTGCTAAGAATGATACCCACAAGATCGACGAACCGAATCTTTACCTAATTTAAAGATAAATGACCAAACCAGTCTGGTTCGAAGAGATTAAAAAGAGATTTATCTTAGAGGATATCGAGATTACTTGTTAGGATATTCTAGAATGCAACGGTATCAGGATAAAACCAAATGCCCACTGAGTTTTTCAGGAAAAAACAAAGCTGCCGACGATGGGAAGGAAATGGATGTAGGAAAGAAAGAAGCAAAATTGGTGTGAGATGAATCGAATATGAACAATGAAATTACGTAAAAACGTGAAGATTTTTTCTCTGCTATCTATATAAATATTTCTGACGGACTTATGGTCCGATAGACGGCATGTTTTTCTCTCTCCTAGAATATAGAATAGACATATTCAATACTTCAAACATGGTAGAGACCATATTTAATTTTTAATATTTCGGAGAAACTTCTAATTTGAGCTGTTCTTGATCCTGATCTTTATCGAGACCGAATGCTCGTTTAGGATTGAAATATGATCCTAATTATGTAGAATACTTTTATATTACTATTATTGTAACTCTGTAGTAATGTTGCATATACAACACTTAGTTTTTGCACTCCTTACTACATAAATTTTGGCTTTCAAAAAATACGCCGTCTTGGATTTCCCTCCCGTTGAGAACAGAGGCCCCTGGAAATAGGAAACAATAACACGCTGTCAGAGAACAGGCGACATGTTTTGCGACACAAGATGATTGGCACCTGACGCTCGAAAATATTCTTCGCTTTATTATAATAACTCTTTCGTTTTATGTGTTAAGTTAACGGTAAGTGGAGTGTTGGTTTGTCAATTTATTATTCAGTCAATTACTTCTTGTACTTAACAGGGACAAATTTATAGGTCATATGGTGAACGTTTTGAGGATAATTGTTTTTAAAAAAGGTCAAAACGTTTACGGGTATCTAAAGAAACACGACGATCTTTTCTTTGCATATAACTCATAACAATATGTAAGTCTGATCATGCGCTGCACAGTGTTTGGAATAAAAAAAAAACTGTACTACTCCGTACTCTGTTAAATAATGTTTTTTCCAGACATTACGGACAATAATTTTTAATAAACCTATCAATACCAGGGATCCTTCAATATTCCTAGGTCGGACTCAAAGCACACCATCTTAAAAAACATGAACTATAAACTGACAATGTACCAGGGGCATACATGTGCATGTACACACGCATTACATCTATAGAGGTGTAATGACGAATGAATAGATAATAATAATTACATTATAGAAAGATAATAAACAAGAGAAGGAACGTAGAGTAAAAAGCTGAAGTTATTATGAAATTTTTAAAGTTCGAAAGTTTTAGATCTTCCACGTGCAAGTGTACATCTGTACATTCAGTACAGTGGATATCACGGAAAAAAATTAATTTACGGAATATAATAATAACGAATAAAATTAGTAAGTTAGGGGTCAGATAAGACATTATTTAATCGATCTATGGCAGATAAATTATTTAATCCGCTAACAGCCACGGAAAGACCATGCAGATCCTATAGGGCTCACCCAGCCTCTATAAAGTGGGTACCCTTAATTGAGGGAAGAACCTAAACGTTGAGAGTGATCTTGGAGAAATCACCTCTCTGGACAACCGTTGTCCTAGAAAGGTCCTATACTGTGTCTAGTACTGAACCAAAGACCCTTATGTATATACACATATATTAGGTAAGCATCTAATCTAAGGCCCACGTTATATTAGTGTTTTTTATGAACAATTATTATTTTATTATGCAGCTTAAAACAGTGGATTTTGGTCAGAAAATCTATATTGCACTATTTTTCATTTTTTATCCTTTACATTTTTAAAATATTTTTTTCTCAATTTTAAATACGAGCTTTATTAGCTAATATCAGTATCAGACCGGATCCATTGATCTTAGCCACTTTTAATAAAAAAAGATCAAATCTTCTTTTATTCAATGTTCCACGGATAAAACAAATTCGCTAAAGACATCATCGAGACTTCGGGTGGACTAAGCCTTATTATTATTGTTACTATATCTGAGCTCATACAATATATAGGTCAAGACAAGAGATAATGGGTTTCATAAACGACTTTCCATGATTTCCAGTTTGCCTAAAAGAGCAGTCCATCAGCGGACAACCCCTAATCACCGAGAAGGCCTTCCGTGAACTCTACAAAAGTGGGTACCTAAACCCTCACCAGGCATCCTCTTTTATCGCACCAGCTAATTAAGGTGGAATTTAAAATTTAAAGGAGCTGCTTAGGGAGCTAAAAGGCCCGGGACACTGATAACACCTCCCGTCACTATGCGTGACCTTCGCCTCATTTAAATATTATATTTAATAACCCCGAATAGCACCTCACGAGAGCTTTAGGTCAGCTAAAACCCCCTATTTTTCTACAATTTCTGGCAATTTTCTTCCGAGATCGCTGTTCCTCTGATATATGAGCCAAAGTGGCTATCATTTTTTATTATCTTCAGAGAATCGTGGAGATGAGAACTGAGATATCCTGTGAAAGTCCAATCATCAGCCAGGCATCCCTTCTGGGCAAAGCGTCCTAATTTACTTATTAATAGTTGGAAAAAGTGGTAAATCTAATTTTACGAATTCTTTAATATTTCTTTACCAACAATCGTCAGAAAAATGGGGACAGACAACGGTGTTCAGAAATACAAGATATTTAAATAGCCAATGGAAAAAAAAAAAAAACTGTACCTCTACAAGCCTACAGTAGAATATTATATTATAAAAGTAGAAGTTGTACTGGTTTTAATCTAACGGCTGTGCAGAGAAGTATTAGCCAACTAAAAAAACTTTTTTTAAATGTTGGTTTTGGGTGCTTTGTATGTAAAGTAGATAAGTAAGAAAATATTTATTCGAAACACTATATACCAAATATATAACTAAATCCTATGTAAAAATCACATATTAAGTCATATGCAATAATAATAAATACAAAAATGAAAATTCAAATACATATTTATAAAGAATAAATAATAATGATAAGAGTAATAGTAAATAAGAAGAAACTAAATGAAATCGTATTAATGTGTTAACATAAATAATAATTATTAATAATCTTAATAATATAATATAATTAATAATCCCACTTAACAAACATGGGCCTACAAGAATCAACCTTATTCAAATATTTGTATTTTTTATAATTCAATAGTGTTAGCACCGGTTATTTATATTATATAGGGTGAAAAATAAATGTGTCTAAAATGTATATTGTATTCCATGAAATAAAAACTATCCAAATTATTTTTTTATTAAAAAAAAAAAGAAAAGATTTTTTACAAAATAACAATTAAACTTTATTTGGCTTCTAATACATTCAACAATATATTTAAAACAATAATACATCATTGTAAACATTTTGAATCAATAATCTTATGGGTTTACTCTCAACTATTAAGTCTTATGCTGTTAAAATTTAAAAGATGGAAATTTAAATAAATATTTATACACAGTAAATAATAGTGATAATAATATTGGTGTAAAAAAGAAGGAAGTTGAATTAACTTATGAACAGATATAATATGCTTAATTATATCATATTGATATAATTAATAATTCTACTTGACAAAAATGGACAATTGCGAATCAACCTTATGCAAATAATGACGTTTTAAGCTATCCTATTCTATTTAATAAAACATATTTAGAAACTGTTTGTATTGTATTGAAACGATGAAAAATAAACGCTATATTTTAATGAAATAAAAACTACACAAATTACCGTATTAATTTTTTTTTTTAAATACGTACTTGTACATAATTAACAAAAGCTAGTCCATTATGTTCAGTTTGGACCGTGAACCTCATGCAAGCGTTAATATATTTATTTTTATTTTATTTATGTATATTTTGACTATCCCTTTGTGGGTTCTCTATTTGCCCTTATCTTTGCCATTATTTATAATTCATTACATTTACTTGTTTTATTATTATTATACGGTTGTAAATTTCTATAAATATATGAATAATTAATTGAATATGATGTTATTAACAATTTTATAAATGCATATAAATAAATAAATATATAGGATATATGATACATAATATAATGCTCTCTAGATAAATAAGAGTGAGAGGGAGAGAGAGACAGTATTGAACGAAGACGACAGGATAGTGGCGGTGTCTTGTGTGGGCCACGATCGATCCCTGCGCCGGCAATCTCCACGCAGCTCCACCATCTTCCTACCAAAGCACTTCTTACATGTCTACCGGGCAGCTTCTTGCTCTGTCCTGACCTGGGTATCAGAAAGTAACCGCTGCAGAGAAGCGGGTCTGGTACCTATTATAGGTACCAGCAGGTCGTCGTGTATGAACATTAAGTGGTCCACAGTCAAAATCAAAACACCTGGATGTGTAGTAATCTTTGAATAAATGAATAGTTCAACCTATATTACATTTTAAAAAAATAATTTCTTGCTATCACTAAACATCCTAGTGATATGTTCTTTGTGTACGTACATATAATAATAAAGGAGGATTCAATAATAAAAATAAAACACATTTATTTAAGATTACCAATATCACAGTGTAAATAATACATCGTTGTCTTTCCCAAAATATTTGCTTACCTTAAATTGTTTTCGGTACTTATATATTAGCCGGTACCTGCTTATCTCGTGTAATCTCTTCTTATCTCTCATTTCATTTGAGTCATTTTTTTTGCGCGTGCGTTATTAAATTGTTTTCTGTATTTTTTGTCTTGTTAATTTTGTTTATTTTCTATTTAAATTTCTTTATTGTTTAATAACTATAATTTTGTATCTTTGTCTTAGTCCTTTAACTTTTCGTATTTAAAATGAACAGAAAAACCTTTGAGAATTAGCCGTCTTTAAAAGAAGAATCAGCGAAATACTCCCTGAAGTTCGGAATAATTCCACAGATGAAATTATGGGAAAGAGGTTATCAAATAGATTTTGACAAGGATAGAAAGAGGAATGTGGCAAAAGGGGTCTAGAATCAACATAATATTATTAAGTTTTTATATTTTAATTTCCATTAAAATGAATATTATCAGTATCAGAATCATCACAGTTCAGGTTATAAACAACGGCGGATAGAAGTCCCTGGGTGCCGGTTAATACACAAGTACCCTATTTTCTTTTAGTTAAACACTTTCCTGTAACCATATAATATTTATAAATGATCTAAATATAGGGATATTAAATTTTCTATTAGCCGTCACTGCGAATCATAACAATGAATATTAATGATAAGTTCCGAAGAATGTCCAGAGATGATTTGAAATCTAAAAGCCAAATAAAAAAAAACTAGTTTCAATGGAAAGCTGCGGAGGAGACTGGTTTATTTTTATTCCATATTCAGATTCAAAATGTCTTGAAACGTAAACATGAAATTTGGAAAGGAAAGGGTAGATTCAAAATCAATAATAATTAAGTTCGGAAAATTCATAAAAATATTTAACATACAAGAGTTCTACAACGTCATAAACAATTATCTTTATAAAGATAATTGTCAGAATTTTAATTGATAATTGAAACGTGGTCAGCATTTTAAAATAATGCAATGTTAAAAAAATATCATGTTCCGTTGGATACCAACGTTAACATTATATATATATATATATATATATATATATATATATATATATATATATATATATATATATATATAAATTTCTGATTATAGAATACAAGGATAGCTTAAAAAATAAATTACGAACTTAAAAACAAAAAGGAAGAATTCCGTAGGAATATAAACTGTAATATTAACACATTTGATTCGGAAAGGTACAGAAAGTAGTAACGCATGGCACGTGGAAATGGAAAATAATACAATTGAAATGGTCTTGCCAACCTTGAACTTGAACCGGCTATAGTCTGACACGGAAAATGTATTTGATAATATATATGAACCGTCGCAATAGAGTCAGAATTTTAAATATATTTTTTTAGTATTTGTTAAAAGTTAAATTTATAAATATTTCTGCATTCTATTTTTATTACTTCAATGCTTTTAAGGGTTGTAACCTAACAGAATTAATTTAACATTTAAGTCCTTATTATTATTTTTTATAGTTACTTAGATATTTTTGCAGGTAACGTTGTAGCTTATAATGAACATTAAAAACACTGTAATGACTTTAATTTTATGTTAAGACACTTTTATTCAAATCAAAAAATAAATATTTTATATTTTTATATTAATCCGCCTCTTCCTGTCGTCCGCCTCTCCGTGGCAGTGCTCTTACCATTTGAGCTACCAAGGGTCGAATCCCGGCCAGGGCCAATCTTTTCTCTTCAAAATAAAAATATTTAAAAATTAAAACAATTAATAAAAAATTATAAATAATATAATGACGTAAGTCAACAAGATCCTAATTAATGTAATGTTCGTGGACATTCTTTCTCATGTATACATCGCAAAATTGCGAGAACACGGGCATATCAGATCGGGGAAGAGAACGGATTTGCCCTGACTGAGAGGCAACTCCTGGTAGCTCAAATAGTAAGAGCGCTGCCACGGAGAGGCGGACGACCCGGGTTCGAATCCCGGCCAGGGCAAATCTTTTCTCTTCAAAATAAAAATATTTATAAAATAAATAGAATTAGTACAATTGTTTTGGTTTTGTAGTCCTTAGATCCATATCAAAGCAGCTAAGAAGATGCTCCCAAATTTTAATATAGGAAGTAACAGATGGTACAGAAAAAGGGCGTATCCTTAGGGTCACTGAAAGAAACTAAGAGACAGGACGAACAGATGTGCCGAAGAAAGAAAACTACTAATCGCATGAGATAAATTATTTAAGTATATTAGTCTTATTGTGACTGAAGATGAGAATTCATGAGAATCCCTAAATTTTCAAGTATGCTTGCTTTTAAGGGTAAACTTTTTTACGTTTCGCTAGATTTTTTAACTTTTTTTCTAGGTCACACCCTAGTTTCATTTGTTTTTCTTATTATTATTTGTTATTTTTCGAGATACCAAACTCCTGTATTTTCTCTTCGAGTGCTTCCCCCACCACCCTCTCTCTTCTTACTCCCAGTTATCCTCCTAATTAGTTGTTTTTCGGCGGGTAAGAGGAAAGGGGAAACGGAATCGGCGGGAAAAGGCTCAATATCCCGGCCTTTTGGGACAAAGAAGCTCCTTACCTGGATGTTTCTGAAAGGATGAGTTTATATTAAAGCGCTCACTAATTAAGACGCGAGGCGGAGAGAGAACCTCGCGACTCTCCAGCGGTGCAGTAATTACTGCAATCATTACACCGTTTTCTTCAACAACTATTTTAATTGCTCCCACTTCCTCCCACCTTTCCCCCTCCCCCCTCTTCCGGTACAGTCTCTCCTTTTCAGTATCCTCTTCCAGCAAAATTTAATTTTAAATTGAGCCCGCGAAGAGACCTGGCCTACTTAAACATTAAGGTCGCAATTAAAGAGGACTTTGAATTGTTTCTTTAAATTTTAATGAATGGAGGAGGCTTTTGTTTATATTTTTTTTAAACTTAAAAACATTATTTTTTTTAATGCTACTCAAATTCGGAACAGTACGAATTTGTAATCAATTAGAGCAATGATAAAGTATAATTATTTCGTTCCATTTTTTTTCTTATATATCTCAATTTTTTAAACCCTCTATTAAGACACTGAGCATAAAAAAAGTTATTAAGACGAGAGACATTTAATATAAGGATAGAGATTTTAGGTTGATTTTATGCGATCCAGTGTAACTTATTGTCTAGATTTGTATGATGTTACTATTTAGATCTGATCTCCAAATTTCTAGCCCGTAAGTCAAAATTTAATATATTAAATAAAATATATAACATTACGTTTTTGTAGTCAATTAGAGCATTAGATACTTGTTGTAACTTAAGAATAATTATTCTGTTCTTTACATTCTGCTGTTTCTTGAATATCTCAATTAATTTAAACATTTTATTTAGGCACTGAATATAAAAAAAGTGATTAAGGCGAGAGATACTTGATATAATATTAGTGTTTCTAGCCATTTTTTTTACCAAGTTTTTATTACGTAAGTTGAAATGTAATATATTGAATACAATATATAAGCTTACTATTTTTAGTAAATTAGAGCTTTTACTTGTGTTTTTTTATTCATTATGTTATTTTTTGAAGTAAATAAAGTATAATCATTACGTTCCCTCTTATTTCATAAATATCTAAATTCGTTTAAAAAATTTATTTTGGCCCTGAGAATGAAAAAGTGATTTAGGCGAGAATCACTTAATATAGGGCTGGTGTTCCTAGGCTGCTTTCTAGCGTTTTATCAACTACAAAATAGAGATAGTTGATGATTTAATGAATCTTAATGCCTAGATTTGTATGATGTTACTTTTTAAATCTAATCTCCAAGTTTCTAGTACGTATGTCAAAATGTAATATATTGAATAAAATATATAATATTACACTTTTTTGTAGTCAATTAGAGCTTTTATAAAATCATCCTTCATCAATTTGATGTAATTAAAGAATAATTATCTAGTTCTCTTTTATTTCTTGAAAAAATCAAAAATTTAAACATTTTATTTAGGTACTGAGTGTAAAAGAAAGTGATTAGGACGAGACACCTAATATATAATATATTTATAAAAGATAATATATTTATTTTTAAGAGAAAAGATTTGTCTGGCCGGGATTCGAACCCGGGTCCTCCGCCTCTCTAGCGCGGTACTCTACCAACTAAGCTATAGGGCTCGTAACAAGCCCAGACAAATTCATTCTCTTCGCCCATCCAACATCCCCAGCACTCGCGATTCTTTTTTTACTCGTAATTTGAAAAATTTCGAGTGCTGGGGATGTGGGATCAGTGAAGAGAATGGATTTGTTTGGCCTGGTTACGAGTACCGCGCTCGGGTTCGAATCCCGGCCAGGACAAATCTTTTCTTTTCAAAATAAAAATATTTAAATAATCACAATAAAATAAAAATAAAAATTATGAAAGGATAATAGTTTGCTAGGTTGATATCTTGTGTTCCATTAAATACAAAATGAGATTGAATGAGGTAACTAAATGAGGGAGAGTTGAAGATTTCTCGATGTATGAGTTATTATCTAGATTTGTTACTTTTTAGATCTGATCTCCAAGTTTTTAGCTCATAAGTCAAAATATAATAAATTTAATGTAATATGTGCAATACCGTTAAAGGTTTCCAGTCTACACATTCAGTTTATTCGTTAAACTTCCCTTTAAGGGTAATCGATTTGGTTCATATATTATACAATGTTTAGGACCGGAAGGAGATAAAAACTGTATCACACTTGATGGAAATTCTGCATTTGTGAGATTAACTAGCCCTTGTCACTTCCTTTATTAGCCGAACTTGTCATAGTTATTTTGGATATTTTTCAACTTTTTTTTTTAATTAAAAAATTTATATATATTTTTTATTTTTATTTTTTTTATTTGTTTAAATTTATTTATCCGTTGATCTTATAAAGAAATGGTTCGCAGATATTTAGTGGTTGTATTTTACATATTTCGGATTTGTGATATAAATATATATATATATATATATATATTTGTGTGTGCAAACGTCTTAAGGTATTCGGAAATAAGTTATTGTGAAGAATATTCGGTCCGAATAAGGATGAGACGACAAGAGAATTTACAAGATTACACGACGCGGAATTGCAGAGCATGCACTCAGTCAATGTAGTCGAAGAAGTAGCTTCAGGAAGATTGAGGTAGGTTTGTAAAATTGTTCGGCTTGGCAACAAACGAATTACTAAAAAGTTAATAAGCGCTTAGCCGACTGGTAAACGTCCTCCGCGTAGACCGGAACCTAGATGGGATGATTGCTTTTAGAGAGATCTAACGGATTTGGGTTTTGGTAGTGCTCTATGGAAGGAAGTTTCTAACCATGAATTAGTATTGGCATCGCGCCTTCGGGGTGTTAAGCCTTATTATTGTTATATATATATAATGCTATGTACTGACATGTTTCGGTGTCTTAAAATCAATGAAACCAAGAGAGGAAAAAAGTGTTTTCAAGAAAAGAAGTGGGCTAACAGGTAGCCTAGCGTGATCAACTGTCAGTTATTAATGCGGCACTAATCTCTCATTGGCTCATTAAGGCTCACGTGACCACACCCCTTGGGGGGCTAATAGCCAATGGCCACACGGCCCTTGATGCCTTTCCTTCTTAATGGCCAATAATATTTCTCTTTACTAATTAGTTTGTTGAATAACTAAAATATTCGTGGGACAAGGATCTGAGCAAGCATTACATTTGTAAATGCGCAATGATAAATCGCGTTCGAGGTTAGGGGGTAAAATATCGTCCCTTCGCGTTCTCGCCATTCTCCACAGCAAACAGAACTCTCAAACGTATAATCTCCTTTTTTTGTGAAAAATTTGTTTATTAACCTCAATATAATCACATAGGATATAATGAACTCAGCGTGATTCACTATATTATATTTAAAATTATAATGAGTCATGTGCAGAGAATTTACACACGCTGAGGCGGTAAAATATGTGCGAAATTATATTTTTAGATTCAAAATTATTTCTGAGTGTAAAAAACAAATGACATTCGTCAGTTTTCTGTTTATGGATCAGGAGATCTCTGATCCACTCTCTTTTCAACGTGCATTGACGGAGTGAAGGGATGGATGAAAGTTATTGAAAGATTGGATAGGTTTGATTGAGGGTAGAAGAGCGAAACTTGATTTCTCTTGGAAGTCAAATCTCAATGTTGCAATCTAAACGTCATGAAATAAATAAACCTTGGTGCTTTTTTTTTTTAATCGATGAATTTCCGACTAGACTCTTTGTATTCGGTTATGAGTTCTACAAATGATTTTTTTCTCATTAAGTACAGTTAATGAGATTAAGTACTTTACTTTTACTTTCTTAATTAAGTACAGCTAGAAACCAGAAATAGTTTGTTGTTTTAGATTAGAGCTATGGGGCTCCAATAAGCCATCGAATTCCTCTCGTATCCAATCCTTACAATCCAAAATCCTTACTGCTCCTTACTTTGTTTCGAATAATGCTATCCATAATGACCACAATGTTCATTAACCCTTTCATTAAAAAAAATGTATTTCTACTCAAACCCACTAGTTTCAAACCTACGTACCTCAGTACGTACCGACAATCTTCCGAGGCGTCTAAAAAGAATATCGCCTCGTGACCTTTAAGTTGATGTTACTGCCCTTCATCTCGTGTCATTATGTACCATTCATTATATTTACATATTTTATTGTCATAATAAAGTTGTAAGTAACAATAAATAAATTAAACTAAAAAAGGGTGGATAACACGTAGTATTGTAAGGTTAAAATAAAAGATATTACCCGAAATATCGTTAATACAGCTTGCCATTGGCTCTCTACGATCATCGGATATGCAAAGGGAAAGGTAGAAGATAGAGGGAGATTATTTTTAAGCAGAACCGTCTAAGATTAAACAAAGCCATTATCATTAATATCTATGTAACAGTTACATTGATAGATTCAAGTTCCTAGCTCCTGAATTAATTTGTGATATAGAACTGTTCCTGATCAAAAGCGGATTACTCCAAAATACAAAAATTAACATTTTCATATTTTTCGCTAGTTTATTCTGGCAATGTTATCGAGCATGACCCTTGGGTTGCCTAATTTCTCATGGTTTTAGTCCAGTTATGAACCTGAAGTATATAGCATTGCTTAACTAAACTGCTTTTAATCCCTAACGCTTCATATTACGCCTCGCCTTGAGGAAGTTTCCAAACCGATAGTGTACCAACATATCCTTAGGTGTAACAAGAAGACACCAAATGGGGCCGAGCTGTAAACAGAAGCCACCGACTGACCTTCCAGGAAGACAGTGGAGGCGGTCCGTCTGTGCCCGGTTTTTGTCCGGGCGTTGTGACAAAGTGACCTGTCACTTCGATATCATGTGGCATCTGAGGCGTAGCGTCAAATCTCTGGAATGTCGATATAGTGCTATCATGGAGCAAAAAAGGTCTTTAAATAGGTAGCATTTTATAAAAAATAAACTTATTGAGGTTGAAAAGTTTGTTTCAATTTACATTACTTTATACTCCTTTGGCTAATTGGACGATGATACAGTGGGAGTTCTTAACTTGGTTAATCCAGGTGTTCTATGATAAGGATCTTAAACGAGTACCTGACTTAGTACAGACTTGGAACTCCCATTTTACGTCCCTCGCTAAGAAGGGCATATCTAAAGATTTTTTACTTCCCTTTAAAAAATTTTTGAGGCCATCTGGAGGGTTCCGAACCCGTAACCATGGGCATAAAAGGTTGTTATGCTAACTACACCACAGTTGAACCCTGCATTATTCTCATCTCCATTAAAAATAACTTAAAGTTTTTTTCTATGGCGATCCATGCTGCTTTACAGTTGCCATAACAAAAATATAATCACATAATTCTCAAATGAAGTCTCAAATACAATAAGGATCAAAATGTCAAAATAACGCAATCATATTTCCCTTCCTTCCTTTCAAACAATCCCAAATAACTTCTTAGCAGGCAAATCCCTCTGAGATAACGAGACCAGAAAACCTGAACCAAAATGACCAAACAACCGAGATAGTGAGATAGATCAGATAGTGTCCTTCGTGCAGCATTAGAGCCATTTCGGAGGGAGAGGGAATGTGCTTTATTACAGGTCGGCCCTTTGTGACTTTTCACAACTTAGGGTATTCTCGAAGGGAGATAGTGTCGCTGTAAATGCCCACGCGATGGACAAATTACACCTATCAGTCGCCCGATGAACTTCCTCAAAGTTCACGGGGCGAATCGGCGTCCTCTATGAGCTAACCCTCGATATCGATTTTAAGGGATTTAGTCGTTTAAGGTTATTAATAAAAAGATCAAAGAAAAGAAATCAATGGATTTTTCATTACATTGTTGTTAATCTTGCAGATAGTTTGGAACGTGGATGCATGCTTTTTTAATGTGAGCCAGCGTTTTACAAACTCTCAGGAAGTCTAATTCAGTCGAGGTATTTTCAATTATTATCAAATGCAGTACTTTCCATTTATACAGGCGCCACTGATAAGAATGCTTAACATACATTCATCACTGGGGCAACTGTTTAGGGGTTTCGACGTAAGAAAATATATCACGAAGATATAAACTATAGGTATATATTGAAATAACATTTTAAATTAACTAATAATAACATTTGTATATTATTTACAGGCCAATCTATGGCTATAATATCTAATAAATAAGTCCTTTGCTCGAAACATAAATTCGACTGTCATATTTTCTTCTCCTATTTTTCCTCCCTCAAACACATTTTCCTCTGTGTTAACGCCTTTTTTTAAACATATTTAGTTCTTCGGACTAAAATTTAAAATATGTTAGTTCCTTACACCAAAAATAGATGAATTTTAAGACATTAACAAATGACAGACTTGTCGAATCAAGTCAGGTTCCAACTCTCAAACTACAACTCTTTAACTTAGGGGCGACTTGTGGTCTAGTGGTTAGCGTAACAAACTACTAAGCCCAAGATCGTGGGTTCGTAGCCCGGCAGGTGGGCCTAGGATTTTTTACAGGGAGTAAAAAATCCTTGGTTACGCCGTCCTTCGGAAGGGACGTTAAACGGGGGTCCCCAGCCTGTACGATGTCAGGTACTCGTTAAAAATCCCTATCCTAATTAAACCTGGATTGGCAAAATTTAGAGCTCTCATTGTAGCATCGTCCGATTAGCCATAGCAGCATTAAGTGACGTTAAATGAGCAAACAACTCTGAAACTTCTCAAATGAGAACCTACATGTCATTGTTTTAAAACATAATTTCATGTAGTGACCTTTACAACACTTCGATCGAAGTAATATCAATATTTTTTTAGTATACTGCTTCGATCTCTCTTTTCGGTAGACCAATCATTTGCATCATGATAAATGATCCACATTACAAAGAATGGTGTATCCTCTCTCCGTATCTGTGATGGCGCTCTTATAAGAGGAAAGTCCCCCCAAATGGTTTAGGTACAACTATTCAGGGCCAAGGGAATCGTCAATAACAAGAGTTTTATACAGTTTCAAATTGAAATAGGAATAATTTTAATAATTACAATTGTATAATGTGGGAGCATAACATAAGATACATTCATTCCTCTATACATTCAATGCTCCTGGCTGGCTGAGGCACCAGAAAGGCCCATTAACGGCAATGGCCGCCCAACTCTACATTTGGATGTACCCTTTCCCGTAGTTAAAATAATGGAGTGGGGCCTGTCAGTAGAACTCTTTAGGAGGCAGCCTAGACTTGGCAGTTGCCATCTACAACTTCATTTTTTGTACCAGGTTGGCATATCATCAACTTTTCAACTACACCTCATCCAAGTTCAATATCCATAAGGCAGTACCAAGAACGGAGACCACCAAAATCTTTCCACGGTATATTTCACTTTATAGAAAGTATCCCTGATCTTCAAGGCCAGGTCAAGAGGGTAGCCCACAAGAGCTCATACAAGTTTCTGAGAGCAACTTCTGGAGTATGCAAATGAAGATCAAGGCAAATGGGAGATACTATCATACTTGCTCACCTTCTCTTCAATATCATGGCAGGAGGGCATCCGAGGTTCTCTTACCTTTAGTAGATCCATCCAGCTGTAGATGGCTTGCTGGTAAGAATACTGGCAATAGGTTTGCAAGCATCAGGATATTCAAACATTGATTATGACAGGGAGGAGACATTTAGCTCCATAAGACATGGCTAATGGCTTGTTCTTGTCTACCCTGGAGACGATCTCAATTAACATAGTAGTAGACTCTTCCTACATTTTTTCCTAGGTATTATCATGCTTTAGTGCTGTAAAATCTGCATTGAGGATGAGATATCCAGATAATATCATAATAACAATTATGAAGTTATGGGTTGTCGAAATTGTCTTTCCTTGAAGTAGTTCATTTTCTTTTTTTTTTTTAATGAAAACATTTGAAAAACCTCCATTCTCCCCACAGCAAAATATTTTTAAAAAAGGTTGTCCATATTGTGTGCATAAATTAATGGCTTATTTAATGTTTCACTCACCAATATTTCCACATTTCTGAAGAAAAAAATATAAAATGTTTTGGAATCGTTATCACAAAGACTTTAAAAAAAAAAATCTAATATTGGTATTAATTGTACATAAGAGGTAAAGTAAATAAGCTGAAATGGTAATACAAAGTGGCAATTACCAGTCAGCAATAATGTACTATCTCAAATTTCTTTTTGTTAGTTTGTAATAAACTTTGAAACTGTTGTGATTCCAAATATGTTCTAATCTGATCATGATGATAAAATATTTAGCTCTTTTATTTTTTCTTAAAAGACGTTGAAAATAATAATAATACATATTAATCAGTTCTATAATCTATAGAATTCATTCCAGTCTCATGGATAAAGCGCTATCTCTGAGCATAAATATTAAACAGAACAGCAACTAGTTCAAGAACATGCCATCAGAGACCACTACTTTACAGTACAATGCTGTGGGCCACAGACTATTTTACTAATGTAATCTTAAGATTTTCAGAGAAGTTAATCCTATTTCAATTCAATTGAGTTTGGTACAATTTTACAATGCACTAAAACTATCAATGTTGACAAGAACTGTTCCCGGAAACGTGGCTGAACTAGCCCTGAAAATCTTCAATTTGATATTATTGTTTTATTTATTTATGAAATAATAATTACTTTTATTAATGTTATAAATAATAAAATAATAATTATTTATTAAAATTACTAATGTTTTAAATAGATGTTATTTTTAATAATTATAGCAGTTGACTTGTGCTTACCATGTCAGCTCAAAATATATACAAACCCCCTACAGATGCTTTCAAGTTGAATTTGGACCCTTATAACATATTTCAAAATATTACAGATGTAGGTGCAATTTTCAAGCGCCTAAAGTTGAAAACAATAATTTTTATTAATACCAAGTTGATGATGGATGCAAATAAGCAAGAAATTGGATTATATAAATAATATGACTGTATACTAATTATTATTTCATTTAAGTTGTATTGATATTTTTGATAGTAATACCTTATCGCTTCGAGTTGAGTCACAAGTTTAAAATCTAATAAAATACTCGTTTCCCTATTAATATTTTTCAAAAATACAAGTTATCATGAGGTTTAGTTTTGAAAAGAGAATGTAATTATGGGAAATTGGTATACATTTCATCTAGAAATGAACATTTCAATAAACATATATCATCTATACTTCTATTTCTTGATGAAATTATTACCGAAACCCTCTCATTACCCATAATTACATTCTTTTCCATACTCAGCCTCATGATAACTTGTACTTTTTGGAAAATATTAAAAAAGAAACAAATCAACTATGAAACAATAAAATTTGTAACTTAACTCGAAGAGACATTCTGCAGAACAGATACCAATATTATGAAATGTAAATAATTCTAACTATAATTGATTCAGAAATTTAAAAAAGAACAGTTACTCCAAAATTTTGAATTTTCGCTAGAGTCTATAGTGCTCATGACTACCTATTTCAATTTTGTTTTCTTCCCTTTTTATTTGTTTTTAATTCCATTAGTGAGAATAATTGAATTTAAATTAAACAGCTAAGTTTCGATATTGAAGCATTTTTATTTCTAAAGTAGTGAGTATCTCCTTATTTTGTGTTCATAGCTTAAATTTTAAATAGTGTTAAGATTTTTAGAAAATTTCATTGAAACATTTTCATAATTTTTTTTTTGGTCAGGATAATCTAATTTGTTCTCCACTGACTTTTAGTACCAGTAACACAGCTGGGAGACAGGAACATCTTTGCTCATTAAAAACAAATTTCTTTGTAGGTATAACAGAACTAGAAAAAAAGTACAACATATTCCTTTAGAAAAATTATTATTCAATTTATGAAGTCAGAAAAGTAAATGGTGAGTTGGAGAAAAACACATTTTCTTCAGTAATAACATATAATAATCTATATTGTTTTATATATTTTATTTGAAAAGAAAAATATATTTTTTTAATAATTGTTATAATTTAAAAATGATAACAATTAATAAAATAACTTATAATAATATATTGTTTTATAATTTAATTTTTCTCAATAGTTTTAGAAACCTCTGTGTAGATCCATTGGAGCAGCTCAATGATCCATGAAGAGATTATAAACATTTTTAAAGCAAAATAAGCCAATTTTAAATATTATTATTTAAGATAGTTTAATATTCTTATTTTCATTATTGTTTGGCTTATTCTTTTTTTACTATATCCTTTCTTTTGAAATTAATTAGTCCGAAAGTGCTAATTATTTTAAATGATATTTATTTTGAAGTATATTACCAAAAATAGAATAATACAACTGTTGTATTTTATTCAGAGAATGAGGATAAAAGTTGGCAGTTCCCTGTTTTATCTTGTCCTCGTAGGAATAAACATGCGTAAGAGAAAAGTTGAATAATTTGATATATAAGCAATTAGGCTCTGTATGTCATACCAAAACAATAGTGGCATACTAAAGAATATGTGTACTCCAAAATTTTGGGCTTAAACTATGCTTAAAGAGATAGGTAGCTGATTTCTTCATTAAATTGGTCACGTTTTGGATCCTTAATTAGAGGTCACATATTCAGTTGGATACTTTTTGGCATTTCAATTACTTATTTCTCTGTTATATATAAATAAACCATCATTTTCAAAAAAACATTTTCTATCTCCATCCAGTCTCATTTTAGAAGATTTTATTTTAACGATATTAATTAATTTACCATACAGTCATATAACTATGTATATTCATTGTGCAGTTCAAGATTAATGTGTCTCATGTTTTAAAACGGAATAACTGGAATAATCTTATTAGTAAAAAAAATAAAAACAACTTTAAATGGAGGAAAAGCCTGGTAAATTACTATTAGGTAAAAGAAATTGTTAACTACAATAAGATGGCTTTATTTTTTACAGCACTGCCAACTAAAACAATATCGCTGGAAAAAAAAACCATTCTGAGGAAAATTTTCTAAATTTGTACTGTTTGTATACATACATGGAGGGAATTGTGTTATCAATCATTGTATAACAGGTAATCAAATCTTTTTATATTAAAATTGAGCATATTGAATAAATAATAGAATTATAAAAAAAAAACAAAAAAAAAAAACGCTGGATGATCAAGGACAAAATGAACATAAGTTATAATCATTGATTGGCAGGTCAGAGTAAAATTTATACATGGATAATTATAACAAAAAAAACAGCTAACTATTTTTACCAATTCAAGGCATTTGTAAAATCATTTACATTTTTTATTTATTTATTACTTACAATAATTTAAGTTTTTAGTTAAGCTCATATTTTAAAAACATTCTTTCTTTAAGTGGACATTTATCATTAACATATGAATCATCATACCCAATGATAATACGATATTTTAAGTCCTACAATATATAAACTTTTGTCTTAACATGTTAAAATATGAGCCAATTACATCATTCCTAATATTCTTAGTTATGAAGCTAAAAAGAATCATTCTTTATAATTAAAAATTAAAAACAAGATTATAATTTTTTTGAGCTGGAGAAGCCTTGTAATAATAATTGCAACTGTCGAGATTAGAAGATTATAATTGCATCTGATTTTATAGAAGGAACTCTAGCATCAGATCAGGTTATAAAAGATAAGGCAAGATGGCTCGTCTTAATCATCACTGATTATCGAGATGACAGTATCGGAAAATTTTAGCGACTTAATGAAGAGACAATTTGCTAGAACCTAAAGTGATATACTTGGGTCCAAAGGTAGGGACACTACTTTTTTCAAGTTTACAGTTATATAGGGAGGTAATTTGGCAATGGTCACGCTAAACTCTAAAGTTTTTTCACGGTACCCACTTCATATCGGCAGGGTGAGCCACAGGAGGGTCTCTTGATCCTTTGGGGTCAATCCACCTCTGATATCCAAATGATTATCGGTCTCAGCTGGTCTCGAAAACGGGACCTAGATATGAGCACTAAGCTATCCCACTCTCCGTAAAGAATAATCACAAGAAAATATTTATACTCTATCAATTTGAAATGAATGAATAAAAAATGAGTAATTATTTTTGTTGTGTAGGAGGCCTGATAATTATGAAACATCTTTTAAACACTAAAACAAAAACATATTTTATTACAGCACAGTAACAAGTACCACATCGCCAAATGGGAATAAAAATAGTCAGATCTTATATAAGTTTCTTTTATGTAACATGATAAAATGAATATGGAAAGATAGTTAAATAAATGCAAATAGCTAATATTTAAAAATCACTCGTTTATACAATTTGCACAAGTACAAATTTTTTTAAACTTATACTGATGAACACGATGAACCAAACATCGAGATGCTTGGCATAAATTCTATATTATATTAAAAAATATTTAAAAAAGTGTATTTAAGTAAATAAAATAATAAAACACTCGTATGGTGGCCTATTAACAATTTTGAGGGAATGAGTCTATTATATATACACTAAAGTTTTTCAGTTATACTGCTCTGGAAGGACGTAAGATATGTCATCCCAAGGATGTCGGTAAAGTCCTTGCTTCAACCTCTTCTGGTCCATGAAGTGACCTGTATGCAAACAAATTAATTATTATGTAAAATAGTATATAAAAATAATTCAGTTATTGCATGGTTTGTTATATAACTTATTATAATAAAACAAAAATGTATTTTATCATCATTAAGATTTTATTTAATTAGCCAAAAAGATGTTAGTCATTTATCATTAAGAAAATATAAATGATTAATTTAATACTAAATTTAAGACCTTTGAAAAAGAACTAACTACTATGATGTCTGTAAATATCAATCTTAGTAAAATAAAGAATTTTAAGGAAAATATAAGATTGATATAAAAAAGTAATATTGTATAACTTGTTTTAATCAATATTAAAATATTTATATTTTGAAACTCACCAATGAACCCTATGCTCCTTCCAAGAACGAAAAGACTGTTTATTGCACCCATTTCAATATATTCTTGTGCTTCTTCCCTAAAATCATAAAATAAATTGATAACTAAAAGGTATGAAACTGAATTAAAACAAATTATAATTAATCTTGTAAAGAAAATTACATGCAAGTATGAGTTCAATTGATAAATTTATAATTTGTATTTAATGTATTAACATGTCTTAATGTTATTTATCAGCCCAATCATCAACGGGCAAATTTTCAAAATAACTACAAATTTTGATTTTGAAGAATATAATAAAAAAAAATATCACTGATATCTGGTGTTACCATGAACAATTCTTAATAATAATATCCTTCATTAACAATATTTATAGTAAATAATGTAGTTACCTGGTAAAACTACCGCTGTGCCTAAGAAGATCTACAAAGGAAACAGCAATGACTCCATCAACATTGAGAATCAAATTGGGCTTCTTTGAAGTAGTGATTTTTTCAACCTCCAGGGCATAATCTAACAAAGGTGTGGCTGGCCAGTTTTGTTGAACGTATTCTTTGATGATTTTAACTCTCATATCTGGGTTACTGACCTAGAGATAATTTAAAATTTAAATTACAGATTGTTTTAAAATATATATATATTGTATGAATAACCAATAAAACAACACCAATCAAAAAAGTTTCAGTTAAATACAGTCTAAATTATTAAGAATTTATTTCTTAAATTAGTACTGGCAATAAATAGTCGTAAAAAACGAATTTATATATAACTAAAACAAACATACATAACATTAGTTATGTGGGATATTGATAGTCTGGGGGTGCAGTAAGGAAAACACTAAATAAGACAAACTTATTTATCGTAAGTGCCTGTAACTTACAATAAATAAGTTTGTCTTATTGCGTTTTTTTTACTGCACCCCCAGACTATCTATATCCCACATTAGATCTTCCAGTCAACTATTTTCCTCTCAATCATGAACTCTAATATTAATTAGTACATATATAGTTTCCAAAACACTTACAGATTTAATTCTGTGCCCAATACCCATGATGAGTTGTCCCTTCTTCCTCATGGAGTTGACCATCTCCATCGGGATAAGCCCCGAATCATAAGCTTCTGAGAATTGTTTCGCAGCACCATCAAGAGCACCACCGAACCTATCTCCCTAAAAAAAAATATAGAAATGAAAACATGTAACATGTATTAACAAAGATATTGACAGAACTATCTAAGCTATTAAGTAATTAAGTATTAAATTATGAAGTTGAACTCTAAATTAATTAAGTTTAGAAGTTTATAGGAAGGGGTTTATTCAAAGTTTTTTTTTTTTGTTTTTTTTATATATTTACAAAAACTTGGCATCTAAAATGAATAAATCCTCATAAGGTACTTAGTATCAATGCCAGTTTTAACTATTTGGCTCTTTCCAAAATAATCCAAAGTTGTGAAAAAATAATTTACAGATTGGTTTGTACAATAGGTGCTAAAGCTAAATTTTTAAGCTTTTAAGGTACAACTAGCCAACCTTGAAATAAATAATCATTAATGGAGACTTTGTCTACACTAAATATAAAATTATGTTCTATTTACCAATTCATAAAAAAAATATGAATAAATAAATTGATACATCTGCAGCCCCCCCCCTGTGAATAAGAGGTTAGGTCAATTTTGTCCAAAATGAGTTAATTGTATTGAGGGAAATGAATGGCACATTCTCATAGTTTTAGGGTTGAGATAGAGTTGTAATGTAAGCAATAACTCCATTATTGCTTACATTGCTTGCATCAGCCAATGCCTGATTAATCCCTATCCTAATAACGAAATTAGCATGATTCTGCTTCCCTAAACCTTAAGTACAAAAAACTTAGTTTAGAGAAAATTCGGCTTAACCACTTAATTCACGGGGACAATATATATAATTCATTAATTTCATATTTCATTTGATACTACTGGAAATTAGTAGGTATGTAGCTGTAGGTATGTAGGTGCTAACCTATGCCTCACAAACATGGATAATGACAAAGGCTGATGAGAATAACCTCCTTATATTCGAACGAAACATTTTGCGACGAATATACGATGTTTGGAGGAGACGGTGGAATCAGGAGTTATACGCCCTGTATAATGACTTGAATGGCGTCGACTTCATAAAACTGGGAAGATTAAGATGGGCAGGCCATGTGATTCGGATGGAGGAAGGTGAAATTCCAAAAATAGTAGTAGACCGTACCAGAAGGAGAAGCAGAGCCAGGCTGAGGTGGATGGATAGTGTGGCGACTGACTCCAGGCTACTGCTAGGCACACCGAACTGGATAGCAGCAGTAATGGATCGAGCTGGATGGCGGAAGCTACTAGAGGAGGCCAAGACCCACCCCCGGGTTGTAGCGCCATATAGATAGATAGACTACTGGAAATACTAACAAGTATTCCACTTTTATAGTGATTTTGATCACTAAACAAGTCTTAATAACTAATCATCTAATAATTTAATTGACTTCAATTAATAATTATTAATTTAAAAGTAAACATTAAAATTTAATAATACTTACAATTGTAAGAAGACCTGATACAAGGGACGAAATGAGATCTTTGCCCGCCCTGGCACAGACGATAGTGTTGTGAGCACCAGACACGGCAGGTCCATGGTCAGCTGTCACCATTAAACACATTTCAAAAAATTTACAGATGTAAGGGGGAAGAGCTCTTTGGAACCACAATAGAGATATTACTCCACCGATTCCCATCTCTTGTTTAAGAACCTGATGAAGAAGTAAACGATCTTGAAATATTAAATGTTTTAATTAGATTTTACTATTATTGAAATTAATATGTATTAATAAATTTATACTATATTTATTTTCAGCCAATGACTATCAATAAAATATTTCAACCTATACATACATACCACACCTTCAAAAGAACAATTTCAGAACCCAAAAAAATTAATTTTTCAATAGAGGGATTTGAAAGTTTCATGTGAAAAAAAATTGGGTATTTGGTAAAGCAATTGTAATGATGGAACTTTTGGAATGGAAACTTTTACTATTTTAATTTACATCATTATTTCTATAAAACATCAAGTTCAAACATAATACATAAAATATGGCTTTATAAAAACAAATGCATGTTGGAAATGGAATATCAGATATTTCGTTCCAGAATTTAAAAAGCTTCAACCAATACAATTGTGCTATTGAAGGCTTAACTCGAAAATCACAATTTTTGAGCTATGACATTCTTTTGAAGGAGCAATATGATAACCACAGCTTTTGGCAGAGCTTTCCTTATCTGATCCTCGTCCCTGAAAACTCTATACCTTCTTCTATTTGTCATTCCAATAATCTTCTGACCTTCAAATCCTGAATATTTTATCACCTCATATCCTTACAATTCCCAAAAAATCGGAAATAGTTCTTCAGTTTTATGATTAAAAGTTGTTAATTGATTGATGAATGATGCATTTTAATAGATGTATTTTTTTCTTCTAATATGGATGTTCACACATCAGGTAACATCGTTTTAGAGCCAGTTGTTATAATTGTTTTTTCTTCTTTCATTATTCTTTTGTTTCGGTCCCCCCCCCCCTCTAAAATTTGTATATATGTAAATATTTATTGTTTCCTTTATTTGTAATTATTGATATCTTCTTTATATATTTTTTTCTTTTAATTTGTTATCAGGAGCTAACTCGTAATTTACTTTTATTTGTTTTTCATTATCATTTGCTAATTAAATTTTAATTGTATTATACTGCAAGGTATTAAAGTTCATATTTTATTTATTGTATTATTATTCTAAAGGGACTTGTCCCAGAATAAATAAATACTTTATTATTATCACATGTTTTCAATGTTGATAACAAGTGGTAGTATTAATTGTCAGCTTACATCACTGATAGGCATGCCAGCGTAGAGAAGTTCCTGACCTCTCTCATCACAAATACTAGTCATTACGGTAGCTGGTTTCCTGATGAGTCCAAGTTCCTATAAAAAAAACAATGTTTAAAGAGCTACTTTCGAATAATGCCTAAATCAAATTGTTAACTTCACAAGAAATAAAACAGTTTAATAACTACATATTTTTATCAAAGCCTAATACCAACCCTTGCCCAGTTGTAGTCCATTGGGACAGTTGGTGGAGGAACTTCAGGTTGTGGCTCGATTTCTCCAGACTTTACAAGTGTAGAATAGACCTCACCGATAACATCACCAAGTTCATCAAATGAAGCTGGAACTTTTGCTCCGGCCATTTTCAATGCTGCATTTTTAGATGAGGCTGTTTCTCGGTCAGAGTTGGCACAAGACCCAGCATGTCCAAACTGAACTTCTGACGAAAACATAGCTGGACGAAAAAAATAGTTAAAATAAGCAAAGAGGAGGAGGAGGAATAATAAATAATAATACTGGCTCTGAAACTCACAAGAACAAGTTCCAATACACCAAGCTACGAGTGGTTTGGTAAGCCGTCCATCTTTGATAGCTTGGCAAACCTCATATTCCTCTACACCACCAACTTCACCCAAAAGGACGATCATTTTGGCCTAAGCATAAAAATATTTATTAATAAAAAAAATACAGAATAAGGGAACATATCAATGTCAGAAACCAATTGAATGGTCAGATGAAATTACTTCAATTTATTTTTTTTAATTAAGAATTTTTTTTTTGGTTTCGGTTAACTACCGGATATTATTAAATTAATAGAAGTTTGGAACAGTAGCTTAAAATAAAAATGTAAGAAAAAAATACTTTATCCAATTATATTTTCCGACTTTGGTCCATTTTTCAGTTAACCTTCAGCAAAATCACTAGACTAGCGTCAAATAAGCATAAAAATATTTGTGACTACTACTAAATTTCTTGCACATCTATTTGTTTAATTGAATTTTAATTGTGCAGTACATTTTTTAATTAAATTTTAATGCTTATCTATAATTCATTAAGCACTTAGGTTATAAATTAAATAATTTTGGTGTGGAAATAATTTATAATATATGAGCTATTATTTTTGAAAGTAGTATTAGTCCATTTTTTTCATATTCACAATATCTACATTTGAATTATGTTAAAAATATGGGCAAACAGAAAAGCGTTTTTAGCACTTAGCAAAGAGTGATATTTTGAACCATATACAACTTTTAAATTTTGCTATAAAATAATAATCATTAAATTAACAATTTTTTTAGATCCAAATGGACTTATACCACTTTCAAAAATAAAAGCTCATATAAAATATGGACAACTATAAAGAATTTGAACTGACCGATGGATCAGACTCATATCTCATAATATGGTCCATAAAAGTTGTGGCCGGGTACCGATCGCCACCAATCGCAACACCTTCATAGACTCCATCAGTAGCCTTTGATATGATATTGTTCAACTCATTTGACATACCTCCAGATCTTGATACGTACGCAACACTAAACAAAATAATATTGATATATTTCACTAATTTTCAATAATGTTAGTACTTGGTAGAGTATATTGTAAGTTTTAAAATCAAGATGATTACAAAAGTTAATAAAATTATCACCTTCCGGGTCGATACAGTTTTGAATGCAAAATGTTGTCCATCATGCCTCCAGTGTTACCAATCTTCAAGCAACCAGGTTTGATCCCGCCAACAGTAGCAGGTCCAATGATCGAAACGCCTTTCTCTTGGGCCATCTGAATGAGCTTCCTCGTCATGTTCTCAGGAATACCTTCAGCAATGATTGCAATCACACGAATCTAGTAAAAGAAAAAAACAAATATAAGGAAAAAATAGCAAATGAATCAAATTTCACTTCTCTACATGTTCTTAACTCAATCTAAATTTTCAACAATGCCTTTATAATTATAAAAAAGACAAAAAAACAAAAAACAGCACCACTCAACCCATGAAGGGTTGTACATGGGGTTCAGTCAGTAAATGGTAAAGACTGTACCAAAAAACTATATTGTTTCAAAGAAAACAGTTGTGTAGGGAGGTGATTTCTCCCACATCACACTCCCAAGAATTGTCAAATCCCACAGGGTCTATGGGTGTCACCAGAGTAAAAAATTTATCAGCTACAGCCGGATTTGAACCAGGAACCTTTGGCACAGGAACTCAGAGCTCTACCCGCTGAGATACTTTTTTCCCTATTTAATCATATAACCCTACAAAATCTTTTTATGAAGCATTTTGGGCGCCATATGAAGACATTTTTAAAAACAAAATACACTTAAGTCTGGGGTGTGAAGAAATGTTCTATCAAAGACCAGACTTAGGCTGCTGATTCTTTTTTTTTTTTTATAACCCTCAACGAGTAATGATCTTCAAAACTATCTTGAAATAAACCCTACTATACCTCAATAAAATAGAGCTAAAACTCAAAACGAAACATTAACATTAATAGAATCCAAATGGAAAAAACCACAAGCAAAGCCTTATGCTTCAGATCTGGAGTAAAAACAAACAACCAGTCTATGGTAATTGTTTGTTTTTACTCCAGATTTGAAACATAAGGCTTTGAGTGTGGTTTTTTCCATTTGCATTCCTACTATACCTCTTTAAAATATTAGATGATAATGACAAAATTGATAATGAATAACATATATAAAAACTTAATCAGAGTAAAAATAATGTAAACACACCTGGGAGAACTTCAAAGTCTCAATAGTGCTGTCATAGGCTGACCTCAGCGAGGCAAAGTTGATAAGAACATCAGCTCCTGGGTGTTTGTTTATAGCATCTTCCATCTTAGGGTATACTAAAAAGTTAAAACATTAAAATTAATAAACAATAATCAGACTTTTTAAATAATAAAATAAAAAATTTAATATACAGTAGACTCTCACTAATCTGGCAGATATCGGACCAGAGTACTGCCTGATTAGTGAAAACGCCTGACTACTGGAAGCTCATTAATAAAAACATTTAAATGCACAAAATACGTGTTTTATTGGACTTTTACAATTCCAAACTATTGTTTAATATATAAAAGAATCAACAACTAATCAAAATTGATCTATAAGGAATCAAATGTTAATAGTACCACAGTAAAATGCTAAAAGTAAACATAACCTTAACTTCGGTACAGTACAGTATCTGTAGCCTTATTCCATTGGAGTAAAAAAACTGTCAATTTTCTTTTGTTTCCTAGCTTGAAAAGATACTTTCAACACCTTCTCTTGAAGTCTTTTGAAAACAAGAATGTCACTAGCAGACACATCATTTTCTTCCTCCCACTTCACTGAAGTTGCAAATGCATCCATGGGAGCATCGTTGCTCACAGTGTGAAGGCATGCACCTCCCTCTCTCTCGTTGTCGCCATCTTATTCTTTATATCTGCTAGTCACGTCTTCGACTATTTCGTCATCCCTAATAATTTGGCTGTTTTCCTCTTCTCAGCCACATTTTTACGTCCTCTGTTGTCAGGCTTTCGTTGCCGTTTACAAGTTTTTCAGAAATCGTACCTCACAGCTCAATTAGCTCGTTTTGATCATTGCCCATTTCGTTGTTTTTGTTTTTATTGTATTGCTCCAACAAAGTCATATCAGGCCATATGTTGCGCCATGAACAAACAATTGTTTTTTCTGCGAGGTTTTCCCAAGCATTAGCAAGGTCAAAAACCACGTCTTTCAAGTTCGTTTCTTTCAATGACTGGATTACACTGCCTTCCTTTGACAAAACTTTGTAAAGCAAAGTTCTTTTCTAATGCATTTTAACAGTCTGAATGAAATTCTGGTCCATGGGTTATAGAAGAGGTGTAACGATAGGCGGCAAAAACATGACATGGAAGCCTTTACTTTTCAGCTCATCTTCTCTTGGCTGACCAGGGCAGTTGTACAAAACAAGCAAGGCCTTTTGGGGCAATTTCTTTCTTTTCAGATACTTTTTTACCGATGGCACAAATATTCTTTTGAACCATTCCTTAAACACTGACTGGGTCATCCAACCCCTGCCCACGTTTTTTTTAATCAATAGGCAGGTTGACATTTTTAAATGCCCTGCAATTCTTTGCCGTACCGATCACCAATAAATCTAATTTATGTTCGCCACTTGGATTTGAACACGGCATGAATGTTATTCTGTCCTGGGCTTGTTTTTGTCCCGGAACACTTGCTTCAGCACGGTGAACGAATGTTTTTTTTGGTTAAAGCCGGTAAAACAAACCACTTTCATGGGCATTGTAGAATTGGTCAGGAGTTAGGGCTAGTTCATTAATGATTTCTCTGCAGCAACATCACAAGAAAGTTTTTCACCTGTCATACTTAGCAAACGAATTCCAAACCGTTTTTTGAATTTTTCCAGCCATCCTTCACTAGCTTTAAAATCGTCTTTCCCTACTATTTTTTCTTAAAATATCTTTGCTTTTTCTTTAAGAATTTCCCCTGATATTGGTGTCTGCCTATTCCTTTTTAGAATGAACCAAGCATATAGGCTATCATTAACCTGAGGGAACTCCCCCTTTTTTAACATTTTCCGGGCACTTTTAACATTGTCACTGCTTTCACAGAAATACTTAATTTTGTCCCGGTTCTTATGTATGTCAAGTATTGTAGCACGGCCGACTCCATATTCATTTGCTAGGTTGGTAAGCTTGTCACCCTTATCAAGTCTATTAAATATCTCGTTTTTCTGAATCAGTGTTAAAGTTTTGTGCTTCCGTTTACACTGAGACATTTTCACTCATCAATACATATCTTGAAAAATAAATTAATCTACACTATAAAATGTCACCGCACTCGACACCGCACTATTCACCACAAATAAAACTGGTAAATATGTATGTCGGCGGGTAAACCACGAGACGGCGAGGCAACTGAGTGATCGCTAGTTGTTTGTTTACAATTGCTTCAGTAACGTGTCTCAATTTGAAACCCCCACCCTGCCCGCAAAAAATATGCCGGATTACTGGAGTGCTGGATTATAGAGGGTCTACTGTACTACAAAACTGGGATTTACATCCAAAACATAACAAATAATGTATCTAGTAATCAATCAAAAAACTTCTAAGGATTCTATTCAAAATATTTTCATAGTTGATACAATTTTTGAACATAACAATTGTCAAAACAAAATCCTAACCTAGAGCCTAGTCCATGACTTTTACCAACCAGACCTAACAAGAACTCCCTTGAAGGGTTTCAATCCTAACACTCATTGAACAAAAAAATAGACAAGATTTACTTATAAAAATTACCTAGAAGTTATAAAAATTACCTTTCCTCAAAAAGATTAAATCAGCTATTTGAATATATTGAATGCCAAGTATTATGGATTTGGACTTCTATAATATTCCCAGACAATCGATGTTGATGTCAAATAAAAAATAATAAAAATCAAGTATTTCTTCGTGAAATACTTCTTTTCTATCAACAGAGATAGGTAGGATGGATAAAAGTATATTTTTAATAATAGGATAATAAAATTTTGCTGAATTACACTGAAAACCTTTCTAGGAAACTACTAGCTACAAGTAATAACATATCAAGCGAGATATTGCAACTGATAACAATTTTTTTTTTAAATTCAATATTGTCTAAACATTGAAATAGAGAAAGACAAATTTATAACAGTCAGCAATTGATAACAATTAAAGATAGCATTTTTATTGCTAATTACTGTTATTGATAAATGAGGGTATTTATGGGAATTGAAAAATAAAATAAAATAAAACTTAAAATTAATAATAAATACCTAATCAAATAAACGTAATTATAATTAATCATAATTTGTTAGATCATTTACCTGGGATAAGAATTTCCTTGTGGCCCCAGTAGAATTTTAACTTATGAAACCCGGTGAAAGGATAAACCATACAGGCAACAGAAGGTTCATCTCGTCGGCAAACAAAGTCAAAATCCAACATGCTCTAATAAAACAAAACAAAATTGCATAATAAATTTTTTTTATTTTTTACACTGTCTCAATGAATTAGAGAATACAATTATGGTAAGGAGATAAAACAATTATTTTGGTAAACCTATTCAAAATTACAAGAAAAAATTTATCTTATTTTACAGCAAAAATACAAGAAACTTTCTTTTGAGTCTATTCCTTTTTAACAAAATATAAATTAATTTGCAAGAAAAATTGTTTAACAGGGTGCCTCATAAATAAAAAGGAATATAAAATTACTATACTATTATTTCCTAGGATCATGGGGAATGTTAATTAAATATAAGCTAAAAAAAGTAGTTTATTGAAGCATCATTCTGGTCAACCGTTAACCAATTAGATTCTTGATTTATGATTTGTCATACTTAAAAATAATTATTAAAGATAATAAACAAGTAATTAAGCATTTCATTTATTACGGGGAGGGGGGTAATATATTAAAAAGATACAAAAACATGCCACATACCTGGACAGCCCTAGTCTGCATACCCCAGATGATAGCTTTGCTTTCGGAAGTGAACAATGGTTTGTAACTTTCAGGTTCCTGAATACTCGAAGTCCTCCTGCACAAACCATCAACTGCGGGTTCATGTTTATGAGGAGAAGGTGATCTCTGAACATGTAATACAAAAGTATATATTAATCAAACCAATGTACTTTTTAAACTTTTTTTAATGAATAAAATAACAGATAAATTGACAAAACAAGTTGGTTTTATTCTCAAATATTATAAAACGATTAATACCTGATCTTGACCTCCAGGCAGCAAAAAGTTGGCTGTGGCGAATTCTTGTTCAGCTTCTTTAGGGATCGGTTTTTTTCCAAGAGCCATCCCGACAATGGCAGTCATGTGGGTTTCAGGTCCAAAAACAAAAATTGGGATCTTCAAGGTCTTGCCAACATCACGTATGAGCCTATTAATAGATTGGAATAAAATAGTAAAATAACCGATTCACATATCTCATTAAAAAATTAGCCAAATACTGTTAAGATCAGTCGTCTTCAAGCAAGGCATTTGAAAACAATGATAGTTTAAACAATTACTGAAAACCCTACTCAGAGTTCAATTGAGAAATCAAATTCAAATTTGAAAGTTTTGGACATTATGCATTTTTGGATTCAAGGTAGATATAACAAACGAAAAATAAAAAATTACAGTAAATCAATAATCAATAATAATACCAATCAGGAATAGTCATACAATATTTTAGCAATTCATTCTTCTAAAAAAATTTAATTAGATTGTAGCCATAGAAGTATTTTATGCTGGCTAATTTGTTGTATGCCAATTTGACATATAAATGTTTATTCCTAAAGTTGCATACAAAGCATTTCAAAAAATTAGAAATACTGCTAACAAACTATTACATGGTACTTTATTTTTTCTAAACAGCACTATATCCAAAAGATGGCCAGGGTTCTAAAAGACATTGGATGGCATAAGGTTGTAGTTTATTTTATTTTATTTCAACCACGTATCTTTAAATCTAAAACCACAAGTTTTGAGTGGCAATAAAAACATTTTTTTCTTTTCTTGATCAGTTAAAAAGAACAATTTTTGAAAATATTAAACCTAAAGTAAACTAAATTGTACTAGTATGTCCTACACAGTTCTTTATTTTTATGCTCATATCAAAATCAATTTAAGACTATAAGATAATGTAGGCATAGTATAATTATAATTGAACAGATAAATATTATTTAATATCTTATATATTACTAAAATATTACTTTGTCTTGCTGTAATAAGAAACATTAAATGATATGATTCCAGCTGCACAAATCTTATAACCTTTTTCTGATTCCTTTCAGCTTGATTTGATATTTTTAACTCTAATATAGCTTCAAGTTAACTTTGATAAAAATAAAAAAAAGTTAAAACCAACAACCTTGTATTGCATACTAGTAAAATAAAATTTTACCTAAGCCCTTCTTGATAGTTGGGACCAGCCCTCCTGACATAAATAGAAATTTGGTGTTCCAATAGTTTCGACTGAAATTCTGTCAATGCTGTGACAACACCTTTGAAAGTGGCAGCTACATTTGTAAAGTTGGCTATGCCTCCACCAATTATCAGGACCTGAATGAAAATTATATTTAAGTAAACATTCTTTTGAAAAGTAAATACTAAACAAAAAATTAACATAAAAGGGCTTAAATCCATTAGCAACAAAAAACAATTAAAAATTGTTATGATAAAAATTGAAGGCTCCATAAATCAAGTCATCAGTTTTTGAAATACGAGAAAATGACCGCCCAATAATCATTATTTACTTTATTTTTTAATGACAGACAAAATCATCTAAACTATTGTGGAAAATAAACTGAAGCAATTTATTATATATAAATATATACTATATTTGGCTCCTAGACTCTACATCCCTCTGCCCTAAAGATGGCCTAAAAATTAGGCCATAACGTAGGTACTAAAAAAATAAGTTTTACGTATTTGTGTAAAATGTATTTATTACTACCCCCAATCATCTTCAGAAGGGGCATTAAACGGGGGTCCTGACCCTGTACGATGTTAGGTACTCATTAAAAATCTCTAAACCTGGATAGGCAAAATTTAGAGCTCCCACTGTAGCATTGTCCAATAAAGCCAAAACAGCATAATTCTTATTATAAAACATTATAACCATAACACTTTAAATAAACAAACAAACATTTTCAACATAGCTTATTACATATTTAATTTGATTAAAACACGATCAAGGAAAAATATGTGAGAATTTAAAGAAAAACTAATTTTATATTGAATATCAATACCAATATTTTGGCCTTTATCAGAAAGAATTTATTTTGTTTTAAGTTAGAAAAAGTAAAAAACTGGCAGTTTATCTCTAGCTTGATAAAAAAAAAGTCATGGTGAAGGGCAAACTGTTGGGACCAATAACAAATAAGTTCTGCTTATAACTAACTTCTTCATTGGTCAATCAATCTCTTATAAAAATGCTAATATATATTTTTAATTTTATATGTAACCATAGAATTAAGAGTTAAAAAATTAACTATTTTAAATCTTTATCTACAGCATAAAAGACATTTCAGCATCAAATGAGCCGTTTATTTTGAAAGTGGCCTAAGTTCATTTATACTTAAATTGAGATAATTAAGGATTTGAATTTAAATTAAATTAAAAATACACTACTGTGTATCTTTAAGAAGGGAATAATGTCCATTTTGTTTCTAACAATGGAGTCAAGCCACTTACACAAAGACATAAAACCGCAAACTTGGTGAACTTTTTCCATTTTTTTGGCATCTTCGTTTAAATTTTTTTAAGCTGGATAGCTTTGTAAAGCAATATAGTATGTTTATTAAAATCTTCAAATACCAAAACATCTAAACAATATACTTTCTTTTTTTCTTCTTAATAATCTTATATGAAGCTTTTCAACAACAGCAATCTTTGTTTTGGAAAACTTTTGAAGGTATGAATATATCTTTTTCCTGAATTCCGTTTAATCTTTCACAATTTATGGATATATGTTTCATTAATATTTTATCGGCTGTTATTTGTATTTTCATCCCCATTTAATAGACTTAGGTCTCTTTAAAAACTAACGTCTTTGATGGATTGGACTTAGGCCACTTTCAAAATGAAGTTTCTAATTAGTGTACTAATTCTAAATACTTATGTCCCCATATAATATCATATCATCATCCCAAAAATATCATATTTACTCAAAAATGCTTTAGTGAGAGATATAGTGAAGTTATACACGAAACTACTGGCAATCAGAAATAATTGACAAACCGATTACAGCCACTTTTAAAATAATCGGGTAAAATAAAATGAATTTCATTATAAGCATCTAATACTTTAATTAAGTATAAGGGATGATCTTTTAATAAAATTTAAACATAACTTTATACTATCAAATTATAAATATTAAGTAAATCATACCTAAAATGAAAACAAATGATTAACAGTCTTATTGTACACAATGACAAATACGCAAAACACAATCAAAAGTCTTTTGGGAATAAAGACACTTTTAAAAATAATTTAGACAATTCAAGATGTTTAATATTGTATTATTTTTAAGTTATGCACTGAAATTCAAAAAATAAAATAATTATAAAAATTAAATTAAAAAAATCGATTACCAACCTTTCCTTTTGGATGTTTTTCTTGAGTCATGAGTGAGAGAATAGTTTTAGCATACTCATAAGTCTGTTGTTCGGAAGGTGCTCCAGAGTACTCACCATAATTAGCAAGTTCCTGGGCCCCACCGAGGTCGCATATGGTATCGCTGTAAATGACGGAAGCACCACCACCGGCCACCATCGTCCAGATCCTACCAGACTTGTTCAGAATGGTCAACTGAGGATAGAAAATAAAATTATCCAAACGTTTCACACTGAAATTAGAGATTAAGTTATTATAATAAGAATATTTATTTATGCTTGTTACTATTTTTTTTTTTTTAAATGTTTTCCAGAACTTAATGGTTTTTTTTTAGTATTAACGTAATTTACCTTAAGAGATGCACCGCTCTTGGCATCCAGATCAGCAATATATGCTTCCTCCGGAAACGCATCCCTTCCAAAAGGTGGTGGATATTCAATATTTCCCCAAGCTGATCGGCAGATAAAGTCAGCAGTCGAGTCAATCTTAGCAGCGAGGTCCAATAAATAAATGCTTTCGGTGACAACTAATGGGTTGATTTCGAGATAAGTGAAGTGCAGGTCCACGTAAAGGTTATAGAGAGCAACAATAAACTCTGCGACCATCCTAAGGAACAAACCAATAAATATACATTTATCTAACTGAAATAAATTTGTCTAAGAATGAATTAAATATAGTAAATAAAAACTAATTAATACTTTAGAACTTAGCTAAAATCCTCCCTAAAATAGAAAAAAATCTACTATATTCTGCTATAAATGATATATGAATTTTTATTTTATTCATTATAATAGGCATGTATAATAAAAATTAGCATTATAGTTGCTTGCAGCTAAAATTGATAGAAAACAATATATATATATATATATATATATATATATATATATATATATATATATAAATATATATATATATCAGGTTGATACATTTTAACTCATCACTAATATTTATCATAATTTAGTTAATGTTACTCATGAAACTATAATTCTAAATTAATTGTAAGACAGAACCACATAAGACTAAAATATTTAGTATTATCTACGTATTTCATTTCAGCAGTCAAATTAAAAATTCGTACTTTTGCTTAGAAACCGGCATTTTTATAAGAAGTTTTGCTTTGATCTCATCAGCGGTCACAGAGCCTCCAGCGGGTACATCAAGTTTAAGAGCTTTAGCGTCAACATCACCGATGTCAACACCGCCTTCGTGATGGAACAAAATAGTATCGGCATATCTGTGTGAATAGATACAAACATATGCCTCTTCCTCCTAAAAAAAAAAAGAAATAAAATTGTTTAACTGAATTATAAAAAGTTATTAAAGAACAAAAACATGCAGTTAAGAACAGATAATCCCAGCAGTTAAAATAAACAAGGATCAATAAATCAAATGACCATTGTTTAATCTATCTATTATTCTTATACCCGGATGATTTCAAGGACAAAAGCGGCGTTTTTATACTGCTACTCTATAATGGACCAATACAACAATTATTTAGCTAAAGATAAATCATAATTGAATGAAAGGAGGTTAATGAGCTTGATGATGAGGATATGAATCCATAGGTGAATATTCATAGTAACTAATAGTAGAAGTCACAATGTTGTCTTATCGCCACTCTAATGACACTACTTTTTTGTATTTTTTGTTAAGTATTATTTTCTAGAGAATATATTTTATATGTTCCCGAATAGGAACATTATAAACCTTTCTTCGTAAGTCACCTCGAAGGCGACAACAGTTCCTTGTCAATGTGGTTGTAAGTCACGTAGTTGGTGACAATTGCATTTTGCTAGTGAGAATCATAAAAAGAAAGCTAGCATCGGATAAGGGTTAATATTCATTAAAGAAAACTAGTTGAAGATAAATAAACCAAGCAAATATTAACTATAATAAACTCAGCTTTCATTTCTTTATTTTTTATTTCAGCTTTAATTTTTAAGTTGTTAGGAATCTAGCATGTATATGTATAGTCATAAGCAGTAAGGAGTATTTTGAACTCAAAGTTTCAACTATAAAATAGATTAATCTTATACAAAGATTTCACTTTGAAAATGGTGATTTCAAAACTATTTTAGGAACTTCTTATTGAGGGTTAAATAATTACAGAAAATTGCAGTGAATAATTAGTTAGTGGATTGATTTTAATTTAAGTAAATCTATGATCTTAATTTTCTTTATAGTAAAATATAAATAAATATTTAATAGCATACTTGTTTATGTGGAATGAATGGCTCAATAATGAAATTTCTCAATTTTCCTTTTGCACGTCCAACCTGAAACAATAATGAAAGAAATAATTTAGTTGAAGTTATAAATGGTTCGGGCAGAAGATAATTTCAAATGCATATTTTTATATTAATTGAAGTAAATATTTTAAATACATTACTGCAGAAATAAATAAAACATTTGTGTTAAGCCTGATAAAATAAAAATTATTTTTTTAAACTTAAACAATAAACAATAGAAAATGAATAATTTTCTTAAAACTTAACGAACATTGCTAAAATGTTTAATAAAAATGTTAATATTCTTGTCACCTCTTGGTCTTTCCCCACGTGTTCTGAGATCCATTTCTTGACACCATCCAAATCTGTGTTTACTTTTATCAGTCCCAACTTCCCTCTCCTCTTAATCAGCTGATCAGGTTTCACTACAAGTTTCTAGTGATGGTCCAAAAGAAAAAAATAAATAGTAATTTTAAAATACAATATCGACAATATACAACACAATATTTTATTGCATATTTTGCGAATCTACGAAATCTCAAAATTATTAAATATAAAATTCAAGTTAAAAACACATTCAACTTAAAAAGTATATTTGTTCTATTTTTCTAGAAGAGATATGCCTTACCTATGTGATCATATGTGGTTTTGTCTTATACTCTATATGAATTAATTATCAATTATCAATCCTGGAGCAGTCACATAGATCGGAAATTAAAAATGTATTTTTTTTTCAATACATTGCTATCAAAAATAGAATAGTAAACACTGTTCAGAAAATTAAGAATCCTATATATAATCAGGTCTAATGAAATTATAGTAAATCAAAACTGCACACTGCGAATGAAACCCTAAATTAAAATCTTCAAAAAGATTGATGATTCCTATATCAAAGAAAACACAGCAATAATAAATCAAAATGGTTGTGCAAAAAGATGAATCCAAACCCTTAAAAATCAAATAAATGATCCTAATATAAATAAAAAATTCATTATGTAAATAAATAGTTTATCATCATTTAACTTCGTAACAAGCCCTTAAGAAGACCTGCAATGTCAGTTTCTAATAGATAGTTTGCCAGTATTCAAGGAATTATTTTTTTTTACCTCCACATGGACCATTTTTTCTCTTTATATTCAAATGGTCAACTAATGATCATTCAAGAAAACTTTATCATTAAACAGAAAATGAAAATGTGCATTCATGATAAAAAGAAAATGCAAAAAAAACAACAAATCATGAATGCTAAAACTTTTGAATTCAATAGCTTATCAAATCAGTTATCTACCATGGATAGATGGAGTTAATTTATTTTGAATATATTAATTATAACATTTATTTATTTTTTAGTGAATTAGGGAGAGCAGATAGAGTATATCTACAGCCCCGGTGAATAAGTGGTTAAGTCGGATTTTGTCCAGAGAAAGTTAGCTGCTTCCAGATAACCGGAATCGTATCATTCTCCTAGTTTTTGGCTTTAAATGGTGTAATATTAGCAATAACTCCTTTTTCAAGCCAATGCCTTACTCAGCCCCTTATTCACTACGAAAATAACTTTATTCCGCTTTCTTAAGTACAAGAAACTCATTTTGGAAAAAATTAGACAACCACTTAGTCACCGGGTCTGTAGATATATCTGCACTTTAAAATCTGCAATGTCTCCAGTTTTTTTATATATTTATATCTAGCAGCTGTCAAATATAAGACCAAAAAAAATGAGAAATTGCACATTTTTTTTTTCATTTGGAGTGCTTCTAATCAAAGTTTGTCATCCAAACTAAAATAGAAAAATAAAACATTACATTTAGTAAACTTACTTCAGTCTTGAGCCATGGGTTTTGTTGAACTAAATCTTCCCAATTAGTTTCTTCAGTGAAGGTAGCAAACCTACATTTTGCGTGCGCTAATTGAGGTGACTTGAGGTGCCTGTTTAGTAAGTCTTTTCCGGTAGCTTCTCTGATAGCCTTAGCAGACATGGTTCACCACTAAAACAAATAAAGTCATGAGAATGAAAACCAATTCAATAAAATTATTAATATAAGCAATAATAAAGTAATTGAAAAAAATAAAAGTATTATAATGAGAATAAGTAATAACAACAAGAACAATGCAGAGGAAAAATTTAAGATGACTTTACTAATTTTTTAAATGAGTTACTTAACTTTAAAAAAAAAAAAAATATATTTATTCAACTCATTAATAAAAAAATAAATGATGATTCCATTTTATTTTTTTTTATTGTTTTTTTTTTCAATTTGACCTTAAAATGAGCATTCAATTTACTCAACAAATTATTAAAAACAGATAGTATTTTATTTAAGTTCTTATATATCCAAAACAACTTTTTTTCTCATGAAATTCGTAGAGCAGGATGACTTCCGGGGAAAACAAAATCCAAGGATTTGAACATAACATATGTAAAACAAATTATTATCATTATAATTATGTATAATTATAATTTTAATTATTCTGCAGGTTGTCGCTTCGAGTTTGTAACTTTTCATTTGTTTCCCCTTTAATATTTTCCAAAAATACAAGTTATCATGACCATTAGTTTGGAAAAGAGAATTTAATTAAGGGAAATGTGTATACATTTCATCTAGAAATGAACGTTTCAATAAGCACACATCATTTATACTTCTATTTCTTGATGAGATGACTACCCAAACCCACTCATTATTGCATTCCGTTTTCCATACCATACTACGCCTCACGATAAGGGTTGCCGTACTTCGGGAATTTTCCGGACATGTCCGGAAATATCGGTCCATGTCCGGAATGCGGTGGGAATTCTAAGCCTTCCGGAATTTCTACAATTCAGTTAAAGAAATAAATAAAAAAATCAAATAAACTCAAGATGTTTATTAAAAATCAATTTTATATTAATATAAATTATACAGAATTATTAAGATCATCGTTCTTATATTTTGTGCTCCGAGAAATACTTATAAACACTTCCGAATCGTTCATAATAGTTTTATAGAAAATTTCACAGGACATATTTTTTTTTTTTTAAACGATGTAAAATACTGGACTATAAATCTTCAGTTTACATAAAAAATAGGGGGGGGGGAATTATCCAGTCTGTAAATATTCTTAATTTATAAAAATTATTAGACGTTTCGACAAATTTATGTCATTTTCAATCTTTCTAAAAAAATTCTTCTGCATCAATTAACAATCATATATAACTTTAAAAAGTTATAAGTCACAAATCTCATAAAATGCATACTTAATGTCGAACATTTTTTTTATATATATGTTTTCTTGAGGATTAGCTATCCATCATGGTCAATTGTCAATATTAAAATTTTAATATGCTTCGAGAAAATACTAGAATTAGTAATTTCACAAAACGACATTCGAATTATATTTAAAAGAATATCCGGATTTGTTTTCAAAAAGCGGAATTTTTTCCGCAATTTTCATTTTTTTATCTGGTAACCCTAGTCACGATAACTATTACTGTTTGGAAAATATTAAAAATAAAACGAATAAACAGTTAAAAACTTGTTGTAACTCAACCTCAACCTTAACCAAGCAACAACCTATGGAACAGATGTCCTAATTATTATGTGTTATAGAACAAACAGTGTTAAATACTAGAGGATGAATATGTTTTATGAAATACTTAAAACAGATAAGAGACAAAATCGGTGCAATACTGATATCTTAAATAGCGAAAACGTGAAATTCATCTCACTTCTCAGGAATGTTTTAAGAACTACTAGAAATTATAGTTTTCAGTAATTAGTTAGGCTATAACTAAAAGAGATGAGGAACTAAAAATTATTATTATTTTTTTAATCGAATTTTATTAGCTGTTGCGAATTACGATGACAAATGCTATTCTCGAAATCAAATTCAAGATAACAGTTAACCCACTTATCTAAAGCATTCAACAAGATTACACAATTGGGGAGATAAAGGAATGAAACAGGAAAAAAAATTCAATTCGAAATAAAAACATTACGCAAAGATAATGGAAAAAAATAGGTGTTGCTGCAACACGAGATAAACCTGATACAGGATATAACTAAAGCGAGGAATAGATTTAACTAAAAAAAAACTATTAAGAAATAGAAGACATTAGTTTCGTAAGTAATTACTGTTAATGGACTGTTGTTGCACACGTAGTTAATATGGTTCAAGATGACTTCAAAGAGTTAGCAATTACCTTATACCACAAAAGATAACTAACTATTAAAGACAACTAATGAAAATAAATAAATAAACCGTGGCAAAAGTCGCTGGCCAAGAGGAGTATTGAATCTATACTATATTATCAAACAGTCCTCCTCCGCGTCTGTCTGTTTGCGATAACCTCAAAAACTACTGCACGGATTTTCATGCGGTTTTCACCAATAGATAGAGTGATTAATGAGGAAGGTTTAGGTATATAATTCCTCGAGGTTTTGAGTAAATTGGTTGGAATATAACGATAACTGTTGGAAGTATGGGAACAAGTCAAGCCGCCTGTGAGCTTTTATCGAAGACGCTGCCTAATTCCTTTGAGATATAACAAAACAATGCATGGTGGAATGTTTCTCTTTTATAGATCTACAAAACAGTCCGTGATAGCACATATCTATATTTCAAGGACAGCTTACTAAGTCCGTTATATCATCTAAAAAATAGGTTACGTACAATGTGGTATTTGGAAAGCTATTTAGATGGATACAGTATTAATCCTTATCAACTTAAATACTTTTAGTCCAGGATCCATGGTCCATTTTTGCACTTGATTACTATCAAGCTGAATCTTCGTGAATAGCTTCGTTTCGATAAGACGCCCAACAATTTCCTGTGCGATAATTCTCGATTGTAGTAGCTAACAGAGGTACCAAGGATAAAATATGTCGATTTGATGAATCTTAAAAATTTATTATTTTTTTGTTAAATCTCAAGATAATTATCTAAATTATTTGAAAAAATATTTGTCCTACAAAATGTTTGGTTTGATTAAAGGTTCCAATATAAATGAAAAAACAAAAAATCAGCTGGTTAGTAATCATTTTTGATGACCTCGTTACCGATACATGTTAGAAGGAGGGGACTCTTTGATTTAGCTACCTCTGATAGCTACCAGAATCGAGAATTTTCGCACAGGAAATTGTTGGGCGTCTTATTGAAACGAGCCTATTCACGAAGATTCAGCTTGATAGTTATCAAATGCAAAAATGGAACATGGATCCTGGACTATTTAGTTATCTTGAGCATTTCATGCACATTATTACAATACCTTACACCATATTATTTAAATGAGTATCTTAGGAGTTATCGGAAAAAATTAATGCGCCTGAAAATAAATATATTCTATACATAAAGAAATATTTTATATTGTTTTTATGTTTATAATATCTAAATAATAAAATACTTCATGTAGTTTAGACATTGTGTTACATTTAAATCCAGCCCACATATTTGACTGGCTCCTACTTTGACTGATCCTACGTCAGACAAAACATTTAGGCATAATATGCTCCACTACCCGTGCGAAGCCGAGGCGGGTCGCTAGTTAATAATATAATAAAGTAAAAAGAGAATATAATTATGGTATCAATTCCGCAGATTGTCGTTTTTATTTTAATCACAACAATTTTTAACTTTTCATTCGTTTCCTGTTCAATATTCTCGAAAATAAAAATAATTTTATTACTGAGTGTAGGTATACAGTAACTATTGCTGACTGTATAGATTAAAGAACCGACTTACACATGCTATTTATCCTGTTTCATTTTTTGTTTCAGATTTCGTTTTACATTTCCATCAGCTACCCCAAGATACAAATGATTGAGAATTTGGCGTGATAGAAATGTCATTAAGAAAAAATAATGACAATAATAATTATTAATCTTGTCCGGATTCGTACTGTTTATTAACTTATTATTATCATTATTTATATATATATATATATATATATTTTTTTTTTTTTTTATTATTTCTTTCTGTCACTTTTTATACGCTATATAATTTGTATCATGTAGCCTTCTGGCCAGATATATATTATGTTTCTATTTCTGTTCATGTTTGTTATTCTAAAGAGACTTAGACCCAGAATAAAGTTACTTTTCTATTATATTCTATATCGTAAGCCATATACGGAAGAATCACATGTCGGTTTCCTCACCACTTTGTATCGTCCAATATTGCGAGCTGTGCATATGACGGGAAGAAGAGAAGATAATTACTTTCATTAATGCACTCATGTGCTTTCACTAGATTAATCTAGTGAAAGCACATGAGTGCATCCGGAGCTATAACGCTTACAGAAAATAAATTATTTTCTTTTTCATGATGTGATTAATAGATCAGAAAATTTAGAGACAATTACTTTTTACCTACCTAAAAATAAATATTCCCTTGAAATTTTCGGACGTTAATTAAATTCTTCTGCCCCGGAAAAAAAACTCCTTTAGGCCTTCCACTTCTAATTCCGCTCCTAAACCAGGCGGAAATCGGCCGGTGATAACGTCACAAGGTTTCATTTTATTTTTAATATATGTATTAATTTTTCCTGTGAGACGGGAACCATTTTTAATGTATAATACATATTCATAAGGAGCATATTTAACATGTTATTGTGTTGCCTTATCGCAGGTTGCCGGGATATCTAATTGATATGTGTAATCTCAATAACCCAATGGCAAACTGTTGAAAACTATTTTTATCTCGATTATTTTTTCTATCCACGAATCCAGTATTCCAACAACCGGAGAGGTACATATTTAATTTTATTTAAATTTAAAAACTTACAGTAATAAGAGGCAACTAAATGATTATATTTGGCTATATCAACGAATATTTCCGACCAACAATATCTGATTACATCGCTTTTATGTAATAACATTTATTTGCCAATAGAATTATATTTATATCTATATATGTAACCCGTAGATATATTTTACATTAGCTGAGTGTTATTTATTTATTTTTATTAAGGTTAGTATTATTGTTCCATTATATTATACACAGTCATTTATTTTTATTATAAAAAATAGGACGACGCAGGCATACAATATCAAATAGACCCAAACTCCATACATTGGGTTCTTCGTAATGATTTATCTTTAGCAATAAAAAATACAATGGCATGAAGAAAGAAAATTAAACCCGACCACTTTTTTTTTTGTTTATTATTATTACTTAATAAAAATAAGAATTAAAAAAATCATCTTGATAAACCAAAGAGCGATTCACGAAGCGATATATTGCTTACGAATTCGTTGCCTATGTTTAAGAAAAAACATTTCCATTAAAAAATTATCAATCCATAACTATGGTAACTTGGTAGAAATAACACGGTAGGTATAATTATTTTGTAGACAAAAGACCCTCTTTTGTCTATAATATTAAAGGTTGTCTAATGATAAAAATAAGAAATATATTCTACTAAAAAAATATTTTAAAAATGAACTATTCCATCATGAAAATAGTTAAATAATGCCTTGCACAACTAAACCTACAGAAAAAAAAAATACCATCTTAAAAATGGCGGTAAATTGAGGATTTCATTGTAGATGTCTTCTACTCGTAAAACCATTTAAAGATTCAAATTTAATAACAATTTAAAGAAATAGAGTACCGAAATAACGACCAAACTTGAACATGGTTCGATATTAAAAAAAAATTGTTGACGTCAGGTTTGTGTAAGCAACAAACGTTTAAAAGAAACGACAGAAAAAAAAAAGGTTTAGTATGTTTCTAAAAGCTTTCGTAACTAAAACAAAAAACAGAAAACGTAACTAAAAAGAAGAAAAAAAAATAACAATAAAAACCGTTTTGTGCAATCGAATGTCAAAAGTGTGGCCATGAAGGTTTATCACTGATCTTAGTATCATAACGTTGCGTCGACGGGTGATTTAACTATTCGAAAACGGCTGATTTTTTTTTTTATAAATAGAATAATTTTTGTTCTTAAAAATTAATAAGAATATACTTATACGACTTATTCATTAATTCATGAACAATTTGCAGGTTTATTATTTTTTTTACGATATTAAATTCCCATAAATGTGATAAAATAAAAAATGAAATAAAGTTACATTAAAGGAGTAGAAGCCCAAGATAGAATATTGGGTCTCAAAGTTTGTGAGTCAAGAGTTTAAGTTAAAATAATGTTGAATTTTACCATCATATTTGAATCACAATTCAAGACCAGTATCTATATATATAAGCAAAATAATATTACTTTACGCCAAGGTTAAACATAAAACACACACACCGTGTTTAGTAACAATAGGTAATAATTTTGAATAAGCTTCGAAAAGGAAATAAGTTCTTTCCTATTTTCCTGAGTTGGAATTTTTTTTTTTTTTAATGGCATTGGATACATACTTCCATACAGCCAGATATATTTAATTGATTAATTAATATTTTCTTTGATGCCAACAGCACGCGGTTTTCCCAGACGGTCACCCATCCAAGTACTAACCACACCCGAAGTTGCTTAACTTCGGTGATCGGACTGAGTTCGAATTAGTGCTAATAAATAACTAAGACATTTATAGGAAAACCGAAAAAAAAAACCAAATCGAAGCTAAAAAATCTGTAATATTGGCCACACTGGTAGAATTCTTAAGTTTTTAACTTTGTGCTAGAAACAAATTAAACATAAGAAAAGTATAAATAAAAGTAGATGATTTGGAAGTGAAATTGCCTACAATTAATTTTCCTACAAACCGAATATTTGATAATGACTAACAAATCGGGAAAATCAATAAATACAATTTTCGAGATAGATAGCAAGTATTAAAAACAGCCAAAAAATTAAAACAACTAAAGGCAAACTATTAAGGTAATGATAGTTCTAATACAGTTAAATGAGTTTAGCACTTTTGGAGATTGTATTAATGGATTTAAGTCAACTTATTAAATAATTATTAAAACACTTTCACATTTAATAGCTCAATTGATTAATGAAATAGCTCATAGAAATAAATAAATTATAAAAAAAATAAAAAAATCGAAATTAAAAGTGGAAAAAACCCCACAAAAAACGTTTTAAAACTCAAAACCTAACCTATCTTCCTTAAAGGGGATAATTATTATTAATAAATTATTTTACTACAAATAATTTGACTTTTTTGAATTGGCTTCTATATTATTGCACTGGACTGTACTGATAATATGATAATCTTATGCTAATATTTATAATTACTAAGTATGATATAATTGAAAATATGGTATGAGTTTGACATAAGATTACTACTCAGTATATAAATACAATAGTGAGAGTTTTTACTTGCGTTTAAAAAAATAAATGTAAAACATTTGTACAGTTTTAATAAAGCTTAAACCATTATAAAACTGTGATAAAAAAAATATCAATATCCTACTATTAACAAAATTATATTAATCCATAAGTAAGGTAACTTTATAGAACAAGTACTAAATAATAATATTATAGAAAAAAGGCACTCCTGGGTCCTGGGTTTTCTGAAGCCCAAAATTAGAAATGTATATTCAAATTCAAATTCAATAAAATAAAGCGATGTTATATTAGTATTTTATTTGTATATGACATCATATAATTTAATATAATATTTTAAAATTTGTATATGTTAGATATTTAAATTAATTCAAAAAGGTCATAAGCTATCAAAGTAAACTAGAGTATATTAATTCTCAAGTAGAATCTTAATTCCTTTTGCCTAGTGGAAACGAAAAGTCAGAAACCACTCTGCATTATATTGTAATATTTTCTATAATATCTTTAAGTGATAATTGTTTTAATATAATTTTAATGAATTGCCCTTGTAACAGAACGTTAAAAAAAACCTTGCATCATTCAGTAATCGTTTCTAATTAAAGAAGCCATAATAAAGATAAACTGGTACAAGGAAAGATAGTACATATTTCAATTCAATTCACTGTAAAATAATTCAAGAAAATCTTTAATTTTCTAAAATAATTCATGAAAATCTTTCATTTTCTAATATTCATCTTATTATAAGATGCTTAGAGATAATTAGGAGAAAATTAAGCGATGGATCTAGATTCCTAAAAAACTTTTGTCACCATAGCTTTAAAAATAGAATAAAAACATCAAGAGTCGACTGCAAGCTCAACTGAAAGTGAATAAAACTCGAGTATTTTTTTAGAAGTCGTTATGGTTTATTTAAAATAATATTTAGTTTGTTAAAAATAATTTTGTCACTCTGTATCATCCTAACAGTCTTTTATCACTATTTACACACTATGAGACCTTTAATGATAATAATGTATGATGATGATTTTTCATCATCAAATTTCACGATGTGAAATTTATAAGAAAAAAAAAGACATTTTATAAAATAATTAATTTCTATAATATAGAAGTGATAATTTTATGGTATTTGGAAATATTTGAATTAAACTAGAATACTAAGAATTTGAGTTTAATTAAATATAAATAACTGATAACTATATAAATATATATAGTATATTTGTAATATAATGGAATCTATTTCGTCGCCTACGTGTTATTCGTTTATTTTTTTCATGTAAAGACTTGGTCGCATGCTATCCCATTAATTTAGTAAGTGTTGTTATTACTATAATCATTCTAGACAATTAGTTAAAATCCTATCATTTATTTTTATTTGTATTATGCTTTTGTCCATTTTAATTACTACATGGTCTGTATTATTATGTTGCCTTCTGGTCAGATGTATATTAAGGTTTTTTGTTCATGTTTGTTATTCTTAAGGGACTTGGTCCCAGAATAAAGTTTGCTTTCTATTCTATAATAATACCATGAATAAATAATGCAAAAAAAATTAATTAAGGCACTAGAAAAATCCAAACATTTAAAGAAACAATCCGTCCCTTTAACCGTTTTGCGCGAATAATAAACGCTTCATAATTTTAAAAGACGGATGTCGAGAAAATGGGCACAACTAAGGAAAAATGTATTAACAGCGTTATTTTCACACAAAAATTAACGCTAACCTTATCAAACTTGCTTCTCAGGTTATACAACAGCGGTTATTTATAGATAATCACAAATCTACAAGAACGCCCAGTTTTCCCGATTAACACTTCTTTGCAAAATATAATTTTAGTTTAGAAATAAGACATTCTTCTTATATTTCTAAAGATAAACATTTCCTAATGATTAAATAATCTGTTACATGATTAGAAAGTTGGAAAGGAGGGCCTCATTAAGGCAATTAATGTATTTTAGAAATGCCAGCAAATTATTAGTTATTTAAATTAGTTCAAGATTAATTAATTTCGAAATTATAGCTGTCATTGAATTTCTATCCCTTAAAAAATACCAACAGTTTAACCTTGACTAATCCGAAATGCAGTGCATAGTTGATCTGGCCTATACCACTACAAATCATGAAGGGTCTTGGGCTCAGTACACATGGTAGAGGCTGTACTAATTATAGGACAACGGTTGTGCAGAGAGGTGATTCGTCCGAAATCACTCTTAACCACCAAGTTTTTCACCCGATTGGGGATTCCCACTTTATAGAGGCTGGGTGAGCCGCAGGAGGATCTGTAAATCCCACAGGATCCATCCGTGGCTCTTAACAGATTATACAATCTATCTGCCAAAGTCAGATTTGAGCCCGAAACCTATATCTATATATATATATATATGTATATGATGGCATTTAATTTTTTTTTAACGAGTTTCACAATATTATTCGAATAAAACAATATAGACATTTTTATATATAATTTTTTTAAACCCAGCACAAACAAATTTAAAACCTTGCATACCAATAAATGAAATCTCAAGATACATAGCAGTACTAAACCATTAAAAAATAAATAAAATACGAATTTTCTAGTTCATTTTATTAGGTTTCATTCTTTAACTCGAAATTATCTACTAAGAGATGTGATTTATTACGAATGCAATTTAAATAAAACAATAATAAATTGCCTGTAATGTATGCAAATAATTGTTAATATTTCAAACACGAACGTTTTGTTAGTTTATATTACTCATTATACATAATTAACTGATTTAATAGAATAAATAAGATAAAGGATCATTGATTCATTTAATTACTTAACAATTTTAATTTCGGTAATAAATTTTACTAACCCAGTCTAGAAGTAGAAACAATGGAATCAACAAGACACAAGTCATCTATCAGTTACAAAATGTTTAACGTACAAAAGAATAAAAAATACAACTCTCTAAACCGCCAACTCTTTTTGGATGGGCTTAACTGCGAAAAGTCCCGTAAGGGGTAAGGGAAAAAAGTTTAGTACCGTTACGATACTTCTTCTATACCAACACTACGACATAGAGTCCACGAAGTGCAACCATTACTTGAAACGCACTTAGCTATGATGCATTACTTAGCATGCCAAATTCAGACATAGCAAGACTAGACATGTGTCCGGGGTTGCCTATGGTGTAGCGGTCAGCATAACAATCTACTATGCACAAGATCGCGGGTTAGGAGTCTCATCATGTGGTCTAAGGATTTTTTAATGGGAGTAAAAAATTCTTGGTTATGCCGTTCTTCGGAAGGGACGTAAATTTGGGGTCATGGCCCAGTTCGGTGTCAGGTAATCCTTAAAGATCCATAACCTAATTGTACCTGGATATGTAAATTTTAGAGGTCCCACAGTACCATCCTCCGATTAACCATAGGAGAATAAAGTGACGTTGAATGAATAAACAAACAAGATATACGTCTCGCGATGGTGTACAAGTAAAAGATTTAATATTGTATAAATAAATAAACAAAAATAATCCAGTTGTTAAATATGTAATAATAAAAAAGTAATTAATTATGAATTTCATAAACTATCTATAACATGAGAATTTCAAATAACACATATCGATCAGCAATAACACTTTTAATTTTACTCATAAAATATACTTTGTTAATGTGATTTAAAAAAAAGTCAACAACTCTAACTTCGATGACACTCAAAAATGATTTGAAAATTGACGTTAATATCATTAAATCATTTAGAGATAAGATTCGATGGGCTTATCGAATCGAACCATTATCAATTAAATAATTACACTTTTTGTTTTAATGTAAAATAAATAGAGAAAAAAATACAATCGGATACCGGCGGGTTTCAGTGTTTCAAGATTTTTTTTAATATCAATAAAAAAGAAAATATTTATTTAAATTTACACCCGTACTATAACAATAAAACAAGTAAATATAATGATACATAATGGAATGGATAAAGATGAGTAAAGGAAACACCCAGTGATAATACTCAAATAACAAATTCACGTACAAGGTCAAGAATTCATCATCTGTTTAAAATTTAAATTATGTATTCAGTTTGAAAAAGTAAACTCTTAAATTAAATTCATCCAACTGTTGACTTGATATTCTAAAAAAAAATCCTATTCTAGTATGTATAACTAAAAATTAAGTTATTAAAATGGACGATTAATAAAACACGTGTAAATGGTGAATAAGAAGAGATAACATTTACTCTATTAAATAATTCACTATTCATTAAGTACGGGTATGAAATCGAAACTAATCCAAACATAAAAAAAATAACAATGGATTTTTTATAAAGAGCTTGGTATTTTTCAAGCTGTTAAAAAAATAAATAATAATATCGAAAAATAAGAACGGAATGATACAATGCCAAATACAATATAAAGTCATTCACTAAAAACAAGCCATTTATATCGTTAAACGAAACTCTTACTCCACTTCAGGCAATGAGAAAAATGTTAATAACAATTACATAAAGTATTTCATGGCTTATTCACAATGAATTTTGACACAATAAACATAAAACTTGTAACATGATGAGCGTAAGAAACGAAGGTTATAGCTGAAGTTATTTGAATAACCAATAAATAAAATGGATACAGGATGTCGAAAAGAAATGCAAAAACTGATCATGGTATACCGAACTACTCAAATTCATTGGGCTGCGCTAAGTCATACTTAAACACACAATGTACGCAAATAATAATAGGTAATTGAAACAAGAAGGTTTTGTTAATCTATAATAGTTATTACATTTTAACAAAAACAAGTTGAGTGAGGCATTTTCCAGAAAAAATAATCATACATCTTTACAGCAATCTTAAATGATTGTTAAATTTTTAACACTGAAAGGTTTTTAAAGATGGTACAATACAAATGAAAATAGGCAGATCCATGGAATTAGATAACGCAACTTAGACAACATTAATAGAAAATCAATTCTTTCGACTTAAGGTCGGTGAAGGAAGAAGACAATAATTTATGATAAGCGTCAGACTCTTAAGCGAAATATTTATAAAATATATTTATTTCTGGTTGTACTGATATCTCAAGGTTATATTGAGCACAAAACAACCTTGATATTGTAATGAAGTCATATACTTCTAATACATATGACAAACTTTATTGACTCAAACCTTATTTTTAAATTACAATTTTTATTATTTTGAGTTGAAAAGTCTGACATTTACAAAAATAGATAAAAGCCATGATTCTATTTGAAGTTAAATAAATATAAAAACAATGTTAGTAAGTACACATGAACCTTTGTTTTGTTACCATTTATAAATAATTAAATAATATTTTATAAATCAAAATATCATAATACCGAATCACAATAACATCATTGATTTGTAAAGATTTATTTAAATTCACTTATTTAATATTATATTTATTTTTTTACATTAAATCACTAATTTGTTATGTTTTAAAATTAATTATTTTTTAATGGGAAAAAATTGAAAATAGTTATTTGACTTAATTATTTAAAACACTACAAAATTATTCATTACTATTTAATTAGAAGTGTGAATATATTTCTAAAATGCACTAAATGAATAAGGAACCACGTACGATTATGGAGCGAAGAGCTGCACCATAGAACTAAATGAGGTAACAGATATCGGCAGTTTAAATCCGTGAAAGATATGAGATATCACGTGTGTGGTGGGCTCAATCACGGACAGTCCTCGACTGATAAGGATTGTGCACGTATCATCTCGTCTGGCCACATCCTCTATAACGGTATTCCCTATCAGATGTTACTCTCTGGTATTTGACAAAAACAAGGAGGGGGGAGGGAAAGAAGAAGAGATAATTATCGGCGAGATGCTGGAAGTCGATGAAACCTTAAGTTAGAGGAGAGTAGGGTATTATGGAATACCATTTACAATTTTGTATGTAATTTACTGTTTTTTAGTAAAAACTCCCAAAATCAGTTTGAATACATACTATCACTAATTAAAGTTAACTGTAACGTGTTTAAAAAACAATTATTAATTTTCTTGTTTATAAAAAATGTGTTAAAATAAAAAAATTACAAATGGAGGGTGGTAATATGGAATAGTCGGGTAATATGGAATACAAGGTTTATGTAGTGGAAACGCCAACTAGAATTTACAATTTGAAAAAAACAAAAACTTTAATATAATTACACTTGCTTCTTTCGATCATCTTCCTTCTTAGGCATATCTGGCAAAACAGACAATTTAAAACTGTTATAGCTAACAAAAGGGAGGGGTCAGTTTAAATAAACAAACATATAAGAAAATGGTCCGGGAAGAGATCAATAAGTTTTTCTGAATATCAAGAATATTTATTCAGTAGCCAATTTATTCAGTACGTTAGAGAGTGATTACAGCTTGGACGAACCTATCGGGCTCTCCCCCGCTACAGCCCTGAAGAAGACCTACAGAGTGGGTCGAAACGTTGGCTACTGAATAAATATTCTTGATATTCAGAAAAACTTATTGACCTCTTCCCGGACCATTTTCTTCCACAATTTTCATCAAGGTCAACCATTTTCTTTCAAAATATAAGAAAATGATCTGTACGCGTATGTTTTAATAGCGATAAAATTATTTTATGTTTCCACCTCAAAGGGTTTACAATTTATAACTTTAATTTTTAATTTGGCCTGACTTTATTTTTGATTTTTTTATAATTCTTGTTTATAATATAACAAAATTAAATAATAAGCTACTATATTAAATTATTTTTTTTCAATATTGTTTATGTCGGGAATACTATACCTTTACGTCGGGTATTATGAAATACCTAGTATTCCATTATAACCGGAATGCCACCTTGGAAAGATGAACTCAAAACTGATGAAACAAAAAGTGTCACTGAAAAACCGATCACATAACAATAAACTACAACTCTTTTAGTGTACATTATGCTTAGTCTTAAAGCTTATGTCGTATTTGTTGTAGTTAGTACAACTATTTGAAAGTTTACCTGCAAAAATTCTTTATAAACACAAAACAAACTTCGTTCTGTAGCGAACAGCTCAGCAGCAACAGGCGGTCAACTCTCACAGCACATGCGCCATGGGAGTCTTTTGAAGTAGTTCATGATATTCCCGAATGTTAGCAGCGCCAAACAGAGCTGAAACCTCAGTATTCCATATTTCCTGACTATTCCATAATACCCTACTCTCCTCCTATTATTCCGCAGATTGTCGCTTTGAATTGAGTCACAAGTTTTAACTTTTTATTCGTCGTCCCCCCCCCCTTTAACATTTCTCCAAAGTTATGACGAGTCTTAGTGTAGAAAAGAGAATGTAATTATGGGAAATGTGTACATATTCGGTAATCATTTCATCTAGAAATTAACGTTTCAAATGTTAGTTGAAACTTTTATTTTTTGATGAAAGGATCACCTAAATCTACTCACTGCCCATAATGTATTTACTCCATAGCTGAGTGTAGATTTTATTCATTCATGATTTATTGTTACAAAATTACTGTATTGAATCGTTTGAAAATATTACTAAATGTAAATCAATTTAAGCTGAGTGACAGTTTAGCAGAGTTAGTTTAGGACACATTTATACGTTTCATATTTTAACTACAAAAATCCAAAACACAAACCCTAAAGTCAGAAAAAAACTAACGAGTTAATTTATAATGATAACAGTTAATAATTTTGCACAATAAGCACATACACACAAAATAAATAAATAAAAATCAAATATTTTACTCCTCACACTAACAATCCAAACTACACAGCAGCCCAATTCCAAATACATCCAGCCAAATATTCGACTGTTTCCTTCAGTCATTCCTAATTAATTAAATTAAGCAATATTTTCAACTCGTCCATATTTAAGTTTGTTATCGTCTACTGGTGGTGATTAACCAGCTTAAAGTGGTTTAAGTCATAATTAAAAACAACGTTTATTCAGGTGGTGGCCTCTTTGTGAGCCTTTTAGTGCAACTGTTCGATTAATTAATTCGATTTTTTAATTCCTATTTACAATCGAACAATGGCAGAACAAGAATGCTTCCTGCTCATTTCAACTTTATAAAAACATTTAAAATAATAAATTAACAGATAATTATATCGTTGATATAGTACCGAATGTGAAAAAAAACAACATTTTTTGTTTCAATCTTTAGCATTGAAATACATAAATAGCCTGAAAAATTTATTCCGCTCATCAAAATCCACACATGAGTATCATGATTTCCTAAGTAACCAGATAAAACATACAAAATTAAGTATATTTCGAAGGTTTAAATGCTGTGAAATGTAAAATTTTCAAAAATTTATTGGATTTAATATCAAAATATTTGGACACATAAAGTGTTTAATCTAATTCGAAATAGTACAATTAATAGAATTTGAATCTCAGTCGCATAATGAGTTTGGTGATATTAAGATGATAATTTTTGTATCTTTTTATATATAATTTTTTTTTTTCAAAACTCATTAATTTCGAAAATAATATTTGCGAATATAGTTAATAATATTCTTCTCTCTTATCTCTTCGAGACAATATCTCACTCAGGATATTGCCCAGCTTCAGGACTTATTACATATGATATATTGTTTAATGCTTACAACACATAACTTATTACTATTAAATGGGAGTATAGCTGAATGCTTTGTTTTAGGTGAATTAATAGTATGTATATAGGTTGATGGATAAATTAAATCTGCAATAATATTAGTCCGAATGAGGTATACACAAAAATATCAAAATTTGCATATACCAAAAATGCATAACAAAACAGATAACATCGCTAACTAAATATCCAAAATATGAAATTAACTACTTAACTTAAGCGACCACAATTCGAAATCAACATTCTCGGATTCACAAGCTTTCCTTAATTATAGTTTTGTTAACAACTTAATTTTTAATTTAAGTTAAAATATTAATACAAATATACGGATTTACTTTTGACAAATTAACAATAAATTGGTAACTGATACATTAAATAAGGCAATATCGTAAGCCCTAAGAAAAAACGGCGTATCTGAGAATTTTGCTATATACCTTACTAATGTTTTAATGGAAGTAAAATTTATGATAGTTATATATATCCGAAAAAAAATAGAAAACATAATCTAAACGTAGCATTCATATCCTACTTTATATATACTCAACTAACTGAATAATAAAATAAAATATATGGATAGGATATTTTGTTGCATATAAGAATGGCTTTCATTTTTTACAAATTAACAACAAAGTGAAAAAACATTTATATCATATAACATTTACTGTCGAAAGATCTTACGACTAATGAATCATGCAATTGCGATCATAATCATATAAGTAACATTATTGGAAAAAAGAATTTTATCGTTTCACGCACCACGATGATGACTGATTACACTTGGTAAGCAGGTCGGGGAAAATGATCTTAGTGTTATCTATCTGATGCACCATCGTATCTATCGTACGAGAAACTAAATAATCTTAAGTAGCGACAATGAAAACTCTATAGATATCTAAAAATAGAAAATCCATTCCTCTTTTAATACGATCCAAACGATGAATTTATTTATCTATGACTAGCTACCTGCCCCTCTGTAGCACGGGAAGTAAGGGATATTGTGCCTACATGTTTTGTCTGCTTAATGTATTTTATTATGAAGATATTATAAACATAAAAAAAAAAATTTCTTTATATTCGAATTTATTTTCATGCGCGTTAATTTTTTGTGATAACCCATAAGATACTCATTTAAATTATATGGTATAAAATATTCTGGTACTTGTATATTAGATGTACCACCAGAAAAGGCCAATGCGAAACCAGTTACGTTTTATAACAGTTACATTTTTAACAGTTACCTTGGATAACCTTCTTAAATATTTTTATTGGGATTAGAATTTGCTTATCATAACATGCAATATAATAATCATGGAAATAAATAAATGGAACTAATAATAGTATAATTGAATATATAACAACATAATGAAATATATAATATAAATAAATATAATAATAATTTTTTTTTAAATTTATTTATTGATATTTACAACTGTATAAAAAAAAAATACATCCAGTAAATAGGCTATGTGATACAAAATGACATGAGTAATGGCAAGTTGAGAAACTACCCACTGGTAGTACTCAAATCACTAGTTCAACTAAGAAGGTCACGTGGCCATCTTCTTTTCAGACGCCTCGGAGGATTATCGGGAATCGAAGAGGAAGCTAGGTTTGAAACTAGAGGGTTTGAGTAGGAATGAAGTTTGTTATGAAAGGAAAGATACCGGGTTCGGGCCAAATCAGCAACAAATGGGACATTAAGGTCGTTATGGATGACGGTATTTTTAACAAAATAAGGAGCGTTGAGGATTTTACGAAGGATTTTGGACTGTAGGGATTGGATACGAGAGGAATTCGATGGCTTAGTGGAGCCCCAAAGCTCTACTCCGTAAATAATAATAATAGAAATAAATAATGGAATATATCAACATTTTAAAATAAAAACCATCCCTAACCACCAAACAAACAACAAATCAGCAACAAAGAAAAATGAGGATACAACAACAACTCTAGAACACAGGGAGAAGCCAATAAGAATGAATCTGTAAGCGATGTAACTGTTACTGTTAGAAATGTAACTGCTTGCGGATGCGTAAAACTTCAGTTTTTTCTGGTGGTGCATCTAATACACAAGTATAATGCGAATGAAATGGTTGCGGTAACTAAAGTAAATAAGTTGATAAGGATTAATGCTATACTCGTCTACAGTCGTTATCGTATCGTACTCGTCGTGCAGTACTATATTGAGTTAACCACGAACAGACAGACAGACGCGGCGGAGGACTTTGTTTTATAAAATGCATAGATAGATAGAAGGGATTAGGCAGCGTCATCCATGAAACCTCCCTGAAGGCTATATTTTTACCTACACTTCCATTAATTATTGTTATATTCCAATCAATTTACACAAAACCTTGACAAATTATATACCAAAACGTTTCTCGTGAAACGCTCTATTTATTGGTGCAAACCGCATGAAAATCCCAGTAGTTTACCGCGAACAGATAGACGCGACGAAGGACTTAATTTTTTAATATGTATAGATGGTAACTTGATATCCATACCTTGTGGTTGCAAACATATGAATTGCCATCATTCTAGGAGCTAAGAAAATTTACGTTTTAACTTATGTTTCTATATTACGTTAACATATTTTGGGGGTATCAAGACATTTTATAAATTCTACAACTACGAGTATGAGTATATATAGTACTAATACAATATATAGTATATCTTGTATAATATTAGTAGTTGACCTTATATGTATGAGAAAGAAAATGGTCCGGGTGGAGGTAAACAAAAAAAATTCACCCACATTTTTCAGAGCTAAATATATAAAATACAGATAAATTAAAATTATATTTCGTAAATATTAAAAATTTTGATAGGCATCAAGGTATCTGAGTGATAAAACATAATGATGGTGGGATCCTTCGATAAATATACCAAGCGTAGGGAATAATTAAAGAGTATTTTCAAAGAATTAATAAAGAAGGTATTAAATTAATCTAATAGGTATAGAGAAATACAAAAAAGAAAGAATGGGCCAATTAATGATATAGAAAAAATTATTGATAAAATATTGTAATGGGTACATACATGAAATGGATAAAAGAAATGTTGTGGGAAAATATAGAACATGGCATCGGTATTATTGAAAGCTGAAGTATGAAAGAGTTTACCGATAATTATAGAAGAGTTATAATGGATTGGGAATTATAAAGTATATGAAATAAATGAATAAAAGAAAATATATGACATAATGGCAATATTTCTGTTGGGCGAGGACGAAGAAACTATTAACCTAAATACACAAACGTTAATGAATGCTGCAGAGGAAATAGGGTTGGAAATAAATTCGGATAAAACTAAGTACATATATGGTCAGTAGCAGGAAAGGGCGAAATGTCGGTAATATTGTTGTAGGAGTAAGTAAGTTCGAACATGTGGAGATGTTTAAGTACTTAGGGTCAATGGTAACTGGAAAAAACGAAATTCAAGAGGAAATAAAGGCGCGACTAAAGGTGGGAAATGCTTGTTATTATTCGGTCTCGAAATTACTAAGCTCGCGTCTTTTGTCCCGAAATCTAAAAATCAAAATTTATAAAACAATTATCCTTCCATCTCTTCTCTATGGATGTGAAACTTGGCCACTAACGCTGAAGGATGAACAACGTCTTCAGGTATTCGAAAATAAGGTGTTACGTAGAATATTCGGTCTAAAAAAGGATGAGACCACCAGGGAATATAGGAGATTACATAACGCGGAATTGCGAAGTATGCATCCGGTAAATATTATTCAGGTGATAGCGTCGCGAAGATTAAGATGGGCATGTAAAGTTCCTGGGCTTAGTAACAAACGAATTCCCAAGATGTTAATGGGCGCTGTACCGATTGGGAAGAGTCTGAGGGGTAGACCGAGGCGTAGGTGGGAGGATTGCGTTAGGAATAATCTAGCGGGTTTGGGTGGTGCTCAGTGGACGGAGGTTTGTAAACATATATTGGTGGTATCGGCATCGAGCCTTCGGGTTCGTTAAGCCTTTTATTTATTTATTCGATGGCAATATTTAAAAATAAAGTATAGAAGAGTTATATGAGAGGGGATGATTATAATCATGGAATAACAAAGAATAACAAACTACTTATTAGAACAAAAATAATGGATATATAAATTAAATAAATACAATAAATCATAAGTGTTTGAGAACTAAAAAGTATGGACAGGAAAAATGGAGTATGGAAAGTGAGAATGGTGGCCAATACTGTAAATAGATAATAGATACTGTGGCAGATAAATTATTTGATCTGCTGTCAGCCATGTGGATTTCCAAACCCTCCTCAGGCTCATCCAGTCTCTATAAAGTTGGTAATTGGTGAAAAAACCAGGATTGAGTGATATATCTGACAAATTACCTCCATGAAAAACCGTTGCCTTGAATCCATGATCCTTCATGGGTTATAGTCGTATAGGTTTCTGTACACATGACGCGCACGCACACTAACGTTAGGGAGGCATCTCAATTAAGGCCCCCTCTATATTAATATTTTTTTATAGTAAATTATTATTTTATTACTTAGCTTAAAACAGAGGAATTTGTTACTATTATATATAGTAATATAACCTTCGTTATCCTTCACATTTTTTAAGCCCTATAGACTTAAAAAAAAGTTTCTTTCATAATTTAAAATACGAGCTTTACTATTAACAGTATCAGACAAGATCAATAGAGCACAGGCACTTTCAATAAAAAATATCGATTGCCTATGTGATAAAATATTTTTTAAATAACTAAATGAAGAAGCCAAAGTATACCTTCCCACCCATCAACTAATTCAGTAAAAAATTTCTAGTGACTGAATAAAATACACGGACAGAATTCGTATCGGGAAACACATCATAGAGGAACAAGATTAAATTTTTCTTCTTATATGCAACTTCCGGGATGGACCATGTCTTGTTGATGTTATGAACCAAGATTTCGCTCATCGTGCTGTGAGCTTCTTCAGGGTTAGTCAGTTAATGAAGAGCGGATGGTTGGAGTCGGGGTATTTATACCTGGGGGGCGTGGTCTGGATCGAAGTCGGCCTTCCCATTGGTTCGCTTGTGTCGGTCGTGTTGTGTTCGGGTGTGTTCGGTGGGGTGGGGTTCATTTGTATGTGGATGGTAAGGTAGTGTATGGGTCTTGCGTTGGATGGCCGGATACCAGTTTTTACTGAGCTTATAGCGATCTTCCCTATTGAAATTGTTGGGTTGTTTGACAATTTCGATAGCTTCTCTTATGTTACGGAGATGGTAATTAGAATCTTTAGTAAGGATGGTAGTGTTTTCAAAGGGTATGTGGTGGTTGGTGTTGTAAAAGTGTTCTGCTACAGCCGATTTTTCTTTCTTGAAATTTTTGACGCAAGATATATGCTCTTTGATTCTTTTTTGGATGGTCCTTCCTGTTTGTCCTATGTAGACCTTGCCGCAGGAACAGGGTATACTGTAAATGCCTGGGGTACGTAGCCCCAACTTGTCTTTGGGATTCTGTAGGATGTGGGCTATTGTTTTGTCTGTAGAGAATGCGGTTTTGATGTGGTGGTTCTTTAGGATTCTGGCAATTTTTTCGAAGTACCTTTAATGTAGGGGATGGTCGTCTGAGTTACAGGTTCATTGTCTGTTTGGTGTTTGTCTTGTTTTTTGTGCTTTCGTTTGTTTTCTACCCTGTTAATGGTTTCTCGGTCGTATCCGTTCTTTAGGAGAGCTGTTCTCAAGTGCCTCTTCTCCTTCGGAAGCTGGGACGATTCAGCTATCGTTTCGGCTCTGTTGAGTAGAGTGTTGATAATTCCTTCCTTCTGAGCGGGATGGTGATGTGAAGTGGCATGAAGGTATCTGTCTGTATGGGTCGGTTTACGGTATACACTGTGTCCTAGGTACTTGTCTTTCTTTTCAACCAGGACATCCAGGAAGGGGAGTTTGCCATCTTTCTCCAACTCCATGGTGAATTGAATTCACTGAATAATTCCTGCGGCAAGGTCTACATAGGACAAACAGGAAGGACCATCCAAAAAAGAATCAAAGAGCATATATCTTGCGTCAAAAATTTCAAGAAAGAAAAATCGGCTGTAGCAGAACACTTTTACAACACCAACCACCACATACCATTTGAAAACACTACCATCCTTACTAAAGATTCTAATTACCATCTCCGTAACATAAGAGAAGCTATCGAAATTGTCAAACAACCCAACAATTTCAATAGGGAAGATGGCTATAAGCTCAGTAAAAACTGGTATCCGGCCATCCAACGCAAGACCCATACACTACCTCACCATCCACATACAAATGAACCCCACCCCACCGAACACAGACGAACACACCCGAACACAACACGACCGACACAAGCGAACCAATGGGAAGGCCGACTTCGATCCAGACCACGCCCCCCAGGTATAAATACCCCGACTCCAACCATCCGCTCTTCATTAACTGACTAACCCTGAAGAAGCTCACAGCACGATGAGCGAAAGCTTGGTTCATAACATCAACAAGACATGGTCCATCCCGGAAGTTGCATATAAGAAGAATAATAATGACCGTGGAAGCCTACGTGAACAAGATTAAATTTTATAAAAATAAAACAGTCACAATATGAGAATTTATCTTTATATTCTTTAATTTAAAGAACCTTTTACCGGCCTAATTATTGTAATTTTCAATTGTCTTCGATCCGCCAATTTTAAATAATATCACACAATTATTAAAATTGCGAACATGTTGACCCTGAACCGGAATTTAGAATTAATAAAAACAAAAGTAGACGCCAAGGTCCAGAAAAGTATAACGTGAAAACGAGTTTTACACAACAGTTGTAGTAGAAAAAGTAATTTGTGACAAAGAATGTAAAAAACTCTTTAAATCCAGGTAGGAAAATAAAATACTAATCAACCTTGATAACAAACTTTTGTAAACTACTCTTCCATGTAAGTCCATATGAGTTGCCGTAACATGGGGAATTGACATGGCAGACCCTCAGATAGTGAGAATAAAAAGCATTAATAATCATAAAAAGCTCACCCCTGATTTAAACTAAGTCTCCTCGATTCTCAGATCAACCTTTAGTATTTTAACAGTATTATGATAGATCTGCTAAATAAAATCTACATACAATAGAGAAAGCAAGCTGAAAAGTCCTTGCCAAAGTGCTATTGTTTTTGAGTAAAATTATCAAAAATAAAACATATTTTTGCTCGAAAAGTATTAACTTTATGTTTAACTAATTTACTCGAGTTTAAATCAAACTTTATTAGATATCCTGGGTTCAGAAGTAAACATATTCAAGTCCATATTTATGTGAAAATGAGATATTCAACCCAAAATAAACAGCTCACTTATTCCTACTAGTACTAAAAACACCCAAATAGAATATTTTATAAATTAAATTTGGATTTTTTTACCAATAATAGGGAAAAGTGAACAGTGGATTTGGGTTAAATATCTCATTTTCAGAAAAATTATTGACTTGGGTATTTTTATCTCTAAACCCATGATATATTACGGACACATTTCATCCATTAATGTGTCTATTTTATGAAAAATTGATTTAATTATAATCTTAAATATTCTTTAAATTTGATCATTTTCGATTTTTATCATATTTATTACGCCTGAAATCTATTACTGAATACTGTATTAGACACTATTCAATAACTAATTAAGAAATAACATTTTTTTCAAACCTTGTAAAGGGTTTTGAAAAATTAGTAATAAATACCTCGCGAGTGTGAATGTTGATAATTAGGGTAAGAACGAGTTGACGTGAATGGATCAATATCAATAAAATTTTATTATAGTCATAAAAAATGTTTTTCTCAATATAATAAATCAATTAAAGTGGTTTTTATTTTATACAGTAAAACTAGCATTGGTCAAAAAAATAGCAATTAAATGTACTGAAAATTTTTCTACACATATACAATCTAATATTACATTCATCCGGTGTCCTTTACGCCAGGGTTAAATTAAACAGATGTGTCTTATTTTAATAAAGTGTCAAGTATAAACACGATCAAATATTATATTATTATAAAAAATAAAATATTTTTTTAAAAACCGAAGACATCAAATATAACTTTTGAAGATGGATAGAAGTTTTATATATGTACTATAAAGATATGCGACTGCCCTTGATATCCCAAGGATTATACAAAAACAATTCAAGGATCACACTTGCGGGAAAACCCTTCAGAAATAAAATTCAGAATGCACACTAAGAATACTTCGAATTTTTCGATTTTTCAATTTAAAAAAAAAAGAAGCGAATTACTCTAATTTATATGAATGAAATTAGGAATTGCCAAAAATTAAATTGAGTTGTATAATAACAGAATAGTAAAGCTTAAAATGAAATATTTGTTAATACTAGACTTCACTGATAATTCCTGGTTTCATTCATCACCCGAGGATATTCCTCAGAATAAGATTTATAAATGGTAGAACTTAATTAAGGCGTTCAGGAACAAGACGATAACTTTAAAATAAATAAAAAATATGTTTTAAACATTTTTCGCTAGTTTATTCAAGCAACTTTGTCTAACACGACACTTTGAAACCTTATTTCTCATGGATTTAGTTAGGTCCTGAACTTAAAAGTTCGGGAGCATAAAAATGCTGAACATAATGAGTGAAAAAAGAGACACAGTCATTTTTTTTAAATTTTATAGTTATTCGCTTTTGATCCTGAACAGCTCAGTTGGTGGACGCTTTTCTTCTGCATTTTTTCATTTTTAAAGGCATCTGGAAAATATATTTGTTTTGTTTTTTCTATATGATCCACATAGTATCACTCACTACCTATCCAACTAAAGTTGAAAATGCTACAACAACAAGCGAAACAACAATGCCCTCCGAAACGTGTCAATTGGGAAGGGAAACATTTCTTAAGCACAATTTCAAATATATTAACTTTATTTCAATAGTTATGCATCAATTAGTCAATATCTAATTCATAATGCAAAAATATATAGTTAAATTCACGAAAATATAATATGAGAAAACATGGTGTAAAATAGATGTTTGAGAAGAAGTTTTCCCAGCCAAAAAATAACAAAATTTACAAACAAAAATATTTATTTAAATTTTATCTTGTCGAATAACAATTATCCATTATTTACAATCAGTAGGTCTACTTTTGTACTTATGTACTGGCATTGTAATGACTCCAATGTTTTCGAATTTTTAATTTGTGAATGAGACATTGCAACCAGGAAGAGTTAATTTTGAAACAAAAAACTGAAAATTCTCAAGAAAAAAAAAATTACATTGTCAGCTAACCTTCAGAAAAGAATACTAATAACCATTCAAACATAAAGCATTGATTTTAAGATTATAAACAAGCCTTATCTGATTTTTTCTTTCATACAATCATTTTGTATACAACAATACATTACAACGTAAATATAAATGTTTTGTTGTATAAAAAATGTGATATTATATGGATTTGGAAAGGCTGGATTTTTACCGTTTTTCTTAACTTTACTCATGCCATTCATAAAACAAAAAATAGACATTAAAACTGCATTACGCGCTTTATCAGGTTAAAAAATGGGGGGAATGAGTTATTATCCAACCCATAACATTTAAACTGTAACTAGAGAATGCCCAATGTCGCGGGTTCGCAGCCTTTCAGTTGGTCTTAGAAGTTTTTAAAGCGAGTAAATAATTCTGGGCCATGCCGTCCTTTGGAAGGGGAGTAAAATGGCCGTTCCGAAAATGTGCCGTGCCAGGTACTCGTTAATACCTATCCTAAGAGGATACCTTTACGAAATTTACGATTAGTAACGTAGCATCGTCCGATTAGGACAAAGTGACGTTAAATAAAAAAACTAACGAGCGATGACGATCATGATAAACAATATAAACTGCTGGAATGTATGCAGGCTTTTGTTATGGGCAGTTGAGATGCAAAGGAAAACATATATAAAAAAGAATTGGTGAAAAAATCTGAGGGAGGCAAAACTCGAAACATCGAGGATCAGTCTGCAATATAAACAGGTATTTTTAGTAATTTTAGTAATTAGGTGATTTTTGTTTATGATATTTGTTTACTTAAGTTTCCAAAAAAAAAAAAAATCACTTGAACATTTGAAAATACTTAAGAGATATGCCGAGAGATAATAATAATGAATAATGCTCAATTCGTCACTAAAACAATGGAAAAACTATATGTAAGTTGGTAAGGTCTGGCCAAACCGAATGACGAATTGGCATCACAAACATTACTAATCTACTGACAGAGTTGATTAATCGGAAAAATGTGAAAAGATATCATTTACAACCTCAGGTGGGATAACAATTTTTAAAGCACTAATTCAATATAAGAAAATCGAGAAAAGTTGGTTATGATGGTACAAAGATTTTAGCTTTAGCTAATTTGACTCCAGCGGCCAGAGGGGAATTTTCGGGAGGCAGTGACATGTCGTACAAGAAGAAAATCGCTCGGAATGGTGACTAAGACATAAATAAAGCTCTCAAACTTAGTATCATTTTATACCAAAAAAATCAAGAATAGTTCGGGTTTGTATGTACCATCAACTTCAGCGTTGGAACTAATTAACAAGGCACAATGGATTAATTATATTTAATTGTTTCTTTAGAGAGCACAAATAAAATAATAATTCAGGGACACGTAATAATGCGAATGGAGTTTGTTTCGTGATGTTCATCTTCACGTTAATATTTATCATATCGATGTACGTGGATTATTAATTTATTTTTTAATTTTCATTTAAAAAAAATTTTATAATTAACATTTTTTTTAATATCTAAAATGTCGACACCTTAACTGCTTACAACCTGATGATATTATCACCATAAATTAATGAAACAAATTACCATCTATTGAAACGGAAAGGACGGGTGACTACAAGTTATATATATTAGTTAACTCATTTTTATTTAGTAATTATGGACAATATGTATTTTGGATCATATATATGTGGTCCAGTGGTTAGCATAACAACGTTCTATGCCCGAGGTCACGGGTTACCAACTGGTAATTGGCATTAGCTACTGTTGCCTTTAGGATTTTTTTAAGGCAGTAAAAATACTTATGATGCCGTCCTTCGGGTGATTACGTAAATCGGCGTTCCTGAGCGTGTGCAGTGTCAGGTACTCATTAAAGATCTCTATCCTAATTATATTTGGTAGGGAAAATTTAGAATTCCAACTTTAGCATTGTCGGATAAGTCGTAGTAGCATAATGAGACGTCACGTGAATAAATAAGTATCATTATCATAATTTTGATAATGTTTTTTTCCTTCATTGTTTACTGTGTATATGTGCAGCGAATGTACATATATAATATATGTGTGTGTGTATTGATAAGTAGTCAAAAGGTAGGGTAAATAAAGTTTACACAAATAAGCAGCAGAAGAATACATATTTAAGGGGTCACTTTATTATAAACTGCATCCCTTTCATTTAAGATGTGTTAAACCATTCCCTAATAATTAATAATAATAATGCATTTAGAGGAATTTTCGAGGGAGGAAAAAAAAAAAAAAAAAAATTTCAAAAGCTACAATGGTTAAGGAAAACGTTAAAATTCATTAGTCAGCTAATTATTTTTCATTTCGAAATCTCCAATAACCCTTCTGACATTCCTTGAACAATTCATGTAATATTTGAATGTCATCCAATGTCATTCGAACCAGATGAATTACAACCAATACATTAACAAGGCATTAGGTGAAAAATGTTTGAAACACAAAGCGATTAACATGTGAAAAGAACCAGTCAAGTATAACAGTCATCTGTTAATTCCTAAAGACGAGAAAAAGAAAAAAATTGTAGGGAGAGTATTGACTCTTATAAAAATTAAATTTAAATTAAATGGCATTTGAAGCTCAAATTCATATATATTAATTAATTAGTTAATGTATACGAATAAAACAAAATCCATATACTGATTACAACAGAACAAAAATAAAACTGTAATTCTTAAACTTATTCAATTGAAATTTCTACAGTCACGTAGAAAAACAATAATTTAATCGTATTTACTATATTGTGACAAGCAATAAAAAAATTGTTTAAAAATAATGCTCAGAAAAGCCTTAACTATAGATTATTTTTCTAGTAACAATTTTTTGTTTTATTCTAATTTAATAAAAAAGTTACTATTTATCATATTTTTATTATTTTATTTTTTAAGACCTTTTATTGTACACTAAAATATTTAACTTAGATTAATTAAAATTAATTTAGAGTTTAAAAGTAAAGGCTTTTAAAATTATCGAATCATTCTGTATTAAGTGAGTGCGCAATTTTTGGAGTTTTTCTAGTTAACTCACTAACTTAACCCCTTTAACAATTTATATAAATATTTTTTTGATCATTGTGAAATGATATTTCTATATATATTGAATTATTGAATTATAGTTTTTTTTTAAACTAGGGGGTTTTCATACACTGTTCGTCTAACGATGGACCAGGCCTCATTTTACCAAGTATACACCTGTTCATTTAATAGGACAATAGTAGGTACTAAACTTTTAGTAGAGGTACCTGGATATTATCTATAAATTGAAGTACAGTACATTTTACTAAACAGTTAAATAATAGTAATTAATAATACTTATTAGTATTTTTATTTATACCCTGTCATAGCGAGCCTATTAAAACATGAATGTTATATAAAATACAGGTACTGTCTTAAATGCTTTGCATTAAAAAAATGGTATGTTTTTCGTCAATTATTTTTGCATTAGATTTGTTGTATAAATAAAAAAGTTTATAGTTAATAGGAAAAGTGCGTTTGTCTTCTTTCATTGCTGCAGTCTCTATACTTACCTACTAATCCTGAAATCTAAATATTAGAAGATGAAGCTAGTTTTATTTTCGAATCGATGTATTCCATTACTTTCATTGAAGTTTAAAAAACAATGCTGTATTTTGTTTAACCGCTTAAAGAAGTTCCAAAAAAGCGCCTTGAGGTTTGCCAAATTTTAAAAATATTTATAATTTAATTGAGAAAAAGTAGGACCTCGGTCCGTTGCTAGCCGGGATAAAATATTACTAAATATCACTAAAACGTATCTTATGTAATAGACAGATATTTATTGTAGCATCACAATAGGATAACGCGGAATTCAAAAACTACGTCAAAGCACTTCTCTAAAAAAATGTATTGTTATGTAAAATACTACGAAAATAACAAAGTTTTTCACAATATTTATATTTTTTTCCTCACTCGATAAGAATTTGTGATTTTAAATTATCCAAAATTTAATTCTTTCGTAATATAATTTAATTCATTTCTTTAAAAAAATGTTTTTAATTCCACGTCTACTCGAGTTTTTCCTAAAATTAAATTTTTACTAAATTATACAGTATTTGCAATATTAATTATTTTTTTACTAATTGAACAGCCGTTCTTGCATTGCTTTACATTAAATAGTTACCTTAGCATATGTAAGATAGTATTTTCTTACGTTGCTCATTACATCTCGCCTATTGAATTACTTGTTCATTCTTAGAGTTCTATTCTAGTAAATGCATGTTAATTTTATTAATGAAATCAACATATTTACATATATATATAAATATGGATTTAGATGTGGTTTAAAGGGAAGTTTTTATAAAGTTTTGTGGAATATACTGACCATGATACTTATATTTCATTATCGTTACAGTATTTTAATAGTTGAAATTAAACATAATTAATATTTAACAGCGAAGCTTAAAAGAGGCATAAAATACTTATAAAAGACGTGAGTGGAAAAATTCCATTAAAAAAACTTGTGTCTCAAAAATAAAAATAATAATAAGCCTTAGCGAACCTTAAGGTTCGATCTCGATACCATCAACCTCTGCTTAGAGATTAATAGATTAGGAATCTCTGCTCGTTCCGTCCGCTGACCACTACCCAACCCCAAATCCGCCCGATCACTCTTAACGCAATCCTCCCACCTACGCTTCGGTCTACCTTTCTGACGCTTTCCAGTCGGCACAGCGCATATCAAATTTTTAGGAATTCGCTCGTTACTAATATCAGCAACTTTAAAAGCCCATCTTAATATCGTTTCAATAATATTAAAACGCAATTCCGTATCTCCTAAATTCTCCAACGGTCTCATCCTTTTGTGGGCCGAATATTTAACGCACCACCTTATTTTCGAATACCCAAAAATATTTAAAAAAGCAACCAAAAATACCTGTTCTTATACATCTTCAGGACAGAAAGAGAATAATAGCAAAGGAAATATATATATAAATGCAGAATGATACCAAGCCAGTGTGGCTTATTTCTGTCCTAAGGAAGCCTAAATACGTGAGATATTGACAGGTATTTTAAATACTTGTTTTCATTTTAGAGACTTAAAATTTTTTTAAAATTTTAAATTAAAAAATTAATATCAAATATTATTAAAACTATTCGAATTAATCATGCGATGGTCCATTCTATATTTTAAATATGTTTATGAAAATGTTAAATATATTTTCATATTGTCACGATGATAAAATAGGGCTAAACAAGATAGTGCCAAAGGATTCTGCATGCATAAGATGTTCGGAAATTATACATTGAGAAAAAAAGGGTATTGCGAAATATATAAAAAATAACAAGAACAAATAGTAAAGAAAAATAAAATTGTGACGACATGTTTTACTTGTAGATGTTAATAGATATTTTTTTTATTTCCTTCAAACATAAGAGATGTCAATATTCTAAGGAAAATAGAATAAATGAATTGAAGTTTTGTTATTGCAAACTGTTACTTATTTACGTGCATGTGTGCACATGATCGTGTGCGTGCGCGCGCGCGTGTTTGTGTGTGTGTGTGTGAGAGAGTGAGAGATGAAGAGAGAGAGAGAGAGATATTTAATGAGAGTGAGAGTTTTAACCTTGATTTAAATGAACCGTCAATGATTTCTCATGTGAAAGTTGGTTCCTCATATTGTGTATGAACAAAAATAACTATATCCTAACTAACTATGAACACTAAAAAATGTAATAAAAGACATAAATGTTCGCAATAACAAAACTTCTGACGATTTAAATTAATTTACAGTCTTATTGCTAGCGAACGATTTATTAACATAGGAATATTTAAAGTGGAAAACAAATGAATTGTGTTTAATCAAAATTATAACCAGTTCGGCATGATGTGATAGCCCCATCTCCTTCATTCTTGACACTGAAAGTATCACATGTCTGTGTAACAAAACAGTGTTATACAAAATATATAAAAAAGGTTTAGTCCTCAAAGATACAAAAATAAAAGTGTACGCGGCAATCTTAAAAGACACCGATAGTGGTACTACACATTGAAGATAACTTTAATTGATAATAACAAAGAAAAACTCAGAAATAATGCAGAAGATCAAAGAGAAGTTGGACGTGTTTCACGAAATATAAAAATTAAATTAAAAAAAATTGTAGAAGTATTTAATTTTAAGCAAACAATTAAGGGGCGTATCCACCTGATTAAATTTTTCACATTCATTTATAAATAATTAAACATAAATTTCAGGAATGAAATAAAGAGCAACAAGAACGATATGAAGATATTTTTAAAAAATAATTAGAATGCTTGATAAGGCATGTGAGAATTTTTTTTCTTATAGTAACTAATCATGAATAGGTAATTTACTAATTATAGGACCATTATTAGGTAATTACCTAATTATTAATAGTAATACTTAATGGTAAACACATTATAATCTAATGTGATTACTGAATTGTAGATTGAGATTTCTTAAAGCGGATTTGAAACACTTTATTTTTTATGTGTGGTTCGATTATAAATACATTAATTATTTAATGAATATATTTGCAATTACGCGATTGAAACTTTAAAATTTTCTGATGACGTTAAAACATAAAAAAAATATTTGATATGAAGAGTAGAGTCCAGTCCCATGATTAATATTCCACCCATCAGGCTACATACAATTTGCAACATTAATATCATAAATAATTTTAATATATATTTATTTGAAATGTCTAATGCACAATCTGTTTTATTTTTAAATGTTTGAGACTACTTTTAAAATGCTCCCCAAAGTTTTTTATAGGAATGGTAATATTGACTGTTTGTATATTTTTTGTCAATTCGAATAATTGAAACTTTACTCTATTGTAAATATTATTACTCAGTTTTACCAGTTGAAGCAGGGATATCACAACATTCAAAATTTCGACTTGCAGTTTTTAATCGGTCTAATTAATTTTAGAGCCCCAATAATAATAACGGAGTATTTAAACAGTTTCTGCTTTCATAAAACAGATACAGTATCAATCTGTTTATACCAAACAGAGTTTCCTTAATTAAAACTATTAATTAAGGAACGGGTCCTTTCAACTGCTTCAGTATAAAATAATCAATAAACAACAGTGTGATATTTTTAAACAAATTGAAAAGAGTCTCTTCCTATCAAAATTGACATTAGTACTTTGTTTTCACCAATAAAGTTAGTCAATGTTATTCTTGGTATGTTACGATTTTCAATTAAAACGTATTTTCATTTATTGCATGGTATTTATTTAATTATTATGACCAATTACTAATTTACACAATATTATAAAAACACTCTATTTAACACAATAGTATTGGTTGACACAATATTATCGATAGGAACATAGTGTAATTCTACAGCTGAAATTCTAATTTATTTAAGAAAAAATAATGTTATTGAACATTAATATTTAAATTTGAATAAGCATCCCACTCCACTATTCAGCAATGCCATCGTGTGGTGGATGTTGTCTCCTCAGCATTAGAACGTGTATCATATTTTTCGGGCGTCTTTCTTGACGTGGAACAGGCTTTTGTCCTCCGTAAATTCCTACCCCATACATACTTTCTCATCCTTCAATCCTATCTCACAAATAGAACCTTCCAAGTAAACCATAATAATGTCCATTCATCCCTCTTTTCCCAATCTGCTGGTGTTCCTCAAGGTTGTATACAGTTTATACACCTGACATCCCAACTCATCCTAATACTATCCTTACCACGTATGCTGATGATACATGTGTATTATCAGTCAACACCAATCCAGTTATTGCATCCCAAAGCCTCCAATCCCATATCACTTATCTTGAAGAATGGTGTTAAAACTGAAGAATTCTCAAAAATCGCATCAAATCAATTTTACCTTACGTCGTAAACTAATGACTTCCTGCCCTTCAGTATCCTTTAATAATATCACACAAATTCCTGTAGAACAGATCCGATACTTAGACTTGCATCTCAACAAACGATTAACCTGGAAGCCTGATACTAGACTGAAAAGACAAGAAACCGCTCGACGTTTCAGGCTACTTCAACACTTACTAGACAAACGCTTTAACCTCCCAATTAACTACAAAAGACTCATCAACATGGCCATCATACGACCTATTTGGACTTACGGAGTAGAGCTTTGGGGCTCCACTAAGCCATCGAATTCCTATCTTATCCAATCCCTACAATCCAAAATCCTTCGTAAAATCCTCAACGCTCCTTATTTTGTTAAGAATAAAGTCATCCATAAAGACCTTAATGTCCCATTTGTTGCTGATTTGGCCTGAACCTGGTATCTATCCTTTCATAGCCAACTTCATTCCCACTCAAACCCTCTATTTTCAAACCTAGGTTCCTCTTCAATTCCCGATAATCTTCCGAGGCGTCTGAAAAGAAGATGCCCACGTGACCTTCTTAGTTGAACTTGTAATTTGAGTACTACTAGTCGGTATTTTCTCTACTTCCCACTAACTCCTGCCATTATGTATCACATAGCATATTTACTTGATGTATTATTGTAATACAGTTGTAAATATCAATAAATAAATTTAAAAAAAAAATTTAATAAATATTTATCATACGAGTTCATATTTTTATGATCTAATTATTCCAAACTAAATTATTAAACTATGGAAAACAGAAAAAAGATATTATAAACCAGAAGAGAAAATCGCCACTATTAGCCATTACCTTCATAACAAAAATCTAAAATCATCACAATATAGTCATTACCAGGTCATCATTAGGTAATTATCTAATTAATTATAACTATGCATAACGGTAAGCGTTTAGTATAATTTTTTTTTTCTACAAGTAGCTAACAGCTTGTCTAATATATATGTCCTAATATATATAAAAAAAGAATTCAAACTTAATAACATAACCCACTCACTCTCTCATATCTATCTATTTTTTCAGTATTTTTAAGCAAATTGATTTCTGGTATATATATATATATACACACACATATAAAATAGAATTGAACGATAGTCCTCATTATTTTTTAATAAAAAGAATCTTTTAATATATAGTTTTAAAAGTACTATTAAAGGACAATAATGATATATAAATCATAATATTTATAGTTTTATAGTACCTTGTATAATTTTGTAACTACTTAAAGTGCCAAAATTGTTTAAACCGCTTTTATAAAACACCTAAAATGAAATACCTAATCTTCCCCTTAAAGTCCAAATGATTTTGATTAATTGTAAATCATACAACATTGAAAAAATCAGGAAGAAACAAGACAATTTTAGCAATGAGAGCACAACAAAGTTGTAGGAAGGGAAGGACAAGATACAAATAATTTAAAATAAATACTGGATAAAAAATATTAGGCTGGAGAAAGTGTGTTGGTAGCAGTTCCGCAGGTTGTCGCGTCGAGTTAAGTCATTTTTATTTTCGAGATTATTAAAAAGGAAAAGAATGAAAAGTTAAGACTTGTGACTTAATTCGAAGCGACAAACTGTGGAATTTATTTAATTAATAAAACAATAAATTAAGCCTAGATAATGAATATTAAGCCGGAGAAAGATTTGTCAAAGAGAGATTCGAGACACGTCTAGAGAGGGCAGAACAGAAAGGGCGTATGCAGACCGGATTCCAACCAGGGCACTTTCACGTTACATGATCCGACCTTCAACTCACCACAGCCACCTTAATAACTCTCAACGGCCGTCAAGGTATTCCAGGTAACTTTACGAACTGAACAACAGTTAGTAGCCAGCGAGGAAATGTAACAAACACATATGTAGCACTTCTCCCTCCACTTAAGTAATTGACATAACTGTAAATCACACTTTTCTTATCATTTCACGGTAAATCGATTAAAAATAATTGTTTTAAACTTTAAATTTTTATCCACACCTGTCAAATACAAATAATTGACAATCAGAGCAGATTGGCTGACGGAAAAATAATACAGAATGACATGAAAGGCATGAAGAAGAACAGTACCCAGCGATACCTCTCCATTGGCTTGTTTTAATTTCCTACTGTAATAGATCCCTCATCCACGTTCATATTAGTCTCATCCTAGTGTTCTCCGGCATGAGAGTCGTGGCCATTTGTTGTATCAATGGGTTTGGGCGTCCTACAGTGTTTCGATTAGTACAAGCTAGGTGGACAAAAGTCATGTTTAAAATTCTAAAATATTTTATTGGAATATTGTAAAAAATTCTTCAAAACATAGAAATCTAATATTTGTGAATGCCTGGCACACTCCATCTCGTCAGTAATAGGGTCCAAAGTAATGAATCCATTGCACTAGACTAAATCAGTTGTATTCAAAGCTTCATTTCAGCCGCACAAAATTAAAGTGTTACTAATTTTATATGAATCAATTGTTGAATATTGATAATATATGTACTTATAGGTACTAATGCTTTCCAATTAAAAATATCTTCTGATAATCAAACTATATTAAATATTTTTATTAAAATGCATGAAAGATTTTTCCTCATTCCTCATTTTGAAACTTTCAAGGTATGGTAATGACTTGTATCCGTTTGTATCCGGGTAAATTTTATACAATTCATAGCTGCATCTCTCCCATTAATATTAAGATGCATTATAGCCTGCACACTCGAGTACAAACATTTTTTTTAATTTTAGAATACTTATTTTCAAGAGAGGTTTTTTTTTAAGAATGGTTGAAACACCCTATAATTTGTTTTCTTTTATAGTTCTTTTCGATCAAATTAAATGTTGAATAACTTACAGAGGACTCTGAGAGGAAAATTAAAATGAGATTGGCTAACTATTCCTCCAAATTTTCTGATGAAGCGGGAAAATCAAAGCAGCGCACAGTATTTCGATTAAAACAAGCTAGGACAAAAGTCATGTTTAGAATTCTGAAATATGGTTTTGGAATAATGTAAAAAATACTTATGGTAAACTAATATTTGATTAAGTCTGACATACTTCACAGCTTGAGGGTTAGGGCTATAAGTAATCATAGCAATAGAATAAATCAGTGGTATTCAAGCCATCATTTCAACCTCAAAAAGTTCTTGTTCAACTACTTTTATCGAACCAATAGTTGAATATGGACATTATTTGTACTGGTAAGTGCTATTTTTTCGAAATAAAAAAATTTTCTGATTATCAAACTATATTAATTTTTTTTTTAAATGGCCGAAGAATTTTTCCTTATTTTGAAACTTTGAAGTGATGAAAATGACTTCCACCCATTTGTATCCGGGCTAATTTTTCTATATTTAATAGCTCGCGTTTTAAATAATAAGACACATTTTAGCCAGTACACTCGAGTACAACATCGAAGAAAGAAACTTTTATCTCATAGAGTTTCTTTCTACTAAAATTAATTATATATGTGTGTATGTGTGTATATATATACTTATTTTTAAAATAATTATTGGTTTTTTGTATCTTTAATTATTTTGTTGTTGCATTGTTGTCTATAAATTTTGTAAACATGTAAATATTAACAATTTTCCATTTTTTATAATTATTGTTATCATATTTATTTTTTCTTTCAATTAATTCGTTATTGGGAGCTAGCTGGTAATTTATTCTCTTTAATTTTGTATTTTTATTTATTAATTAAATTGTAATTGTAATCTACTCTAAGATCACTATTTTATAGGGACTTGTCCCAGAAATAATATGGATTTTTATTAGTTTTAGTATTATAAATTGTCTTCATATACTCTTTTTTTAATTTGTTCTGATTATAATCCTGGCAATCATCTTAAATCCAGTTGGTAATTAATTTAAAAACAGTTTTTATAATTACATTACTTAATTAGTCGGAAAAAATGCAAAATGTCGAAAAATAATTTTGTCCGCCTAGCTCCTACTAATCGAAACACTGTGCTTAATATTTGTGAAGTTTTTCTAGAATGCGTTTGTAAAACGTTATATGTGTTCGTCAACCGTTTGTATTGAAAACTAATTTAAAGAAAATAAATTTATTTTCAAAAAGGAAAAATGACATAAATTTTATGAGGAAAATTCTCAACAAGCATAAATTTTATTTACATCGTAATTCAAATCGTAGAGTAATATTTTATTTATAACTCGAAATTACCATATATTATGTAAATGTTTATTCTTGAACAATATTTACGGAGTACATGGAAATAATGAACAGGTATTTTGAATGAGTGATAAGTGGTAGTAAACATTTAATCTTCAATTCGTAAGCACGGTTTATTAACATCGAGCAAGTGTTAATTTTACATAAAGGCAACTGTGTGATCTAATAAACCACTAAAATTCAGGTTTTATTTTCGGTATTAGGCCATGAAAACAATAAATAAATTGAATTAAAAATTAAAAAAAACAGTACTACTACAACCCATGAAGGATCTTGGGTTCAGTACATGGTAGAGACAACCGGGAAAAACTAATTGTATTTATTTATCAACAGTCAAGATAAAGTAGGTACTAATATATATATATATATATATATATATATTCCACACTGCATGGAAAAATGTTCGTTAATATACTTCTACATATTTTCTTCTTCAATCGAAGCGAGTGATTTGGGTAGATGAAGCGCTCATTGAGTCTTTAGAACAATACCAAATTAATATTCCAGAAGGGAAAAGACAATGCCGAGTTCAGGAGCAGGTGTTTAAACAAACGAATGTACGCAGTAAACATTTAAAACTATACATATAAAGTCAAGTAACCACAGTAAAGAGACAAGGACGTATTATGCATAAACTCGAAAACAATAACAATAAAGTATCTTAGCAATAAGTAATCCACAACTTGATGAGAAAACTCTTCTAACTTTTGAAAGGAAAATCATACGGCCCACATATCTGCAGCCCGGTGAATATTAAGTCGAATTTTGTCAAGGTAGAGTTAATTTTGTTATGGAAAGAGTAATTATCTCATTATCGTTGTCTTTGCCTTGAAATGGAGTTGTAATATAAGTTATAACTCCTTTTCAAGTCAAGGTCTAACACTTGGACACGTAAGTACTGCGAGAAAAACACGATTCCGCTTCCTCAATTACAAAAAATTCATTTAGGACAAAATTTTATTTAATCGCTTATTCACCGGGGCTGCAAATATATAGACCTAGTATAGTGGCGGAAACCTGGAGAATATATATGTTATCTTGTATATTTTCCGGTATTTATTCCGCAGGTTGTCGCATCGAGTTGAGTTACATCAAGTTTAACCTGCTTATTCGTTTTATTTTTAATATTTTCCAAAAATACAAATTATCGCGAGATTTAGTATGGAAAAGAGCATGTAATGGTGTGTAATGAGTATATTTCGGTAATCATTTCTAGAAATAAAAGTTTCAACTAACATATCAAAGTATAGATGATATATGTGGAAGAAAATGGTCTGGGTGGAGGTTAATAAATTTCTCTTAGATATGGAGAAATGTTTATTAAATAGCCAACGTTTCGACCTACATTGCAAATCTTCTTCAAGGCTGTCGAGGTAGAGGGTGGGGGGCCCGGTGTTAATCTGTTACTGTCAATTAATAGCTAACTGAATTTAGATGATATATGTTTGTTGGAACGTTCATCTATTGATGAAATGATTATTCAAGTATACACATTTTCCATAATTACATTCTCTTTTCCATACTAATGAAGCTCGCGATAACTAGTATTTTTGGAAAATATTAAAAGGGAAACGAATTAAAAGTGAAAGCTTGTGACGCGACAACCTGAGGAATAATTACCGGCTATACTTACCAATGGGGAGCTAGCAAATCTATTCCAGGCCCCGGACGTAGTCAAAGTAATAAAACCTAGTAGTTTATGCTGGGTTGGCCATGTGGCCAGAATGACTAGTGACGACGAACCCAGAAGAGGAATTGAAGAAAACGTAGTGTACAAGCAGAGTAGGGCGACAAAAGCTGCAAAGGTTGGATGGGGTCAATGAGGATTCCAGGAGTCTATTAAATCCTCGAATCTAAAACAAAGAGGACTTGGGGAAACGCATCGAGGAGACCAAAGCCAACTGATGGGTTGTAGAGCCAAGAAAGAAGTAGAAGAAAAACAATAAGTTAGTTAACATTTCCTTAAAAGATACTATTTTCTTAAGGATTGGAGGAAGAAAAAATACAATAATTGTTCTAAAAAATGGATTATTATTACAGGGTGAAAACTTTTTGTTTTTATTTGGGAGCATATATAGTAGAAATGGCTATTCTAGGACTAAGTCCCTTTAGAATAACAGACAAATAAACATAATATATATGTATATATGACAAGATATTAAGCACTTAAAGAGAATAGATAAATCAATAACTACTGCTATGAGCTAGTATGCAATAATTTCTTTACATGATGTATATCTTCTTGAAAAACAAAACAAAAACGACTAAACAACAAAATCAATTATTCAATATAAATTCACTTAAACAAATTACTAACCTGCTTAGAGTGCATCTTTTTGGGAAGCCATTTTGAAAAACAAGGATTTAAACGAGTACATTTAGTGAATGAGCATGACGGATGATAAGAGGGTTGTAATTTATATATTACAACGAATTATTTTATTTTTTTAATGTAAAGAGGCAGGAAAAAACAAATCGCTTTTGTTTTTTTAACTGTGCATCCACTATAAAAACGAGTATTTTTCCAAAGCTTAAAATGCGGTAAAAAATAATGAGATTCAGAAAACATAAGCAATTGAAGTTTCATACACACAAAAATTGTTAACATGTTTTCCTCGCACTTCAATGCCTAGAAAAATAAACCCTTGGGTAAAAAATGACAATAATAAAGTTTATAAGAATATTTATATTTCCAGAATGTTTAAAGAAAACAAATATTTGAGAAATACAGTTTCAGGCTAACTTATATTTTTTTTTTCTGCGTGGTTTATAATTTTTACGAATTGTAAATTTAGAATTGGCATTTCCGATATCGTTGAGTCTTTTTGACCTCTACAGAATCATTTGTCTCGTTTCCTGATTATGCGTCCCGATAAAATGCTACAAATGGGAAATGAATGACGAGCAGAAATGAGTTAACATTTGTATTTTAATAATGGAGGCGACAGATAATCGTCTGGTACTGAATTCCGAATATTTATTAACAATCGGCAAGAAATCTGAAATATTGCGTACGCCGATAACCTATCTTTGAATAGGAAAGGTTTAAGTATATTTACTTAATGATAAATATATTGAATATTTGAACTTCCAAATAAACAACGTCAAGAAAGTATAATTCATATTGAAATTATATGGCATAGGGTACCATTTATTTTAGCCTTTACCCTCGCAGTGATGATGATATTAAGTAGAGTTGGGATTAATCGTTTATGCGTCCTTAGGAATCAGTACAGTTTATATAGGTATATATTACTAGCTATACTATAGTGTTACAGGCTACTGGGTGTAAAATGGACTAAACTATTACTTAATTCAATAATCTAATATTTATTAACAAATTAGAAAGAATACAATGAGATTATTTAAAACAGTTAAATTATTAAACTAATATCAATTTACAATAACAATATTCTACTAAATGTTATCTAATTTCTAAGATAATATACAAACAATATAAGATATTTCTAATACTAAATAACTAAACTATTTATATATAAATTTGTACAAATACAATAATATTACACTATAGTTTACAATAACAAATTAACACTTACAGTTCGCTAACTTAAGTCCACCGACCGTAAGACTCCAAATATGACAAACTGCCACACAGTTTATTACACTTATTACACGGCCACTAATTGTCACTGTTGCTCACTAAGCACTTATTACAGACTGATACTAATACTAACTAACTCACACACACTGCCACTAGTTAACGACTGCTACTCACTGGCTTATTACAGACTCGTCTTATTACCACTGCGCGGCCAAAACAGCTCGCCTTTTTATATAGGCAAGGGAGATTGGGGTGGGGGCATCTAGAACATTCCGGGCCGATCGAGTAGGCTCTACGACATTCTATAATCCCTTCCGGCTTAATCCCATTGTTCGCCTAATCTTCTCAGCCTCCTTCCCGCTCAGACCGTAACACTGCCCCCTCCTTAAAAGTGCTCTGTCCCAGAGCATAGTCCGGAGAAATCGGGCGGTTATGAGCTTCCCTCGATGGAGACGCATTTCCTTTCCAGGGGTTGAACGTGCACACCAATATGGCGACCCCAGAGTTAGCGAATATCTCTTCAAGCATGTTCCTGACAACCTTCCACTCCAGGCCGTCATATCCACAGCCCAACTTAGGGATCGCGAGCTTGGTGACACGCAGTCTCAGAAGCTTACTCCGCAGGTCGTCGAGGCTTCGCCGCAGGGCGTCATATGTGGGCTTGTGATCATTGGCACACTTGGTTACCAAGTAAAACAGATGTCGTCCTTCGTATGTGTGGTGGAGTGCTTTCCCCACGCTTGGTCCTTGGCGTTCTAGTTCCGTAGTACCACCAAACTTCTTCCTGAAGACCGTTGCAATCCCTCGGGAAGTCCTCAGATCTTCGGCGACACAATGGGCCAGAGAATAGTCCGCGGGTAACGAGAAGATATCTCTGTATACTGTCTGAGTTACTCCACGGGGACCTTGTACCTTAGGTTGTGCAACTGATACCTTACTGGTCTCCACGTTGTTGAGATACCTGACTTGCTGGTCTTTTGTCGGGCCATGGTCTCCTTTGTATGGGGCCAGTCTATTAAAATGGACTACCCTGGGTTTTCCTTTTGGCTGCTTTCTGATCCTATAGATGACGTCGTTTATGCTATTGATGATCTCAAACGGGCCATCCCAGGAGTTCTGAAGTTTAGGTGAGTAGCCTCGCCTTCTTCGAGGATCATGTAGCCAGACCAAATCTCCAGGTTGGAATCCACCTTTCTCTGCCCTGATGTCGTAACGCTCCTTCATTCTGTCACTGGCTCCCCGGATGTTTGCACGAACCTTCTCGTGGATGTTATCCATCCGCTCCCGTAGATTCGTGACGTACTCCTCTCCGGCAACTTCCTCATTAGGCTTGAACCCGAATTTCAGATCACAAGGCAAACGAAGTTCTCGGCCGAACACCACATTTGCGGGGGTCTGCCCCGTTGCTTCATGGACTGAACTGCGGTAGGCTAACAGGAACAAGTGAAGATACTGGTCCCAGTCTCGCTGATGCTCGGAGACCACTTTAGACAAATATCGACCCATTGTCCTGTTCATGCGCTCCACCATGCCATCCGATTGAGGGTGAAGAGGTGTCGTCCTGGTTTTCCGTATTCCCAGTGCTTCGCACATCCCGGAGAAGACTGCAGACTCAAAGTTTCTTCCCTGGTCAGCGTGAAGTTCCATGGGTACTCCAAACCGGCTGACGAGCTGCTTCACAAGTACGTCTGCAACCGTGACTGCCTCTTGATTCGGAAGGGCATACGCTTCCACCCACTTAGAAAAATAGTCCATGGCCACGAGAATATATCGGTTGCCTTCGTCTGTCACAGGGAAAGGGCCAGCGATGTCAATCGCTATCCTCTCGAACGGTGCTCCCACGTTGTACTTCTTCATAGGGGCCTTCCTTCTTCTTGTTGGTCCGTTAGAAGCCGCACAAGTCGCACAACGCCTGCACCAGTCCAACACATCGTCCTTAAGGTTTGCCCAGTAAAAGCGTTCACGAACTTTTTCCAATGTACGGTGAACTCCAAGATGGCCGCCAGTTACACCGTCATGTAGTTCCCTGAGCACTTCGGGCACTTTATTCCTTGGAACGATGAGCTGTAGCCTGCGCTGATCTCCTTCCGCGTTCTCCAATGCCCGTTTCAGCAGCCCGTTGTCCACTAAAATGGAGTTCCATTGGGCCCAGTACGTTTTTACATTCTTCGACATTGGAGCAACATCTTGCCAGGTCGGTCTACCTCGCCCCGATATTTTCCATTCCTTTATTTGTTTCAAGTCCGGGTCCTCGTCCTGTTCCTTTGACACCTCTGCATCTTGCCAACTGTCGATGACAACTGTAGTCCTCAACACCGCTGCCTGCTTCTCTTCTTGTCGAGAACAATGGTTGCAGCCTTCATCACAAGGTCTTCTTGACAAAGCATCCGCATTCCTGTGGCTCGTTCCAGAACGATGAGCAGATTCAAAGTCGTACTCTTGAAGGCGCTCGATCCACCTCGCAACTTGTCCCTCCGGTGACTTGAATCGCAGCAGCCACATTAGAGCCGCGTGGTCCGTTCTCAGCAGGAACCTTCTTCCGTATAGATATTTATGGAAGTGCTCTATGGATTTTACTACTGCCAGAAGCTCTTTCCTTGTGACACAGTAGTTGCGTTCCGGAGCTGAGAGTGCTTTGCTGAAATATCCAATCACCCTTTCTTCTCCGTCTTGGAGCTGAGAGAGGACACTTCCAATGGCGATGTTGCTGGCATCTGTGTCAAGTATGAACTTGCCCTCGGGACGTGGATAGCACAGAATAGGAGCACTACTCAATTTTCTCTTCAGCTCCTCGAAGGATGCCTGGCACTCGTGGTCCCAATGGAAAGTCCTTTTCTCCTCGGTAAGCCTGGTAAGAGGTTTTGCGATGTCAGCAAATCCTTTCACGTACCTCCGGTAATAGGTGCAGAGCCCGAGAAAACTTCTAACCTGGTGCTTATCTCGAGGTACTGGCCAGTCGGTGATCGCTGCTATCTTCTCTGGGTCAACAGCAACTCCGTTGTCTGACACAATATGCCCCAGGTAGTTGACTTGCCTTCGGAAGAGATTACACTTCTTCGGGTTCAACTTTAGGTTCGCTGCACGCAGTCGTTCGAAGACCTTCTCCAGATTCTTCAGATGGTGAGCGAAGGACTTTCCCAGCACAATGATGTCGTCTAGGTACACCAGGCATACTTCCCAAGAGAGACCTCTTAACACGTTTTCCATCAGCCTCTCGAATGTGGCAGGAGCATTGCAAAGCCCGAACGGCATTACTGTGAACTGCCAGAGCCCAGTGCCAATTGAAAACGCCGTCTTCTCTTTATCTTCAGGTGCCAATCCAACCTGCCAATATCCACTGCGGAGATCCAAGGTAGAGAAGAGTTTACACCCCTCCAGAGTGTCCAGCGTATCGTCAATCCTGGGAAGCGGATAACTGTCCTTCTTGGTGACGTTGTTTAGAAGACGGTAGTCTACGCAGAACCTTGTCGTTCCGTCTTTCTTCTTCACCAACACGACAGGAGACATCCAGGGGCTACTCGAAGGCTCAATGACACCATCAGCTGCCATCTCCTTAATAATCTCCTCGGCGTCCTCCCGTTTAGCTAACGGCAGCCTCCGCGGGACCTGTCGGATAGGCTTCGCATCCCCAGTGTTAATCCTGTGCTGGACGATATCCGTTCTGCCCCGTGGTCCTGGTCCGATCTCGAAGACGTCATGCCATCGGATAATCATGTTCTTCACTTCCTCGCTCTGTTCAGGTGAAAGGTCGCGGCATGACTCGTTAACAAATCCTTTTAGTTCTTCTGGCAGTCCTCGGAGCTCGGTGGGACGACGTTGCAGCTGACGAACCACTGAGGTAGCGGTTGTACACTCCCCGACCGGTGTTCCTTTCTTCAGTGTTACCGGGAAGCTGTTCAGATTCATTAGCCTAATTGGAGTGGTACGTCCAATCTTGATGAGAGACCTAGCAACCAGTACGCCGCGTCCGATCTCCTGTTCTTCGTGCGTTCCGGGTTCCAGTAGTACACATTGACCCTCTGGTAGATGTCCTTCGACCGTCCCATGCGTCACGATTTGGCTCTGTGCAGGTAAAGTGGTGTCTTCTAGTAAGAGCACTCGTGCGTAGAGATCCTTTCCCTGCCGAAGGATGACTTCCTCGTCTCCCATCGTCAGCACACCTTTTGACATGTCCAGCTTGATCCCGTATGCGATCATGAAGTCCATGCCCAATATGACATCTTCATCGATCTCTGCCACGAGAGCGCGGTGCTTCAGATGTTGACCCCCGATGATGAAGGTGGCAACTGTCTCCCCGTAGACCTTGGCTGGCTGTCCCGTGGCAGTCCGTAATGCCCAAGTTGTTGGTAAGATCTTCTCAGGTGGAAGTGTTTTCGAGTTAAAGATTGTCATGGTTGCGCCGGTATCTATTAGCAGACTTCGCAGCTGCCCGTTCACCATCCCATCAACGTAGAAACTGTTCGTTCTGCTTCCTATTGACGCAACTCTGATGGTCTTCCTGGGGCCTTTGACGTTACGGGTTGACAGTTGCCCCTTCCCATCAACCCTACTTAGTTTTCCTGTGGCTTTTCTTGCTTCTTCGATGGACACTTGCTTCTAGGGTGTCCAAGTTGGCCGCAGCTCCAACAGCGTATCTCTTTCTTACGGGTCCTGAGAGCCTCCAAGACTTTAGTTACTATGTCTTCGATGCTAGGGACCACATTAGGCTCCGCTTCTGCTGCTCTAACTCGCGCATGGCCCCGTACGGACTGTCTAACAGCCTCGAACTCCATGGCCTGGGATAATGCGTCTCCCAAAGTTTTCGGGCGGGCCAGCTTCACTGCTTGTTGTGTCTCTGGGTCCCGAAGTCCATCCAAGAATTTGTCGACAGCAAAGCTTTCGTATACATCGTCGGTCACCGATGGGTAGGCGTTCCTCACAAGCCGGGCAATATCCGCTTCAAATTCCTGCAAAGTCTCGTTGGTCTTCTGGATCCTGCTTCTGAGCTGCGAGCGATACAGCTGGTCCATGTGGCGATGGCCGAAACGCATCTCCAGTCTTCTCATCAGCTCACCGTAGTTGGACCGTTCCGACATGGGCATCCCCTGCAGTACTCCCAAGGCGTCTCCGCGCAGGGCCAGGCACAAAGCTGAAGCTTGGGTCTCCTGTGACCACCCGTAGATCGAAGCAGCTGTCTCGAAGAGAGTCATGTAGTCCTCCCACGGCGTCTTTCCGTCGAATACTGGAATGGTGTTGTGAGTTGGTGGCGTCCCATTATTGGCGGGCAGAATGGTTTTATGAAGACTGACCTCGGGGGAACGGTCGGTGTCGTTCGTCGGTGGGTTGCTCTTACGTCCCTCGAGAGCTTCCATTCTTAGCCTAATTTCGTTCACTTTTTCTCCTAGCCTAGATTCTATATCAGCTACTTTATTATTTACATCGGCTAACTTATTATCTACATTAGCTAACTTATTATCTACATTAGCTAGCTTATTATCTACATTTTCCATTAACTTAGTCTCTAATGTGCCTAACTTAGACTCTAATGTATCCATTAAATCATTTTTTACAGTACCTAGCTCATTTTTAACAGTGCTTAACTCATTACCTAGTTCATTTTTAACATTGCCTAATTCCTTACCTAGCTTATTTTCTACATTGCCTAACTCATTTTTAACACTGCTTAATTCATTACCTAGCTTATTTTCTACATTGCCTAATTCATTTTTAACACTGCTTAATTCATTTTGTAAATTACCTAGCTTATTATCTACATTGCTTAAAGTCGCAGACAACTTGCTTAAATCAGTTTCAAACAGAACGTCATCTGGATTTTCCCCTAACTCTACAAAAAATTGACGCAAGCGATGTTGCAGTACACTTTTATTTCCGGAAGAATCCAGATCACGTTCTTCTAATTCCCGTTTTAAATCCGCAACTTTTAAATCCATCAATTTAACACTTTGAGAAGCCATTTTTCATACAGTAGCCCAATAATTACAAAAATGCAAGACAAAATAATAACAATTACACAAGATCCCACTTCTGACACCAATTTGTTACAGGCTACTGGGTGTAAAATGGACTAAACTATTACTTAATTCAATAATCTAATATTTATTAACAAATTAGAAAGAATACAATGAGATTATTTAAAACAGTTAAATTATTAAACTAATATCAATTTACAATAACAATATTCTACTAAATGTTATCTAATTTCTAAGATAATATACAAACAATATAAGATATTTCTAATACTAAATAACTAAACTATTTATATATAAATTTGTACAAATACAATAATATTACACTATAGTTTACAATAACAAATTAACACTTACAGTTCGCTAACTTAAGTCCACCGACCGTAAGACTCCAAATATGACAAACTGCCACACAGTTTATTACACTTATTACACGGCCACTAATTGTCACTGTTGCTCACTAAGCACTTATTACAGACTGATACTAATACTAACTAACTCACACACACTGCCACTAGTTAACGACTGCTACTCACTGGCTTATTACAGACTCGTCTTATTACCACTGCGCGGCCAAAACAGCTCGCCTTTTTATATAGGCAAGGGAGATTGGGGTGGGGGCATCTAGAACATTCCGGGCCGATCGAGTAGGCTCTACGACATTCTATAATCCCTTCCGGCTTAATCCCATTGTTCGCCTAATCTTCTCAGCCTCCTTCCCGCTCAGACCGTAACAATAGTATTAGCTATAGCTAATACAGTTTATACTATATATATTACTTTAAGATCAGAATAACGTTTGTTTGGAAGGGCGACCTTTGCTGTATTTGTTAGCGTAACAACATACTATGCCCAAGATAACGGGATTATAGTCCTGCAGGTGGCCCTAGGATTTTTTATAGGGAGTAAAAAAACTTCGGTTATGTCGTCCTTCTGACGGGACGTAAAACGGTGGTCCCGAGCGTGTACAATGTCGCTTAATCGTTAAAAATCCCTACCCTAATTAAGCCTGGATAAGCAAAATTTTGGCTCCCACTGTAGCATCGTCCGATTACCCATAGTAGCATAAAGTGAAGTTAAATAAACAAATGATTGTTTGGGCTACCATCATCATTATAATCTGGAGGGAGGTAAATGATTTCAACTTTAGTATCACTTAAACATAATTAAGTGAAACTAACTAAAACTAAAACATAACGGTCGTGATTTTTTACCGGATTTTTATTAATTATTTGGCAGATATGACGCTTCTTTGACAACCGTGTCTTTATAATTCTAATTTATCTAAGCGTACATAACAAGCATGATTATTTATTAGGCTTGTAGATAATTTAAATTACAATACAACATAATTATACGTAGAGTCAGTTGTCCCGGTTGACCTTGACATTCCCGGGGGTCTAAAGGTTGCCGCACCTTACAGCAATAGATCATATAATTTAAAGAAAAAAGGGGTAAATAATTAAAGAATAACATAATTCTTATATTATTTTTCACCAAATAATTACTTAATTTTGATTAAAAATGAACAACCGATAGTATTAACAATATCGTCGATACAAAGAAAAAGTATTGAATGAGGAAAAAAAACATATTTTTCGTTTTCGATTTAAACGAACGGTTTTAGGATTGATAATTAATGTAAAATTCATTCATAAGACAAAAATCACGCATAATGACGTAGGCAAATCGCTGTTCATGATACATTTTGAAAAATAGTTTTTTCACTTTCTTAACAAGTGGCGTTCTTCATTTTCGATACTGTGAATCTGTATCGAAGATACGACGAATAAAAAAGAGCAAATATTTAAAAAAGAGACGTAAAATAATTATTAGAGTGCAGTGATAAATAATTATGTGCTGCATCTCATCTTCATTGTAGTGGATTATTAATTGTTTTATTGTAAGTCCTGATGATGCGTGAATTGGCGATACGCTGACTGGATAGTTTTTTCCCCAGCATTTAAGAGACTTAAGGCTTTGTTTTTTGAAGTTCTTATTTACATTCTAACAATAATATGATATTAAGTACTACAAGAAACCTTAAATATCTCAAATACCGGTAAGATTGACCAGTAAATCTTTCGCCAATTCAGGTAACGTCAGGAAAGAGGAAAGATAAGATAAATCCATATTGCCTATCTCAAATAAAATAAAAACTAACCAAACTGAGATAGTTGCTAGAGTTTTCATAAATAGAAATTTTAAGGATATACGGAATGTGAAACTTATTATTTAAGCTATATTAACAATTTTTAGGGTACAGTTATTAGTTGGAAGGCATGAGTTACTGTATGCACGGAAAAGTACTTACTGTAAATTAAACTAATTACTGATCATTTAATATAAAATCCTACTAAATTTTAAAAGCGAAAGTTTGTGAGGATGTATGTTTGTTACTCTTTCACGCAAAAACTACTCAACGGATTTGGATGAAACTTTACAGTAATATACGTTATACACCAGAATAACACAAAGGCTACAATTTATAATGATTTTGTGTAATTTGGTCATAATACAACGATAAATATCATTAAAAAATACTGGGATATAAAACATTCTCAATATTACCTCCAACATATGGTCAGTAGGTAATCGCGGTTATTTAATTTAATTTATTATTATTATTATATACTTTATATTAATATTGTTAGCATCGCTACCGGGCTCCCTCTGAGTAGCTTGCTCACTTGTTTCTTACTCGCAAAATCTAGATATTTCCGCTGAACGTAACAAATCAAGCAACATAGTTTACAACGAGTACATCCTGCTAAGTTTCGTACTTTTTATTTATTTATATATTTTTTATTCTATTTCTAATTTTATTATGTTTTGTCAATCTTGATTTGTATAATTATGTAGCCTTCTGGCCAGATGAATATTATGTTTTTTTTATTTGTTCATTATTGTTATTCGAAAGGGACTTGGTCCCAGAATAATGTTTTTTCTATATTGCAGTAGGACCGCAACGTATTAGAATTGTTTTTTTTTTGTCTAGTTATAGGATTGTAGTTTTAGTTATTTAGATATGGTCTTTGTTAGCATCAAGTAAATAGATCCTTTTTTTTTTCATTATATTATTATAATTTTGTTAGGAAAGAATAACGGTAAGTTTTAAGTATAACTAATTTGATTCTCAAAGCTGTTTATTATTAAGTACAGTAGGCATAACTATTTACTAAGTTTTAGTATTTTATTTGAAAAGTACTACCAATTTTGTTTTAATTAGTATTTATAAAAATGCAGCGAAAGCGTAAGTCTAATATTTGGAAACAAATTTTGAAGCCCTTTGTTTTAGGGAAATAGGGCAGAACAACGTCGGCCGGAACAGCTAGTTTCTTATAAAAATTAAAATTATTATCTGTTCTTTTTAGTTTTATGAGATTTTCGTTGGTAAATAAAAAAGTAAGTATGCCGTGCTAGGTATGTAACTATCGAGAAACGATTGCGACTTGTGAGAAATTCTCACATAATTTAAAATTTTATCTGAGATGGATGTTTCCCTCAAATGTAGAAAACTTATTATAATACTTCTACCATTATAATACTTCTATCAATTTAATTTACTTTTAATAAAAATTAATCAATTTTTTATTTTATCTGAACATTGAAACAACCACAATTTATATATTGACATCAGTTATTTGGCGAAGGAAAAATTTCCATGTTTTAAAGTCTTCGGATCAACTCTGTTTGTACACTCGATTTACGAAAACACAGTAGTTTCACATAATCTTAGCAATTTCACAAAATAAGTACATATTTAAAAACAGATACAGAATAAGGAGAAAGCGGTAATAATGCAGCGGAGTCAATAATACGAAAACTTCTCAATAAACAAATCTCGACCTCCTCAGTCTGGTTAAAATAATGTTACGGGCTACTGGGTGTAAAATGGACTAAACTATTACTTAATTCAAGAATCTAATATTTATTAACAAATTAGAAAGAATACAATGCGATTATTTAAAACAGTTAAATTATTAAACTAATATCAATTTACAATAACAATATTCTACTAAATGTTATCTAATTTCTAAAATAATATACAAACAATATAAGATATTTCTAATACTAAATAACTAAACTATTTATATATAAATTTGTACGAATACAATAATATTACACTATAGTTTACAATAACAAATTAACACTTACAGTTCGCTAACTAAAGTCCACCGACCGTAAGACTCTTCAAATATGACAAACTGCCACACAGTTTATTACACTTATTACACGGCCACTAATTGTCACTGTTGCTCACTAAGCACTTATTACAGACTGATACTAATACTAACTAACTCACACACTGCCACTGACTTATTACTCACTCGTCTTATTACTTCACTGCTTATTACTACACTGCTTATTACTGACTGCCGCGGCCGAAAACGCTGTCCTTTTTATATAGGCAAGGTAGGTCGTGGTGGGGCATTACTCGGAACACGGACGAGGACCACCTAGACCGATCTAGAAGGTTCTACGCCATTCTATAATCCCTTCCGCTTAATCCCATTGTTTGCCTAATCCGCTCTAGGCAGATCAGAAGCCGGTCCTACTTTCCGCTCTGACCGTAACACTGCCCCCTCCTTAAAAGTGCTCTGCCCCAGAGCATAGTCCGGAGAAATCGGGCGGTCATGAGCTTCCCTTGATGGAGACGCATTTCCTTTCCAGGGGTTGAACGTGCACACCAATATGGCGACTCCAGAGTTGGCGAATATCTGTTCAAGCATGTTCCTGACAACCTTCCACTCCAGGCCGTCATATCCACAGCCCAACTTAGGGATCGCGAGCTTGGTGACACGCAGTCTCAGAAGCTTACTCCGCAGGTCGTCGAGGCTTCGCCGCAGTGCGTCATATGTGGGCTTCTGATCAGTAGCACACTTGGTAACTAAGTAGAACAGGTGTCGTCCTTCGTGCGTATGGTGGAGTGCTTTCCCGACGCGTGGTCCTTGGCGTTCCAGTTCCTCAGTTCCAGCAAACTTCTTCCTGAAGACGGTTGCAATCCCTCGGGAAGTCCTCAGATCTTCGGCTACACAATGGGCCAGAGAATAGTCCGCGGGTAACGAGAAGATATCTCTGTATACTGCCTGAGTTACTCCACGGGAACCTTGTACCTTAGGTTGTGCAACTGATACCTTACTGGCCTCCACGTTGTTGAGGTACCTGACTTGCTGGTCTTTTGTCGGGCCATGGTCTCCTTTGTATGGGGCCAGTCTATTAAAATGGACTACCCTGGGTTTTCCTTTTGGCTGCTTTCTGATCCTATAGATGACGTCGTTTATCCTATTGATGATCTCAAACGGGCCATCCCAGGAGTTCTGAAGTTTAGGTGAGTAGCCTCGCCTTCTTCGAGGATCATGTAGCCAGACCAAATCTCCAGGTTGGAATCCACCTTTCTCTGCCCTGATGTCGTAACGCTCCTTCATTCTGTCACTGGCTCCCTGGATGTTTGCACGAACCTTTTCGTGGATATTATCCATCCGCTTCCGTAGATTCGTGACGTATTCCTCTCCGTTAACTTCCTCGTCTGGCTTGAACCCGAATTTCAGATCACAAGGCAAACGAAGTTCTCGGCCGAACACCACATTTGCGGGGGTCTGCCCCGTTGCTTCATGGACTGAACTGCGGTAGGCTAACAGGAATAGGTGAAGATACTGGTCCCAGTCTCGCTGATGGTCGGAAACCACCTTAGACAAATATCGACCCATTGTCCTGTTCATTCGTTCCACCATGCCATCCGATTGAGGGTGAAGAGGTGTCGTCCTCGTCTTCCGTATTCCCAGTGCTTCGCACATCCCGGAGAAGACTGCAGACTCAAAGTTTCTTCCCTGGTCAGCGTGAAGTTCCATGGGTACTCCAAACCGGCTGACGAGCTGCTTCACAAGCACGTCTGCAACGGTGACTGCCTCTTGATTCGGAAGGGCATAAGCTTCCACCCACTTAGAAAAGTAGTCCATGGCCACGAGAATATATCGGTTGCCTTCGTCCGTCACAGGGAAAGGGCCAGCGATGTCGATTGCTATCCTCTCGAACGGTGCTCCCACGTTGTACTTCTTCATAGGGGCCCTCTTTCTTCTTGTTGGCCCGTTAGAAGCCGCACAAGCCGCACAACGCCTGCACCAGTCCAACACATCGTCCTTAAGGTTTGCCCAGTAAAAGCGTTCACGAACTTTTTCCAATGTCCGGTGAACTCCAAGATGGCCGCCAGTTACACCGTCATGTAGTTCCCTAAGCACTTCGGGCACTTTATTCCTTGGAACGATGAGCTGTAGCCTACGCTGATCTCCTTCCGCGTTCTCCAATGCCCGTTTCAGCAGCCCGTTGTCCACTACAATGGAGTTCCATTGGGCCCAGTACGTTTTTACATTCTTCGACATTGGAGCCACATCCTGCCAGGTCGGTCTTCCTCGCCCCGATATTTTCCATTCCTTTATTTGTTTCAAGTCCGGGTCCTCGTCTTGCGCCTTTGACACCTCTGCGTCCTGCCAACTGTCGATAACAACCGTTGTCCTAAATACTGTTGCCTGCTTCTCTTCTTGTCGAGAACAATGCTTGCAGCCTTCTTCACAAGGTCTTCTTGACAGTGCATCCGCATTTCTGTGACTTGTCCCAGAACGATGAGCAGATTCAAAGTCATACTCTTGAAGGCGCTCGATCCACCTCGCCACTTGTCCCTCTGGTGACTTAAATCTCAGCAGCCACATTAGAGCCGCGTGGTCCGTTCTCAGGAGGAACCTTCGTCCGTATAGGTATTTATGAAAATGCTCTATGGACTTTACTACTGCCAGAAGCTCCTTCCTCGTGACACAGTAGTTGCGTTCCGGAGCTGAGAGTGCTTTGCTGAAATATCCAATCACCCTCTCTTCTCCGTCTTGGACCTGAGAGAGGACGCTTCCAATAGCGATGTTGCTGGCATCTGTGTCAAGTATGAACTTGCCCTCGGGGCGTGGATAGCTCAGAATAGGAGCACTAATCAATTTGCTCTTCAGCTCCTCGAAGGATGCCTGACACTCGTGATCCCAATGGAAAGTCCTTTTCTCCTCGGTAAGTCTGGTAAGAGGTTTTGCGATGTTAGCGAATCCTTTCACGTACCTCCGGTAATAGGTGCAGAGCCCGAGAAAACTTCTCACCTGGTGCTTATCTCGAGGTACTGGCCAGTTGGTGATCGCTGCTATCTTCTCTGGGTCAACAGCAACTCCGTTGTCTGACACAATATGCCCCAGGTAGTTGACTTGCCTTCGGAAGAGATTACACTTCTTCGGGTTCAGCTTTAGGTTTGCTGCACGCAGTCGTTCGAAGACCTTCTCCAGATTCTTCAGATGGTGAGCGAAGGACTTTCCCAGCACAATGATGTCGTCTAGGTACACCAGGCATACTTCCCAAGAGAGACCTCTTAACACGTTTTCCATCAGCCTCTCGAATGTGGCAGGAGCATTGCAAAGCCCGAACGGCATTACTGTAAACTGCCAGAGCCCAGTGCCAATTGAAAACGCCGTCTTCTCTTTATCTTCAGGTGCCAATCCAACCTGCCAATATCCACTGCGGAGATCCAAGGTAGAGAAGAGTTTACACCCCTCCAGGGTGTCCAGCGTATCGTCAATCCTGGGAAGCGGATAACTGTCCTTCTTGGTGACGTTGTTCAGAAGACGGTAGTCTACGCAGAACCTCGTTGTGCCGTCTTTCTTCTTCACCAATACGACAGGAGACATCCAGGGGCTACTCGAAGGCTCAATGACACCACCAGCCGCCATCTCCTTTATGATGTTCTCGGCGTCCTCCCGTTTGGCTAACGGCAGCCTCCGCGGGACCTGTCGGATGGGCTTCGCATCCGCGGTGTCAATCCTGTGCTGGACGACATCCGTTCTCCCCCGTGGTCCTGGTCCGACCTCGAAGACGTCATGCCATCGGATAATCATGTTTTTCACTTCCTCGCTCTGTTCATGCGAAAGGTCGCGACATGATTCGTCCACAAATCCTTTTAGTTCCTCTGGGAGCCCTCGAAGTTCGGTGGGATGACGTTGCAGCTGACGAACCACTGAGGTAGCGGTAGTACACTCCCCGACCGGTGTTCCTTTCTTCAGCGTTACCGGGAAGCTGTTCAGATTCATTAGCCTAATTGGAGTGGTACGTCCAACCTTGATGAGAGACCTAGCAACCAGTACGCCGCGTCCGATCTCCTGTTCTTCGTGCGTTCCGGGTTCCAGTAGTACACATTGACCATCTGGTAGATGTCCTTCGACCGTCCCATGCGTCACGATTTGGCTCTGTGCAGGTAAAGTGGTGTCTTCTAGTAAGAGCACTCGTGCGTAGAGATCCTTTCCCTGCCGAAGGATGACTTCCTCGTCTCCCATCGTCAGCACACCTTTTGACATGTCCAGCTTGATCCCGTATGCGATCATGAAGTCCATGCCCAATATGACATCTTCATCGATCTCTGCCACGAGAGCGCGGTGCTTCAGATGTTGACCCCCGATGATGAAGGTGGCAACTGTCTCCCCGTAGACCTTGGCTGGCTGTCCCGTGGCAGTCCGTAAAGCCCAAGTTGTTGGTAAGATCTTCTCAGCTGGAAGTGCTTTCGAGTTCAAGATTGTCATGGTTGCGCCGGTATCTATTAGCAGACTTCGCAGCTGCCCGTTCACCATCCCATCAACGTAGAAACTGTTCGTTCTGCTTCCTATTGACGCAACTCTGATGGTCTTCCTGGGGCCTTTGACGTTACGGGTTGACAGTTGCCCCTTCCCATCAACCCTACTTAGTTTTCCTGTGGCTTTTCTTGCTTCTTCGATGGACACTTGCTTCTAGGGTGTCCAAGTTGGCCGCAGCTCCAACAGCGTATCTCCTTCTTACGGGTCCTGAGAGCCTCCAAAACTTTAGTTACTATGTCTTCGATGCTAGGGACCACATTAGGCTCCGCCTCTGCTGCTCTAACTCGCGCATGGCCCCGTACGGACTGTCTAACAGCCTCGAACTCCATGGCCTGGGATAATGCGTCTCCCAAAGTTTTCGGGCGGGCGAGCTTCACTGCTTGCTGTGTCTCTGGGTCCCGAAGTCCATCCAGGAATTTGTCGACAGCCAAGCTTTCGTAGACATCGTCAGTGACCGATGGGTAGGCGTTCCTCACCAGCCGGGCAATATCCGCTTCAAATTCCTGCAAAGTCTCGTTGGTCTTCTGGACCCTGCTTCTCAGCTGTGAGCGATACAGCTGGTCCATGTGGCGGTGGCCGAAACGCATCTCCAGTCTTCTCATCAGCTCCCCGTAGTTGGACCGCTCCGACATGGGCATCCCCTGCAGCACTCCCAAAGCTTCTCCACGCAAGGCCAGGCACAATGCTGAAGCTTGGGTCTCCTGCGACCAACCGTGGATTGAAGCCGCTGTCTCGAAGAGAGTCATGTAGTCTTCCCACGGCGTCTTCCCGTCGAATACAGGAATGGTATTGTGAGTTGGTGGTGCCCCAGCATAGGCGGGTAGAATGCTATTACGATGGCTGCCCTCGGATGAACGGTCGGTGTCGTTCGTCGGTGGTTTGCTCTTACGTCCCTCGAGAGTTTCCATTCTTAGCCTAATTTCGTTCACTTTTTCTCCTAGCCTAGATTCTATATCAGCTACTTTATTATTTACATCGGCTAACTTATTATCTACACTAGCTAACTTATTATCTACATTTTCCATTAACTTAGTCTCTAATGTGCCTAACTTAGACTCTAATGTATCCATTAAATCGTTTTTTACAGTACCTAGCTCATTTTTAACAGTGCTTAACTCATTCTGTAAATTACCTAAAGTTGCAGACAACTTGCTTAAATCGGTTTCAAACAGAGCGTCATCTGGATTTTCCCCTGACTCTACAAAAAATTGACGCAAGCGATGTTGCAGTACACTTTTATTTCCGGAAGTATCCAGATCACGTTCTTCTAATTCCCGTTTTAAATCCGCAACTTTTAAATCCATCAATTTAAGACTTTGAGAAGCCATTTTTCAAACAGTAGCCCAATTATTACAAAATGCAAGACAAAATAACAATTACACAAGACCCCACACCTGACACCAATTTGTTACGGGCTACTGGGTGTAAAATGGACTAAACTATTACTTAATTCAAGAATCTAATATTTATTAACAAATTAGAAAGAATACAATGCGATTATTTAAAACAGTTAAATTATTAAACTAATATCAATTTACAATAACAATATTCTACTAAATGTTATCTAATTTCTAAAATAATATACAAACAATATAAGATATTTCTAATACTAAATAACTAAACTATTTATATATAAATTTGTACGAATACAATAATATTACACTATAGTTTACAATAACAAATTAACACTTACAGTTCGCTAACTAAAGTCCACCGACCGTAAGACTCTTCAAATATGACAAACTGCCACACAGTTTATTACACTTATTACACGGCCACTAATTGTCACTGTTGCTCACTAAGCACTTATTACAGACTGATACTAATACTAACTAACTCACACACTGCCACTGACTTATTACTCACTCGTCTTATTACTTCACTGCTTATTACTACACTGCTTATTACTGACTGCCGCGGCCGAAAACGCTGTCCTTTTTATATAGGCAAGGTAGGTCGTGGTGGGGCATTACTCGGAACACGGACGAGGACCACCTAGACCGATCTAGAAGGTTCTACGCCATTCTATAATCCCTTCCGCTTAATCCCATTGTTTGCCTAATCCGCTCTAGGCAGATCAGAAGCCGGTCCTACTTTCCGCTCTGACCGTAACAATAAGTTGGTAACCCATAGGTCTTCTCTCTATCTTAGTTGGATTTGATTAAACCCAAAAAAATAAAAAAATAGACAAAAGTTAAATTTATTTCCAAAATTATGTAACATTTTAACGGAATATTACTTTACTTAGATCATTCCATAATAACAAACGACTTAAAAAATGTTAATGAACGGGTTTCTAAAATGAACGTATGGATTCTATATTTGTACATAAAAAAATTACCGATTTATTATAAAATTAAATAATAAAGTCTATTTATTTATACGATAAATAAAGAAAATTAAAGATGTCGTACAGTTAGGATATTAAGAACAGTCGCATAAGAAAACAATGGCTAAGTAAGAAAATCGGACGTGGCCTGAAGAACAGAGATAAAGCAGACGACACCATTTGACTTAACTGTACTTTTTTTTAGAGGCCATAAATTGTCTCTGTTTTTGTAATGTTTTTCTGAGCCTTACCTAGATTCCGCAAGAAACTTCTGAAATAGAGAAACGTTCAACATATTTAAGCAAGTCTTTCCTAAATTTATGATGTGAAATATGTTTTATATATAGTTCCTTCTAAAAAACAATGTCATAACTCAAAAAACGTAATTTATCAAATAAGTGTTTTAAAGTTCCTTGTGAGCTAAAAAAATGTGGGTATTGGAAAAGCAGGGCATTCTAGTGGTAATGATGGTATTGAAATTCTTTGTTAGCCATTAGTGGAAATTCCTTATTCCCATAAATCTCCAAGTTCAAACATCATACAACTCAAAATATGACTTTATTTTAAAAAACGATGTAAAATACTTGACTCTAAATCTTCAGAATTTTTCATAAAAACGGGAAAAACCATTCCCGTTTTTATGAAAAAATATGACTTTATTAAAACATGTTGGAAATGGAATATCAGATATGTCGTTCCTGAATTAAACAGCTTCAAGAAATACGATTGCTGCTGAAGGCTTAACTCAAATTTTTTTTAATCAAATGGTCAAGTAAAAATAGACAAAATTTGTATGAAATTCATTGATTCAATTTTATTCGTGCTTTTTTAATTCATTAATTAATTAAACCGGCCGGAAGTTACGTTTTGTTGTTTTTTTAGAATTGAAAAAAAAAATCCGACCAAAATTTCATTCAATTTAACGTCAGCATACTTTCCATTAGAAACATAACAAAGTGTGAAAGCTGTGGGGAACATCATAAAATTACGTCTAAGAAAAAAATAAATACCTGAAAAAAATATTTATTATATATTCTATGATTAAATATATGTCTTGATACTTGTAAAATTTTGCTTATTATATCAAACGTGGTTAGTATTGGGTGCCGGAAAACCCTTTTTTTTTTTTTCAAAACCCCAATAAATATTTTTGAAGTGACACAAGGTTTTTATCATAGGACACAAGGTTTTTATCTATGATCTTAGCATGAAATTGATTTTGTGAGAAATTTTTTTTTTTTAAAGAAACAGAGATATTGTGTTAATGAATGAAATATTTAAGATATTATGTTAATGAATGAAATATTTAAGATATTGTTCGCTATTTCCCAATGAAAACAATAAGAACACGTATATCATCATTTGTTGATTTAATCAAATAAATTCCTCAAACTGTTACTCAGCATCTAGGCGTTTTCCAATGTAATATTTTATCTGTAAGATTTTTCTCCCATTTCAGTTACATATCGTAAATATATTTAGCTTGGGTTATGTTCAGTGGAATGTTTAGCGTTTATTATGGTATAGGTGTAAAGTGAAACAAACGCGTAAAAAAACAAAACATTAATCATCAAATTGGTAAAATAACAATTTAAAAAGTATATATGTTTTACTTATTATAACACAAGTTGATATTTTTCAATCTTGATCAACTTATAAAAAAATAAAATAAATCATCTCTTTTTTTAAGTTTTAATACTGAAAAGCTGTTCAAACAAAGCAACAATAGCATTTAAATATATGGAAATGTATGCCTTTAATGATCTATACATAGAATCATTCATATCTTCTATTTAAAAAGGCTGACAAAAATATTTTTAAATTTTCTGTTTAAAAATTCCAGAAGTTAGAATTTCAAAAGAAATTCTTTGATATATTAATAAAAATTGAATGGTTTAAGCATATTTTCTCTCTTTTTTTTAATAAAAGAATCATTCATTTTATTGCGGAATGGGATGTGTTATAAAACGAAAGTTTAAAAAACTAAATATAATTGTATATAGCAAACAAAATATAGTGATTAAGATTCTAGAGGAAAAAGAAATCTAAAAATAAAACTTAAAAAGATTGACGTTACCCAGAGAGTTCTCATAAATCATCAAATTAGGAATGGAATAAGTTATAACAATTTGCATGGAAACGAGAGTAATTTTCCTATTCAGTTTTTCCACGGTGGTAATAGTGACAATCTGACGGATGATGAGCTTCAAGTAGGCACGCAATATTGAGAGCTATTAAGATAGTTAGGAGAAAGCCAATGACCCAATGTCACAACACTTTTAATAATTAATACAACATATAAATAACCATAATTAATAATTTAATTTAACGATAATAATTTAATCTTTTCAATTTTATTATGAAAAGGACTTGTCAATAATTTTCATCTATAAATAGATAAAAGCGTCTGAAATTTATAGAAACTAATTTTCGATTAATATACTAAAACTAAAGAAAATTAAATATTAAATTTGTATTTAATAAGTAATGTTTCATGTACACAATATGTGGTGATATTTATTTATGTATTCAAAATAAGTTCAGTATTATATACTTTTATAAAACTTGATCTATTCGGAAGTAATGATGATGTAAGGAAACATTGAGCAAATGTAAATAATGTATTCAGAATTAATTAATATGAATTACAAACCATTTTTAAATATAAATTTAAAAACGTTAAATTATTAATGGTTATGGGAATTATTTTAATGACTGAACGCATGGGATAATGTAAAAATAGAACTCTCCCAGTGCATCAAAACCTTGTTAAATACTCTATTGAAGGTAAAGGTTTAAAAACGCTGACTAAAATATTTTTAAATTTTCCAGAAGTTACAATTTATTATTTTTTTACTTTATTATTTATTTATTAAACTACAATATAGAGTTTTTCAAAACTAGATGGGGGGTAGAGGTGAAATATTTATTTTGATGTATATATTTTCTCTACGAATTTTCTATACACCCATGAACATAAAAATATATTTAAATTGTCTATTAGTAACAATATATATCGAGTCTCAAAATGAGTGATAGTAATATCAGGGAAAAGCTGTGACAAGGACGATATTTCTTTTTTCTATGGATTCTATGTACAAGTATTTTGAAACATAAAAATTTGAGGTGGGAGAGTTAACATTTTCTTTTAATTCACTAGAATACCATTGTTGAAAATTCTTTACGTCTGTTGGCTGTATTTTGGACATTTAGTTTTTTTTTATTTAGCCAACCCATCATTGTGTTATTTGCCATTTGCATATCATTTTATCTGTAATAACAAAGCTAAGAACCACCCGAAATTCCATCTGTTAAGACATTTTATTTTAATTAATATAACTACATGAAAAAATTGTACCGCTACAACCCATGAAGGGTTATGGGTTCGATAAAAGGTAGAGATTGTCCTATTTCTAGGATAACAGTGGCGCAGAGAGGTGATTTGTCCGAGACCACGTTTAATCACCCGATTTTACCCGCAATTAAGGATAACTACTTTATAGAGGCTGGATGAACGCCGTGAGGGTCGTTAAATACCACAGGGTCCAACCACAGATGTTAACAGGTTATATAATTTATTTGCCAGGGCCGGATTTGAACCCAGAACCTTCGGCATAGAGACTCATCGCTCTACCTACTAAGCCATATATAGATATATAAACACAAGAATTTAATTACTATGCATAACCATTCTCATAAATTTTACACCTCTTGGTTCTCAGGAATTTTCTAATCCATATTGTTCATATTTTTGTAAATTAACTCCCAAACAGAAGTGAACTGGGCGATATTGTTGGAACCATATCACCTCCTATTCTCCATTTTATAAGGTACAAGCGGCTAAACAATATTTTTTTCTTTCTAATGGTGTGGAATCCCTCTTCTGCAAATATTTTTCAGGCAGTTAAAGATATTTATATATTTATAAGGCTATACAATCACTTTTTTTTAAAGTATAAACTCATTTTATGATAAGAAAAACAAATGTATAGACACTTGTAACAGATTAAAGGTAAAACCAAAAAAATTAAATTATCGATAAAACATACTTAATTTTTTTTTACTTGGAACAATTAATAATGCAATGTAATTCACTGGAAAAAAAGCGGAATTCATTGAAACAAATTTGAATTCTACCGTAAAGTAATCACTTCCATTAATATGATCTAAAATTATTGTTACTGTGATTTCCGTTCGTTACTACAAATATCCTATTAAATTTAATTATATAATTCCAAATATAAATTAAATAAGGTCGTGGTCTTATTGTAATTTTAATTATTTCTGCTTTAATTACACAACAACTATCAACTTCCGCTTACACGTACGTGACGTACAAATTCCCCAAGGGTTCCTATTCAATGAAGGTCGGGCACTAATTCAAATTGAAACAATAACCGCATTAGGTATAACTATTCCCGCCCAGAGGCGGCAACAATCTATATATATATATATATATATATATATATATATATATATATATATTTATATATATATATATATATATATATATTTATATATATATATATATATATATATATTTCCTTTGCCACATCATTTTATTTAATTAGCTCAGTTTACATGTAAGTAAAGATAAATAATTATTCAGCATCACCGTTATCAATAAACAATACAAAAAATAGTTTATATAAATACCAATAATAGTCTGTACAAACGAAAAAAATCTACTCAATGTACACATTTAAATTCTACGTTTCATGTTTAGTGTATGACGGTCTGTGATCGCTCTCACACTTCCACTTTCAAACTTGAATTTTAGAAATGAATTGAAATTTCCATTTGAATAACTAAAAATATTGGCAAACGGGAAAATGTTTTTATCACATAGCAACTAGTAAAGAGAGGTTGTTTTAAATATAAATATTTAAATAGGTTAAACCCCTTTATGTTTTTATTATGAAATAATAAGCATTAAAATAATTTAAAAGAACAAATGATTTTTTATTGTATACACTATAAAGTAACAGCTCATAATGAGTTGCTTCTCTAAAACAACAATAAACTAAAGGGGATTTTAATGTGGTTTCACAATTTTATCGACGACAAAATACACTATTAAAGGAAACATTAGTGGTTTTAATTATAAATCTTTAACATTAAAATATCATAACACCTGTACAAGTAATGAGGACAGCTAGAAGCACTGCTGTTTCTCTTAAAACAACTGAGCTTACAAATGAGAGAGAAAAAACTAAATTCGATTATAGCGAAAAAGCAAATACTTAAATGACACGAGTTAAAAGAACTTCCTAAATTACTTACATCACTTTTAAAAAAACCTTCTCTAAACGGCAAGAATTTCGTAAAATAAGAAACAAGAAAAAATAAGTACACTTGAGTAGCCTAGCGGCTTGTGAAGCAATATTTTAGAGCAGGCCGCAATGACGTAGTACGCCACTGATAAGGGAGAGGACACATAAACAAAACTAGGGCAATTAAGTTTCAAAAAAATCTCAAACTCATAACCGTAAATATACGGCTGTCCTTGTAGCTTAGTAAATAAAGTAGCAAAGCGGATAACATATTTCTGAAGATACAAAACAAACATTTGTATCATGTCAACCATAATAAACAAATCGGCCCTAAAGATCGATTGATAAGAGGTGATTATCAAATTTTTGATAGTGGCGAAAAGATAAAAGAAATTTGTGGAAAAGTCCTCCTTCCGGACACAGCTACTAAACTTTCTAATGCAAAAACAAATAAATACTACAACTTTCACCAAATGGATTCCTAAGGAATTAACACAAAAAATACATCTTGTGAATATGAACTAAAAATGGTCATTTTATAATGTCAGATTACTGTAAATTTATGAATTCAGATGATTGAAAATTTAAGTAAATGGTTAAAAAATAAATGAAACGGTTATTTAACATATACAACACAAGTCAACACATAAAAAGAGATTAACCGAAGGCTAAAATAAAAGCAGTAATAAACACTATCATAAATAAAATTTCAACTTACATATAACACCTTACGTTAAAGTAACACTAGAATATGCAAATGAAGTGGATGACGTTCATATCACTATATCAAAATGAAAGCACGTAAAAATAACCTCACCGATCACTTGTAAAACTTCGTCTTTTAATTATTCCGTAATAAAACACATAAGGTTCGTGTTTCATGGATGTTTTTTAAACATTCCGAACATTGTAAACGTTGAATATTCCTAGATATATCTTACACACAAAAGTATTCAATTGTCATGTGGTTGAGACAGTATTCGTAAAACTACTTATCGCTAATTACTTTTAATGAAAAGGTAAACTATTTACCTTGTTAGCAGAAAGGGTGTGATGGTGCTGAGAAACAAAACGAGGAGCCAACTGAACTAACAGAGAACATACGTCGACACAGGAATGAACCTCCCCCGACTTGGCGACTAACTGAAAGCCGCCATTACGTCACTATCACTCTGCCTTCTCATTGGCCAGTCGTTTTATAACCATTTCATCTGAATACAAATTTTTCTTTTGTAATCCTGTTCTCTCAATGTTTCAATAAACTTGCTTCATTGTCATTTTCGCGTTCAACAAGGAAAGGATCTGTGTTACACCAACAATGAAACTAATTTATATTATTCCGATAGTTCGTGTGTAACACAGATACATATGCATGAGCACTACTGTAAACCTCAACCATGACATGATAAAAATTCAAATTACACCATCATTCTACTGGCATTTTCTGGAATAATGTCTATATTAGATGGTAATAGATTTTCTTGTTTAAAAGATTTTTTTTTTTTAATTCCAGCTTACTAAAAAAATTATAATTATTATCCTCTTCCTCAAAAGTAGGCTGGCATGGTGATGCTTAAAATATTGTGTCTTTATGTATAAATTACATATAACCAAACAGGTAATTGCTAATTATTAATAAGAAATTATCATACTTTCTATGACTTTATGGATGGCATTTAACTTTTATAAAATGCAATTAGAAGCATTACAGTTGGTCTTAGACATTTTTGTATGCGGCTTTTAACAGTGCAATTATTATTGCACATCTTTGTTGTAATTATCTCATTATAATTGTTAACTTAATTAGAAATGTTATCATTTTATGAAATAAGAATTGATTATTACAACTCACTTGATCGGAAACCATAAACATAATACTTAAAATTTGTAATCCACAACTAAGTACTTTGTAAGATACAAAATAAATAAGTTGTAGTATATAATTTACTTCTCATGCAGACTCATTATTATGAGGTTTAATGAGAAATTGAAATTACTCTGTAATGAATTAAATAATTGAATAAATTAATTAATACAAGTATATAAGCTATTTCCAAAAATGTAGGCAAGAAAAAATAATAAGAAAAGGTAGTTCTACTGGTTAATCCTCCCTTAGTTTTGAATGATCAGATGGAGAATCAATATCAAAATGCTAGCATTAAATTAGATCAGAGCCGACCCAGACTTGAAGTAACTAAAAATTAAATATGCGAAGATAGAACACCACTTAGATGGGTGAAAATGCTGGGTGAACACCAGGTTAGGTCGATGGTTGTATGCTGGGCTTAAGTATGTGGGCTGTCCTGAATTTAGAATAATGGAGTCAGTTAAGTCAATAATCAATAATCAGATAAGTCAAAAGGGGGACTTTTTTTGATGTCATGTAAAAAATAATTTAATTTAATAAGAATGAAGAAATACAATTTGCTTAATTGATACAACTGTTCTAATCTAAAGTTCACACTTCATACAGGAAATGCGGCGACCATCTTCATCACTTGACAAAAAAAAACCTGTAGGGGACTCCGAAAACAAATTTTTCTTTTAACCTTTTGTCATAATTATTTCAAAATAAAACTCTTTCACTCTTATTTCTTTTCAATTAATTATAATTATTTAACTTTTTGTTTTCATTTTCTTTTTCTTTCATCAACCATTGCTATCTGTATAACTATTTTAATGTCTTTGGTCCTGTACTCTTGATATTATTTTGTTTTTTTCTCAGCCTTAAAAATGAGGGCAAAACTTAGGCACAGAATAGATATGTTATACTAATTGAAGTGTGTAAGTTTATTTATTGCATCTCGAATATTTTCAGCATTACCCATTGTATCTTTAACCAGGCATTTCCATGTCAACTAAAACCTAATGTGAATTATCTTACAATGCACTATAATAATAAAATATTTATTATTTATTTATCAACTTTTTGAAAATAAGATGATAAATTAAAAAAAAAAAGGTTTTTTTTTTAAGCTATAAATAATTATATTTTCATATCCAAATTTAAATAAATAATATTATCATTTATAGTTCATCTTACGTGGTTCAATAATAAAATACAAGTCCTGATGCTCTTACCTAAATTGAGTTTTTAAAAATAAGTTTTAATACAGCATTTGACGTCCTGATTAATTAGATACATTAAAATTTCAAATACAGAACAAACATAATCATTATATTCTTTTCTCTAATCGTTCCTCCTATATCAAGATAAAAATGAAACTAAATCATCAAAAGATTTAAAAAACTTCTTGACGAAATTGATCAATAAATATATGCATATATATTTGGGAGTGTCATAATATTCCTTTATAATATAGGAACATGGATGATTGTTGAAACATATATACACACTGTAATTTAAAATGACAATGATTTTATTAAAATATAAATTAGTAATTGATTTAAAACAAATTTCATATGCTGAGTAAGTCTAAATATTTTAAGTCCATAAAAATATGATATGTTTTACAAACATTAAATATTAAACATGTTTGGTATTTTGCATTTAGTGAAACAGAACTACTGTCACAGAAGATTTTTTTTTAAATTACTGAACCAAATCTTTAATAATAAATTATAGCTCTACGAATTCTTTTCAAACAGCAGTTCTTAATATAATTGTGAATATTGTTTTAATTAATTTTAAAATAATTCTTAAATTACAGCAATTATCTCCTTAACTAAAATAAGGTTTAATTATCTTAATACAACAATATTTCAGTCAAATAATTACAATGTACAAATTAAATAATTCTAAAAATTAGGTATTTAACAAAAACTTATGGCATAAAAAAATATTTTTTATATTTTTAAGATCTTTGGTTGAGTTCAGACCTGAGATAAACATAAATTAAATCTTACTTTGATTAAATTGAAATAAATTTTAGAAATATTGACTAAAACTAATATTTGATTCTATTCTATTAATAAACGTTTTCTAAATTACAAATTAAATGCAATTAAGAACATAAACAAATAATTTATTGAAACAAATTATATTTAATTAAAATCCTTCTCAGGTCTGATTAAATTAAATGTCCATACTTATATAGAAAAGTGTAAGTAGTTGTTTTAGTAGAAAACAAAATTTTAAATAAATATTAAGTTAATGTTAAAATTCAAACATCTCATTTACAACCTATCAAGTTAAAATAGAAGCATCAATTCAAGCATTTTCTTCCTAAATTTTTAACACCCATATTTAAAATGTGGTCAGAAATGCCAAGCTTACAGCTCAGAATTTATAAGGGAGAAAAACTGTAAGTTTAAATTGTAATTTCGAATAAATTCTTATTTTTAGACAAATGGAATAATTCAACGATGCAATAGACTTATTTTTTTAATGATAGGAATAAAAAAAAATTATAAACGATTACGTAAGCAAGAACAATGATTTTTGGGTAATGTTTTCCTTTTCAAACTATTAATTCTTCAATCCAGTAAAAATCAACCAGTTAATAAAACTAATTATTCTTTAGTATCGCACTTGTAGTTTTGAGACTTCGAAAAAGTCTAAATTTCTGAAGAAAGGATTAATTTGGCATCTTGAAATTCAAGATCAGCTAAAAGATCATTAATAGTCAGTAAAGAATAATAAATTAGACAGTTGATTTAGAAAAAAATAACTTTTGTTAAAAAAGATGTAAACTGGACTGAATTTGTCTAATAATTCCTTCTCACAATAAAAACCTTTCTCCAGTCATTTATAATATATAATTTTATTATATAAAACGTTTCGACAATTACATGTCATTTTCAATCAACCAAACAACTTTCTGCATCTACAGATATTTCTGACTTGAAAAGAGTTACAAGTCACAAATATCTGTAAATTATCAAACATTTGTGACTTGTAACTCTTTTCAAGTTGATGATAAAGAGGAAATGATGCAGAAAGTTGTTTGGTTGATTGAAAATGACATGTAATTGTCAAAACGTTTTATATAATAAAATTATATATCATAAATGACTGGAGAAATTTATTAATTTTATTGTGAGAAGGAATTATTAAAAAAATAACTTTAAAACCAAGTTATGATTTCATGTTATATCACAATTTCTTAAAAATGTGATAGAATGATTAATAGAATTTCTAAATAATGTAAGAAAAACAAAACAAAAAAACATACAGTTTATTTCATTTTTCATGGCTTGCCTTCGATATTACAAATCAAATATTTTACTCCCCTTAAATTTTCAAATATTTCGTCTTTGTTCTTTGCTTTAGAATTGTTCAACTCTTCAAGCAGTGATGCATAAATTTTAATAACAGTAAGTTGGATCCCTTTAGACCAGTGCAAGTAGCAATTCCATATCCACCTACTCTATGGTAAGGAGAAAAAAATTTAAAAACTAGATATATAGTTTACAATAAACTTCTGGTTTCCATAATCAATTAATTAGTTTCAAGATCAGATAATGAATTAGATGCTTATAAAATTAGAATTTTAATAAAATATTTAACAATATTTTAGGATGAAATTTATCAAATGCACAGTAAAGAAAGCATTCCATCAAAACTGTTGTATGAGTATTGGTTTCAAATTCAAAACCTCAAATCAATAAAAATTATATGGAATTGGGAATATAATAATGTTTTTTAAAAAATGAGGAGTGAATCATTATCTAACGAAGATTGCAGAATAAGAATAAAAAAAAATAATAAAATTGAAAATTTCATCACAATATTATAATCAGGGTGTATAATAAGTTGTCAAACTGAAAATTTGAACTAAGGACCTCAAAACAAGAAAAAAAATTCCAATGGAGGTTTTTTCCCCAAATGCTTTGTTTAGGAGATTTCACGCCTAAGATTTTCATTGTTATGAATTATTTAGGCAAAGTAAATAAATAAAACTTATTTTATTTGTTCCAACTACTTTATTCATTAAATGTAAACAATAACATTCATACAGTGGAATATCTTGGTCAGAGTAATCGCTATTAATCCACTGCTGCTGTAGAAAAAAGATACCGAGCCTGTCTTAATGCTCAAGGAAATCACTTTGAACAACATTTAATATAAATTTTGATGGTTACATTTAATGAATAAAGTAGTTGGAACAAATAAAGTAAGTTTTATTATACTATGCCTAAATAATTGATAACAATGAAAATCTTTAGGAATAAATATCTCCTAAACAAAGCGGCGTTTGCGGAAAAAACCTCCATAGGAAATTTTTTTCTCGTTTTGAGGTGCTAAGTTCAAATTTTCAGTTTGGCTACTTAACCCTGAAACACACTTTAGAACCCATTATTTAAGTTGACGTGTCAACTCTTAGACAAAAAAGTTTAAAAAAAAAGAAAATTTCATCATTATGTTGATCATGTTAAATTACCATTGTAATAACACTAATATGAAACTTATAATGCCTGAATATTATTCCCGTCATCAATAATAGAAGCAACCCTGCATTACAAACAAATGCATATAAACTTCATAAATATGCACAAACATACCAACTTTAAAATGTCTAAAAGAAAAGTTCATTAAGAAAAAAAGGTAAGCTCACAATACATAAATATAATACATATTATAATTATTTATAATAAGGGTGTTTATCTATTTTATAACTAGCTTAATATATACAATAACCTTTTTATTAAAAAACATGGTAACACTATTTACAAAACAGTTTAAAAAGCATTTTTAAACATTAAAATCCCATAACAAAAATAGATTAACAGTATTTACAATAGTTAATTGCATTACAGAACACCTTTGTATTTCTGAAGGGTTTCCTGAGTCTTCTCAATTACTGTGTAAATATAAGGCCTTTCCATCGGGGATACTTTCAACATCATTGCTATTAATTCATGCATCTCCTTCAACAATATAAAAGATATATTACTATTAAACTTTTAAATAAGATTGAATTTTATTCATATGGGAGTAAAGTTTGTTATTCATGAAAAATAAACTCCATGTACCTATAGTTTAGAGTTAAAGAAACAACCCTTAAAATAATTAAGTTATTCATGATGAATAACAGGAAACTGGAAAGCTTTCTACCAATATCAATTGAAGAATTAACTCTCATTCTCAGAGAAATGGAAAACCATAAATCTGAAAATCAAGGGGAAATCAAAAAGAGCTAATTAAAATGAAACAAAATATTACAACACTTACTACATAATCAAAGATGAAGTACCAGAAGAGCGGAAAATCTTAAAATTCTGTAGGCCACCTTTTTATTTCAAATATTAGGAGGTTAGTGAACTGTTGTTTTTTTTAACTTTAGGGAAAATAACAAAGTAGGTGAATATGTGTATGATTTTATAACAAAAGTGGTGATATCAACTATTGTAATCCTGGCCATAGCACAGAGCTACACCTCCTTGCACAACAGTTTGAATTTACAATAAGGGTTACATCAAAATCAGAAAATCTTTAGAGCCTGTCCAATTTTGAATTAACCCACTGACCAAGATGATTTTGAACATGATATTATAAAATAAATGAATAGCAAAACAGGAGCTACTAACACTATTAATTTATAATTTTTATTCTTTCAGGATCTAAAGAAGGGAAACGGAGTGGTTCAGTGGTAGAGCACTGAGCTGCCTAGCTGAAAATCCTGGTTCAAATTCCGTTGCTGGAAAGACTTTTATTTAAACTGTTAGCAGCCGGAGATAGATCATATGGGATCAAGGACCCTCCTGTGGCTCACCCGGCCTCTATAAAGGGGGTACCTAAAATAAAGGAGAAAAAGCTGGCTATATATCATGGTTATTTATCTAATACTTGGTATAAATAAGAAATAATATTAGGAGCCGAGTTGCTCAATGATTTTTTATTTAATATTTTAGTGGGCGAAGATGGACCCAATGGGATCTAGGACCCTCCATGGTCTCTCCCAGGCACAAAAATGTCGGTTTCCATGATAAGGGGGAAAAATCTGGGGGTCGAGCGTAATCAAGGACTAATCACCTCCACAACCGTTGTCCATGAAACAATACAGTCTCTACTATGTTCTGAGCCCCAGGCCTGTTCACGGGTTGTAGTGGTACAGGTTTTTTTCTCATAGACCACTTTCAAAATTTAGCTGGTTCCGGTGGACCCCTTGCAGCTACAATTCTACCATATTCACAAAACTGAACAAAAAATGTGAAGATTTAGTAATCATAAGACAGTATTACTCAACAAGATATGGCTATTTTAACAGAATAGGATTACCTAATTACTTATTGCAATGAAATAAACAAAGGCAAACTGATTCTAATGATTCTAATTATTAAAACCATTTTTTTGTCACGCCAACGTAGACCCCCGTTGAGTCTCCCATGGAACCCTGGGGGTCCACCTGGACCACTTTGGGAACTAAGGATATAAAGAATTAGATCCTTTTAGCATGAGGTTTGTATGATCAAAATAAATGATGAAAAGGAAATAACAATAAATATTAACACTGCTATATCACTATCTTGTTAATTGTAGATAAATTATTACAGACCAAGAGTGAAAAGAAATTTTTAAAAAGTAAATAATAAAATTAATTCTACCTGAGTAAATGGTGTTATAGTAGGGAAATCTATGGTTCCACTAATAACTGCCAAAGCGACAGAATCTCCTCTCTCGTAAACTGTATCATAGGGAGACTTGAAGTAACACATGGCATATAGCACGCAACCTAAAGACTAAAATAAAAAAATGCAAATATTAATAATTAAAAAATTTCCAGTTGTTTTAAGATAGGTTTAGTGATGTAAACATAATGGAATAGTATCCAAAAGATTTAACATTATCATGACTTTGCAGTGACAAGTGAAAAGCCCAAACTCCAAATTAATTAAATTAAAAATATAGATATTTTTATTCTATTGTACCCTAATTGGTCTAAAAAATAAACTTTTTTATGACAAAAGAAAGCTCTACAACAAATGCAGTTGGATAAAATGGTTATCCCAGAAAGCATAAAATCCATTGACACATGTAATGCCTAAGTTTCATGTAAAAAATATATTTCGGGCACAAAAAAAATTTACTACAAAAATAATTTGTTTTTAACCTTCAATTTGTATACCAGTTAGAACAATTATATACATAAACAGTATCAATGAACGTTGAAGGAATCAGCATAAGGTTTACAGAGAAAATTAATCAATTTCTTTAGACAATAAATTATAAAAAACAAACAATAATTAGTAACACTGATAAATCGATAAAATTTAGACTATAAATTTAAAATTAAAAAAATTTATAGTTTAAAAATAAATTTAAACTATAAAAAAGACTGAAAATTTTTCAGAACATGCGAAAACCCAATTTCTCTTAAACCATTCTATTTATATGAAAACTTAACTGATCACTGTCTGTAAGAAAGCATGGTCACTGATTTTGTAAGAAAGCAAAATATTATTACTGAAAGAAAATTTAGCAGAGAAAGCAAATTTTTCAGCTTCCTGAAATGAGTTTTCCGCCAAATTCATCTGAGAATTGGGTGATTCTAGAAGTAGAATAAAGTATTGATATCATTATAAACAATAAATATTGTAAAAATTACAAAACATTATCTTAAAAATACAAAAATAATGTTTCTTATAAACAATTTACTGTGACGTCCAGCTATGATACCATTTCTGTCAGCCAATATTCCTTCACAGAAGAATGAGCGGATGTCACAATGGTCTGCATCATCTATAAGACTCAGAGACTGCAACATCTATAACGCGATTTTCCTTTGGGAAGACCTCCCAGGGAGGCCTCCGGAAAGGAGGGGAAGAAATTCAAAAATAAATTGAGAAGTCGTAAAGAACAGGCTGCATGCATAGCTATATGGAAATTAATGTTAAAAGGCTTACAATTTTGTTGTTACGCAGGAATGCATATCAACACTCAAATCTCCTTAAAGGCACAGTAGATTGGCAAATAAACGTAAAATAGCACAATTTATGCCTAATTTTATTTCCCAACTACTTTAGTAAAATCAATAACTTGTAAAATAATTTATAATTTTAAATCCTATAGAATATGATATTCAGTTCAGTACAGAATATTTAATTTGTTTACTTTTTAATAGCACAAAACAATAATAAATATCTTAATACCATACGGTTCTTCTAAAAAATAAAAAATTGAATTAACTTACCCATATGTCAGTTCGCTGATCTATCATACAATAACTTTCAACATTAAAAAGTTCTGGTGCTCGATATGGCATAGAACATCTTTCTGATGCCAGATCTTGTAATCTTTGCGCTTCTGTGCTACCACAAACCTTTACGCAAGCTGGGGCAACTGATCCTAATGCAAGCAAAATTAATCTATATAAATAATATTTCAAATATGTTGGTGGTTATAGATATTATGTTGGTAAGAGAGAAATTTTCCTATGTTTACAATGATCATCTTCCAAGCCTTTTTCGTACAGTTCAGGAATGTCATTTTTTGACTTGTTCTATACTAACTTATTCTATGTCATTGTCAATTTATTATTTGTTTAATGCCATTTACCATTGAGTATAATAAATTATGATTACCCAAATCCATTATCACAGGTGTGTTATCAACATCCAACAAAACATTGGCAGGTTTAAGATCCCTATGAGCCAAAGCAATAGGCTGTGCATCATGAAACGCTTTTACTCCATCACATATTTGAAGAAACATTCTTAATATTTCACCTTGGTCCATATATTGTTTGTTTTTGCTTCTTGCTTCTAGACTGTAACCTAAAGTACCTCTCTAAAAATTAAATTAAAATTAAAAAATAGGAAAAATTGAACTCTTTCACTAGCATTTAAATTATAATTAGAAGTAGCTAACCGAGTAATAAGGAAGTAATAACAAAACTTGACTGGTGGTATTCAAAACTGGATCTGGACAACCCGAAACATTGTATTCGAGGCAAGGAATAATGTTAGGGTGATTTAATAATTTATGGTATTCAACTTCTTGTAGTGCACACTTTTGATCATCCCTGCCATGACAAACAATTTTTTTTACAGCATATCTTTTCCTTGTCCTTGCATGTTCTACCAGCAACACTGTGCTGAATCCTCTAAAAAATCATTAACAAATGATTTTAATTCAATGCAGAGAAACAGAAAAACATATTGTAAGGTAATGCTGTCAAAAGGTTACCCTTGTCCAAGTTCTTCCAAGATATAATACTTAGAATTGCCGATAACGAGATCATCTTTGGAACACAAACAACCCATTTTAAATATCACACTAAGCCCCAAAGTATTCATTTTAATAAAATACTGGTTACTAATATATTCTACAAACTACATACTCCAGTTCAAGTATATTTCAGCAACCCACCCTTTTGAAATTGTTATCGATTCTATAAATCTATTATCACCAAAGAAGCAACTTGCTATCTATAGTCGGTTTGATAAAAGTTATGGTAATTGTTCCACAGGTTGTTGCTTCCAATTGTGTTACAAGTTTTAACTGTAAATTCGAAACATAGAACTGTGAAACTTCGAAATTTTAAAACATTTCAAAGATAGATGATACATGTTTGATGAAAGATTCATTTCTAGATGAAATGACTACCGAAGTACACATATTTCCCATAATTACATTCTCTTTTCCATACTAAACCTCATGATAACTTGTATTTTCGAAAAATATTTAAAGGGAACCGAATAAAGAGTTAAAACTTGTTTCATCAACTTGAAGCGATAACCTGCGGAATAATAACCCAAATTAACAGTAACGTTAAAAAATTTAAACAAGTCAGTATTGATAAATATAACTTATAAATGGACCATGTAGACAAAAAATTATTACGTTAAAAAACTAGCTAAACTGTTAAAACATTCTCCCAAAATATTTTAAAGCAAACGTTATTATTCATTTACAATACTACCAGGATATTGCATAAGTCCTTGTGAATGAGCACTCCAATTCTAAAAGCACGCGTACACCTAAACCGTTATCGTCCTAACTTTACTCGGGCGTTATCGGCCGATCTCGGCAGATCAAATTAAACATATGTAAAAGAAAAGGAGTGCTTGCACCACTATAACCGTCATCGTCCGATGACATCTGTTCACGGCCGACCAATCGACGAGTCCGAACTTGTCGGGATTTCGCGCCCGAGTCTTTCCGTCGGTGATATACATTCCCTATAGTTTGTATTCTGCCTTGTTATTAGTTGTTCGACTGTGTTTAAAATATATTTAAATGTGCTAAAACACATTCTAAAATATTCAAAGAACTGGATGGGTTGTAATTTTAATTCTTCAAAAAGGTGGTGGTATTCACCCAGTTGTTTTATGTGCATTAGTATTTCGTTAACCCACACACACCGACGTCGACGAATTAAGTTGCGGTACGAATTTTCTAAAAGATTAAATTCTTCGAATTCATCCATTTTAAAAATGCGTCAGCACTTTGTTAAGCCGCACAATCAACTGCAGAACACCGGCAGCGTACAATGCCGGCAACAGTGTGAGCGCATTCTCGTCCGAGTAATTCTGTCCAACATCGGCCGACAAAATCGGTTTTGTTGTACGCCTAGGGTACACCAAGTGTAGGCGTACACCTAAACCGTTATCGGCCGAACTCTTCTCGGGCATTATCGGCCGATGACGGCTGATCAAATCAAACATATGTAAAAGAAAGGGAGTTCTTACACCACTGTAACCCCCTTCGTCCGATGAAGCCCGTTGACGGCCGATCAACCGACTAGTCCGAACTTGTTGGGATTTCTCGCCAGTCTCCCGGCGTCTACAGTGCAAATTGAGTGTATTTATAGTTTAATTTCATAATTCTGTCGTGTTTGTATGTTGTTACGGATCTTTGTCTATTGAAAAATTAATTAGTTGTGTTTATAATAGACCAATCCTGTTGGATAAACATAACAATAATCGTGATTTTGTGAAACAGTTATGAGCTGAAGTTGCATCGGAAATAGATATAGCGGTAGCAGACATTAAAGCAGTAAGCCTCACAATCAACTACAGAAGACCGGCAACGTCCAATGCCGGCAACAGTGTAAGCACATGCACGTCCGAGTAATTCTGTCCGACATCGGCCGACAAAAGCGGTTTTGGTGTACGCCTACCTTAAGTCTCATAACTAACCCTATGCGAATGTTTTTGTTACTACTATCTATGCCAATATTTACTTTGACTAATCCTTTAATTTCTTGTGACTTGACTTGGCCTTAAGGGGTCATTTGTATTTCTAAAATGCACGTGAAATTTCAGAAGCTAAACTCGTGATTCACAATCTTGTGGGACATTACTGAAAAAACAGGTCCCAGCGCAAAGGCAGCTCCAGAAGAATTTTGTGTCAGAGAAGGAGTATCCGTTGTCCATCGTCATTTTGGTTTAAGGGTTTCAACATTAAGAATATGAGCCGTGCACAGCGAAATGGTATTTTGTTTCAAATCTGAAAGATGACAGTTTATGGAATAAAATGATCATTAGTGAAGAAAAATGGATATTTAAAAAACAAGAGCAAAGACAAACAGTGGCTGCGGCCAAGTAGAGGTATGCAACCGGAGGTTTGCCCTAGATCGGCTTGGGAAAAAGTATGCTTTCTGTAAATAAATAAAAGTATGGTTCTGCATTTTGAGCTTGTTCCCATTCATCATTCCCATACCTATCTGAAGGTTTTAAAACTTTTATCCAGAAAAAGAACACGATACATTTGTGAGCAGGGCAAAATAAAATTATTTAAATATTTTTTATTCTTTTATTTTTCATTTGCACTTGCGCAATTGGGCATCTAGCAACTTTTATCTAAGTGTTGTTTTTTTTCCTTTGCTTTGATGGAACATCAAGTTTTGAAAACGATCAATAGTTTTTGAGCAGGTCTCTTGGCCATTGTCTTTTTAATCTTCCCCTATCAAGCCCGGGTAACCGGAAGCAGGGAAGAGGAACGTATATATAAAGAAATGCGTAGTAAGGGAGTATGGCGATCGTGAAAAATTTCACATTCCAGTTATCATCGGAAATACACGATTTAAGTACGGTTCCTGGAGTTCCAAATGAATTCTCGCTAAAAAGCGTGCGTGGGAATTTAAACTCCTTTCATTTTTTTTATTAATAAATCTATGATTGAACAAAAAAATACTTTTTGAGTTATGTGGGGATTTTTATTTTCTTCATAACTTTTGCCATGCTTTTAGTCGAGGACGTGCTTTTTAGGGAAATTAAAGTTGTAAAATAAAATAAGGCAGGATTACAACCTTTTATGACCAAAGACGTGGGCTAGCTGCTCGACAGATGGCTTTAGGATATTTTAAAGGAGTAAATAATCCTTGGATATGCCACCCTTTGGAGGGGGCGTAAAATAGAGGTCCCAAGCCCAAATCATTATAGATCAATATTCTAGTTATACCCGGATAGGCAAAACTTAGGATTGCGAATGTAGCATCTCCGCATTAGTCATAGAAGTATAAGGTGATGTTAAATAAATAACCAACCAACCGAAGAGACAAATAGTGGAATATTAGGAAAGGGATAATATGAAGATGGATCTTTCAAATGGTCATTGGTATATCTCTTGTTCCAAAAGTTTAAGTAGTTCATCTACACATAATTCTGCTAGACTTAAAAATTGAGAATAGACTTGTCTATTTCATGTCTTATACTTTTACTGAGCACTCTGCTGTCGTGAGGGGTTGTTTAATTTTATAAGACCTTAACATATAGCCATGAATGACAAAAAAAAAATTAGATCTCACACTGGAGAATATATTTCGTCATGTTACCAATAGAACAACAGATGGATATAAATAACATCGATTTTAATAAATAATAACATATATTCATCTGTAGGACTGCTGTCTGACTTTATTAAAAAAACTAAATATAATTGTTTCTTACTGGAAAAATGTAAAGGATGTAAATGTAATGGTAAAAAAAAAAAAAACATAAAAATAAAATACAATATTTATCATTGTTTGAATTCAATCCTTAAGACTCAATTTCTCCAGCCATGTCCTTCCTATGTTTATTTCCCAAATTTCTGCTTCAATATTTTTTCTTTCCTTTGAGCGTGGTTTGAATTAAGCTATAGATATTTAAATATATTACTTTTTTTTGGTTTATTTTTTGGATTCTTCTTCATTTCTGTAAATACATTTCTCCCTTGATTACGCAGTAAAACATGATTTGATTTTCTGCAATATTGTTATTTAAAATAATTATTCAAAAGATTCTGAAGTTTTCAAATTGGTATTCTAAAACAGTAACAGCTTAAGTTAAGTAGATAAAAGTTATCATTTTAAGTAAATGGGCTTTGATTCAACTCATGTTTTTGTTTTTTCACTTGTTACTCCAATAGAAAATCATTGAAAAACTCCTATCATTTCTTCTATATTATTTTAAAAGTTTAAAACTCTTAACTAAAACAAACAACTATTAACAATAATTTATAGTAAATAAAATGTAAAGATACTTATATGGTACATCCATATAGGTACCTAAGGATTTGACAAATTGATGTAGGAAATATAAAGGGCTCTAGGAATTATATTGAAATTGATGAGTATATTTTTTATTTCGTTTTTTTTTTTCAAAGTTTAAGTTGTATACTTCATACAAGTAAGTTACATATAACGAACTACTATGTCATGACATTTCTTTGTTTTAGTTTCTTTATGGAATTAATTAAATATAATTAGTTGTGGATTCTAACATTTTAAAAGCATTCTTATTTACTGTTTGAAAAAGGGAAGATTTGGTTTTCAGTTATATGAAATGAATTTAATTATTTAATTTTCAATTGTCAATAGTAAAACGAAAATACCAATACTTTGATTACTTACAAAGTAATTATTATAATATAAATCAATAATAGGTTTTGCATTTAGCAAACTATATTATTAAGAACACCAAATTGGTTATAAGATCAAAACCAACTGCAACAATTTATAAATCTCTAATTTTAGATAGGAGCTGCTGCCAGTACAAGTTTGTGTAGGAAAATATTGTGGCAGGTATGTGAAAATGTTGAAAATAAGAATCGACTGAATGATTTAAAGTAAATTTTAGTAATACTAAATAGTACATAAAGTGAAAAATTCCCAAGTGAGCCCCTTAAACATTATATTTATTATTATAAAAACATATTTAAATATTAATGGTAAAGCTTAGGTATACATTTTTATTTTATATTTGTTTATGGAAATATTAAAATTTATTTACACATCCCCTCGTGGTTTTAAAGGTAAACTTCCAGCTCCAAGTCCAACTGAAAGATTAAGCAGTAAAATAATACCAACAGAGAAAAAGGTAATTTAATTTTTATATGTTTATTAATTTTCTTATTTCTGGTTGATGAAAAATCAGAGACTATTGATTTAACTAAATTTAACCATGATTTATTAAAATGAATTGAGCTTATTTAAAAGACATTAATTAAAGTTAATTTATATTAATAAAATATATTTATGGTAATTAATACTGTTTAAAGTAATTGAGTAATCTAAAAAATGTAATATGTATTCAAATCACCTTTTATTTTCATTTTTATGACTGTGTTTAATAATTTTAATTAATAACTATAGCAAACACAATATGTATTAAGGAGTTTGTGGAGTAGTATAATATTTTTTATAGAGCTTATTAAAACATCTTTACAAATTTTATCAAAATGTATCTTTGTCCAGTTAAATTTTAAGTGTTATAAAGCTATGTCCGCTTGATGTATCTATGCAGGTACAAGAAAGATTATGAAATTAAATTACTATAAAAATAATTAATAACATGGTGTAGCTGGGATAGTAACTTTATATAGTTTATTTTTTATAGTTGTGATAACATTTTTTATGCAAACATTACTAAATAGATAAATAAGAAGTATTTATACAAAAAAGTACAAAAAAGTAAAAAATGTGGTACAATATTATTACAGAATAAATCACATAATCAGCTTTAGCTTGTTTGAATCGTGGGTAGTCACAAAGTTTGATTTCAAAACGGAAATTGTGATGAATGAAAATTCAAAGATTGTAAAGAATAATAATAAAAAAAACAAAAAAAACCTGTACCACTACAACCCGTGAAGGGGTCTGGGGTTCACTGTATTGTTTCATGGACAACTGTTCTGCAAGGAGGTAACTTGTCCTAGTTCACGCTCAACCGCCAGATTTTTCCCCCTTATTTTGGGTACCCTATTTTTATAATATTTTATAGATGCTGGGTGAGCCACAGGAGGGTCCTAGATCCCATATGATTCATCTCCCGCTGCAAACGGACTAAATAAAAGTAACTGCCTGCATTGGGATTTGAATCAGGATTTCCGGCATGGCAACTCAGTACTATACCACTGACCCACTCCACTCCCATGTAAAGAATAATAATCTGCCAAAATCCTAAAAGTATGTGGTATACTTTGTTGGGAGATGCACGAAAAATAGTAATCAGGGTCCTTCTATATTCCCCAGTTGTGCGGGAGGGGGTTTCTATAAATATTCTTTATTCACCTTTAGAATTGCCCATTTTTACTAATATGCTGGTTCATTTTATTTATAAGAATACTAAAATATACTTTTAAATTAAAATGAAGCCAGATAATGAGTATAAAAATGTTGCTATATAATGGAAGAGAGAATTATTTATTGGTTCAATGATATGGTGGGGAAAAATATCAAATTATACATCACATAATTTGCAGCACTGCAAACTATTAAATAATTATAAATGAATTTATACATTTTTGAAAATGTACAAGTATTTAACATTATTATAACTGAAAATCAATTTGAAGTTTGAAATAATGGTAGATTTTTAAATTTGCCATTGTTTTTTTTTAGAAGTTGATTGGCAACACTGTCATATTAAGCTCAATTGCCTCCTAGAATTAACTACAAATCAGCTTCAGGATATCATGATAAGTTTGTATGTTAAAAAAAAAAATGAGTTATAGTATTAAGAAATTTGTTCATAGTTCTGTTATATTTAAAACTAAATTTCGTTTAATTGCACAGTCATCAAATATGAAATATTCTATTGAAATAGAGTTCTTGTTCTTTCAAAAAAGGTTTTTTTTTTTTTATGTTTCCTATTGTCATAATGGTTTTGAAATAAAACCTGAAATTTAAAAAAGGGTAATCTTAATTGCATACAATTCTAAAATTGTGACTTCTTTAAATTTGTATTATTTCAGTTTATTAATTTAACTATCTTTATAGACCTTGCTACTTGTCAGTAGTAATTTGCTAATATCGCTACCTATCAAAAGCAAAAAATATTTAAGTTACAAACTATATGTGTGATGATGTTAATTAGCATTAAGTTAATAAATAAATGATTATTGACTTGCTGTCCGAGCAGCCACTCCTACTGGCCCTGAAGATGACCTACATAGTAGGTCGGAACGTCGGCACTTAAAATAAAATAGTTTCACCTATTTTTGCGTGTTTTCTTGACTGCACCCCCAACTATCAACATCCTATTATAATAAATAAATGGTTGATTTGAGAGTAAATTTACTTAAATTATAATTATAATTAATCTCATTCTTTTCAGAAATGGGAGCCTTGTTTGGACTCACAGTGTCCACAGGCTACATTATACTCTCTTGTATTATAGCTTGGTGGGCAAGGAAGTTAGCCGATAAAGTTTGGCCTAAAACAACTACAGCAAAATGTCTTCTTCTTGAAGGGATTGCTACTTGGGAGCTTTGTTCAACTTGTTTTGAACTAATCATAGGTAAATTGAACTTAAAATGTCTTGAAATATAATGTGATTATAAGTGAAAATATTTTAATGTTTTTCTTTGTGTGATCTATACCAGAAAAAGTTATATTTTTATTTTTAAGCAATACCATTAACAGAAGTTGTAACGGCTAGGAATCCATAGTATGTATTAGAGTAAATCCTCAATTGATTACAATTTTTTTTTGGTAATCTAAAAAAAATGAATCTTGACACTTTCACACATTTTAATACTGGCTAGCAACTCGAGAGGAGGATAAGAAACTGGTAAAAAAGACAAAAAGCCGGACTAGTTTCTACCTTTGGTATCAGTGCTGTTAGCATTAAGTTGGTTGTAAGATAAGAAAAAAACATGATAATAATCATTAGAGTAATTTTATATTGTCATAAAAGTTAGTTTAAATTTTGTTCACATAGGCTTCCACGGTCGTTGATATTCATCTTATATTCTTCTTCCGGGATGGACCGTGTCATGTCGGTGCTATTAACCAAGCTTTCCCTCATCATGCTGTGAGCTTCTTCAGGGCTAGTCAGTTAATGAAGAGCGGGTGGTTGGCGTCGGTGTATTTATAACTAGGGGGCGTGGTCTCGATTGAAGTCAGCCTTCCCATTGGCTGGCCTGTACCGGTCGTGTTGTGTTCAGGTGTGTTTGGTGGGGTGGGTTTTATCTGTGTGTGGATAATAAGGTAATGTGTGGCTCTTTTGTTGGATGGCAGGATACGAGTTTTTGCTAAGCTTATTGCCGTCTTCCTAATGAAATTTGATGATTTCGATAGCCTCTCTTGTGCTACGGAGATGGTGATTAGCTTCTTTTACAAGGATGGTGGTGTTTTCGAAGGGTATGTGGTGGTTGGTGTTGTGGAAGTGTTCTGCTACAGCCGATTTTTCTTTCTTGAAATTCTTGATGCAAGATATGTGTTCTTTGATTCTTTTTTGGATGGTCCTTCCTGTTTGTCCTATGTTGACCTTGCCGCAGGAACAGGGTATACTGTAAATCCCTGGGGTACGTAGTCCCAACTTAGTTTAAATTCTTTCATAATATCCGAAAAACCTCTTTTTTAATCAAAATTTAATATAAAAATAATGGTCTAATTGCTTAATTTAGACTTTTTGCATTAACAAAAATATCAATTGATTTTTTAATAAAGCTCTTCTATATCTATATCAAAAAGCTATGGTATATATAATATACCATTATATAATACATAATTTGACATTTGCTCTTTTCTCAAATGTTACTAGGACCTAAAAATGATTTAAAATTGTGAAAAATTGGCTGAAAAAGTCGTATACTTAATTTAGATCTAAATATTTTTAATTTTTAATGAACTTATTTATAGTCCAGGAACTATGGTACATTTTTGCACTTGAATACTATCAAGCTGAATTTTCTTGAATAGCTTCGTTTCGATAAGACGCCCAACAATTTCCTGTGCGAAAATTCTCGATTGTGGTAGCTAACAGAGGTAGCAAGGATAAAATATGTTGATTTGATGATTCTCAAAAATGTATTACTAACTGAGTTTATTTTTGTTAAATCTCAAGATAATTATCTAAATTATTTGAAAAAATATTTTTCCTACAAAATGTATGGTTTGATCAAAGAGTCCCCTCCTTCCAACATGTATCGATAAAGATGTCATCAAAAATGATTACTAACCAGCTGATTTTTTTTTAAATTCTTCTTTTTTGACTTTGTTATCGATACATATTGGAAGGAGGGGACTCTTTGATCAAACCATACATTTTGTAGGAAAAATATTTTTTCAAATTATTCAGATAATTATCTTGAGATTTAAAAAAAAAAACCCAGTTAGTAATACATTTTATGTACATATATTACATATTATTTTTGAGAATCATCAAATCGACATATTTTATCCTTGCTACCTCTGTTGTAAGCTACCACAATTGAGAATTTTCGCACAGGAGATTGTTGGGTGTTTCATCGAAACGAAGCTATTCACGAAGATTCAGCTTGATAGTAATCAAGTGCAAAAATGGATCATGGATCTTGGACTATTATCTTCATATTCCTTTAAAAATTAAAACATGAATATATGTTGAATGAAAAACAAAAGATATTTAATTATTAAATTTTTACTTGTAACATCTTTAAAGTTGCACATAAAAATATAAACTGTGGAAAATATACTTTATTAAGCGGTGGCAAAACAAATGTCATCTAGCCAGACCAGTTTGAACCAATCCCACTTCCAACTCGAGAATGCTAGGGGGATTACCTCAATATAATTGCTTGTCATTTACCTAATTTATGAATTATTTAATGTAATTTGTATTTGTACAGTTGTCATTTGACTGCTTTCATCATCACCCTATACTGATTTTGTTTTTATGATAGTAACATGATTTAAGGGGGGGGGGAATTGCTTTTATAATTTAAATGTGTAAATAATGTTGAATTTCAAAATTTCTTTTGACTAATCATCCTCCTTCTAGCCAGTATAGTCAAGGAATTATAAAATTATGATTAAGCCATATACTAGCTAAATACTCTCTTTTTTTTAATCATCATGTCAAACTGTAAAATTTCTTAACTTGTTTTAAGATGTTTAAATTTTTTTTTCTTTTTGTTGATGTATATATTTATTTTTATGACAAATTTTTTGATTGTTAATTTTTTTCTCTTTCTTTTCTCATTACTAGTATCTCTGTTATGTTTCACAAAAGTTATTTCCTTTTCTTTTATTAGTTATCTGTTGTATAGTATTTTATTATCTTTTAGAAAGTTATTTGTATTTCTTAAATTATTTGTGATTTTAATTGCAATATTTTAATATGTAAGTTTTTGCCCAGAAACAACATATTAAAATTACTTTGTTTTTATAATACAACGTTGTTATTCTAAGGACAATTATCCTGGAATAGAAATTTTGTTTTCTAGTTTAAACTACAAAAACAAATTAGTAAAAAAAAAATAGCAATATTTAATACAAAAGAAAATAAATTACAGAGTAACCTGTATCACTACAACCCTTGAAGGGTCTTGGGTTCAGTACAAGGTAGAGAATATACTGTTTCTTGGACAACGGTTGTGCAGTGAGGTGATTTATCCCAGATCATGCTCAACTGTCAGATTTTTCCTCCTGATTCGGGTACCCACTTTATAGAAGCTGGGCTAGACTCCTAGATTAAATAAAAGTCTGCCAGAATTGGCAGAATGGGCTCGGATTGTTTCGCGGAAACTCAGCACACTACCTCTGAGCCAGTCCGCTCCTAAGTGTACCAATGTTTAGCTATTATCAAAATAATTAAGTCATTGAGAACTTTTATGAATAGAAATATTGATTTTATTTTTAAATAATAATAATAGTAACAATGTAAGACAAAAATTAAAAAAATTATTTATACTGAGATACAATTAAAGCAGATGGATCCGTGATTTTACAGTTGACAAATATACTTTGTCAAAGTAGAAATAAGGGTTATGCAAATATAGTAAAATGTAAATATTTATTACATGAAGGTTTTGAATATTTACACCAAAAAAAAGTAGCTTTAAATTATATTTTACTTTTCTATATTTTCACTAAAGATTGTTTTGACATTTTCTATGAAGATAGTATTCTGCTTATAACACCTTCACACTCTTTCCTGTTTACAGACTTTCACACCCATCCGAAAGTAAATTTATTAATTAAATATTATTAATTATAATTATCACATACATATGCTTAAATTTGCACCATAAATTATTTATTTCATTAAAATAAAAGTAAATGCAACTTTAAAGCAGTAAATCAAAATTACTTTTAGTGAAAAAAATTAATAACAAAGGAGAATTATAATTTTTTCTTATATTTCAGTTGCTGATAATTATGGAGTTCTCACTTATGGCTTATATCTTTTCCTGTTAACTATTTGGTGGTCAAAAGTATGGGGCGACTCTTCTGCCTGCCCCTACACCCACATTGAAGAAGTCATAGAGGGTGGCCAAAGGCCTGCGGTGGCTGTAGCTAAAATTCTAGCTGAATTAGCTGGCGGTGCTTTAACATTCAGGTAGTAAAGTTTTTGATTGTTTAATTTATAAATTTGATGACAAGATGATTTTTAAATGGTAATATAAATAATAATATTTTGAACCAGGTTCATTATGTTTTAATAATTTTTATTCATCTTAAAGAAATAGAATTAATTTTCTTACTTTTATAAAATGTATAATATCCCTCAATATTGTTCCATGAGATTGTGGTACATGAGAGTAGTATTTTATTCTGAAAATTTCATCCATTAGTAAAATTAATTAATTACATTTTAAAATGTTAGCTTCCAAACTCAGTATAATATTTTTAAAGGTTTATCATTCAAGCTAAACTGTGTAATGTTTCATTTAAAAAAAATCATATAAACCATTTTCCCAATTTTTTTTTCTTGGTCATACATTTTTAATTTACATTTAGGTTACATGAATGAAAGTCATACATTTTAAAAAGAAACATTTTTTAAATGTTTAATTTTTTTTGTATTATCCTTAGGCAGATTAGGAAATGTACTAATTTCTTTGTATTTATTGGACTTACTAATGCAGGTCAAGCAAATGCATTTTCTCCATTCTTATATCATTTAGAAAAAATAACAGCCAAAAAGAAATTAATAACATTTTTATCTAAACACATAAATACATTAATAACTTAATGGAAGCTATTAAACATAGATTTATTTTATATATATTAGAATATATTGCAAAATTGGAGAACTAAAAAGAATTACAGCCCAATGAGGAAAAAATAGTTAATAATATTTTATTTTTACCAATGATTATTTTGGAATTCTAAACTTGGATCTTTCCTGTTAATTGTTGGTGGTTAGAAAACATACCTGAATCTCCTAAAATTAAAAATTTTTTTTGCCTATTATTTAAAACACCAAGATTTTCAGTTCATTGATGATTCCAAATATTCTTTTAGTTTGCTGAATTATTGATATGAACAAAGTAAAAATTACATGAAGAATAATTTTCAATCCACATGTCAGTTTTAAAATTAGTTTTTGTCGTCATTTAATTGAATCGTTATATACTCAATACACATAAAACTAGCCAAAAGATGTAAAAAAACAAATTGCTATAATTATTCTGGGGGAACCGTTTGCTGAACGGAGTTTGAAATATTCAAATATTTTTTCACCAAAAGTGTAAAAAATAACTTTAAAAAAAATTGTTTATTTGATAATAGGTTTAATAGTTTTTGTCAGTTAAATTCACTAAAATACAATACACATATTTTTTTTATTAAAACAAAAAAGGTATTTAGGAACACAGAAAAATAGAAAATAACATTTTTGAAAAAAATTGTTGTTGAGAGAAAAGGCTAGAATTTCTTCTTTTGGCCATTGGTACCAAATCTTCTCCTGATTTTAGCAGACATATTTTTACCATATAGACATGTAAAGAACAACATTAGAAAATCATATGGTTAAAGATGAATAATGGACAAATATCTGAAAAGTCGGGCTAGAAACAAAGGATTGTAAATGTCTAAATATTCTTTCTTTAAAAGAATTGATTCGGTAAACAATAACTGATTTTTCAAAACATTGTATCACTAAATTATTAATGTTTAACATATATTTACAGAATGAATTAATTTTTTTTGACATTTCCATTTCTTCACTACACCAACAGTACTCCTTGAAGATTTAAGTTTACTGCCAGAGTAACTTTATGAAATAAAATAAAATGAACCGATCATAACTACAATTGCCAGGAACCACAATCTGTTACCTTGGAATATTTTCTTGAGTGATGCTTAGTCCTTCCCAGTTAAGGGTACTAAAAGTTTCTGCTCATAATCTGGCACATTTTTCTGGGTGAGAGTTCTGTTTTCTTTTCTGCATGAAGTGGTTCAATGTTTGATGGTTACTATTCATTCATTGAATATATTGTAGAATACCATTGAATTGATATAAGATTTTCAATTTCCTTTCAGTTTTCTATTTTCTCATACTTTTTTATCTTTGGTGGAGTTTTTCCCTCTCATCTTCTCTTTGGGTGCTCTCTGATGGTTTGCCTTTTGATATGATGTATTTTCCCTGTTTTAGTAAGCCATCCTGTCTAGGCAGAATTCATCCTGGAAGGTTTTATATTATATTAAAATGTCTCTTGGCTTAGACACACAGGTTTATAACAGATGATCTCATGCATTCATCAAGCCTTTTTTAACTTTTCCCAGTAGATTGCATAGTTGTCTTAGTTATTAAGGTTGCCAGGATCGTTCCTTCCTTGAGTTGATTGAGGCTGAATTGATCTTTTGAAGATTATCCTAATTCTAATTATAGCAACACTGTATAGTATTTTGTATCAACTTTTTCAATCGCGAGATCAGTTAGGAGGTTTGTTTTATGGCGTGAACTGATAAGCAGGTGATCAATCTGGTTAATTTTCTAACTATAAGGAGATCTCTAAGCTGTTTCATTTGCATATTATCGGAGGGAGAGAATGCTTCCAATAATAGTATTAAGAAGGAGGATTGGCCAATCTTTTGACCATTATCATTGATGCATTCTTAAAGACTATGGATACTATTAGCGGGTTAATAACATACGTCTTTCCCTACTTGTTCATTAAAATCTCTAAACAGAATTTTCAGGTCATAATTTCGAATGGAGCTTATTAATAAATTTGCAATTCAAGGAGCTTGAAGAAGCTCTTTCGATGACTTCTTAGAATTTCCCCTTTTAATTAATTACTTTTCAGTTGCATAGTTGAGAATTAATAGGGCATAAATTGATGACAATGTCCTACTATTGTAAGTAAAATTATGGTATTTAAAATAGTTTTATCATTTCTAATAAACTGTGCTATATTTGCTTCACTGCCCAAGCTATGATCTCAAGGAAAAATCCAATCCTTTGATCTGAATAATATATGAATAATTAAATGGGATCCCACCCTGAGATCGTTATACTTAATATATAGTAATTCTATGTCATTAATTAATAAGAGATATATCCTTTTCTTCTGCAAAGGTTGATGTGGTTGACTGACAAGGAGTTGTCTCTCAAATTTCTTTAAATAACATTATATTTATTTGTGCTGATCATGGTTATAAGATATCTTATGAAACTACTGAAAAAGGAAGGGGGACGCTATATGTGACTGGCTATCTTTTGACCATTACTTCATCCAGTTCCTTGCCTCTTAAGTTGACCTCTCCTTCCGAAGAATTACCGCTCTTATCTTAAGAGTAAAAGTTATAAACCCTAAGGGACACTACCTGCTGTATGCCCCTTACCTTATTCATCTAGGTACTCCTAATGTTCTAGACAGCATCCCAAATAGCAATTCCTGGAGCGATCTACGTACTTCAAGATAAAATTAAATAACAATAATGCTAGTTTTGTTTGTATCTATAGTGTAGTTTAATAGGTATTTCTGTCGTCCCTCTTTCTTTGGATCTTCATTTTTTGTTAAAGAAACACTGACAGATACTACCTCTATAGTCAAATTTATGGGAGAAATCTCTGAACCCATTTTCGTCAAAGCTGTAGGACGTCAAGGCTATGGAATATCGTCATTCTTTTTAATCTGGTCAATCTTGCCAAGTTAAAATAGATTTATGAAATAAGGTAGAAATGTTGTTAGTAAGATCAGAGAAGAAAGCATTGAAGAAACCAGGAACAAAACAGACAGAAGTGGGAAAAAGGATAAATCGAGGAAACGTCAGAATGATTGTGGGTACCTTACCAATAATTAATATATAATATAATATAAACATATCCTACCATATAATTAATCTCAAGAAAATTCAATGCACAATCCTCTCTTACAATGCACCTGGTTCAGTAAAAGAGATGCCATGTATCATTTTAATATGTTATTGTCAAAAATTAATAAAAGCCAAGGGGCTAAGGGGGGATATATATATATATATATATATAGTCGAGTCGGGAACAGCTACTCGACTTCTATCACCACCACCTGTGGAGTACCTCAAGGGTCTGTACTGGGGCCACTGATGTTCGTGATTTTCACGGCACCTGTGGTTGCCATGAAGCATCCAGGAGCAGTGGTAGCAGCCTATGCAGATGATATTGGGATTTATGCCACCAGCGTCAGGGCCACTTAATAAGGCACGGACGGCGACAGAGACGATAGTAGAGGAACTCAAAGTGAAAGGCATCAGGGTGAATCCAAGACGGATGCCATCGTGATGTCATTTAAGGGTAGAGACAAGAAGAGGCTTCCCAGTACTTACACAGTGGACAGTGAGGATCGTAGTTTATCTACTTTAATACTCTACCTTGGCGTTACTTTTGATAGGGATCTCACCTTCTCAAAGCACGTCCAGGAGAGGTTGAAGTTGGCCTGACATAAATCCCATAGGCTCTACTACCTGCTGGTGTCGCCGCAGCTCTCACTGCGACTGAAACTGCAAATTTATAAGTCCATAATAAGACTTACAATGCTCTGTGGCGCTCCGCTTTTGAGACACCTCTATAAAACAACCATACGCCCATAAATAACCATGCGCCTCCAGCAGTTCCAGAACTCCATCCTTAGACGGATTTTTCGAGGCACATCGCTCGAGAGGGCACGGACCACCACCATCCGGGAGGAACTTCGGCTCCCATCGGTGCCCGAGTACATAGGTCGGAGGCACAACAAATTTTTTGATGGGCTGAAGGCCTGTGTGAACCCCTATTTAGGGACATAAAACCACCTCCCAGATCTGGGAGATGGCAGGGCATTGTCCCCTTGGTCGATGTGCTCTCGTTGATCTAGGGATGGGGTGGGGACTCCCTTGTCCTTCCTTTCCTTTCATTTCCTCCCATCTCTTCTTTCTCTTCTTCCTTTATCTTCACCCTTCTTCTTCACTTCCTTTCCTAATCCCGTAAGCGGTCCCTTCCCGTTTTGAATTGTATAGTCAGCGGTCTTGTGCCAGTTTTGCAGAAACCGCCTTCAGCGGACTCAGATAATGTAATACCTTGACATACCTACGGGTAGTAGAAGGCTGTAGATTATGTATGTACATATTATATTGTTATATATGTTGTAATTGCAATTTAATAAACTAAAGGAGGTTCAGAAAAAATAAAGAAAATAAAAAAAAAAGAATATATATATATAATATATATCTTTGTGTGTGGGAGTGAAATATTTAGTAAACTACTATGACAACCACGATCCTTTCAGTGACAATTTACATTGGGAGTGGCGACATTGACCCCAGCTCAGCAGTCCTCAACAAGTGGCCGTCCTTGCCCATGCGATATTCCAGTTGAGGACTCCTTATTCAATTCCGAAATTATAACCTAACGTTTATTAATTTAACGTTAATAATAGGCCATTGATTAAGCTATTTAATGTTATACATTTAACCTATCGGTTAATTGAAACTAACTTCATTTATGTGACCGTACCGAAAATATTTTGGGAGTAAAAAAAATCGTTAATTATACTTTTCTTTTATTTATATATAAGTTCCCTAGATTTTCGAAAGCTCTTTGAAGGTTCACCGGTTTTATTCCCATTACAAAATAATGCATTTCCTATCACATATAAAAAAAATACAAACTAAAGTTTATATTGGGTTCTCGCATAAAATCATGGCGATAATGAAAGCACGCCCATAAAATAGTCTTCGCAACCTTCACCATATCAATAAATAAATTACCTTTGATTTTCCAAATAAAAAAAACGTTGTGTACAACCAGCCCTTTTATTGCCTCCTGGAAACTCTCTATGATGGCCCTAGGATTTTTGAAAGGTAGTAAAAGCCCATAGTTTGTTTGTTTAATTATTTAACGTCACTTTTTGCTGCTGTGGCTAATCGGACGATGCTACAGTGGAAGCTCTAAATTTTGCCTATCCAGGTTTAATTAGGAAAGGGATTTTTAACGAGTACCTGAAACTGTACATGCTTGGGACTCCCGTTTAACGTCCCTTACTGGACACGTACGTTCCCAGGATTTTTACCCCCTTTAAAAAATCCTAGGGCCACCTGCCGAACTACGAACCCGCGAACTTCCATCCTTCGGAAGGGATGTAAAATGGATGTCCTGAGCCATGCGGTATCAGGTTCTCGTTAAATATCCCTATCCAAATTAAACTAGATAGGCAAAATTTAGGACTTCCCATTGTAGAATCGTCCGATTAACCATAGGAGCATAAAGTGATGTTAAACGAAACAAACAACTGTCTTGACTTTACAATGACATTGGCTTACTTGTTGAACCGTTAAACTGAAGGCATCTCCACGTATGACCTTTGACGTATTTTTGTGTTGGTTTCATTGAAGATTTAGAGATGTTATGAGATGAAGTGTCCTTGATGTTAAGACACCATCCAGGAACAAAAGTAGATAGAGATGTTATGAGATGAAGTTTTCATGATGATAAGGCACTATCCAGAAACATAATTAGGTAGAGAAATGCAAGTGTGCAAAGTTTAATAGAAAAAGGACACGAAAGAAGTATTGCTATCGTAAAATGGGAAAAGGTTACTTTATCTTAGAATACCTAATTTTATTCATAAACCGAAGGCCGTACAAAGCTTTCTTAGTACATTATTCTATAATAGTTTCTACCTAGACGTATAGAAATACAAAACTTTAATTAACTAGAAAGTATTTCATCTAAAGATGTTTTCTAGACATTTTTTCAAACGCGTAACGAATTTTGCAATCCAAAATAAAAAAAAAGAACAGGATTTTGGGTAGGTATGTTGTCAAACGTTTATTTTTAAAAAATTTTTTGTTGAGTTTAGGTTTTTAGGATAACCTTTTTTTCAGGTATTCCTGTCAAATGCTTCTTCTTCATTAAGGCCGTATCCTGCCATGTCTTCCTGGACTTGGTTCATCCATGAAGTTCTTGGTCGGCCTCTTCTTCTTCCTTCAGGGCACCAGTGCACGGTCGTTTTGGGTATTCTTTTACTTGCCATTCTCTGTAGGTGTCCAAACTTCTCTAATTGCTTTATTGCGATTTTTTCGAGAATGGTATTGTTAGTACCGATTACCTCTTGGACTACTGAATCGAGTATCCTATCACTCAAAGAAATCCCGGCTGCCCTTCTCCAGAAGTCCATCTCCGCAAATAGATGTTTCTCTTTGCGTCCCTTTCCAAATTTCCATGTTTCATACCGTACGTAACATTATAGCCGTCATAAGAGCATGGAAAATCTTTTTTTTTTTTGTAGTTTTTAGGTTGTTATTACTCTACAGTACAGAATTGAGCATGACAATATCTTTTCTTCCTTCTCTGGTTCTTCGGGCTGTATCCCCTTCAGATTTTCCATCTTTTACAAGTGCAGATCCTAAATGTTTAAAACTGGTTCAAAATAATAGTTTAATAACTATTCAAAATAATAGGTTAATAATAGTTTAAAATACGCCCTTCTCCGTATCCAAATATCTAAACGTTTATTTGATCCATGAATTGTTTTAATTTATGTTCCTTGAAGTTAGAGATAAGCTCAGAGAATAAGGGAAGATCTTCTCATTCCACTTACATAAATCACAGTTTATTTCGATTGATGAATTAAACTCTTTTCTTGTTCTGCCGAGAAACATGTTAACTTCATGTGCTATATTTAATCAAGTGTTTTTTTTTTTTTTTTTTACTTTTCCAAACCGTGGGACTTATTTTGAATTATGTTTGTAGTCCTACTAATGAAAGACAATTACAGTTCACTAATAATTGAGAAAAATCTTGCTTAAGACTTGACAAGTTCTTTTTTCCTTCTTTTTTATTCAGATTATAATTATCCCGCGATGGGTCAAGGTGAGCAGAACAAATATTACTTCACTTTTCTACTTTCTCTTCCTTCTTAATTCTGTTCATATTAAAAGAACACGGAAAAATTATCAAGATATTTTATACAAAAAAAAAAAAAATCTGGAGCCAAGAATATTTAAAAATATTCAAACAACTCCGGGGTCCATTAATTTCTTCAAAGTTATTATGAGGGGTCGATCGCCAGAGTTCTCAAGAAATCACTCTGCAATAGATTAAAAAAATCTGGCTAAAAATATTTCAACTTCAATGTTAACAAGTTATTGTAAAAAGTGATTAAATATACACTTCTAAGGACTTGGAATAGTTTCTATCAGAATTTCGTGCAAAAATCTTTTGTTCCAAACTTAGGTGTTTTATTGATACTTTTGTTGACTCGACTAACAGTTCTAAAAATTTATCTTCATAGGTTTTTATAATTTTTAGTGAATACTAAAGAAAATCAGTGCAGGGCTGCTCGGACAAATCACCTCCTTGCAGAACCGTTGTCCTAGAAACGGTACAGCCTCTACCACATAGTAAATCCAAGACTCTTCGTGGGTCATATTGGTATAAGTTTTTTTTAAAGATAATTATGTGTTGGAAACCAGTATTTTTGGCATTTGTGATACAATATTCAAACATATTTGTTGTTAACGCAAATAAATTAGCACCATTTTAACTGTGTTTAAAGCGTAATCAAGGAAGTTGTCAGAAATTTATATCGTCCATCTTATTTATATTCAACAGAAAAGTATAACGGTCCTTTATTGAACAACTTTATTTCAGTGATAACATTTAGTCTAGCGTCACTACTAGATCTTGAAAAGCCGTTACTAATCTTGAGAATGATCATTTAGTGAATTTTATGGTCGAAGTCATTGCGGCATTATCTTGCTCCGTAATAAAATATCTCGGTTCATATTTTATTTATGGAAAGATGCGTGAGAATGTTCTCCCTTTTTAGGGACGTATATTCAAAGGCTCTGTAATAATTTTTATTGCAGTTTTCTTCAATATTTTAACCCGAATGATATTTTCTACCTCTTCAGTGAAAAATACAATAGGATTTAGTCCTTTATTCCAGCTTCTGAACGTGACATCTTTATTCTTCAAAACACGTAGATCTTGTATCTTTCTAATAAAAAAAGAGGGAGAGAGAGATAGATAGATAGAGAGGGGGGAGTGGGGGAGGGGGTTCAGATTGGCCAGGTGATTAGCAGGAGTTGGAAAGGAGCCGGAAAAGGATCCGGGATCGATGGAGAGTGTTTTCTCAGGTCCTCCCGTCCTATGCACCACTCCAATATCCCCCACGTTCTTCAGATAGTATATTTTCATCCTCCCGTTGAGTTCACGGTCACTCTCACTTAATACCCGATCACATTCTACACGACACAACGACATTTTACAAAGCTAACCATTAAAACATAATTAAGAAATATAAATGTTGAATATTATTAGTTGACCTTATATATATATATATATATATATATATATATATATATATATATATATATATATATATATATATATAAAGAAACGAAGAAAATGGACCGGGTTGAGGCCAGAAAAAAATCTCTTAGAACTGTTTATTTTTAAAGCCTACGTTTCTTGGCCTTATTTTTTATCTATTATATCCCTAGATGACTATATATTTTCTATAAATATATTATTATTCTATCAATATGCTACATATACTGTTATTCTTTACTATAGCTATTTTAATTTATATGCATTTTGTATATTTAGCCCTGAAGAAGACCTGCAATATGGGTGAAACGTTGGTTTTAAAAATAAACAGTTCTTCCTGCTAACAGAATTTTTTGTGACTTCCATCCGGACCATTTTCTGCCTCATAAGAAATATAAATCTTTATATTTATAATTTCCAACACCTATTTTTTGTTTATGTTATTCAGAATTTTAACCTAGATTTATTAGAATACATCACACAGACTCAGAACTTCCATTTTGAGTTCCTCTCGAAGGCAGTGGCGGATTATCCGTAAGGCAAACTAGGCACGTGCCTAGGGGCGCGTAGTTACAAGGGGCGCGCGAGCTCAGAATTTTTAAATAAATAAAAAAAATAACATATCGACAAAGAAAGAAAGAACTAAATGCTGATCTATAATATAATACAAGCATGATGCTATGATGCTGACAATCAGTTAAAATTAAGATGGCCATTTATGGCCGGTACAGGGGCGCCGATAAAGTTATTGCCTAGGGCGCTCTGGACCTTTAATCCGCCACTGCTCGAAGGACAGCACAACCAAGGGTTTTTAATCCCTTTATAAAGTCTTAGGGCCACCTGCTGGGCTACAAACCCGCGACCTAGGGCATAGAAGATTAATATGCAAACCACTACACTAAAGTTGACCCAAAAATTAAAATTGATCTAAATCACTTTCCTGCCAAACCTTTATGTAGAATAAATAAAAACGTTCAATTACTTTTTCCGGGATGATTTATTACTTGATATTATTTTTAATGCAGCATTAAAAGAGGAGTGAAAGAAGGATGTCCTCTATCACCGATTCTCTTCAACTGCCTCATTAATAAACTCTTTAAGGAATTTGAATGGGAAGGAAGAGCCATTCAAATGAATGGTAGGTACTTGAACAATTTAAGTTTTGCAGACGACGTATGTTTAATAGCTCCTAGCAAAACAGATTTGCTTATAATGGTCAATGACATGATTGATAAAAGTAAAAAATATGGTTTACAAATAAATTACCAAAAATCGAAAATAATCACAAATACAAAAGAACAGCATATCACCATAGAAGAACATACAACAGAATACTCAAATCAATATTTCTAGGCCAAGAAATTTCCTTAGAAAAGAAATACAGTTATTGGATAAAAGGATAAATTGATTGGACAGAAGGATAAAAATAGGATGGCATAAGTATTGGTCCTTAAAACATATCTTTAAGGGTAATTTCACAATTGTACTAAAAGCAAAAGTCCTATGGTCCTGTATCTACCCCCCAATCCTGTATGCCGCTCAGACTTGGGCAATAACAAAAAATGAACAGGCGAAGCTGGACACCATGGAAATGAAACTTTTAAGGAGTATGGTGGGAATCCGAAGGAGTGAGAAAATTAAGAACCGAGATATCCTAACTCGTGTAAAAATTAAAAGTCTCAGCAAAGAGGCCCGAAAAATGAATTGGAAGTGGGCTGGACAACAGAATCAAGGACGAGAGATGGTCGAAAAGCAGCACCGAGTGGACTTCGATCGGCCAAACGCGAAGCAGGGGAAGACAGTACATGAGGTGGATGGATGAAATTACCCGAAGAGTGGGAGCCAACTGGATGAAAGTGGCCCGGGACAGAGGCTGTTGGCCCAGAATTGTGAAGAGTCTATAAAAGGGAAAAAGTTTTGTTTTGTTTTTGCGGTTTGTAGTGAGTGTTGTTTGTTTTATTTTGTATTGAAAGTGGTAAAAATATATTTTTATTATTTATTTATACTTATTTTAAAAGAATCTTTTTTGTTTTGTTTTTGTAGTTTAAAATGAATGTTTTTAATTTTATTTTATATTGGAATTTGTAAAGATTTGTTACTTACTTATAATTATTCTAAAAGAATGTTTTTTGTAGTTTGTGATGAGTGTTGGTTATTTTATTTTACTTTATATTGTTACTATTCTGTAAAATTACATTTTGGAGCTGAACTCCATTTTACCTCCTAAGGGAGAGGCTTTTGTCATAAACATATGATGTCAATAATGGTTTATTATTATTATTATTTTTAATGGGAATTTGACACCGCACATAAGCTTCATGGTTCACATATTGACTATATAAATCTATGGTAATATTATTTATAGAAACTTCTAATGCTCGCTATTTTTTTCAGTTTATTTATACAATATCCTGATTATTGGAAGGCATTTCTAACAATTTATTCTACTTTTGGTGAATATTTACTCCTTCTTTTTATTTTAACTTTGATAAGTTCTTTTTTTTAATAATTAGTATTGTGACCTTTAACGAGTATCTGACACCGCAGGGACTCGGGCTCGCCATTTTACGTCCCTTCCGAAAGACGGCATTAACAAGGATTTTTACTGTCTTTGGAAAATGCTGAGGCCACCTGCTGGGCTGCGAACCCGATCTCTTGATCAAAGTAGGTTGATCAATGGTTGTTCTGTTACCCACTACACCACGTGTGACCCATTATAAGCTTTTTAAAAGCAGATGCATATTTTTTCAATCAAAAAGTAAAGAAAAAGGACTGTTTGTTTCCTTGCACATTACATACATTGGTGTACTATGCACCTAATAATTGATTATTTACAATAAAAAATCATTATATAATTAATAAAATCAAAACCATCAATGCATACAAAATACTATAGATTACACCCTTTTACAAACTTACAAAAAACACTTAAGTATGTAGTACATTACAAATTTTATTTTATTTCAAAGGTATTGGCAATGCTTTTTTTTGTATATTTGTTTCCTTTATATCTAAGCATGTAAGCACTAAAAAACATTATTAAAAAAACACAAATCCTCCTTGATTTCCTCTTGATTCCAACTAACAAATAATTAATATTTCCATTATTAGAAATCTGATTGGGAAAAGCTCTACATAAATATTTATATAATTAAATTTACTTTTACAACAAATTTATAAACAGTTACATTTTTTAAAAACAAAATACAATATGGCAGAAAGCCGGGAGATAGTAAAGGAAATAATTATAACAAAAGGCTTAACCAACTCGAATGTTCGATGCCGATACCACCAAAACTAGTTGGGATAATTGAAGTGATTAAGCGTCGCAAGGATTAAGAAGGAGGGACTTGTAAAGTTGTTGGGCTTAATGACGAACTAATACCTATCGAAACTAATATCGCTGATTGGACTGGTAAACGTCGCAGTGGTGGACCATGGCGTTTTTGGGAGGATTGCACTAAAGGTGATGTTACTGTTTTGTGCTTGTGTGGTAGTTCTAGAAGTTTGGAAGCAGCGATTTTTAGCGTGCGGGTGTACGTTTAGTGTTCAACTTCGGTGATATAAATATTATGGGTGAAAAAACTGCACTCCTACAATCCATGAAGGGTCTTAGCTTCAGTAAATGGTAATGTTTGTACTGTTTCTAGAGCAATGGTTGTGCAGTGATTTGTTTGAGATGCTGCAGGGTAGGCAAACCTTCTCTCTATAATGAACTTGAAGGAAGATGTTAATCCCTCTGTTTATATTATTATGGTTTACATTTAAACAGGCATTAATCTCGAAAGATTTTAAATAAAATATGTTTAGTGATATTTAACAAGATTTAATTATTTAATTGATTCCGGGGGTTTCTTTACTCGCTCGAGTAAGTCATTCCAATGATGGCCCATTGGCCTACGTGATGGATTACCGTTCTAAATATGGAAGTGAAGCTTTTTCCTCTATCGGAAAAAGTTTTCTCATTATTCTTTTGAATTATATTTAAATTTTGTTCACCTCATTTAATTTAAAAAAACAAAACCTATAAGCACTATAACTCATGAAAGGACTATAACTCATTGCTGTACACACTTCAAGTAGCATTGCTACAGAAAGATTTAGGTTTATTTCTTTTAAGATACAAAATGAGATGCATACTGTTCGCTAAACTTATTTCAAGAAAGTGGATGTAGTGCAACGAGCTCATCAGATTTATTTTTATTGTATTGTTACGGTCTGAGCGGGAAGGAGGCTGAGAAGATTAGGCGAACAATGGGATTAAGCCGGAAGGGATTATAGAATGTCGTAGAGCCTACTCGATCGGCCCGGAATGTTCTAGATGCCCCCACCCCAATCTCCCTTGCCTATATAAAAAGGCGAGCTGTTTTGGCCGCGCAGTCAGTAATAAGACGAGTGATAATAAGTCAGTGAGTAATAAGCTAGTGAGTAGCAGTCGTTAACTAGTGGCAGTGTGTGTGAGTTAGTATTAGTATCAGTCTGTAATAAGTGCTTAGTGAGCAACAGTGACAATTAGTGGCCGTGTAATAAGTGTAATAAACTGTGTGGCAGTTTGTCATATTTGGAGAGTCTTACGGTCGGTGGACTTTAGTTAGCGAACTGTAAGTGTTAATTTGTAATTGTAAACTATAGTGTAATATTATTGTATTTGTACAAATTTATATAAATAGTTTAGTTATTTAGTATTAGAAATATCTTATATTATTTGTATATTATCTTAGAAATTAGATAACATTTAGTAGAATATTATTATTGTAAATTGATATTAGTTTAATAATTTAACTGTTTTAAATAATCTCATTGTATTCTTTCTAATTTGTTAATAAATATTAGATTCTTGAATTAAGTAATAGTTTAGTCCATTTTACACCCAGTAGCCCGTAACAAATTGGTGTCAGGTGTGGGGTATTTTGTGTAATTGTTATTATTTTGTAATTATTGGGCTACTGTATGAAAAATGGCTTCTCAAAGTCTTAAATTAATGGATTTAAAAGTTGCAGATTTAAAACGGGAATTAGAAGAACGTGATCTGGATTCTTCCGGAAATAAAAGTGTACTGCAACATCGCTTGCGTCAATTTTTTGTAGAGTTAGGGGAAAGTCCAGATGACGTTCTGTTTGAAACTGATTTAAGCAAGTTGTCTGCAACTTTTAAAAATGAATTAAGCACTGTTAAAAATGAGCTAGGTAATGAGTTAAGCACTGTTAAAAATGAGCTAGGTACTGTAAAAAATGATTTAATGGATACATTAGAGTCTAAGTTAGGCACATTAGAGACTAAGTTAATGGAAAATGTAGATAATAAGTTAGCCGATGTAAATAATAAAGTAGCAGATGTAGAATCTAGGCTAGGAGAAAAAGTTAACGAAATTAGGCTAAGAATGGAAGCTCTCGAGGGACGTAAGAGCAACCCACCGACGAACGACACCGACCGTTCCTCCGAGGGCAGCCATCGTAATAGCATTCTACCCGCCTATACTGGGGCGCCGCCAACTCACAATACCATTCCAGTATTCGACGGGAAGACGCCGTGGGAAGACTACATGACTCTCTCCGAGACAGCGGCTTCGATCCACGGGTGGTCACAGGAGACCCAAGCTTCAGCGTTGTGCCTGGCCTTGCGTGGAGACGCCTTGAGAGTGCTGCAGGGAATGCCCATGTCGGAGCGGTCCAACTACGGGAAACTGATTAGAAGACTGGAAATGCGTTTCGGCCACCGCCACATGGACCAGCTATATCGCTCACAGCTAAGAAACAGGGTCCAGAAGTACAACGAGACACTGCAGGAATTTGAAGCCGATATTGCCCGGCTGGTGAGGAACGCCTACCCATCGGTCACCGACTATGTCTATGAGAGTCTGGCTGTCGATAAATTCCTGGATGGACTTCGGGACCCAGAGACATAACAAGCAGTGAAGCTCGCCCGGCCAAAAACGTTGGGAGACGCATTATCTCAGGCTATGGAGTTTGAAGCTGTCAGACAGTCTGTACGGGGCCATACGCGAGTTCGAGCAGCAGAAGCGGAGCCTAATGTGGTCCCTAGCATCGAAGACATAGTGACGAAAGTGTTGGATGCTCTCAGGACCCATAAGAAGGAGATACGCTGTTGGGGCTGCGGACAGCTTGGACACCCTAGAGGCAAGTGTCCAACCCGTAACGTCAAAGCCCCCAGGAAGGCCATCAGAGTTGCGTCAATAGGAAGCGGAACGAACAGCTTCTACGTTGATGGGATGGTGAACGGTCAGCTTCGAAGTCTTCTAGTGGATACCGGCGCGAGCATGACAATCTTGAACCTGAAGACACTTTCAGCTGAGAAGATCATACCGACCACTTGGGCATTACGGACTGCCACGGGACAGCCAGCCAAGGTCTATGGGGAGACAGATGCCACCTTCCTCATCGGGGGCCAACATCTGAAGCACCGCGCTCTCGTGGCAGATATAGATGAGGATGTCATACTGGGCATTGAATTTATGATCACATACGGGATCAAGCTGGATATGTCGAGAGGTGTGATGACGCTGGGAGACGAGGAAGTCATACTTCGGCAGGAGAAGGACTTCAGCGCACGAGTTCTGCTACCAGAAGACACCACTTTACCTGCACAGAGCCAAATCGTGACACATGGGACGGTCGAAGGACATCTACCGGAGGGTCAATGTGTACTAGTTGAACCCGGAAGGCACCAAGAACAAGAGATCGGACGCGGCGTACTGGTCGCTAGGTCTCTCATCAAGGTAGGACGCACCACTCCAATTCGGCTAATGAATCTGAACGGCTTCCCGGTAACGCTGAAGAAAGGAACACCGGTCGGGGAGTGTACCACCGCTACCTCAGTGGTTCGTCAACTGCAACGTCATCCCACCGAGCTTCGAGGGCTCCCAGAGGAACTTAAACGATTTGTGGACGAATCATGTCGCGACCTTTCGCCTGAACAGAGCGAGGAAGTAAAAGACATGATTACCCGATGGCATGACGTCTTCGAGATCGGACCAGGACCACGGGGTAGAACGGATATCGTCCAGCACAGGATTAACACTGGGGATGCGAAGCCTATCCGACAGGTCCCGCGGAGGCTGCCGTTAGCTAAACGGGAGGACGCCGAGGAGATTATTAAGGAGATGGCGGCTGATGGTGTCATTGAGCCTTCAAGTAGCCCCTGGATGTCTCCTGTCGTATTGGTGAAGAAGAAAGACGGCACAACGAGGTTCTGCGTAGACTACCGTCTTCTAAACAACGTCACCAAGAAGGACAGCTATCCGCTTCCCAGGATTGACGATACGCTGGACACCCTAGAGGGGTGTAAACTCTTCTCTACTTTGGATCTCCGCAGTGGATATTGGCAGGTTGGATTGGCACCTGAGGATAAAGAGAAGACGGCATTTTCAATTGGCACTGGGCTCTGGCAGTTTACAGTAATGCCATTCGGGCTTTGCAATGCTCCTGCCACATTCGAGAGGCTGATGGAAAACGTGTTAAGAGGTCTCTCTTGGGAGGTATGCCTGGTATACCTAGACGACATCATTGTGCTGGGAAAGTCCTTCTCTCATCATCTGAAGAATCTGGAGAAGGTCTTCGAACGACTGCGTGCAGCGAACCTAAAGTTGAACCCGAAGAAGTGTAATCTCTTCCGAAGGCAAGTCAACTACCTGGGGCATATTGTGTCAGACAACGGAGTTGCTGTTGACCCAGAGAAGATAGCAGCGATCACCGACTGGCCAGTACCTCGAGATAAGCACCAGGTGAGAAGTTTCCTCGGGCTCTGCACCTATTACCGGAGGTACGTGAAAGGATTTGCTAACATCGCAAAACCTCTTACAAGGCTCACCGAGGAGAAAAGGTCTTTCCATTGGGATCACGAGTGTCAGGCATCCTTCGAGGAGCTGAAGAGAAAATTGAGTAGTGCTCCTATTCTAAGCTATCCACGTCCCGAGAGCAAGTTCATACTTGACACAGATGCCAGCAACATCGCCATTGGAAGTGTCCTCTCTCAGATCCAAGACGGAGAAGAAAGGGTGATTGGATATTTCAGCAAAGCACTCTCAGCTCCGGAACGCAACTACTGTGTCACAAGGAAAGAGCTTCTGGCAGTAGTAAAATCCATAGAGCACTTCCATAAATATCTATACGGACGAAGGTTCCTGCTGAGAACGGACCACGCGGCTCTCATGTGGCTGCTGCGATTCAAGTCACCGGAGGGACAAGTGGCGAGGTGGATCGAGCGCCTTCAAGAGTACGACTTTGAATCTGCTCATCGTTCTGGAACGAGCCACAGGAATGCGGATGCTTTGTCAAGAAGACCTTGTGATGAAGGCTGCAACCATTGTTCTCGACAAGAAGAGAAGCAGGCAGCGGTGTTGAGGACTACAGTTGTCATCGACAGTTGGCAAGATGCAGAGGTGTCAAAGGAACAGGACGAGGACCCGGACTTGAAACAAATAAAGGAATGGAAAATATCGGGGCGAGGTAGACCGACCTGGCAAGATGTTGCTCCAATGTCGAAGAATGTAAAAACGTACTGGGCCCAATGGAACTCCATTTTAGTGGACAACGGGCTGCTGAAACGGGCATTGGAGAACACGGAAGGAGATCAGCGTAGGCTACAGCTCATCGTTCCAAGGAATAAAGTGCCCGAAGTGCTTAGGGAACTACATGACGGTGTAACTGGCGGCCATCTTGGAGTTCACCGTACATTGGAAAAAGTTCGTGAACGCTTTTACTGGGCAAACCTTAAGGACGATGTGTTAGACTGGTGCAGGCGTTGTGCGACTTGTGCGGCTTCTAACGGACCAACAAGAAGAAAGAGGGCCCCTATGAAGAAGTACAACGTGGGAGCACCGTTCGAGAGGATAGCGATCGACATCGCTGGCCCTTTCCCTGTGACGGACGAAGGTAACCGATATATTCTCGTGGCCATGGACTATTTTTCTAAGTGGGTGGAAGCGTATGCCCTTCCGAATCAAGAGGCAGTCACGGTTGCAGACGTACTTGTGAAGCAGCTCGTCAGCCGGTTTGGAGTACCCATGGAACTTCACGCTGACCAGGGAAGAAACTTTGAGTCTGCAGTCTTCTCCGGGATGTGCGAAGCACTGGGGATACGGAAGACCAGGACGACGCCTCTTCACCCTCAATCGGATGGCATGGTGGAGCGCATGAACAGGACAATGGGTCGATATTTGTCTAAAGTGGTTTCCGACCATCAGCGAGACTGGGACCAGTATCTTCACTTGTTCTTGTTAGCCTACCGGAGTTCAGTCCATGAAGCAACGGGACAGACCCCCGCAAATGTGGTGTTCGGCCGAGAACTTCGTTTGCCTTGTGATCTGAAATTCGGGTTCAAGCCAGACGAGGAAGTTAACGGAGAGGAATACGTCACGAATCTACGGAAGCGGATGGATAATATCCACGAGAAGGTTCGTGTAAACATCCAGGGAGCCAGTGACAGAATGAAGGAGCGTTACGACATCAGGGCAGAGAAAGGTGGATTCCAACCTGGAGATTTGGTCTGGCTACATGATCCTCGAAGAAGGCGAGGCTACTCACCTAAACTTCAGAACTCCTGGGATGGCCCGTTTGAGATCATCAATAGGATAAACGACGTCATCTATAGGATCAGGAAGCAGGAGGAAAACCCAGGGTAGTCCATTTTAATAGACTGGCCCCATACAAAGGAGACCATGGCCCGACAAAAGACCAGCAAGTCAGGTATATCAACAACGTGGAGACCAGTAAGGTATCAGTTGCACAACCTAAGGTACAAGGTTCCCGTGGAATAACTCAGACAGTATACAGAGATATCTTCTCGATACCCGCGGACTATTCTCTGGCCCATTGTGTCGCCGAAGATCTGAGGACTTCCCGAGGCATTGCAACGGTCTTCAGGAAGAAGTTTGCTGGAACTGAGGAACTAGAACGCCAAGGACCAAGCGTCGGGAAAGCACTCCACCATACGCACGAAGGACGACACCTGTTCTACTTAGTTACCAAGTGTGCTACTGATCAGAAGCCCACATATGACGCACTGCGGCGAAGCCTCGACGACCTGCGGAGTAAGCTTCTGAGACTGCGTGTCACCAAGCTCGCGATCCCTAAGTTGGGCTGTGGATATGACGGCCTGGAGTGGAAGGTTGTCAGGAACATGCTTGAAGAGATATTCGCCAACTCTGGGGTCGCCATATTGGTGTGCACGTTCAACCCCTGGAAAGGAAATGCGTCTCCATCGAGGGAAGCTCATAACCGCCCGATTTCCCCGGACTATGCTCTGGGACAGAGCACTTTTAAGGAGGGGGCATTGTTACGGTCTGAGCGGGAAGGAGGCTGAGAAGATTAGGCGAACAATGGGATTAAGCCGGAAGGGATTATAGAATGTCGTAGAGCCTACTCGATCGGCCCGGAATGTTCTAGATGCCCCCACCCCAATCTCCCTTGCCTATATAAAAAGGCGAGCTGTTTTGGCCGCGCAGTCAGTAATAAGACGAGTGATAATAAGTCAGTGAGTAATAAGCTAGTGAGTAGCAGTCGTTAACTAGTGGCAGTGTGTGTGAGTTAGTATTAGTATCAGTCTGTAATAAGTGCTTAGTGAGCAACAGTGACAATTAGTGGCCGTGTAATAAGTGTAATAAACTGTGTGGCAGTTTGTCATATTTGGAGAGTCTTACGGTCGGTGGACTTTAGTTAGCGAACTGTAAGTGTTAATTTGTAATTGTAAACTATAGTGTAATATTATTGTATTTGTACAAATTTATATAAATAGTTTAGTTATTTAGTATTAGAAATATCTTATATTATTTGTATATTATCTTAGAAATTAGATAACATTTAGTAGAATATTATTATTGTAAATTGATATTAGTTTAATAATTTAACTGTTTTAAATAATCTCATTGTATTCTTTCTAATTTGTTAATAAATATTAGATTCTTGAATTAAGTAATAGTTTAGTCCATTTTACACCCAGTAGCCCGTAACAGTATGTTATTTTTATTTAGGATCAATTATGAATTATATATCTGTTGAAGCCTGTAAATACATTACTGAATTCTCTTTTGGTACAAAATGATGAAAATAATTTAAATAACGAAGAACAAGTAGTATAAAATCAGTTTCTAGAATAATAAATCATATTGTTTGTGTGAAGAAAAAAAATGTTGATCAGATTCCTATACACTATTTATTACTCGGTATCTATGCAGATGCATCTTATGATTGACAGCGCAAAGGAGTTTTTATTTTACCCAAGACAGTTTAAATTTAGTTATGAACATAAATAGATTTGGCTGGGATTTGGAATACCCACGCCTCCAAGGCCCTATTTATTTGCGAGCTAACATTTTCAGGTGTGGGATAGAACACATGTAACCTTTTGTTCTATAGTTAATAATGCCATGCATTCCAACAATGCATTGCTGTGGAAACTGAAGTGTGGCTTAAAATTTGCATTTTAAAAGCAATAAAACCCTTAAAGGTTATCTACAATATCTGATAGCGGAATCTTTCATGTCTTTTTTAATGCATTGGTTACGTAACTACATTTTATGTTGTTTGGCCGATGAATAATTTAATTTCATTTACTCAAGTTATTACCTTACCGGTTCTTAGACCCAACGATGATGATGACTCATGATTTTATTTTTTTAAACAGTAGCTTTATACTCCTTCATTACTAAAAAACAATTATGTAATACGAATTAAAGCAGTCGTTTCCAAACTGGGAGGCGTGTGAGCAGTTGGAAATAAAATATTCGGTCTTATTTGTTATTTTTCTGTTACCAGTACTTCTTTACCTTAAATTGAAACTTATTAAGTTGTATCTTGTGTTGGTAAAACTTAATGTTTTGTTTTCAATTTAATCCTAGTTTTTTTTTTCCATAAGCCCATACAGTTAATTGTGCAAGGGGAGGGGCGTAGGAGGAATTTAATTTGAACAGGGGGGGCATGGAAGCTTTTCATTTGAACAAGAGTGACGTGGTACAGAAAAGGTTGGGAAGCATTGAATTAAAGAATAGATAGCCGAAAAAATTGATATACTTTCCTATAAATATTAAATAGAGACTTATAGGTGGTACTCATCTGTATACTCAACTATAGGATTAAAATAGTAATCGATTTTTGTTTTTGCTATTCGCAGATTTCTTTTCCCACGACATTGTTTATTTTTTTTTTCTATTTGCCTTTTTGTAGGCAGTAAAGGAGTAATCGCTAAAATGTTTGATTTTCATATCAACGTAAATATCCGTTTTGAAAATTCCCAGTCCAATTTCGATTAGTTTCGTTTTGGCATTCTTGCATGTTCTTATCACGTAAATAAAAAACGAATATGCTTAGAAAGTAAACATTTTTTATAACAGAAACAGTAACTTATACACTTTCCCTTGTGCTAATTACAGGATAACTGGAGATAGTACTTTACTTCAAGCTTAATAGAGGAAATTTTAACTTGCTATTAAAAACTTTTATATTAATTTGAATCACGCAATAAATTTCGAGAAACAAGTTAGGAACCTAATTGACATACTACACTATATTTTAGTATAGTGTACCCTATGTAAATTTTTTAAAATTGAATGACATAATGAGTTTGGCCTTTTTTTCACTGCCTTGGAAAATATTTATTTATTATGAAAAACTAAAAAAAAATTATTCCTTTTTCCTGGTGATCTTTCTAGATCAAGTTGGCGATTTAAGTTTAAGAGGAAAGAAGAAAATTTTGATTATAAACAAAATTGATAATACTTACAACATATATGAAAATTACTCCATTTATGTATTTCCATGAAATAGTATCTTTACTAAGTTAAAAAAAAGTTATCGGTATGCGGCAGAATACCAACGGCGGGAATAATGAGTGAATCATTGTATTAATTAATTTATTATAAATTAACATTCATGCACTACGGTCAACGACGCCATATGCAAATGCGAATGCGGAGTTCCTTACCCTTTGCTCAAGTCTACGGTACAACTTTATGTCTTGGAGTGGTTTTAAGTGTGAAATAGAACACACGTAGGGGTCACATATGGTATAGTAGTTAGCATAACAACCATCTATTCCCAAGATCGCGTGTTCGCATCCCGGTAGGTGTCCGTTGGATATTTTAAATGGGAGTAAAAAATATCCTTCGGAAGGGAGGTATAATGGAAGAGCTGATCCTGTGTACTCGTTAGAGAAAAGATTCTTAGATATTCAAAATTTAGGACTCCCACGCTAGCATTGTCTGGTTAGCCATAACAAAAAAAGTGACGTTAAATGAATAAACACCCAAAACACACATACAGAAATTTTTAGTATCAACCTACTTATTTATTTCTACTTTAATTACATAACAGTTCTTCTCAGGTTTAATCAATGGCTTAATTGATAAAACTGGAAACAAAAAAGGGACAAGTTTGTGGTTTTGTACAGAATTGGAAGTTGGTCTGGAGCAACAAAAAACTGACCACCATATATTTCTACTAATCCACAACTCTCCAGTAAACTACTCAATAGACCATATCTTGTTTATATAATTTCCAAACCCATAATTATTTAATTTTATTGTTTTTATATAATTTAGTTTTATGTTATTAAATAAAATTAAATATTTTATTTTCCTCTCGTACTAACTTCTGGAGCGTTCTCTGTCTCCAATATTTCTTAATGCGTTCACTGAACCTTTCCAGATTTTTCACTCTGCTTCCAAATTACTTCCATCTAGCATGTGATACTCTGTGATGTTGAAGATTTCCATACCATTCTTTATTTATTTAGTTCAGGTTGTCATGGTTTTCTTTTTCCACTATAGTCCAATATTTGCTGGTTTGTTCATTCTGTAGAGATGCTTGAGGAATCTGTGAAAAATGATATCAGCCCCCTCAGTTTTCGAGATGCTCTCCTCTTTCTGTTACTTCGTTATGTCTGTTTTCAGTTTGAAATGCACCCCTGATTTTTCTTAAAATTCTTCTTTCATGGACTTCAAGTTTTTTTTAGACTGCAGTTTATCGAGAACCATTCTTTTTTTTAACGATAGTGTTCCATGAGATGGACTTCTTGTTGCAGATATTCTTCATTAACCCATAGAGCCTTGCCATTTTTAGAATTCGATCTACAACAGCTGCTTTTTGTAATCCATTCTCCTGTATTGTCTCTCCCAGATACCTGAATTTATTGATCCTTTCTATCCGACCTCTCTTCGTGTTAAAGAATTTTGTACATGTTTGTCATTTGTTCTACATTTAATCTTTTAAAATTAATTTAAATTTATTAGATGACCTTTAATTTTAACAGTTAGCGTATGACGCAGATACTTCATGTGCTACAGTATTTTATATACAAAAACAACATATTATTTATATAAAGATATAAAGATTTAATATTATTATGTATTATTCTCCGGAAAACAAACCAAGAGTGCGGAAGGGTGGTTATATGCCGAGTAGGGGGCGAAAAATCTAGGCTGGAATCAAATCCTGAATTATTCAATGATAAGGCGGTGGAAGGCTTATCTTCTTTTCTCCTAAATGCTATCTTCTCAGGTCACTGGATTCCATTTAATCTTGCCTCATGAATCAATAAATACAATTAAATATTAATAAACTATAATACTATATAGCATAATGTATAACCACCTATAGCGCCACGAAGATTAAGATGGATATGTAAAATGGCTGGGCTTAGTGACGAACGAATTCCTAAGATGATAATGGGCGCTTGCCGAATGGGAAGCGTCTGAGGGGTAGACCGAGGCGTAGATTGGAAGATTGCGTTAAGAGTGATCTGGCGGATTTGGGTTTGGGTAGTAGCCCGTGGACTGAAGTTTGTTAGCCGAGATTGGTTGTATCGGGATCGAGCCTTTGGGTTAGCTAAACCTTATTCCTCTTCTTATTATTATAATCATATCGTCGATACAAATGCAAAGTATCGAAGGATAAAACTTTTCAGGAAAACAATGTTTTAAGGTTCTTTCAAAATCAGTGCGGATCGTCAAACCTATTTCCTTATGTAATTTTGCGTTGTATTTATTTTTTTGTTATTGTTGTCACTGTATGAATTTTATATCAATTATCAATACTAAAGTATACGTTATAGATCGAAAACGGAAAATATGATTTTTTCATTTCCGATACATTTCATTTTTATCAATCGTATCAGTGATCAATCGTATCATTACGCGTGTTGATCTAGACAAATATTACTTGCGAAGTAGTACGTTTTATGATCCTTTATGTTCAATTAAACAAATCGCTTTAATAGAATAGAATAGAAAAATAATTTTACTATGAATAACAGATGTGTCCAAAACTTAATGAATATGTATTTGGGCAAAGAGCTACATTATTAGAATGATACAATGTGTATGTATGTAGATGGAAATAAATATAAGAATGGAGATACATCGTGGTAAAGAAAAAAATCTAAAATAACAAGAATTAAAAAATAAATAGCTACGAGAAAAAATAAATTAATTAAAAGCACCTAACATTAAAAAAACAACAAAAAAAAACCTGTACCACTACGACCCGTGAACGAGTCTGGGAGTTCAGTGCATGGTTGAGGCTGTACTGTTTCATGGACAACGGTTCTGCAAGGAGGTGACTTGTCCTAGGTCACGCTCGACCGCCAGGTTTTCCCCCCTTATTATGGGTATCCTATTTTTATAATATTTTATAGAGGCTGGGTGAGCCCCAGGAGGGTCCTAGATCCTATATGATCCAACTCCGGCTGCAAACAGACTAAATAAAAGTAACTGCCCGTACCAGGATTTCCGGCATGGCAACTCAGTGCTCAACCACTGAGCCACTCCGCTCCCTACCTAACATTATAATTAATAAAATCGTTATAAGTGAAAAAATCATCTTTTACTTCTGATCGATATGAGCTATTAATTATAATCGATTAGAGAACATCTTTTTGGGAATTTAGTAAATATAGGAAAAGCTTCGAATGTGGATAAAGAAGAAACATGACGGATATCATGTAGGAGTGAGTTCCAAAGTGTGGTGGCGTACCAATATAGATGGTTTTCCTCATATTTTCCATATATCCATACAATTAATTTTTAGTCCCAATGAAAAACATCAAAAAACTAATTAAAAAATTATTATGACTGCAATGTCTAACATTTCCAAGTCAGTCACACTCAGGAGTAAAAACGAAGTAAAGTTAATGGAACGTTTATGTCTTCACTAAAAGCCTTTAATAGTAAAATGAAAATATTAACGATTTAAGTACAAATGAGGAGTTCAGGATCAAAAGCGAATAACTCAAAAGTTCAAAAACTGACTTTTTTTCGCTAATTTAGAGGAGCTAAACTATTTATCCTCCCGAAACTTCAAAACCACTCAAAAACCATGAGAAATAAGGTGTCAAAGTGCCTTCTAAGGCAAAATTACTTCACTACACTTGCGAAAATGTGAAAAAGTTAGTTTTTGAAGTTATCCGCTTTTAATCATAAAAAAAAATTGTACTACTACAAGCTATGAAGAATATTGGGTTCAGCACATGGTAGAGACAGTAATGTTTCTTGGACAAAGGTTGTGCAGGGAGTTGATTTTTGTCATGGATCACGCTAAACTGCCAGATTTACCCCCTTATTTTGGAAACCTACCTTATAGAGGGAGGATGAGTCCCTGAGGAATCTTGAATCCCATAGGATCCATCTACGGTCCCTAATAGAATAAATAAACGTCTGCCAGCTGGCGGGTTTTGATCCTGGGACTTTCGGCACGGCAACTCAGCGCTCTACCATTGAGCCACTCTGCTCCTCCTCTTGTAATCGTGAACGACTCAAATGTTTCATAGCTTTAAGATATTCTAAACAACGAAGAAAAAGCCATTTAAAATCAGTAACCAGTAAAAAAAAGAAGATTAGTAATTTGTTTTTTAAATACGTCGATAATGGTAAGGAGCTTACGACAAAAAAGTTCAAGGCTATAAACATTTTATATATAAGTGAGTTGAAAAAATTAAATGGATTGTTCGAACATAAAAAATATACATAACCATTATTGATAATATTTACATAAGATAATAACAATTAGGCAACAATAAAAAATATAACACCATTTTTCGATGTAGTTCTTTAAAAAAATATATAATTGATTCTTTAGACACAGAGTTGTCCGCTTTTGATTCTAAACGCCTGAAGTTATAGTTGCTAATGAATTAAATTGAATAACATCAACAGATTGAGATTTTTTTTTATATTTTCACATAATTACCAAATATTGCATACTTAAAAGTTTCAGTTTTAGTATAATAATTAATATGTAACGAACATAGGTTTAATTAAAAATAATATTAATCTGTATATGAATTATATTATATTAGAATTTCAGGGAATAATAAATACTTAATAATTCGAACGGGTATAGCACTATAAACATCTATCATTTACACATTGAATACATGATAGCATAGCATTGCATTATATATCAAAGATATGACTGTGGGCTAATGGTCAGAATCCAAGTTACTCCTCCATTCCATTATATAGTTAATTTATGTACGCTGTAATGTTTATGTTTCATGCATTATACCATTTGTACTACGTACATAATTATTTCCTCTATTCTTCATTTGAGTGATTATCTTAATTACAGTAACTACTCATTGTTTTGTATTATACACAATATAAACCGTAAGGATGTTAAGGAAATTTAGGAATATTTAAATTAGATGATATATATATATTCAATTTAAGAAAAAAACAAGCTACAGAAGCAGAGTTTCTAGCATTAGACGCCAACATTTTATTAATACTAGAAAAAAAGTATATATAAATATTTTCCTAAATATCTTATAATTTTTGTTGTTATTTTTAATTTAAATAAATTTACATGATTTTTGTGGACTCAGTTTCGTAATAAATAGACCTAATTTAGTTGCACATGATTAAATCAAAGTCAAGATATATTTAGAATACTTAAATTACCTACAAATATGTTTTTTGTTTCTTGATCCATTTCGCTGCGTTTATCTCTAATTTTATATGTATCTTACATAATCATTCATTTTCTCTTCAAAATAAAAATATTTAAAATTCAAACAACTAACTAATAAATTATAAAAAATTATAAATTTTCTTTCTTTGTTCTTTAATTTTTCATTTACTACTGCGCACCCAGCAAATCTGACCCAAGTATTTGTGTTTCTCTTTGATTTGCTACTGGAACATCTAGTTTTGGAAATGATCAATAGTTCTTGGGCAGGTCTTTTGGCCATTGCTATTTTAATCTTTTGCTATCAAGTCCGGGTAACAGGGGGTAGGAAAGTGGAACAAGTAGATTAGTGTTGATGAGTGGAATGATGTGTATTTGTTGTGAATAAATGATTTTATGTCGTATATAGTGATTCGAAATAAACCATGGAGCATTAACAATTTTTCTTAGTATTTTGGACTGTGTTGTTTGTATCCTATCTATATGGATATACTTTGCTGAATCCTAAAGTTCTGCTCCATATGTCCAAATAGGCTTTAGTACACTGTTATAGATTAGTCATTTGTTTCGTAACTCAAGTGAAGATCTGTAGTCCAGATGATATTATAGTTGTTCGTAGCGTATTGCCAGTTCCTGTGTTCTTAAATTAATATTTAAAAAATGCAAAATCCTCCTGTTAGATTCTAGTAGTTATTCTTCTAATTTTTCTCAGTTCTCGTATTTTTTAAATATTTTTTTAAACGAAGTACGAAATTTCGACCGTCATTATAGAGTATATATCATTAGTATGTGTGTGTTTTGTTGACCGAATCCCTCTCACCGAATTATTTTAATCAATCTTGAATAATGTTAGTTGACGTTATATATATGAGAAAGAAAATGGACCGGAAGGAGGTAAAAAAAAATTCTCTTAAATAGAGAGAACTTCGATTATTTTATATAGTGCAAAATACTATGAATAGATAGGCACTACATATCTGTTCATACATAGTCGAAAGCCGATTTGAGATCCAGAAATGCATATATAAATATTACACATACTATAAAAATGCATATAGGCATCACCTATCCGAGTGATAAAACATATAGATGGGGACCCTATAAATATACAATGCAAATGGAACAATTATAGAGTATTATCAAATGAGTAATAAAGAAGGTAATATAAATTAATCTGAGATGGTGAAATACAAAAAAGAAATAATGGAAATAGTATTATTTTAGTATTTACCACGTATACTTTTAATTTGTCTGTATTTTGTATAATTAACCCTGAAAAAGACTAGGAATGTAGATCGAAACGTAGGCTTTCCAATCAACAATTTTTCCTATTTAGGACTATTTTTTTTTTAACTCCACCCACACCATTTTCCTTATATTTATCGATCTTAAATAAAGAAAAGGAAAATGGAAAAATGATATTAATATAAAGGCTTACCCCATCCTGAGCCTCACCCCAGAGTAAATAAAAAATCTATTAGCTGATGGAAGAGGGCCCTTAGCCAATTTATTTTATCAGGGCTTGATGCCGTTTAACTTGCTCAATCCCCAACTTATTAATCCTATAACTTGCCTCGCAGAGCGCTTCGATAATCGATTCTAGTTAAGTTGGAACTCTGGCAGTCAAAGTTACCGACTGCTTCTTCCTGTCACCGGTTCAGCTAATTATGATTCAATTTTGTTTAAAGGAAGGAAAATAAAGATAAAATAAAATAATTTCTACTTTGAAGTTGATCTTTCTCATATTCTGATAAATAATTATATATTGAGGCCATTTAATTATGTGCCTAAGGTGGTTTTACCTCTATTTTTCACATGGTCTGACTAGCAAACCCAAGATCACTGGTTCCTAGCCCGGCAGGTGGCTCTAGAATTTTTTAAAGGAAGTAAAAAATCCTTGGTTATGCCTGTACGATGCCGGGTATTTGTTAAAAATCCCTATCCTAATTAAAGCTGGATAGGTAAAATTTAGAGCTCCCAATGTAGCATCGTCCGATTAGCCATAGCTGCACAAGGTGGCGTAAAATGGAGAAACAAACAAACCACTCAATAAGATATTGAAGTATTTGTATTGAAATACTTATTTCCTTGGAATTGTAATATTAATTGAGATAAATGCTCAATAAATACAGGCTTATATTTAAGAAAAGGTCAGTTTGCAAATTTCCATTTCCAGTTCAACTTGCAAACAAGACCTGATTTCTTGATTTACAGAATTTGTATAATGCACCTCGTAACTAGAAATGTCTGGAACTTACCGTTTACTCATTGAGAAATGGTATACTGAAAGGAAGTAGAGAATTAGCGTTAGGTTACACTAATTGCAACTAAGTCGTGCCACGGAAGTAACCTCTCGGGGACAGAGAAACGCCAGGAAACAGAGGAGGCTACATCTTCGTGTCCTAGTACAGCTTCCATTAGCGAGGCCATTTTAATTAGTATTAATCATAACATTATTAACTTTAGGAGTATTATTTTTTTTTTCGATGCATAAAGTTTATGCTGTCTTTATTTTATCTAGTTTGTGGGATTTCAGTGTATAATAAATGTATTTACCAGAATAATAAGTTTGTTTATTTAATATTTTATGTTGCTATGTCTAATAAGCGATTGCTGCTGTTGGAGCTATAAATTTTGCCTAACAATTAGATAGGGAATTAGCACTTGATATCGTATAGGCTCGGGATCTCCGTTTAACGTCCCATCCGAAAGACAGCGTAGCCTAGGATTTAATAAGGGCACTTACCGGGCTACAAACCCGCCATCTTGGGCTTAGTAGGTTGCTATGCTAACCACTTGACCACAGATAGCCCCTGAGAATAATAAGTTACCAATTTTTTTTTCAATTCGAACCTTATATTCAAAGATAGAAGACCTTTAAGCGACAAGGCAAATACAATTTTAAAATAAAAAAATCATAAAAATGGAAGAAATAGTGAAAGAATCAAATCTAAAAACGGTATTTTATAGCCAATTTCGACCATTAAAATAGAATTTAATAGGGGAGAATATGTATTCGATTCTTTAAAAATAATTTCCAGTAATTGGTATACTTAACTCGGTCCGTTGGAGCAAGAATTTGACGAAAGATACGAAGAAGCTTATTTATATGTCCATAATTAAAAGCATATTGCTATGTGTAGAACATACATGGACGTTAAGCCCTGCTCTAGGAAAATGGCTACTTGCTACTGAGAATTGGAGAACTGCCAGGGTATCAAGACTAGAAAGAAGGACTAATGCCGGAATTAAAGAACGCACGCAAACTCAACAAAATGTCCTCAAAAATATAGAGAAATAATTGGAATGGCCATTTCAGAAGAATGAAGGAAGAAAGACTGCCCAATCTGATTTTAAATTAGAGAAAAAAGTTACATAGTTTCTTTTTGCTTCTCTAGACGGTTGGTATCGTGGCATATATATCGTCTTCAAATTTAAGTGTATTAATAGATATTTTGAGGATATCTGTTATAAAATGGATAACTAATATACATACAATTTGAATATATCTATTCAGTATATATTTTAATAATATCGAGTTATTTATTGCGTAATCAGAATTATCTATTTAGAAAGAAGTAATTGACCATTCATATTTTGCAGCATTTTATATTTTCTTTCTTTTCTTACTTCACAGTATTGAGAAATTTCTACATAAACTTATTACTGTTACAATGCGCGAGTAAAGCATGGATTTTACAGTGGATAATGAGCGTGAGTGTGTGTTGTGTAATCACTCTATATGAGTGTATAAAATAAATAATAATAAATAAAAATAACTTGATTTTACGTGCTTAGTTTGAACGTGGAAGAAGGGATCTTCTGAGTTTTCCTCATTCACAGTCACCATTATATTCGTGGTGCTTGGTCTTGAGAGAGGCAAGGACAAAGCAATTATATAACCTCCAATCTGACTAATTTGTCCTCTTCAACTATCATCAGAAGTTCTATTATGTTCTGTCTCAATGAAGAGTTTGATTTACAAATTGTCATAAATATATTGAGCTTTAAAAACTTTTAGGCATACTTTTTTTTAAATATATTTTTCATGCGTAATCCATTTGGAAAAGACGATAATTTGAATAAAAAAACCGAAAACGAGACCATTTAAATGGACCTTAATATAAATATGGTTTCTAATGTTTGCTAAAGGGAGAAAACGATGTAGTGTCATGGCATGATATCTTTTGGGAATATTATATTTATAGATTGTCTTAATTGTTGTACGATTCTTGAATTTTGATTTTTCGGGAAATGGTAGATCGATCAGTAAAGAATAATATTAAAATATAGTAGTAGTAATTTTATAACCTAATTGAATTGTATGTTGCCAGGTATGCCCAGTACTTATGGAGCTTAGAGGTTACAGTTAATCATAGGGGGAGAGCTTACGAAGCATGTACTGCAGACTTACAGGTCAGTTAGAAATATAATAATATAATAATATAATAATTATATTAAATGGCATTGGTTGAATACTTTTTTTTGTTGCATAAATATAACACTGCTCAAGTGTTTTAAAAATCCATGATAATAAATAAGTGACAAAGAAGCCTTTACTAAGTATCGGATCTGTTCTACAATCATAATTGGTCCTTATTAAAGGATACTGAAGGGCAGGAAGTCAATTCTTACAGCATCTTGAGATTAGGATGTACTTATTCGTTTTTTTCCTTTGCTATGATTCTCTTACTGTCCTGAAGAAGCCTCAATACGGGAAATATTGACGGGTATAATGAATTATTTATGATTTAATAATGAATAGAATTGGTCAGGGGTGCAGTCAATGATTACACAAAATAGGCAAAACTTATTTAAATGCTTCAATGTTTCGGCCTAAGATGTAGACCGTCATTACGAATTATTAAATGATTTATCTTACTCTCTGTATTTCTTTACATTCTTATCAATTCTGTACATAAATTCTCTTATTCTTCCTTGGTACTGTAATGTTTTATATAGTTATTCTCTGTTTCTTTCCTATCCCTGAAGATGGCATACGTCTTAGGGCGAAACGTTGGCACATTAAAATAAGTTTTTATTATTTTGTGTAATCATTGACTGCACCTCCTGACCAATTCAATTCATTATTAGAATTATCAAGTCAACTATTTTCCACTCAGACGGGGATTTCAGTCACTTGTTTTCAGTTTAGAGGCTTAAGGCTTTATGGTTGGAATTTTTTCACTAATGTCTTAACTAGGAGAGTAAATTTAAAGGGCCAAATGATTTAAATACCTTAAAAACAAAATATAACATGGGGCGACTTGTGGTCTAGTGGTTAGCGTAACAAACTACTAAGCCCAAGATCGCGGGTTCGTAGCCCGGCAGGTGGCCCTAGGACTTTTTAATGGGAGTAAAAAATCGTTAGTTACGCCGTCCTTCGGAAGAGACGTTAAACGGGTGTCCCGAGCCTGTACGATATCAGGCACTCGTTAAAAACCCCTATCCTAATTAAACCTGGATAGGCAAAATTTAGAGCTCCCACTGTAGCATCGTCGGATTAGCCATAGTAGCATAAAGTTACGTTAAATGAATAAACAACAACAAAATACAACATAAACTATCTTTAAAGATCCACATTATCGAATACAATCCTTTAATCGTAAAGGGAGATAGGGTAGATTGGATAGGCATAGTGAATAAGGAATTCAGAAAGTACAATAAAAACAAATTTTCAGCGTAGAAGAATCCTTGTATGCGTCTAAAGAAATGTCTGATCAAGTTTTATACGAACTTTAATTATTTTTTTTAACTTTATAGTAAAAGAAACTAAATACTTCATAAAGGTGGATTAGTATTGAACAAGATCTGTATTGTTAAAATCCCGATTTCATCCATCAGTTCTTGTGTGGTCCTTGTTTTAAAATTATAATAGGAATACGAGTGATATCTATCTCGAGCTAATTGTGATAACCGTATTGTCAACTTCAATACCACCCGACCTTTATAGGTGACATAAATGGCCGAGTAGAACAAATATAGTATACAAAAGAGGTCTCATAGGTGAACACTGAGAGACACCTATTGTTGTAGAGCTCGGAGGTGGAGTGTATGTGAAACAATGGGCCAGTTGCTGGGGATGATTACATCTGTGATTTCATCCATCATTGCCTATTGAATGAATTCGGGCCAGCCTGCCTTTGACAGCGGTAGCCAGTCAACAGCGATAGACTCAGAAAGAAACCTCTTTGCTAAGAGCAGCATTGAAAAGGATCTGCAACTGTCCGTCCCTATTTCCTAGTTATCCTCCATAGAATCTTTTCAATGGTCCTTTTTAAAAAAAAGTAACTAAACTGGGAAATTTTACAAGTCACAAATTCTATGTAACGCCACCGCAGTTATTTTTGCGTAAAGGGCAATCTTGTTCGCATGCGCAAGCAGATATATTTTATAACAGTTATATTTCTAACAGCTGATTTGTCCTTGTTTGCTGAGTTTTGTTTGTTGCTGATTTCTTGTTGTTATTATTTTGTTTTTTTATTTAATTATTATTAGATTTGTTGTTGTTGTTACTTGCTACGAAAATGCGTATTTGGGATTTGCTAAAATCAGAAGAAGAAGAAGCAATTGAACTTTCTCAGGAGCGAAATTTTTTAACAAAAAAACGAAAATGTAGCAATTCACATGAAATGAAACTGTATTTTGGTCAACGTAACTTCATTATTTTCATATTTCATTATTTTTATTTTTAGTTATTTCATTATTTTGATTGTTCGTGATATATTCCATAATTTAATTATATATTATTCATTATTTTAATTGTTCATGATATATTCCATTTTTAAATTAATTATTTTGATTTGTTGATGATTGATTTTGTTGAATTGTTGATGATTATTTAAACAATTTAAAATTCTAACCCCAATAAATAGATTTAAAAACGTTATGCAAGATAACTGTTATAAAAGATAGCTGTTACAAAATATAACTGCTCGCGCATGCGAACAAGTAGGCAAAAATAACTGCGGTGGCGTTAACACACAAGTACCCTATACCATTATATCTAACATTTATAAAGCATTAAACAGTTTTTTTGAAGTGAAAACTTCTTTAGTTGCGTTTAGCGACTTTTGGTAGATAAACTTGTGGGTTCGCGTCAGCGACACCTAGCTGCCTGTACATAAGTTATGCTAAGAATAATTATATTTATCTAAAAAAAGTCGTTTAATAGTTGTGCAATTGATACTAATAATAAATTAAAACATGAATACCTGGTTGAACTTTTCGTTTTCCCTAAAAGATTTCTTTGTCATAGTTAAATGTCTTGTTTTATGAAATCATTGATGTACTAATGATCTGGGTATTGTTTAACTTAATGATTTTTATTATACATAATTATAAAGAAATATAAATACAAGGTATAAATTATATAATTCTATACTAATTATATTGCTAACGGCCATACTGCCATACGGCCATAATACCATGTTGAACACACCGATACTCGTCCGATCACCGAAGTTAAGCAACGTCGGGCGTGGTTAATACTAAGATGGGTGACCGCCTAGGAAAACCGCGTGCTGTTGGCATCTCTTTAAACTTACCAATTAATCATATAATAAATAATAAATATATCTGGCTGTATGGAAGTATCCAATGCCATTAAAAAAAAATATATATATACTAATTATTATTTGAATTAAATTATTGATATTTAGTATTATGTTAGTGCAGCTCTCATCATAGGCTTTCATTAATAAATAAACTACTTGAAAATGTTTATAATTATTGTTCGGAGTGCCAATATATGTGAAAACCAGACTAATTTTAATGATTTTACAAATTTGATCTTTTAATAATTCAGACTGTAATTGATTTAGAAATTAAAAATGAACACATTTATTCCAAAGCCTAGAGTTTTCACTTCTGTCAGCACTCCTCATGACTGAATATTTAATTTTTTTTTTGTACAAATAGAATACGAGGACTTTAGAAGCTTACTTTTTTACCCATAACTGTGATTACAAAGTTGGTGACTACTTTTTGAGCATTGGTTCACAGGAGCCGGACTTAATAATTGTTGTGCCAAGAATAAATAGCTCACGAATAACAGATTTAATAAAAAAGAGAGTACTTTTATTAACCCACATTAATGCCAAAATTGAGGTATCGAATCTTTTTAGCGGTTTTATATATAACGCCTTAAGCCCGCTGACATGATAGCTCAATGTGTCCTATGTATTATCGGTACTGTAAGATGGGTCAAGTTTAAAAAAAAAAAGGGGGCTACAACTCATGAAGTGTTAGGTTCAGTGCATGGTTGAGACTGTACTGGACAACGTTTATAAAGGGAAACGACTTTATAGAAACAAACTGTATAGAGGCTGGGTGAGCCCAATTAGGATCTGTAGATCCCACAGGGTCTATAGATCTATTTGATCAGTTATATCTCTCTACACACTCAGCTACCCCGCTCCTTACACAGTTACTAAAATTATTGATAAATGCCTAGTATAATTTAATTTTAGTCTTGTACATTCTATTCAGCGAGATGAACCACGTTAAGAGTGCCTTCCATCTATTGAGAGGTTTCTCTATTAACGCTTACTCCTGAATCCCTTAGGAGAGGTTTTCAAAATAAGATCGCATTCAATATGTGCCAAATGGCATTTTTATAATTTCTTCAACAAATATTATTATGATAAAAAATCATTCTATTCATTTTAATTAAGATGTACTTTTTCATAAATAAAAAAAATATGGAGAAAAGTACGTTTTTACATGTCAGATTTCATTTTTCTCAAAGTTAGAAAAACTTAATAGTTATGGTTGGTTTTTAGCACTATTTTTATAATTATTAAAACAATCCATTTCATAAATGTATAAATCATTGACAATGTTAATCATCTTATAAATTCGCAATAATTCCCAGCAGTTGGACTGTCCCAATTGTGTAGGGGTTAAGTTACTCAGTAAGATGCCCAAGTGCTCTTTCACGGGAGGTATTTAAGTTGCAGTTGAGACTTAACACTTAATAGGCTTTAGCCTTCTCTCCTCAATAGCCTCATTCGGCTCCGAGCGGTATTGTGTGAAAGGCATTCAGTATTTCTCATTGTATCTCTTGTACTGAGTGATCAGTGGCGTAGCGAAATGAGGTTATCCAAGAGGAGCGAACTGTCTTCTATCAGATATTTCGTCCTCTTTTTATAAAGAGGGATGAATAATGATAATAAGGTTTAGCGAACCCGAAGGCTTGATGCCGATACCACCAAACTCTGTTTACAAACTTCCGTCCACAGACCAGTACCCAAACCCAAATCCACCAGATCCTCCCACCTACGCCTCGGTCTACCCCTCAGACACTTCCCAGTCGGCACAGCGCTTATAAACATCTTACGAATTCTTTCCTTACTAAGCCCAGCAACTTTACCTGCCCATTTTAATCTTCGCAGCGCTATCACTTGAACAATATTAACCGGGCGGATGCTTCGCGATTCCATGTTATCTAAAAAGAGAAATGAACAGTCATAATAATAGCTGGTAGGCTCTTAGACGAAATTAGAAATATTTCAAAATCATTGAATTGTGAAGATGGAATATTAGGAAAAACATAAAAAATATGAACAAAAAATTAATAAAGACCTTGAAGAAAAATTTAGGACATATTAGTAGAAGGACATATATATGGCTATATGGGAATATAGGACATATATAGAGAAGGACATACATATATATATATTATGGTTTGGTTCTTGAGTTTCAGTCAGTTATTTCAACTTCTTAAGGCGACATATCGAGACTAGGTTAGTCACATATTCATGCCCTGACAGTGAAAAAATGAGCTTTTAGTACAAACATTCTATGATATATTGCGAAGTAAGTGATTGATGATTAATTGATCAATTCTTTGGAACTTGTAACTACACCCTATCAGGGCATGAATATGAGACTAACCTAGTCTCGAAACGTCGCCTTAAGAAGTGGAAATAACTGACTGAAACTCAAGAACCAAACCATAATATTTCCACAACAGTCAAGATAAGTAGAAACCAATATATATATATTGGATATATAGGAATATAGGACTTATATAGAGAAGGACATATAATAAAATAAATGTAAAAATGTGATAGCAAAGGCATAAAAACAAAACGGTATTAATGTTTTCAACGAATTGGTTTAAACTTAAATCAAATGATATTAGCGGAAATGTTATTAACAAAAACTATTATCTTTCTTCAGAACGAATTTTCGGAAAATATTTTTAATCCTTAATGTTATTATAATTAATATTTAAAATGCAATTAGAATCGAGTGATTGTTAGTTATTTCGTTGTGTTATCTTAAATACTTGAAAATATAATTATCGATACGAAATTTCTAGAAATCGCTTATATAAAATATGCCAATGAATTTCCTAACATAAAAACTTAACTTAGAGTGCTCCTGATGGCACAGTGCTTCACCTCAATGCACTCCACCTCTGTCCGTTGATAGAATGGAGCCATTAGTTTGAGCGAGGGTAGCTGTCACTGGTAACACTTCTTGTGCATTAGCATACATTTGCATGATCATCCAGATCTCTCCAGAGACTGATGTTGCTCTCTTCCTTCCAGGTTCCCGCCATCATGGGTGCCATTATTGAAGGTTTGGCCACCTGCCTCTGCAGGGTAGTCTCCAGGGCCATCTCTGAGGTCGGGGTACCGTATGGATACGTCGCGGATTCCTTCTTCGGGACAGCATTGGTCCTAGCAGGTGAGTGATTACTATTATTAGTGTAATAATAAAATAATATGGTATTATGTAATGCATATACATTAATTTATATAGCATAATTGAAGAATTACTTAAGGGTGCGGATGGAGGTAAAGTGCCTTCTTGACATTTACAGATCCGACAAACCTGATGGTGAATTACTCCATTATTCTTTTTTTTTATTCAAACATTATTAATATTAAGATTAAATGCTAAATAACGGAGTGGGACAGCTTAATGGCAGTGCGCAGAGTTGCCGAGCCAATTGAAAGTTTATTTTAGACCTTATTATTTAATCTTTTAACACGGAGGACGGACCTTGGTGGATCTGGAAACCTTCCTGGAGCTTACCCAGCCTCTATAAAGTGGGTAATTTTAATTTGAGGGAAAACCTGGCGGTTGGACAAATCATCTCCCTGTATAACTGTTGTCCAGTATGGTCTCTACCAAGTACTTAACCCAAAACGTCTTGTGTTTTAGCCGTGCATTATTTTTATTTGTCTTTACTTGATCCGTCTAACACTATCTCAGTAAAGTAATTTCATTACTTTTTTACTACATATATTTTTCATGTAATGCAGATAAAATAGTTTGCTTTTCAACTTCAGTTAGTTTCAACATTTATTTTTTGCTTAAGGTGAAAAGTAATGTAATAATTGCACATAAATCATTATTTTTATTATTAGAATTTACTAGATCAAAGTTTCTAGATCGGGCATATAACTGCTTTGCGCCACTCACAAGGGATTTCCTCCATCTTCCAGACATCCATTATTATATTATAGATGACTTTGACTAATTCTTCTCCTCCAATCTTAAAAAGTTCAGGGGAGAGTCCATCTGGTCCTGGTGCTTCATTATTTTTTAGCTCTCCCACAGCTTTATAAACATAGTCCATATCAGGGGGCTCCAATTCCCTTGGGGGCATCTCTATTTCCTTTCTTTCTATTGCAGCCACGTCATTAAGTAGGGTATGGAAATAAAGCCGCTACTGTTCCAGAACCTGCCTCCTATTTGAGGTGTGTTGTCTCTACAGGAATTTATTCTAGGTTTGAATGTCTGTCGGCTGCTGTTCATTTCTTGGAAAAATTTTCTCATTTCATTATTGGTCCGGAGTTCTTCCATCTGCTGGAGGCGTTCCCGGTCCCATGCCCTCTTTTTCCTCTGGTGGGTGTGTTTCTCTTCCCTTGTTCTGGATCTGTACTCCTCCACTGATCTTCTTGTATGCCTTCGCTGTAACATTGTTTTATAGGCAAGGTTCTTCCGTCCATTCACTTCTTGGCATCCTTTGTTAAACCTTTCATAGTTGGTCTTTGGAATCCAAGCACACCAACTGCCAATTCTTCCATGGTTTCTTTACATTTTAGCCATTGTTGATCCTTGCTATAAGCCTGATACAAATCTTTAATTTTTACATTCATGCTGTCAGTAAAGAGTTGCCTAACCTCGAGATCCTTCAGCTTTTCCGTGTTGATCTTTGCCGATCGTGCTCAACTTTGATTTCTGATGTTGGAAATTCTAGCCCTAAACCTAGCGATTATGAGGTAGTGATCAGAATCGATGTTGGCTCCTCTGAAAACTCTCACATCCATCAAACTACTAATGTTGCGGCTGCTTATTAACACATGGTCGATTTGATTACATGCGAATGCGTCATTGGAGTTCCAAGTCACTAGATGATTTTTTTTGTAAGGGAACGTAGTACTGCTGACCACAAGCCCGTTCGAAGCAGCAAAATTTATCATCCTCATCCAATTATCATTTGTATGGCCATGAATGCTATTTAGACCAATTGAGGGCAAGTATTCTGTCTCCTTTCCTACCTGCGCATTATAATCTCCCATTATTCAATATTATAAAATTAGAAATAGAAAAAAAATATATATAAATAAATAAAAGTACGAAACTTGACAGGATTTTATCTAATTGTCGAAAATAAATATAGGTGTTGATATTAACAAAATAATAATAAATAACATTAATACAACAGTTAACAACGAAATAGCTATATAAAATAAGTGAATGGCATAGCATGCGATAAAGTATTTAGAAAGTCTGTATCTTCTTTGTCGATGGTAAAAGAGATAAGACACGTAGGTAACGAGATCGAGTATTCAATACTAATTTATTCAAGCGGAAGATTGACCTGCCTGGAGAGCGTCTTTTTGGGATGTCAAAAGATGAAAGAAAAGCAGTGATTTAAATGAAGCCAGTGAAGGAAGAATGGCGGATGAAAGGAGGGGTTGAGTTCCACACAGTGTTGGACCGGGCGAGGAAGGAACGCTTGAATGCCTTAGTTCTGTGGGAAGGAATGTAGAGATCGGAAAGGCGGGATCTTGATTTGTGGTGTTGGACAGAGGATTTGAATTGGACGAGACTATAGATATATGAAAGGTGTTGCGAGTTAATGGATTCACATTAATGGGATCGCCTCGGAGTACCAAGGACAAATCTTAAAGCGCAGTTCATTATTATTTTTAAGCGGGCCTCCAGCATTTTCGAAAGGCCCCCGTATACCACACTACAGTAGTCAAATTGGGGGAAGATGAGGGATTATACGAGAAGCTTCCGGGTTGATTGTGTAAGGAGATGCCGAGATCGATGAAATAATTTCAGGGAACTAATTGATCGTCGGGATATTTGGGTGACATGGGGTTTCCAGGAAAGGTTTTGGTCAATGGTAATGCCTAGGTTTTTAACGAAGGAGTTGAAACTGATAGAGTGGTCGTTTAGGATTAATGTTGGGAGGGTGGGGATAGTTGTAAGGAGGGAGTTGGAACCTAGAACAATGGCCTGGGTTTTCATTGCGTTCAATTCCAGTTTGTTCAGCTTTTCCCAGGCACTGATCCTATCTAGGTCTTGCTGAATACTGGCGAACGCAAACGATAGCTCAGAAGGAGGAAAGGATAAATAAATTTGGAAGTCGTCAGCATATAGATGGTAGGAACAGTGGTGAACAGATTTAGGAAGATTGTTGATGTAACAGTTGAAAAGGAGAGGAGAGATGCTTGAGCCCTGTGCCACACCTGAGGATAGAGTGAGGAAAGAGGAAAGGGGTTGGTTGGGTATAGAAACCGCTTGGGACCTGTCAGAGAGGAAGGATTGGAACCATAGAATAGAGCTGTTGAAAAGGACAATGACTTTATTTTGGAAAAAAGGATAGAATGGTCCAAGGAATTGAAAGCTTTTGAAAAGTCTACTACGATTAGCACGGTTAGTTGTTTGTTGTCCATGGCTTTTTGTATGTCAGTAGTGATTTTAGTAAGGGCAGATTCAGTGGAAAAACCAGGACGAAAGCCTGATTGAAGCGCGTCAAGGAATTTGGACTGTTCGAGAAAATTGAAATTTGAGACTGGACTATTCTTTCGAGAGGTTTGGAAAGGGTGTAAAGTATGGAGATTGGCCGGTAGTCTTTGGGAAATAGTGGGGTTGAGGTTTTATTTATAGGATGGACGAGGGATTTTTTCCAAGAAGTCGGGAATACTGCGTTTTGTAGTGAGAAATTATATATGAAAAGTAGAACAGGTAGGATATCGATGAGGCATAGTTTGAGTAGTTTTACGGGTATCTCGTCAAAGCCAGTAGAACTGGAGCGGGATTTAAGAACGGAGGAAATAATGTCGGTAGGTGAAATGTCTATGAAATAAAAATTGTCGGGGTTGAAAGATGGCGTTAGTAAAAAGGCGGAGGAGGAAGACGTTGATGTGTTAATTGAGGCATTCATTTCATTGGGAGAAGCAGGAAAGGCTCTAGAGGATGTTGGATTGCAGAGGGAGAGTTTTCGGAGTTGCCATTTAGATTTAGGATCGGGAGCAGTGGAAAGGGCTTCGTGGAAATATTTGGATTTTGCTTGTCTGATTGTAGACTGTGTCAAATTGCGAAGAACCCTGAACGCTTGGTAGTCATCAGTAAGCCTAGTGCGTCTAAAGCGTCTACGGGCAGCATCACGTTTCATTTACAGGTCTTTAATTTTTTGACACATCCAAGGAGCAGGATGGTGACGGAAGGTTAAAGTTTTGAGTGGGGCATGGTTATCCAGGATGCTTTTGAGATTGGTAGTGAGTATGTCGACCATTGCATCGACGGTGGTACAGGAATAAATTTGGTTCCAATTCAGGATTTCGAGGGAAGGAGATATAGATTCCAGGAGTGAGTCCATCTAGGTTGCGAAAAGTTATTGTTTTCGGTAGGATTTCTGGAGTTTGGATATTGTATGAAATTTGGATTAAATCATGAGAGGACAAAAATGGGCAGGTAATTGTGAGGAGAAAGGAGTCTCTGCGATGAGTCAATGATGAACAAGTCTAACCAGGTGTCAGATAGGAGAGTGTGATGGGTGGGAGAGAATGGAACAATGGAGAGGTATAGCGAGTAAAAAAGGTTTTTAAGGTATAGTTTATCATTGGATTGGACCAGGAGATTGGTATTAAAGTCACCGGAGATTATGATGTGGTTATAGAGAGGAACATGTTTGTAAAGGACCGACTCGAAGATAGGATCAAAAGGGACCAAAGGATACACTACATAGTTTAGGAGAGGATTTGAGTTGCATGAAATTTCAATGAAAAGGAATTCAATGTGAGGGAAATTGGACGCTGGGGAAGAATCCTGGATGCGTGATTTTAGGGAGTTGTGGACGTAAAGACCTACCTACACCTCCACCAGTCTGATCAACTCGGTCGTGGCGGAGGAAGGAATATTCAGGTAAGGAAATAGTGGAGGACGGGGTTTGGGGTTTTAGCCATGTTTCTGAGATTCCAATGGTGTGGAAAAAATTATGGGTAAAATATTGATGAAATTCATCAAAGTGAGCGGGCAAGGATTGGGGGTTGATGTGACAGAGGTTAGGACACTAGACATGATGGGGAAGCAGAAGAGAAGCTCTCAGTATTTGAGGAGAGAAAACTATAAGGAAAAATTTTATTGGCAGAGCTAATTGAAAAGTTTGAGAGGACATATAAAAGATTATCAGAGGCGAGTTATTACTAAAACCCGCTATAAATCTTGATGCTAAAAAATAGATAATAAAATTAGAGAATAACGAAAGGAAATTAAGGTGCTTAAATAATGACATAAATTAAACAATAGACAAAAAAAGAAGAGAAAATGAAAATTGATTTTATATGAAAAAGGGATAACTAATTTCGCGACATATTTCTTAGGAAAAAATAAAAATTTTAAAAAACACTTGAGTTTGTCAGAGTGATTCAAAATGAACCCGTGAGCACCGTTGTGAGAGCCATGATTATTCGTGCAGCTTGAGGGCATACCGGTCTTCAGTAGTCAGTCTAATACATGCAGGTCATGAGCTTGATCGATGAAGACCAATTGGAGCCCATCTTTTTTTCTGCATCACACTCTACCACCGGAGAACCAGACATATTTTATTTTCCCCGTTGCCCGCTTCTGACGTGCCAGCCAGTAGAGGTGCCTGTTAGTCCCAGCCATTTCCTTGCTTAGATAGATGAGGTGGCAGTCATTTTCCTGCCAACCTATATCTCGCTTGGAGAAATCTCTCTTGACTTTTCCCTTTTGGATCAGGTCATCCCTCACTGATTGCCTTGCGAAGCGTGCGAATTTCGTTTTACTTGTGAATTTAGTTTTACTTATACTTATAATATCGATATAGGGATGGCAAAGATTTTAAGAAATCATCTCATATCAAGAAGAGCAAAGGTGATACTTTACATACAACTATCAGGCCTGTTTTAACTTACGGATCGGAAACCTGGCCTCTGTCCAGGGCAGATGCTAACAGTTTACTGCTCTTCGAAAGAAATATATTAAGAAGGATTTTTGGAGCAGTAAGAGTTGGCGATCAATTTAGACTCAGGTAAAATGCAGAGATATATCAGAGGTATCTGGAGCTAGACGTGGTTCAGTATATAAGAATAGCTAGGATTAGATGGGCTGGACATGTGGCCAGAATGGAGGACAACGGTACTTATAAGAGACTGCTATTTGGGTATGTTGACGGAAAAAGGAAACGATGGGCAGACGAGGTCGGGAAGGTTGGAGGTAGCATTGTTGGATCCAGAGCTTGGAGGACCTTGGCACAGGACAGAGAAGAATGGAGGCGGCGCCTTGAAGTGGCCAAGTCTCGTACTGGGTTGTAGAGCCAGTGTTGATTGATAATATCGATCTTAGATCATTGTATTTCGTAGTTACATGTACAACAGCAACCCATGCATGGTCTGGGTCCAGTACATAGAAGAGACTATACTGTTTCTTGTACAATGGTTTGTGCAGAGAGGTGATTTGTCCTTGATCATGCTCGACCCCCAAATGTTTCCCCCTTATCATGGAAACCGACTTTATAGTGAATGGGTGAGACCCAGGAGGGTCCTAGATCCAATAGGGTCCATCTTCGGCCTCTAACAGATTAAAAAAAAACTCACGGAGCAACTCGGCTACTAATATTATTATTTCTAGTTATTAGATAAATAACCATGATACTTTAAAACATACCAGAAAAATAATCTTTTTTTTAAACCAGTATTCCGAAAAAGGATATCAATATAAATTTATAAAGCAAGGTCGGGGGATATTTTGATCAAGTTTTGTCAGTAATTTTATTTATACAAGCAGCAGCTGTACAGATATTATCTTTTCCCGCTAGCTGAGGTTCAGAATAATCAATAATAAATAGACATAGGATAATATATTCCGATAAACAATAGGCATACGCCTTAGGATAGGAAATAAATCATTTGTATTTATAGAAATACTCCATACAACCCTATGGCGTTAATATACGCATTGATCGTTTAATAAGATGGTTATATATTCATACCAGGAAAATATAATATTTTACTAGTTTATGGTTTATTGTTTAATCATTTAATTATATTTAATTAATTAATCACATTATGCTCAATTGTTTTTAACATACCGTCGTCCTAAATTTAATATTGCTAATGATGAGCGACATTCATCAGCGTATTATTTATTGTTGAAAACTCTCGTATTTCTGAAATGTATTTTTAGAATTTGTTAAATACAAATCGTTTTAATTAACTCATAATAACTTTTATAATAACTCATAAAATAGGTGTATGTAAAGAACATGGGAATTTCAGGTATTGATTAAATTCTTAAATTTAGAAACGAACATTCACAATGCGAATGCGAAGAATTAAGTTCATGGGACACATAGAAAGAATGGACTCAAAAAGACTAACACACAAAATACAAGCATTCTTAAAAAGCAAGGCTACTAGACCGAATTGGTACAAACAGAAATAAAAGGACCTGAAAGAATTAGTATCACCAAACTTACGCGACCGAAATGAAATCAGAAAAATCACTCACACACGGGGTTTCGAGGAAGAACAGAGAAAGACTACCCAATATACATGGTCAGTGCAATGGAAACAAACTCACTCGTGGCGCATGAAGAAATACTGGGCCAAAAGGAACGCGAGAAAGTGTTGATTTCGCGTGGTCCTATGTGACCCATTCGCGAGGAATGAATAAAAGAAACGAACATACTGCTGCTATTTAAAAATTAATTAATTCTGTATATGTTCATCATTATTCTTCTTCATTATCTTCCTCCTTAGTGCCTCTCAGCGTGGAGGTGCCCCAATCCAGGACAGTCAAGCCCTTCGATCTCCAGCCCGCGCTTTCATCTCATCCATATTTCTTCTCTTCCTTTTACCAATCCTTGAAATGGGGTCCATCCATTGCAGTCTAGGTCTTCTTTGGGTCCCGGTCCTCATCCATTCTGCACAGATGATCAAACCATCCCAACTGTCTCCTCTCCACTGTTTCCTAATAACTAATAAATAAATTTTTAAAAAAACCTTTACCGCTATAATCCATGAAGGCTCCTGAACTAAGTACATTGTGTATTAGCACAGTGCAGTTTAAAAAAAGGTCAGAAGTAGTAGAAAAGTCTTGATTCATATTTCAGCCTAAACATATGTTGGAGTTTGTAGATTTTGAGGGTTTAACCATAAACTTTATGGAATGAGAACGCTCAAAGTTTGAAAACACTAATATCAATAACTACAAAAATACATTACGTTTAGCCTATCCACTCCTCAAGTGTACAACAGGCAGTAGATTTTCGATTTTAGTTTTCAATAGAAATCCAATTTTACCCTTAAGTATTCCGACCTGGAAGGGGTTCAGATATATATATATATATATATATATATATATATATATATATATATATATATATATATATATATATATATATATATATATATATATATATATATATATATATACCCCCACTCTTACGCTTACGTGAAACGCCAGCCAACTGCAGACTAACATAAGGCCGTAAGACCTTACCCCCTTCCGACCGGTTCAGGGATGTCTGCTTTGGGAAAACATAGAATTGAATAGAATATAAAAGTAACTTTATCCTGGTACTAGGTTCCTTTTGAATAACAAACATGAACAGAAAAAGCATTATTAAAAACATCTATGGCCTGAAGGCTACATAATACAAATCATAAAGTGCTTACACGGCTTGATACTGAGCAACTAAAGAGAATAAACATATTAATATCAACCAATAAGTACATGAGCTAGGCTGCAATAATTTCTTTGCATGATGTATATCTTCTTTACAAAAAAAAAATTGACTATAAAATTAAATCCATTATTCAATACTGATTCATTTAAGCAAATGATTAACCTGTTTAGTGAGCATCTGTTTGGGAAGCCAGTAGATGTTGAAAAAGCAAGGATTTAAATGAGGATTGTGAAGAAGGAGGGATTGAGTTCAACTCTGTGGTGGACCGGGCGGGAATGTTTTCGTTCTGTATATGTCGAACATATATCGAAACGATTATAGAAATCGGAAAGACGAGATCTTGTTTTGTGGTGCTGGACTGAGGATTTAAATTGGAGGAGACTGGAGATATATGAAGGGCGTTGAGAGTTAAAGGATTAGTATAGGAAAGCACCGAAGAAATATTGTCTACGAATGGGAGGGAGGCCGCTTTAACTCATCGTAAAGGTAGGTAACACGAGACCGCTTCTGTCTCGTGTACCAATGACAAATCTTCGTGTGTCTGATGACTCCTGACAGCCGTTAACCGTGGATCTAGACTAATATGTCATTGCCCTTCAACATCGAATTCACGTCAGTGAGGACACTGGAGAATCGGTCCCTTAGGGACTGGTTATGGGGCTGTGGCCGTCTACCGGATGGTTCGCACCTTAGGAATGATGTTGGGAGAACCCCTCCAGGCTGTCTCTACTCCCGCAAGTAATTAATTTAAAGAAACCACACCACTCGGCGAAATATTTTTATGATCTATAGTGCCAACAGAAACAAATAATGTTCTTAGAAATTTATTCGATTTCAGAGTTTTATAAATATAATCTAATAATAATCGATACGTTTAATTAAGTAATAATGTATTAATGCTTCAAATATTATTAAAATGTTTTTACTTTAACATTCTACTGTTTCTAATTTTTATAAAATGGATAAAGATACAGTTTGAGTACGTGAAGATATTTAAAATATCATATACCATTTAGAATATTTCAAACCAAATGATTTCTAGAAAATGGGAATAGATTCTTTTCTCTTTTTTTTCAGAGATTAATTAAAAATTTAGATAAAAGTGGAGAGGGAGCCATTCCATGTCCAAAATAAAACTAATCGATATACGATCAGTTTTCATTTATAATTTAATGATTTGTCGTGTTTAATTATCACTTGGCTGCTGAAGTTAGATCAAATGAATAACTACCCTCTCAATAATTAGTGTTGTCATTATAAAAGGAAGATACCACCTAGAAGATTGATCAATGTACAAAGATCACTTGATATAGAATTATTTATGATTTAACGCTTTACTTGTAAGCGTGATAGGCATTAAATTCAGAACATAAATGGTCATTAATTGAGCTATAAAAAGAATAATTACATTTTAAGGTAGTAAATAATCCATATAAGAACTTATGGAGCGGTATTTGTTAATAATTCATGTTAATGTTGTCAAATTAACTTTATCGCAAACGCTTTTTATTTAACAACAATTACATACAGATCGAAACAAGGTGAAGGTGTGATTAAAAAAATGACCTATTTTAAACTTATTTTTAAATATTTATATTTTTAAATTATTTAGAAAATTATTCTGTGTATTTTAGAAATATTAGCAAATTTATTTCTATGGTGTTAACTTTATTGGTATAAATATAATAGTAAGCGTTTTGGTGCATTTATCATCACAGCAAAACAGTTTATTACATCTTTGGTAAATATAGAGTTGGCATATAATAAATAAATAACTTTAAATTTACCTGGAAATAATTTATAAACAAGAAAATACAACATATTTTACATGTAAATAATGATATTGATCACTTATATTAAAGATTGTTTAATTTGTTACCAATTGTTAATTATAACATTCACACTCCATAACTGAATTCTTCGGATGATGATCAGATTCTCTTATTGATCCTATTTATCAACACTCTGTTTATTTAACACTATTATTTTTAGATAAAGTCACTTAAATGATTGCTTGACGATATAAGGGTGAGCTGCAGATCCAGGGTTCAAATTCCGGTTGTGACAAATAAATCATTTAATTTCATGTCCTGTGAGATCTCCAGACCCACTTAGGGCACACCCAGCTTCTATAAACATGGTACCCTTAATAAACCAAGTCACTATCGTCTCTAACATATACTGACCCAAGATCCTTCATATGTTGTAGTGGTACAGAGTTTTTTTTTTTTGTAGTTCTATCATTAATAGTAATGGGATAAAGAATGTTAATTATATGCAGACTAATATTAAAACATGCTTAATCTTTTAATGCAAAAGAAAATATTAATTTTAACTATAATGACTATAAAGCCCTTAATCATTAACTATTTTATGATTATTGGGTAATAAAGATGACGATTATATATTTTAGTAGTTGCCAAATAATTATGTTATAAAATGATGTAGGCGTCACATTCACATAATACTTCTTCAGTGTGTTGAAGATTATTATTCATGTAAAAATATTGAAAGTACTACATTAAATCAACTTCAACGAAAGCCTGTTATTAGAAAGGTCTCGGAGTAAACATGGTATCAGAGTAACTTCTGTGATATAAGATACAAGTTCGAATTTTTTATGCTGGAATAGAGAAATTTAAGTATCATGGGATCCACATATTTCTTCACCTACCTCCGCATCAACATTCTCTATTTGTCAGTCTCCACACCCATCATTACTGGATTTACATATTTCATCACAGCCTTCAATACCATTCGTATCATCTCGTCATGCAATCTAATTAGAACTACTTCCGGTTATTCTAACAGCTATTATTGGCATCTCCACGAAGCTAGAGGAAGCATTGTTTGTACTGGAGAGAGCTGTTGGGTTACAGGTTCAATATTTAATTTAAAATTCTAGATTTTGATATTAAATAAAATCTGGAAATCCGTTTCCATCTTGAGAACCATTTTAAAAAAATTTACTCCTATGGAAGTTTTCCAAGTTTCTGGTAAGATGGAAATCTGTTGGAGATAAGTCTGGCGAATAAGGTGGGCGGTGGAGAACTTTGTAACCCAGTTCGTTTAGTTTCTTCACTGTCTGTAGAGCTGTGGTTCCCAACTTTTTTTGTGCCACGTCCACCTGTTCAAATAAAATACTTACTACGTCCCCATTGCACAATAAACTGTATGACCATATGAAAAAAAAACATTCAATAAGTATTACATTGAAAATAGAACATTTAGTTTTACCACCACAAAATACATCATTATAAGTTTCAATTTACAGTAAAGAGATAAATATAAAAAATTAAGTCAGAATTTTTCATTTTCAACTGATCCCGCGCATACCCTGAATGTTACTCGCTCCCCCTTGGTTGGGAACCACAGCTGCAGAGATACAGGGTATGGCGTTGTCGTGTAAGAGGATAGGCCTCTTCCGATTAACCAATGGAGTTTTTTTTTTGATAAGTTTTTGTACGCCGTGGTAATGTTTCTTTATATTTGGGCTGCCGAAAATCGCGTGTTTCGGATTAATAACAGCTCTTTACGTTCTCATCATCATAATCGTTCCATCTTCTACCGCTGTCTGTGCATCAAGGTTATAGAGTCTGGACCAAGTATCTCTTTCCTGAGCCAACTCTCTCCTATTCCGCTCTATTCTCCTTCTCCTAAAAAGCATCCCTTACGCTGTCCCCCCAGGAGATTCGAGGCCATCCTCTGGGCCTTTTTCCCTCGGTTATGGTCTTGGAAGTCTTACTGGCGATTCTCTCGAGGTGTATCCTTATGAGGTTTCCGAACAACCTTGATTTGTGTTCCTACAGAATCTTCTCAGGTGGATTAATGTCGAGATTAGCTCTTTACGGTCTGTAAACATGAAGGTAGTAAACAACAAAAGTCCACTAATCCTACTATTGTATTTTAGAAATAATAAAATTATTTATATTATATTTCTTTTGGGACGGCTCTACAGAAGACCAGCTATAGTGTGTGTTCTCATGGCCTTATACTTGGTTGCCTGTTTTTTGGGATAATTAAAGTAAGATAAGAATCCGTCATATGCTCTAACTCTCTACCTTTAATTTTGGTAATTTTTCTGTTAGAAAAGACATAAATTTTGCCATTACGGAGGTAGTTATTTTGGATTGTCGTTTCTAAAGGTTTCTTTAGAGCATATGAAATAAATTTTGCCATTACGGAGGTAGTTATTTTGGATTGTCGTTTCTAAAAGTTTCTTTAGAGCATAATAGAGATTAATATATGTATATTTAATTAAGGGTCCTTCCATCTTTATGTTATATCACTCAGATACCTTGATGCCTATATGCATTTTTATAGTATTTGTAATATTTATATATGTATTTTAAATTATTTACCGATACAAATTAATTTTATTTTATTTTAATATTGTTATTTTATTTTATTTTTATATTAAATAAAATATTTACAAATTAATTTTAATTTGTCTGTATTTTATATACTTAACCCTGAAGAAGATCTGCAATGTAGGTGGAAACGCTGGCTTTCCAATAAACAGTTCTCCCTATCTAAGCGATTTTTTTACTTCTACCTGGATTATTTTCTTCCGCGTACATATCTAAAGCCCCGGTGAATAAGCGAATACAATTCTAATTTTGTCCAAAATGAGTTTCTTGCACTTACGTAAGCGGAATCGAGTTATGGCCGTAGTGAATAAGGGTGTAAGTAAGGCATTGGCTTGAAAAGGAGTTATTGCTTATATTACAACTCCATTTAAAGTCAAAAACTACAAGAATGATACGATTCCGGTTATCTGAAAGCAGTCAACTCTCTCTGGACCAAATCCGACTTAAAAACTTATTCACTGGTGCTGTAGATATAAGGTCAACTAATATTATTCAATATGAGCTTATTATTTTTATTTTATTAACTTTTATTCCATTTATTTTTTTATTTGGTTGTAAATTCAAAGGAATGAGGATAAGATAATATTACTGGCTGATGTAGACAATTAGGATGATGAGAGACAAGAGAGGCTATTAGTGGGAGAAGGCAGCTGACTGACGGAGGCTTTGAAGTAGCTCAATCCTTGCTGTCATTAACCTTCCTAGCTCTCTCCACCACATCTCCGTCCTGTCCCTAGTTCACCGGCTGAGGTTACTCTCAGGGGGTCCGGTGTATTTTCCACCCCGGTACCAGGTCTCAAAGAGATCTCTTCGTTTCAGTAAATCAAAGCCAAGGAAAAGATAATGATGGAGAGTAATCAATTGGAGGCATAGAGGGATGGACCTGTTACTGATTAGGGATCGACATTTTTATTCGCATATTTATAACAAATTTCATTGATCCCAACTCTTGGTTAATATATTCATAAAACAAGAAAGTGTTGAACAGGAATTTTGGTTGATTGATGCAGTAATATCTTTTCGTCATCAATTCGGCATGATTATGAGAACAATATAGTATCGAAACGTCACCAAAAGCATGATTAAACAATTGAATCAATCTCAAAACGGAAGTAAAAATTATGGTATCGGTTCCGCAGGTTATCGCTTCGAGTTGAGTTACAAATTTTAACTATTTATTTGTTTCATTTACAATATTTTTCAAAAATAAAACTAATCGTGAGCTTTAGTATAGAAAAGATAATGTAATTATTGTAATGATTAAATTTCAGATCAAGAGATAGAAGTTTCAACTAACATTTCGTTGTATAGATGATAAATGTAGGTTGAAACGTTCATTTATAGGTGAAATGATTACCGAAGTATACACATTTCCCATTATTACAATACCGTTTCCATACTAAAGCTCATGATAACTTGTATTTTTGGAAGATATTAAAAGGGAAACGAATGAAAAGTAAAATTTGTTATGACTCAACTCGAAGCGACAACCTGAGGAATAATTACCTAAATTATTTATATATGGCCGGGGTGAAGGTCTAAAGAATAATTTAAGCCAAGGAAATAAGTTTCAAATAATAATAAGGTCAACTAATATTATATAATATGATATATTTAATATCTAAGAATAATCTCCTCTGAGAAAACTAAGTAAAAACTAAATCATGGCACACACAAAGACCGTCCCTGAGAAACTAAGAAGATTATATGGCTAAATTTAAAAAAAGTGAAAAAATGAAGTATTTAGATGGATTAATAGAATAAAATATATCAGAAAAGGGAGCCATTAAATCGTAGGAAAAAGCAGTCATTCACTACACCTAAGGTATTTACAACAAGAAGTCCATATCCATTGGTGCTAAAAATAGACACTACAAGACAGTAATCCAGAAGAAATACAGAAGTACTGTAAGGAGCCGAATGTTTAATCCTGAAGATGAAAATGTTGATGCGTGGTCAACCACGGAGACAAAAATCTTAAGAAAAATTTTCGGACCAACTTAAAAAAAAATAAAAACATTATAGATGACGCCTTAACCTGGAACTCGACACTCACCTAGCAAAAATTGCAGATGCAATAACAAAATCAAGTATTCAATGTCATGGACACCTACTAAGAATGAACCTGTGGTTTTTGTACGTGAATGGCCAAGAGGCTATTCACGTATAAAAAAAACCCTGAAAATGGCCAACACGTGAATTGAGACTGAAAAGGACAGTGAAGAGCCCAAAGAGTCTCCGGATGGTATTGAAGGAACTTCTAGGGAAAACCAAAAAGAAAAATAGGCGCGATTTGGACGGAATAAAGTGAAAACACGAGGAACGAATGAAGAATATATGAAAGAAAAGAACAGGGGAAAAAATAGAATGAACTAATATGACTCTTTTTATAAATGTCTTTAAGGTCAAAATGAATTTAAATACAGCGATTTCTTTTAGGTAATTAAATATTTTGATAAGATAATTGTCATTTAGTAAGGTTGTCAAATGATATTGGAGATGTATGTATAAACTGCTAGTCAGTGAGCTGGTGTTGAACAATCATAGGTACGTCTGGCTGGGATAGCTGAGATTCTTAGTCTCGTCTTGTTAACTTTTTATCGTCAGCTATTTTGAATGCAGGTTTCCATTTCCGACTTTCAGGGTAGCACTTTTTAACATGTCTGAATTTGTTTTCAGTAATGTCAAACCAGATTACCACAAGTTCGTTCATTACTTGAGATTTAAATAAAGTTCATTACTGGAGAGAATAAAGGTCATTGTGACTATCCATGCAGTCAGATGGATGAATCAATGTAACACCTTTTTCACTACCATCATTCCATTTTTCATTTTCATTCCCATTGCCTGGTATATCATTGTGTCATGGGATAAGGGCTGCTACAATGGGATATAAATTTACATGTTTACATATTTTCTAATATTGACAGCCAGCTCAAAGAATATGTAAAGATGACGAAATGGTTTTTACTCTCTTCATAGTAAGCTTGGCTATCCCAAGATATATTCCTGTCAATTCTGCACTGAGGGAATTAAACTCAGGCCTCTTTTTGCATGACTTGTGAATGTGTTCTCTATATCTTGCCAAAGCATTGATTACAAATTATTCTAGTCACTCTACAATCGATGATTAAAATTCTTAATTTATATCAATGGAATAAGCTGAGGTAGTAATTTAATTCGAGCTTAAGTTTAAATGTTGAAAATAAGTTCAGTGACAGAGATTCATCCGTTGAAAGGGTTTTTTGATATTTTTTTGTATTGTTATTTGTGGAACAATAGATTTTCAAATGATTTGGTAGAACATTCTCACCCAGAAAGATTTTTAACTTTACAAATTGTTTCTGGCCACTACAACACTTACTAGAAAAACACTCTAAGCTCCCAATCAATTATTAAAGACTTATATACAAGGCTACTAAGAGACCCAATCGGGGTTACGGGGTTGAGCTTTGTAGCTCCACTTAGCCACCATATTCTTCACGTGTCCAATCCTTACAATCCAAAATCCTTTATAAAATCCTTAATGATCCTTACTTTGTTAAGAACAAATTCATCCATAATGACCTTAATTTCTTATATCTTGCTGATTTGGCCCGAACACAATATCAATCCTTTGGTAAAAAACTTTACTCAACCACTCAAACCCACTAATTTCAAATCTAGCTACATCTTCTATTCCCGATAACCCTCCGCGGTGTCTTATAAGAGGATGCCCTCGTGACCTCTAAGTTGAATTTGAGATTTGTGTAGTACCTGAGAGTAGTTTCTCTACTTACCTTTATCACATGTCATTACGTATTGTTTATTCTATTAACTAGTTGTATTATAAAACAATTGTTGTATTTTTTTAAAAATCCCTTTCGCTCTAACGGTGGCTCCCCAATGTCGGCTTGAAAAGCCTTGCAATACCCACTCAGTAAAATACCTATTACAATGTTTCTAACAATGTTAATATTTTATTAATTATTTTTATATTTTTAATTAGGTATTATTTCTAATAATGTTTACTGACAGTAAACGGTAGCACATTTCTCCTTTATTATCTTTACTGCTACGGTTAGTGAATAATTAGCAACCTTATCTTGCAAGAACTCCGTGTATTCTTTCACTATTATCTGAAACTCTCGTAACACTTTTCTTCAAACATTTGTAGTCCGTCTTGTTTAAATAATTTTCACTATTTACAGATGAACTACACGAAAACATTTGCAAAATAAAAAGTTATATATATATATTTTATTTATTTATTTTTTTTAAATTTATTTATTGATATTTACAACTGTATAAAAAAAAAAATACATCCAGTAAATAAGCTATGTGATACAAAATGACATGAGTAATGGTAAGTTGAGAAACTACCCACTGGTAGTACTCAAATCACTAGTTCAACTAAGAACGTCACGTGGCCATCTTCTTTTCAGACGCCTCGGAGGATTATCGGGAATCGAAGAGGAAGCTAGGTTTGAAACTAGAGGGTTTGAGTGGGAATGAAGTTTGTTATGAAAGGAAAGATACCGGGTTCAGGCCAAATCAGCAACAAATGGGACATTAAGGTCGTTATGGATGACGGTATTTTTAACAAAATAAGGAGCGTTGAGGATTTTGGACTGTAGGGATTGGATACGACAGGAATTCGATGGCTTAGTGGAGCCCCAAAGCTCTACTCCGTAAGTCCAAATAGGTCTTATGATGGTCATGTAGATGAGTCTTTTGTAGTTAATTGGGAGGTTAGAGCGTTTGTCTAGTAAGTGTTGAAGTAGCCTGAAACGTCGAGCGGTTTCTTGTCTTTTCAGTCTTGTATGAGGATTCCAGGTTAATCGTTTGTCAAGGTGCAACCCTAAGTATCGGATCTGTTCTACCTGCACCAGTGGGATATTATTAAAGGATACTGAAGGGCAGGAAGTCATTGGTTTACGACGTAAGGTAAAAGTGATTTGATGCGATTTTTAAGAATTTATTTAAATTCTCCAGTTTTGACACCATTCTTCAAGATAAGTAATATGGGATTGGAGCCTTTGGGATGCAATAACTGAATTGGTGTTGACTGATAATACACATGTATCATCAGCATACGTGGTAAGGATAGTGTTAGGATGAGTTGGGATGTCAGCTGTATAAACTGTATAAAGGATTGGGCCAAGGATACTACCTTGAGGAATATTTTATTTAAATAGTTGAATAAATATGATTCACACCGTTTGTTGTTTTCAATCAATTTTAAAATTGAAGTATTTCGTTATTTTCCAGTGAACTACTCCACACTAGACACACTAATAATCCACTATAGTGGCATACTAATAGTAAATGATTATAATCATTCGACTGTACTTCCTATTGCCTGCTGATGTTACATTACACTCGGCTTTCTTACAACATTATCATATGAAAAAATAAAATTAATACTAGCAGATTATCCCTATTGGCGGACCAGCCCACATTTCACAAAATGCTTATTTAATTGTACTACAGTAAATAAGTACGTACAGTAATTACGTGAAGTTTCATGAAATGATTACCCCGATATTCTTCCATAAATTGAAGACTTGTTTAGTACTTATTTGTATCCCCCTAGCCTACTAAAACATGAGTAACCAGTTTGTATCATTTTGAGATATTGTGTAATTTGCATTAAATAAAATAATGAAATGTTTGATTTACGTATTTAAAAAAAATATTTTATAAGCAGAATATCTTAATCTTATTTCACTGCATGCTCTGTCTTAAAATAGCAGACCTAAAATCGAGGTATAATATATAGGTTGATCTATTTAAAAAAATGTATATATTGAAATTTACAACTGTATTATGGCAATAAACATGTAAATATAATGAATAAAGGTAAGTACAGAAACTACCCAATGGTGTTTTTGTTCAAAATTTTATTTTTTAAATTGATGCATCCCATTTTTCCCAATTAAATTAAAAAACAGAGCTATATTATTTAAATCGGCTTAAAGAAGTCAGGAACAGTGGTTTAGTGATCTTTAGTTTTAAAAATATACATAATTTAATAAATCTATTTATGAACAAAAAGTAGCTCCTCGATCCGTTGTTTGTATTACATTAATTGTTATATATCAATGCATAGATAAAATATACATAATAAAAATAAATATTTTCCTTGTTGGTAAGTTCAAGGCTATATGTTCGACGGCTTAATTACTTTAAACGGTGGCGGGAGTTGTTTACGAACCTGTATCGGTTACGCAATCAGCTTAATATACTTTTCTTTTATCTAATATTGGTTTAAATGTAATTTTATTTATAATAATGATCATTATTTTTTTGGGAAAAAGAATAATATACAATTGATAAAAAGTAAGCCTTCAAATGGACCTTTAAAGAAATGATAACTAATAAAGTACTTAAAAAAAAAATTATTTATCATTTCTTTAAAGGTCCATTTGAAGGCTTACTTTTTATCAATTGTATATTATTATTTGTCCAAAATCAATCCTTTGATGACAAACTTTATTCTCACTCAAACCCAATTTCTGTAAAAAGCCGGAAATGGAACCTGTGGGATCCGAGGATCCTCCTAGGGTTCATCAAGCCTCTTAAAGTGAGTACCTTTAATAGGAGAAAAACCTGGCGGTTGAGCACGGACTAATCACGTCCCTATACAACTGTTATCTTTGAAACAGTACAGTCTCTACCACGTACTGATTCCAAGACCCTTTGTTTTGTTTTTTAAATAATCAATAGCATGTTAAGAAAAAAACATCACAGGATGGTAGCAAAACTAATAAGTAAATATTCATAAATATGCCAATTTAGGAAAAACAAATGAAATAAATCTATTTACAATTGTTTGGGTATTGGGTAGCTAGGAGATGGTTAAAGAGGTAAGAATTGAAATTGGAAAGAGTTACGAAAGGAAGATGTAATGTTATTTCACAGATATGAAAAGCGGATAAGGAAAGATCTGTCAAGTGCAACAGTGTGGTGAGCTAGACCATATGCGAGTATATCTGTTGGACGGGAAGGGGTGTGACAGGATTGGATAGAGGATTTAAACTGCAGGAGTCGGAAGATATAGGATGGTCGGTGGGTTAGAATTACTTCTAACCTTCTATTCTTAGGGGAAGGATTCTTCTTCTATGACTTCCTCTTATGCCATCGTTATAGCGTCAAGGAATATTAATTTTTTTACTTTTGATAGAATTTTCTACCATGCGGGCTATTATCCCAACCATGGAGGCCTCGTATCCTCGGGACAACTAGTCTCCTGAATATTTAAGTCCCCTCAGGAGAAAGAGTGACCGGGCTGTATCTCCCGGTATTGGGTTCCCCCAACCTGGAGGACAAGTGGCTGATTGCAGTCAGATGTCAGTTATGGCATTCGATGGGGTCGACAACTCCCTATGCCTAGCTATGGGAAGGATGACAGTAAAAATCAGTAGCGATTGGAAGAATAAAGACTCTTCAACTCTACACCAAACTGCCCAACTGTTTAGGAATCGAAATCCATACAACCTTTTATCCTAAAGACATTATAGGCTTTTCGAGCAGTAATGGTCGTTAACAAGGCGTTTTGAAAGCACAATCTTTTATGTGTGCTACGAATAATAAGGAAGAATAAATATGATATACTTACGCATATATCACTGACTTAAGTAAGACATTTTTCGGAGATATATTTTATTTAATATAATTTAAAATCACATAAATAAGTTCATAACGTAATTCTTTATAAGCTAACTAATTTATCAAGTGTGATGGATGAGTGGTTAATTTCTATGCTGAGGTTAAGGGTTCAAATATACACACCATAGGTATTTACTTAACCTTGCTTTATAATATTCACGAATTAAATCCTTTCGACCTAGAAACTCAAACATTCTCATTGGTAACTAATTTGATGTTTGTATTCAAATTTCTAAATTTATATTTTCTTTCATTGTAATTAATATTCCCTGTCTAACGTTCTAAGTTAACAGAATAAATTATGTTGGTCTTTTTGGCGTAAAATTTTGTATCGTTACGGAAAACATAATCTTTAAATCTTTTTATTTGAAAAGAAATATGTCCAGGACCGGGACTCGAAACCGGGTTCTCCAGAACGCTAGTCTGGAACTCTACCAATTGACCTATCCTGGCTACATCAGGCTCGTTCCCCGGTCATGGTCATATCCTTTCTTTTCACTGATGCGATGTCCCCACGTTCTCGCAAGTTTGCGATGTATACGAGGGGAAGAATGTTCTTTGAATATTTATTAATATATAATTTATCAACATATACAGAACATGTTATATAATTTATCAAAGATTTCATCATCAACTACTTTATTCAATTCAAAAAACGTTCCAACTTCTCAATACAATTTAGGGCATCATTAGTAGCCCCTCTGACTATTCTGCATTCTCTTGATCTTCTTCTTCATGGCCGGGGATTATCCACATTTTCATATCGTCAACAGGCGTTTTAGATTTTTCAAAACTGTCTTCATCATTCAGTTCTTCTGCTGTTATAATGTCATCATTCGAATGTTGGAAGCTTCTCATACGTATTTCCTAACACTAGGATCTGTTTCCGATTCTATTTGCACTTTATCAGCCGTGTTTTGAAGAACACATCCAGCTTTCTTAAAACAGTAATCAATCGTGCTGGTAGCTACATTAGTCTAAGCTTTTCTTGCAAACCTCATAGCGGACAGGATGTATATTTAGACAATACACAAACAAACCCATCTATCTCTTCGTGTTTTCTTAGTAGTAATCTGTTAATTTCACTTATAGAGGTAAATACAAAAATTGTCCCATTTGCAGAGGCAGTTTCCAAAAAAATTGATTCCACTTACAGGTTTTATACAGGTGAAAACATTCCAATTAAAGAGTTTATTTAAGGGGAAAATGAAGGGACGACAAGTTTTATACCAATTTTAGAGGTATTCCACCATACAGGTACCATTTATCCAGGTTCGGCTGTACATGTTTATGTTCGTTATATACATGTTTACGTTAGTTAGGTTTTGCTTTCCTAGCATCTCAAATCCTGTTATAACTCATCCCTTTTAAATTTATGTGGTTAGATTGCCTATAAATAAAGCTAAATGCCTATTTATCCGCTAGATCTCTATTAAAGAACCGATTTGGAGAAAGAAATTCCCCTGAATAGAATTGGGATTAGCGGAGAGCGAAGAAGGACCTAACCGTATTATATTGGCAATCAGATAGGGCCTCTCATTGCCTCTTTCCATTCTATATTTATAAAATGAATCAATACAAGACAGCTTCAAAAACTCATCAATTGCTGGACCTTTATTATGACCGAGAGGAAATAAAAATAAATCATTTCTGTCTCATAATCATCATAGTTCAATTTATAGAATAGAAAAATAATTTTATTCTGGGACCAGGTCCCTTAAGAATAACAGAAATGTACGAAATTTAATAAATACATATCTATATCTGGCAAAAGGGCTATATTATTAGAATAATACTATATTTATATAATAACATGAAATAAATATAAACCGAAAGGTATGTTCTGGTAGGTTATAAATCGTCAAAGCCAATTTATCTATGAATAGTTCATACATATATTTATTAATATGGTGAAGGTTTGCCACCTAGGCCGAAACATAAAATGTTATATATATATATTATATATTATATTATATATACATATACATATTGTAAAGATTTGAAAGGAAATAGTCCGGGTCGAGGTCAAAACATTCTCTTTTATAGGGAGAACAATTTTTTTGGAAGCTGACGCTTCGACCTACATTGCAGGTCTTCTTCCGGGCTATAATAGGAGGATCACAAACGTCGGCTTCCAAATAAATTGTTCAACACATATAAGAGAATTTTTTGACCTCCACTTCTTCCCCATATATCTATATCTATATATATATATATATATATATATATATATATATATATATATATATATAATAGTCAAGTAATATTATTCAACATAAAACTAATACCCTTCTCAACATTCACAAATTTTCAGCAGAAATGCACTCAAAGAAGGCCTATCGAGATTTCTGGCAAATTGAGAAAATTAACGATCGGGACGAATGAAAAAGTACTAGGCAGATCGCAAAAAAACAACAGTACAACCTTCAAGAGAAAGCAAATGTAGATCGACTCAAGTAGTCCAATGTGGTCAATGAAGTTAATAATAATAACAATAGAACATGTAGCTTAGGCATTATCTTTGAAATTTTAAGTAAAATTACATTTTTAGATTCAAACGAATTCAAGTTGAACACAAAAGAAAGAAACAATAGATTTCTGATTAGGATCTCTTCCGCTGATTTGATCAAGATTTTTCATGCGTGGCATTTCTCATTACCAACCATAGTTAGGGAATAGTCATTTAGAAGTAATTAATGCTTTAAATGGATAAACATACGTAGATTTTTTTTCTTTTAATAACTAGAATATTTTCAATTACCATTCATTTTTTAAACGGAGCAAGAGAGAGGGATTGAGAGAGTTCTCATTCTCATAAGCTTTTACACTATGAAGGGAAAGCAGAATAGACAAAAAAAAAACCTATATAATGTTTGTCGGCGACTTTTGGATGTTTGAACTATTTTGGATGGAATCCAATTCTCAATACACACATAGCAGATTTAGTCGTAGAAATACTCTTTGAAATTTTAAGTGAAATCATATTCAACATTAAAACGAACTGAATAAGAACATAAAAGATATAAATAGGAGACTAATTAAGATTCCTTCCACTCCTTTAATCAAGATTTTTCATGCGAGGCATTTCTCATTATAACCATAGTTGTGGAATCATTTAGAAGTAATTAACCTTTTAAAGAAGTCTACATATGTAGAAGTTTTCTTTTTTTTAATAACTGGAATATTTTCAATTACAACTCATTTTTAAATAGAGCAAGAGATAGATAAAGCGAGAGGATTCTCATGAGTCTAAATATCACCTTGGAATTCCGCCGAAGGACTTTTCAAATACCATGCAAATCAGGTATTATAACCCGGAGTTGTTTCAATTTAATCTGGGGCTAATATTTCCCGGCAAAGGAAGTGAAGAAAGTTTTAAAAGTTCCTGAATAAGTTGGAAAGGGTTCACGGGGGGGGGGTTTAGGGGCTCATTAGCATTAATATAAACTTTAATGTTTTCACCGAAAGGGCCTACTTTATGTATAATGATTACGGTAGAATGGGCAATTCCCTCACTTCTAGTTATCTAGACCAGGCGGTGATCTTGTTTTCAGGACCACATTATAACTTTTTTAAGGCCTATTTGTTAATAAAAAAATATAATATTGCTTGTCATATAACTATTGTTTTTAAATAGCGCGTCCAGCAGAACTCTCCGAGTATTACTGTGAGAGATGGAAGAAATGTGTCCGATTTTTTTATTCTGTATATAATGGTGTAATAATGTAATTAAAATATAATAACATAAAAAAAGCCTGCACAAGTACAGCCCATGGAGAGTTTAAAGTTCAATACGTAATAGGGACTGCACGGTTTTCTAGAAGTGATGAATTGTAGGAGAAGGTTTTCTATCGTAGGATGCCTATTTAGGATACCCGTATATAGGGCTGACTGAGCACCAGAAGGGGTGCATCTCCCCGCTGTTAACAGATTAAATAAATTATCTGCCACACCAAGATTTGAATCCACAACCTACGGCACGGCAGCTCAGTGCTCTTCACACTAAGCTAACTCACTCCTTATACCTCATGGATAGGTTTCAAATATTTCGAAAAAGTTAAATCAATCGAAAAAAAACAATGTTTTCGAAATCACAAGCGAGGTTTTATTTATCGAAATATCAATCAATTTTTTCTGTGCACATTATAACTGTAATATATAGACATATGCCTAATAAACGGAGAGTATGAGATTCACCAACATGGATTCGCTACTGGGAATAAAAAGAAAGATATGAAAAATGATATATGGAACAAGAAGGCTAGAAATGGAATACCGATTAAGAAAGAATATTTAACTATATGAACATATTGAACTTTAGAAATCGGAGACCAAAATTCTTCGGGGACCAACTGATATTTAATGAAAAAAACGTACATGTATTTCCTACATGTAGAAGGAGAGTAATAAATGGACGGAGGAGCGGAGTTGAAGATAGGACAGATGGTGAAAAGAAAGGAAAAAAGAAAAGCTGTCTAGAAAAAGCAGTCTAAGTGGTTCTTAGTTGGGCTGTAACGTGATAAAAAAAAATATATATATATATATACGAGTATTTACATTTTTTTCTCACTTTTCCCCCATGGTAACCCCCTGGAGAGACCGTTTATTAATATTAGGGCATGAGCACTATGCTTAAATAAGGCGTTTTATAACAAGGGTTGCCTCAACTAGCCAGAGCAGAGCTCCATGCCTCTCGATCCATCCAATCTTCCTCCTGGAGACCCCTACCAGCCATCTCCTCCTGGACTCCCTCCATTCACCGTTTCTTCAGTTTCTGCGCCGCTCTACTCCCTGGTGGAACCCAATCCAAAACTCGGTTCGGCCAACATTCAACCCCCATTCTCTTCACATGGCCGTACCATCTTAGGCGCCGTTCCGTGATCCTTTCATTTGTAGATCCATCCTCTGTCAAATGTCTTGGTTTCTTATTTTATCCAGCCTGGTGACCCGGAGACACCTCCTCCAGAAATCTATCTCAAATGCCTGCACCTTTGAGTACAGACGGGAGCTCATAGTCCAGGTTTCCGAAGAATAAGTCAGGATAGATTCGACTATGGTTGTGAAAATACGTCGTTTATTTTCTTTAGATATGTCTGTATTCCATAGCACCGGATACAGGATTCTGGTAGCCTTTCGAGCTAGCTCCACCTTTTTTCTGACGTCATACTCAGACGACCCGGTTGTACCCAAATAAGACCCCAGGAACTTCAATACATTAACTTTTTTACAGGCCTCCCTGTCCACCAGAAGCGTATTAATATCAGGATCTCCAACGGCCATATACTCGGTCTTCTCGAAGTTAATCTTTAAGCCCTCTGTTTCGTACCAATTCTTTAGGGCATACACCGTCATTTCGAAATAGACCTTCCGCCTCGCAAACACGACCTGGTCTTCAGCGAAGAACAAGGAAAGTAGCTGCTCGCCATCAATGAACGGTCCAACATCCCCACACTGCCTGTACTATAGTTTCACAGCTTCGTGAAGGTATATCTTGAAGAGTGTGGATGACATGGTACACCCTTGCTTCAATCCCTTAGTACCATGAAAAGGGTCCGAAAGGTGGTTACCGCATTTTATCTGATACATATCATTGCTGTATAGGTGTATCACAGCCTGTATCAGAGCCCCGCCATTGCCTGTTTCGTCAAGTGCTATCCATAACCTCTCTCTAGGCACATTGTCATAAGCTTGTTCTAGGTAAATAAAGGCCATGTGGAGTTCCTGCTTCCTTTCCTGGTACTTCTCAATAAGTTGACGAAAAACAAATATATTGTCCGTACATGACCGTCTCGCTGTGAAACCTGCTTGTTCCTCAGATGTAGAGTACGCTTCTTCTAACTTGTCCCGGAGCAGCCTACCAATAATCCTGGCAATCGAACTCTGCACACAGATCCCGCGATAATTCTGGCTCCCTTTTCTATCACCCTTCTTATATATTGATGATATATAGCCAGGTCATCCTGAATATCATCCCCCTGAGGACATGGTTGATCACCTACGTCAAAAGGGTTAAGAGTTTCGCGCTTTCAGCTTTCAGGAGCTGCATAGCGATTCCGCCAGGTCCCGGAGATGTGTCAGTCTTCGCTGATCATTCCTGGTGGAAGAAAGGTACCTTCCATAGGCTATCTTCTTTCCTTTTATTAGTTGGGCGATTTCCTGTGTCCACCAATTTGGCAGACGCTTCTCCTACTCTTCACCAAGAGCCTCTCTAGCTGCCAAATGGACACATTCCTTCAGATGCCCACATTTCTCGTTCGCCGTTTTCCCATACGAAAGGTCAATCTTCTCCCCCAACCTCCTCTCATTTGTAGAGACTCCTAACACTCACATCACCCAGAAGCTGCAACATGTATTTTTGCATGTCCAGAATAAGTGCTCTCCGTTTCTGCGGGCTATTTTTAGACATCCTCCAGGGGAAGAGAATCTTGCATGTAGTGGACACTACCACACTCCCATCCCCAGAAAACACACAGGTGAACATACTCTCCCATCCATTCTTTCCCTTTTCCTTTAAGTTTAGTCTCCGTAAGCACAATTACGTCCAATTGGGAAGCAGAAATCTCTCTTTGTACCTCCTGTTTCTTGTTTGATAAGCTCTGTAAATACCAAGTTCCAAAATGAAGGGTCCGTCTCCGTTTCCAAAGTCTTTTTATGTGTAATCCATCCGAATCCTAGGCTATCTATTGACTGTTTTTAGCAAATCAGATTTGACATCGTTGAGCGGCTAACCCTAGCGAAAACCCTCAACCTGGATGACCAGGTTTTCCTCCCCTTAGACAGACTGCCATCACCTGGTTTACGTGTTCTATCCACCCGGGTTTTTCTTCGGCGTTGTCCTTCTGTTATAAAAAAATAATAAATAGTAAAATTTAATATATAAAAATAAATAAAATGAATATTTTAAGCACAGCAAGGTTTTTATATAATTTCTATACCCCTCAATTAAATACAAATTAAAAACATTAATGAATAAGTTATAAACATAGATTATTAAGTTAAAAAACAGTAATTAATGTAAAAAATTATACAAAAAAGTAACTATAAATAACATGAAAAACTATGGAACTAGTCAATTGCCCATATTTGGTCGTAGAGTTGATCAAAATCAATGTCTTTTGTAAATGATAGTAAGTCTGTTTGAAATTTAGAGAAAATTAAGTGTTCTGTCTCAGGCCAAGTCCCTCGTTTGAGTGTTTCGTTTTTTATCAATTTAATTCGTTGTCTGTCGTATCGTGAACAGTCATACAGTATGTGTCTGAAAGTGTGGATCTGTTAGCATTCTGATTAACATGATATTGTCTGCTATACTATTTTAACTAAAGTTAACTGTATTTCATCTGACTAGAGTAGAGCTAAAACTATACACGGTGTACTACAATTTCATTTTGTTCTAGGTATAATATGGAAGATAAGATCTGTTTTTAAAACAAATATTTAACAAAATATAATAAACAAATATTTTAATTTGTTATTAAATAGCTAAAGCATTCTGAACTTTTAACAAAAGCTAATTGTATTTAATCTTAGTAGAGTAGAGCAAAAACTATACACTGTGAACTACAATATCATGTTATTCTTGGTATAATATGGAAGATAGGAACTGTTCTAGTTAGCTCCTATTGATATGGGTAATTACGGCAGCTTGTTAACTGAGCCGTTATGAGTTCAACTCCCGGGAAATAGTACTCTCTCGGAAGGAACTTCATATTCCAACCAAATGTTAGTCCGATGTTTCCGCCGCACTCCCAATGCTTTGTGTAGTTCTTGCTTCCTAACGAATTAGTTCTTTCTTGATGATAATAAGAGTAAAATAATACTAGTCATTAGAATGATAATAATAAACTGTGATTATCTTTCATTTATTTTGTTATTTCTCTATTGAAGATCATAGAAGGGTGCATTTTAAAACCGTTTTATAACAGCTTTAACACGGTTTTGGCACTATGGAGTATCTTATGTATATGTATTTTTTTCTCTCCGAAACATTAATCCCCTCTTAGAACCAAATGAGTTGCAACGCAGTAAGTAATATGTATGTGAATTTAGTTAATGCTGAAGAAGTAGTTCTTGGAGGTATCAAGCTTTCTCTTACAACTTCCATCCTTTGATATTCTCGATTCTCTATTTTGGTTATTCAAAACGGGACCTTAACGACCCATCTGCTCTCCTTCCAATCAATGGAGCCCACTTTATGGAGGCTGGGAGAGCTACAAGAGGGTCTCCAGACTCCACAAGGTGTAAGGATTCGAATCGTGAACCTCCAGAACTTCGATTCACCGTTTTATTGAGCTTATTATCCTTTATTATGTCTTTTTCGGGAAATCACTTCCGACGGACCTGTTGACTTCTGTGAAGTGTCTATCCTCTTTGGAGGTTGGCGATTATAACGGGTCATCCTATTTTACTGACCGCTACACCAAACAAATCTATCGATGTTAATCCTGTCCATTGCCAGAAGTTTTCAAGCAGGAGTGACCTGGACCCCTCATTCATTCAATCTTCCCCTGCATGATTAACTACAGCAGGCGGTACTTTTCATTTCACATCACATGACCAAAGTAAGCCTATATGTATTTTGATACTATCCAAAATCTCAAGGGGTACCTGTACTTGTAGTGTGATTTCGTTGCTGAGTGGGTGCTTGTAGATCTACAAGCTCGAATGCTTGTACTTCTCTGATTACTTAGTTGTCTGTCGATCTGATTTTATCTTGAATGCTTGTAGATCTGAGCTGCTACAACATACAGAAGCAGAATATATTACTATGATTAGAAAAAAAAAAATATGGACTCGAAATAAAAGAGAAGAGAAGAACAACTGAGAAAAAGAAATACAGGGTAAGGCCAAGAGGCTCTGTGAGTTGACGGCTAAGTTTCAGTTTTGATGGTCCTGGACTCAAATCCGGTTGCGGCCGATTAGTTTTTTAATCTGTGGGATGTGGAGAACCTTCTGGGGCTCACCTAATCTCTGAAATAATGATTTCGGCCTGATCAATCTGTATTCCAGTTGGCTTTGAAACAGTACAGTCTCTACCATGTATGGAACCCAAGAAGGGTTGTAGTTTTCAAAGTTTCTACTTTATTTTTTACTTAATCAATGATCAATGAATAAATGTGTACTTGTTTCAGATATAGCTGAGCATCTATTTTTTTATGCTGCAGCTCTGCCCCTATCAATATTATAAGAGTAAGTCTTGGCAATAAATATAAAAGCAGCACTTCCGAAATAGTCTAAAAAGGTTATATAAAAAACAACATGCAATAAAGGTAAATTGTTATATTTATAGTTCCCTGAACTGATTTTTTGTTGTAAGGGGAGCTGAAAGTTTTACAACTCAGTAGGAGGGGATTAAACTGTAAGCTTACTAAGCTGCAGAGTAGCGTCTCAACTGCTCTTCATCCCCTCCTGTCTGTTCGGAGTGCGTAGCCTGTTGGGGAAGAACAAATAATCAAGGGAAGCATTCCGAGTAATCTGAAATAACACAAAGCAAAGTTAGCTTTATAGTACGGATAAATAAAATGTGTATAAAAAAATTACCTTCAATCTCACCTGATTTGCTATATCAGACTGTTTCAAAAATATCCAAGTTAAAAACTTCTTTGACAAAGGGTGGTTTAAAAATTACGATTCTTCGTAAAAAAAATCCATTATAAAGTACTTTTAACACGCTTTTATTAACTTCGCCTATTACGTTTTTATGTAACGGAATCTTCTAACTCGATATTTGGTCAGTTTAAAGTATCGAATTAAATTGAAATTTGCAGGCTTCTCAAGGTCCAATGACAATACTTATTAATAATTTAATAATTTTTTCTCATAATCCTGATCAGAATCTTCAGGATTAGCAGTTTTTCATATTAAAAAACACGGTAGTGTCTTCTGCCAACTACTAATGCATGTACTAAAGCATTGATGGTTATTCTTCTAGACGAGTATGAGACTAATGAAGATGGAACTGAGTTGTTTCGTATTGATTGCAACCAAAAAAATTGATGTTTGAAAAACTAAAACAATTGTAGGGAACAGAACTAAAATATAGAAAATCATTTTCAATAAGTTTAATAAAAGAATAAAGTGAAGAAAAAAATCATTTTATCGTAAAAAAGTGCGGGGATGCTTTTACAGATATTTTCAATGAATAAAATATTTTCAAAAATTAACACTTTTTTTACGATAAAATGAATTTTTTTCATCACTATTCATATTTTAAACTTATTGAAAATTATTTTCTACTTTTTTGATTTGTTTTCTGTTAAAGCGTGTTATTTTTTAGTTGTATTTTTTAAAACTAATATTTATTATGTAATCCTCTTTATTCAAATCTTCATTTTTTCTTGTATTTTAATCATCTTCAGTAATAAATTGTATAGTAATTAAATGCGATATCAAAATATAATCTATGTTTCTACAAAATTTCCCAAAATATCCTCTATTTCTATTTTCTACGTTGTTTAGCAACAAACACGCTTTATTTAAAAAACTATTATTTAGTTTGTTTTTTCAATGGTTTAAACAAAGAATAACTCATACGAATCATTTTAGTTTTTTTTAGATCGGTCGAACATCAAAGCGAGTATTTTAGTTTTTCAAACTATTTATTTTTTCGTAAGTAAAAATACGAAACTCCCCAGTTGATCCTGCCAGTAGTCATATGATTCCCATTTTAGCTTTTTTTCCTGATAAAGTGTGTATTTTCGTTTTTCAAACTATAATTTTTTGTAGATATAGATGATCATCGATTTTTTTATACAACAGTTATATCAATATTATAAAAGTACGTTTTGGCAATAAATATAAAAGCAGCACTTCCGAAATAGCATAGCCCTTCGGGGTTAAGTGGCGTGGATAAAAATTTAAACCGCAATCGGTGTTATGGCTCTGAGATCAATATTGTGCCGGAACAGGAGGAGTGGTTCCGAGCATAAATTATACAAGCCTGCCTTTTCAAGTCAAGGCTCAGACACCTTTGATATCGGGTTCGGGTTCATCTCACGAAACATTTTAATACTTAATAGGGTTACTAAGTTCATCATATATATTTGTTTATTCATGTAACGTCGCTTTATGCCGCTATGGCTTCTCGGGCGATGCTGCACAGGGGACCCCCAAATTTCGCCTATTCAGGTATAATTAGCATAGAGATTTTTAACATATACATTACTCTGCATAGTCTCGGGACCCCCGTTTTACGCCTCTTCCGAAGGACGACTTAACCAAGGAGTTTTTACTCCCCTTAAAAAATCCTAAGATCACCAGCCTGGCTGCACACTCATGATATGGGCATAGTACGTTGTCAAGCTAACCCTTAAACCACTGGTGTTCAAATATTGGTTCTTATATAGTAAGTGTGTTTTTAGTTTATACCATTGGATCTAGTCAATTTGTGGTTTATATACATTCATTGTTTACAGGTTATATTTTTTCAAGTACCTCATAGGTTCAATCAAGTACAAAACTATATTTTGACTACGTAATAATAAAATAAAAGTAATAATGATTATAATTTCAATTAAATTATTGATATTTTGTATTCAACAATGTTTTGATTAATAAATAAACTACTTAAAAATGTATATAATAATTGATCCGAGTTACAGTATGCGTGAAAACAAGACTGTTAATAACTTAAATTTCCGAATTGGAAATTTAAATAGTTCAGAGTACATTTGATTTAGAAATTTAAAAAAGAACATAGTAATTGCAAAGTTTTGAGTTTTCACTTCTGTCGGCAGTCCTTATGACTGTCTATCGAATATTTTTTTAAATTTCGGATGAACTTTTTTATAATTTATTGATATTTACAACTATAATAAAATTACAACAAGTAAATCTGCTAATATGAACAATATGACATGAAAAACACTTGTGGAGAAACTACCCATCGATAGCACTCCAATAAAGTTCTATAGCAGAAGGTCTCGAGGTCATCTTCTTTTCAGACGCCTCGGAGGGTTATGAGGAATAGTATGAGAAGCAAGTTGAGTGACTAGCGGATTCAAGTGTGTATGGAGCTTGTCATGGAAGGATAGGTATCTTGTTTGGGCCAAATCAGCATCATAAAATGAGAAGGGATGTCTTGGCGTGGAGGTTGTGGAGGTGGATGAGATTTGGGATCCATTGGCTGGGATTGGGAGGTTTGAGGCGCCTGTTGTCGGATCTGTTGATGTCGAGGCTGCTGCTTTCGGCTGATGGCTGAAAATGTTCTTTGTCCCTGTTGAGGAGGGTTAATATATGTTGAGGTCAACGGGTCCTGTTGATTACTAAGAACTTGACTGTCGTGTACTTTTTATATTTCTTCTTTATGATTTATTTCTTGACTTTTTGATGCTGCATGGTGGGATCTTACCCTTTGAAGGTTTTTATGCACCATGCATCCTTTACAATTTGCTGGGTGGTCCACACCGAAAAACACGCACTTTGCAGGCGTTTCTCTTAATTTCTTAAAAGTGTCTGTTCCATGTGCTCCAGCACATTTGACGCATCTGACCGGATAGTGACAACACGCTTTTGTGTGTCCTAGTGCTTGGCATCTTGTGCATTGCACAATTGTAGGTCTTTGCCTAGGCTGTTCAAAACGAACGACTGAATAGACCAGCCTAGTAATATCAAATATTTCAATATTAATTCTGGCTGGTTCCAGATCTACAAAAAATAAAGGTAGGGGGGACTTTTCGACGGGATGTAGGACGACCGATATGTTTCTGACGTTGTGGCCGATCTCTTCCAAGTCCCATTTGATGGCGTCAGTAGGTGTGGCACAGTGAAGACCTCTCAGAACAACTCTGTAGGCCTTATCTTCTTTTAGATGGTAGCAATGAAAGTGATACTTTTTATCAGTGAGGTGATTAACCAATTTTCTGTAATTCTCTTTTGTGGTTGTATTAATTGTTATGTCTTTCACTCGAGATTAACATTTAAAATTGTTTGGGCCGATCACGTTGGCTACTTCTAGACCGAAGGTCATGAAGTTTTGAACGTTTGTAACAAAAATGGGAGGTGGAACCGGTTCGGAAATCTGATACGTTTCTTGATGTTTAGGAGGCTCTGTGGAAACATTTTCTAGGGCTGCAAATTGATTGCTGGTTTAATTGTTAGTTACTGGTGTTTTGATGGCTGCAGATCTTTTACTGCGGGTATTTGGTGCTGAAGTTGGCTTTGATGCCGATTTTCGAAAGAATAAAATCCAAAACAATTAAAAATAATCTAGAATACTGATACTTTTTCTTAATTCTTAAATTAAAGTCACATTGCTGAGGGAGGATAGTTGAAATACGAAAAAAAAGAGTCAAATTTAAACTAGAGGATAATAATTTTACAATTAATCGTTAAGCTATTAAACAACAGTAACAATTAAAAATAAAATATCGTGATGAAAATTAAGTTTTCGTTAGAAACAATCAATGTATACATACCTATGTAATTTAATTATAAATAAATTAAACGGATATTTATTTTCTATGTCACTAAGTCCACTTACACAAAATCCGCGCGTTATTATATAAGGTATTTTGTAATACTTAACTATGGCAGTGAAATAATAACTACTCTTTAACAAACATTAATCTTCCTTATCGAACTTAAGTCACTAACATCTAATGTCTTCACTAATGACCCTGCTTTGGAAACACATAAGGTACAATATGCCGATTATTATTGATTGCGAATGTAGTAAACCTTGATCGATTCTTCTTGCATGTATCATTGATTCGCGACCCAGAATCGGGTTTCGACAGATCGCGGTGTGCCAACCTGGGTGATACCAATGAGGACATTTATCGTCAAGTGCGGTCAGTAAGTTTTCTTTATGAAGGAGTGACTCGATCCATTAGTGATGAGGAAGGAAGTCTTGGTGCTGTGTTGTAACTCCTTGGCCGGGTTTTAACAGGGCGTGCCAAAAGGTTCAACAAGAATCATGTATTTAGCTGCTTGCTTGCTTATTTTTAGAAACTTGATAGCGGTTTAAATCAATTAGATGTTTTAATTGTTATAAAGTTGTTAGATAGCTAAGAGTAGATGGGAAGATTGCGTTAAGAATGATCTGGCGGATTTGGGTTTGGGTAATGTCCGTGGACGGAAGTTTTTAACCAGAGATTGGTTATATTATAATATTTTTTTTTTAAATTTATTTATTTCTAATATAAGTTGCTACAATACACAAAAGTAATATGCTGTACTAAACAGATCAGTCTCAAAATTCAAAAACTTGGACAAATCTAATAGTATCTATAAAGAATCACATAAACAATGAAACAAAAAAAACTTTCAACAGAGAGATTATAATATATTAAGCATTCTGGTTAGCTTAGCCTTATATTATTATTATCAATTGTTGTAAATTCATATGTTTTGAGGTAAATTGACCCAAAAAGAATTGATCTGATCATTGAAAAAAATCCCATGAGATCCTAAAAAACAGACAAATACTTAAAATAATTCAGAACAATGGATAAAACTCTTAAGGAAGAAGATGTAACTATGATTTCAGTTGAACTTGACAATTTTATATGTCCTCCCATAATCTTGTAAAATTTTTATATATGGTGATGTATATATATATATATATATATATATATATATATATATATATATATATATATATATGATATGTTATCCATAGAATTTAAAGTAATAGAAGGGAAATTTTATTCTGGGACTAAGTCCCTTTAGAATAACAAACATGAACAGAAAAAGGAACATAATATATATATATATCTGGCCAGAAGGCTACATAAATCATAAAGTCTATTAGCAGCCGGGGATGGATCCTATGGGATCTCGGACCCTCCTGGGGCTCACCTATTCTTTTTAAAGTGGGTACCCAAAATAAGGGGGGTCATCTGGCGGTTGAGCATTATCTAAGACAAATCACCTACCTGTACAACCGCTGTCCTTGAAACAGCACAGTCTCAACCTAGAACTGAACCCCAGATCCGTTCATGGGTTGTAGTGGTACAGGTTTGTTTTAAAAAAAATAAATTACAACAAGATATTATTATGACAAGATATTAAGCAATGAAAGAGAATAAATAAATTATTATATGTTATTTTTTTGTGTAACATATATGTTATGTTAAGCATAGTTGTGAAATATTTGTTCTTAAAAAAAAACTATTTTATAAACTTAAAAGGTAACCGTTCGTTAAAATCAGTAGTCATTGCTCCTAGTAGAGCCATTATTCTGCTAGGTATAATTTAAAAGTATGTTATCACAGGAGTGCAACATCGGTTACGGCAGCATTGCGGAAAGAGGAAGTCAGCATACAGCGGCGACGTCCTCTTCAATTTAGATAACAATAGTTATTATCATTTCAATAGCGCAAGCATATCCTAGCACTGTGCAAACCATTTTCGGTTATTTAAGCATTAGAAAACTGAATTAACTCAGAAGTTTTTTATGTTCTTTTTCTGATTTTCTCACAATTATTCTTTTAATATGAAACATATAGAAATTTAAAAGACATTCATATTGAACTATAAAAATAATTATAGTCATTGTTGGGCATAAAAGCGTTCGAAATGCTCAATTAAGGTTGTTGTTTTTTTTTAATTATTGATAATTGCAACAGTAACAAATACATACATACAAATAGTAAAAGTCATTTTACTGAGATGCTTTGGACGTGTTTTAAGAATGGAAAGCAACAGACTGTCCAAGATAACTTATGAGGCTAAGGGTGGTGGAAGATAGTCCAGAGGAAGACCCAGACATACCTGGGAGAAGGTATGTCTTAAAGCTTTGGAAAGAGAAAACTGGAATGGAATAGAAGAAGGGAAATAGTAGAGAATCGTACGGTGTGGTCCGGGCTGTGGAGAAGGAAACCTCACGCTGCAATGGGCGTTAAAAAAGGATGGACAATGGTGATGATGAACATTGCGACTATGATACACATGAGCATGATCGTATATTTCCCCTTATTCTTAGTTTCAACTAGTCTTTATTATTTAGTTTCACTTATTCTTTAACTAAAATGTGTCTCCCAATGTATTTATTTATTTTTTTGTGGTATTTATTTGAGAAATTATATGAATGCCATTTGACACATTTTGTATTTGTACGGTTCTTTTTAAATCCTCCCCTAAGTTAAACAAGTGGAAGCGTGTAGAAACCTTCCATTGAAGGCACTCCTAGAGTGTTAGATCTCGATATAGTAAATCCCTGCTCCAGAGACGTTCCAGTCTCCTTAGATATTGCGATGTCTGTCAGTAATGATTGTACCAGCAAGTTCGGGTGTCCAGCAAGTGAGTCATGAAACTTTTTATAGTACTTCTACATCGTTTCAGACAAGAGGGGTATGTCCAGATCTGTGTGTAATGTAATATTAGTTGTGTAAAAAGGAAAATGAGTATTACAACAAAGGATTTGACTTTGAAATATTTGAATGGCCTGTAAGTGAAATTTTGGGCGCCAATCCTGTGTGGTGTACGTCCATATCTCAATACAGAAAAAGCAAGACGAAAAGTAGTTTTACGTTTTCTACTGTTTTTGAATAAAATACATTTTTTTAGCCCCAGAGTTAATTTGTATTGCCTATTTCATGGTTTATGGTAACTATTTTAAAAGTAAATAGAATACTAAGACGAACTAAAGCGTTTGAGGAAAACAATAATAAAAATAACTATCAATGATTGAGTATGTATATTTAGACGATAAAAACTAATTTAATGTGGGCAGTAATAGGAAATTAAATAACAAGCTAGTAACGTGCAGAAAAAGTTTATAATAGGCAGCTCACCAGGAATCGTTAAACTTATAACAAAAATTGTAAATACTTTGAAAGTGCTTGATTATAATCCCATAAAGTATTGTTCTCTGGATAATATAGAAACATAAATTACCATAGACAAGAATCTACTTACCGCCTTCAGCGGACTCAGCCCGTTCTAACGCCTTAAAAAAACCGAAAGGTAACAGAAGGCTTTTGTATATATAGAAGCATTTTCAGGTATATATATTGTAAATTAAAATCTTAGAGGATGTGAAAAAACCCAAACAAGAATCTACTAATGAACAATGCTTGTTTTTTTTTTGGGGGGGGGGTGTTCGCTTATACATTTACATTTCTTACAATGGATACATCAAAATCTTTGTAAACGCTACTAAAACATCTTTCTAACATCTATATCAACACTCTTTATTTCATTTTTTTTCTCTGCCCAGAAAAATATTAACCCTATTAATTTATCAAATTAAATTATTCTCCTTTATGTTTTATCTCTCTTTTATTGCCATTAACAACAATCAATGCGCTGTCCATCTTGGAAATAAGCAACAGGAAAGCAGCAGCATTGCATACTGGCGGTTGATGCTACAGGAGGCCTTGACTCTCCACGAGTTTTAGCGCCGGAAGAAGAAAAAAGATTAACAATGAGTGAAGGATACTTATTTAAATTTAAATGTATTGAAGAGGACCCAGTTTGAAAATTTTGCAATAAATTGTCATTTATTTAAATATAAATAAGATTTATCTGATATTAAAGGACATATAATTGTACTTTTATTTTAAACTTTATTAAATTGTATACCATTTAATAATGCAGAAAAGCAAATGGTGTAAATAGAAACAACTAGCAAGGTCATCTGAATGAAAAAGTTGATGTAACATCAGAGTCATATTAAGTCCTTAGATGGATAATTTCAGTTTCGTCCAACACTCACATAAAACATGGTTGGAAAGCTCCTCAGTTACAGAGGACCAAAGACACTATAGTAAGAAACCCAAAGTAATAAAGTGATAATGTAAAATCAATATGAAGAACCTTGCGATGTTACAGTAGTGGATTACTTAACTTCAACAGAAGAAAGAATAAGACAAATTATTGATCTTTATCAGTCCTGTGTTATATTAGTGGCTGGAATAACAACCTACTACGCCCAAGGTCGCGGGTTCGCAGCCCGGCAGGTGGTCTTAGGTCTTAGGTGGTCTTTTTAAAAAGTAATCAAAAATCCTTGGTTATACCGTCCTTCCTAAGGGACGTGAAATAGCGTTCACGAGCCTTCGCGATGTCAGGTACTCGTTAAAGGTCTCTACCCTAATTATTCCTTCGGGATGACAACTCAGTGCTCTCTACTACTGAGCCACTCAGCTTCGACGATTTTGTCATTGAGTGCCGAAATGCCCATCTAGATAAAAAAGCATACGCCAATATTCCATCCATGCTGGATGAAAAACAACAAAAAGAGTACAGTCACTAATTAAAAACAGTAGCAAAACTCAGATCAACTATCTGCCCCTCCAAAAAGTGTCTCAAGAAAAAAATTCTTATCACTTCTTCAGGAAAAGTTCAATAAGAAGAAAAAAAACTCGAGGCCTATTACAGGAAACTAGGAGCTAAACGGAGATATTAATGCTCGAAGAAAAAAAAATTAAAAACTCCAGTTGTAGGAAGGTTAACAATATGCCAATGTACGTAAATCTATATTCTATATCTTATTCTGGTAAATAAAAAATAATCTCACTTTAAATATACAAATGTCTGAAAATATATTAAACAAAACAAAAAGTCAATAACAAAAATTAATACGAAAATACAATAATTGTATTTTAGTATTAATTTTTGTTTTTTCCTTATTATTAGAAAACAAATGCTTGAATAAACTGAATTAATGATTGTTATTTAGACTCTAGGAAAGTATTGATGTGACATTTGACATGATAAGACAAAAGACTAAAACATATGTAACAGAAAGCTTGCACTCCACCTGTAGGTGTTGGGTATATTACTAGGGTATAGTACTCCTGCATAACCTACCTGTTTATAAACTATTTTACATGTGTATTGGAATATGTCTCCATTTTGGATATTTATCATTTATTCACTAATGATTTTCTTTGTATTTTATAGAATCCTTATGCTAATTTCGATCAATAGAATGCGCCACTTTTCCTGAACTTAATGAGGTCGAATTAAATTAATCCAATAGAGTGTTTGAGCCGGGTGAGGGGGGGGGGGGCGATGGAGCCACTCGAAATAATTGGGATCCCGATTGTTAGCAAACGTCTCATCAAAATCAACGTCCATAGTTCTTCTGGCTTTCGTATAATTTATTGATTATTAATTATATTATTATTTTATTTAACTCAGTAAAGGCTGGATATAAAATAGTTTTTATAAAAACTATATAACTGTGTACATGGAGTGGAGTAGCAGAAGGATTGATTACTGAGTTTCTGAAGGTCCAGGGTTCTAATCCGGCAGCTTATTTTATTTAATTTATTTGCGATTGGGGGTGGATCCTTTGGAATTTGGACGCTCCTGGGTTGACCCAGCCTTTACAGTGGTTACCCAAAATAGTGGGTAAATACTGCAGTTGAGCGTGAACAGTACAGTTTCTACCATGTATTGAACCTAAGGTTAAAAATTCTGTAACAGAAAAATAAGCATCCAGTAACTATATAATGAATAATTTTTAAAATTCATTTAATCATATCTTATTTGATCGTGTTATTAATATTATTATTAATTATTGACAATTTTTATTTGATTAGGATAAATTAATTTTAAAGAAGTATACAATGTCATATATTTTAAATATTACAAAATTTCAAAACTACTTTATTTTTGTTTGATTAAAATAAATGTGTTAATCGTATTACTATTGAATGACATATAATATGATTTATAGTTAATATCCATAAAAACAAAAGATGGACTTTTTTTTTCATGATTACTACTGAAGAAATACTTTTGTTATTCCATAGTCCATTTCTATTCTTCTACGTTGTGGGTTGCTTCTATGGGACCAACCAACCTATTTTAATAAGAATAGCGAAGTCAGAATTCATTCCGTGGTGTCAAATAAATTTCAACCCCGGATTCGAACTGTCTCTCCATTTGTCTCAGGGTTACTAAGGTGTCGCCTTAGGAATATCGGCTCCCAAGAATCTAAAAGAAGACAGTAATTTATTACAAAAGTGGTACTTTTTTTTAAACCAAAGTCATATCTAACTAATGAATAGCACATTTTTCAGAAGAAATTATTTTTTTATTGACAATTTTAAAAAAGTCAAATTTTTTAAATTAATTTATTCATTGAAATTTACAACTGCATTATAACAATAAAACAAGTAAATGACAGGAGTGATACATAATGGCATGGGTAAAGAAAAATATAGAAACTACCCAGCGGCAGTACTCAAATAACAAATTCAACTTACAAGGTCATGAGGAATGTTCATTTCAGACGCCTCGGAGGATTATCAGGAATTGAAGGTGTAGCCAGGTTTGAAACTAGTGGGTTTGAGTGAGAATAAAATAAATTGTCATGAAAAGACTGGTATCGGGTTCGGGCCAAATCAGCAGCAAATGGGATAGTCAGGTCATTATGGATGACTTTAATCGTAACAAAGTAAGGAGCATTACGTATTTTGGATACGAGAGGAATTCGATGACTTAATGGAGCCCCAAAGCTCTACTCCGTAAGTCCAAATAGGTCTTGTAACAGTCATATAAATGAGTCTTTTGAAATTAATTGGGAGCTTAGAGCGTTAGTCTAGTAGGTGTTGCAGTAGCCTGAAACGGCGAAAAGTCGAAATTAAATAAAGAATTTACACCTTCACGGAGCTTCTCTGGCAACTAGTAGTGGTTGAATGAACTACCCAAAGCTAGCAGAACCAGTTGTGAAGGTATTTCGCCTTGAACACTATTAATTTCACTGAACTAATACTCAAGTCAAGAATCTATCATGTAAAATCATGGTTCTTTGTTAACAAGCCGAAGTTTAAGCAATTGTAGGGCTCATTGGTTTAATCATTTAATAAATATTTTACATAACTTTCATAATTTGTGTAAATATAAACAGTAAGTTTTAAATTTATTTTAAAACCCCATAAAGAATCTTGGGTTCAGTACACAGTTGATATTTCTTCAAGGTCACATTCAACAGCCGGGTTTTGCCCTTTATTTTTTGGTACTCACTTGATAGAGATTGGGGTGAGGCCCTCGATAGTCTGCAAGTCCCACATAGCCCACCCAAGTCTTTTAATAGGTTAAATAATTTATCTGCCACAGCTTGATTTCAATCCAAATATTTTAGCTAATTTGAACTCTTTCATATTTTGACCTGTTTGTCTTTTTTTAATGCCGTAGCTAACGTTAAAGGTATATACCTGACTCAAATGTGTTGAACATATTATTTTAATAATAAATATTTCTATTTTGAATAGAATAGATATACCCCCTGCCGGGATTCGAACCCGGCTCCTCTGCCTTACCGCGACAGGACTCAAATAAGCTACCGGAGTTGATACCAGCCGGGGGACAAATCTTTTCTCTTATCTAATCCCATGTCCCCGTGTTCTCGCAAGTTGTGCAACGAATATTCTTTGAACATTACTTTAATTTTAGGAACTGTTCACATACGTCATATTACTATTTATAATTTTTTATAATTTATTAGTAAGTAAAAATATTTAAAATTAAAACAACTAACTAATAAATTATAAAAAATATTTAAATAATAATTTCTAGTAATTATTATATGAAGAACCGAAAAAATTGAAAAAGGCATATATGCCTCCATAGACCCAGTTGTTGACTTTCAACAAATACGTTCATAGCCCAACTTTAGATAATAAAATTTTGTCGTTATTCACATGGAAATATTAATTAAAAAATCTCAAGATTGGAATAAAATACTTAAAAATGACTATAAACAATATAAACTTTTTAAAAAATAAAAAATAAAGAAAAATAGATAAAGGTAAGTCCGATTGGTTCTAGCGTAGAAGGAATTTCAAAAAAAAAAACTGGAAAAATTTCTAGAATATTAACCACTATTATTTTATTAATTATAAATCAACCTACCATCATTAACTTTGATAATTAAATACGAAATTTATTTTTTTTTTGAATTGGTATTATACTTGAAGGTTGTGCTATCTCAAATACATTACATTTTTTTAACCACTTAATACAGCGTCGAGAGCACAATAAAGAAACTTGAGACTTTTTTTGCATTCTTGAACTTGACGTTATTTCTTCTGACCTTGTCTCCGTTTCGAACATTGGCGTTCAAAATCTAAGCCCTTTATTTATTTTCTACATTATAGTTCGCCTGGCTACAAAAGCGTTTTTTTTAAGTTATTATTATTTTTAGTTGAAAAAATATACGAAATTCTATAGTTGATCCCGACAGTTGTCATATGCTAGTCTCAAAAATTAAGCCATTTATTTGCCTCAGCACATGGCACAAGAACCACACGCTTTTTAACGATAAAATGAATTCTATTATTTTCTATCATTTATTTGTATTAATTGTTATTTTGATGGTGATTATTTTTAAATATTTTTCTTTTGAAGAGAAAGTGCTCTAAACCACTCATCCGGAGATGCAGACGACCCAGGATCGAATCCCGGCCAGGACAGATCTCTCTCGATCAATGAGCATTCTTCCTCATGTATAGATCGCAAAAATTGCGAGAACATGGAGATATAGGATCGGTGAAGAGAACGTATTTGTCTGACTTGGATACAACCCCTGGTAGCTCAGTAGTTTAGAGCACTGCACCGGAGATGCAGACGACCTGGGTTCGAATCCTGGCCAGGACAAATCTTTTCTCTTAAAAAAAAAATTTAAATATTATTATTTTCTATTTTTTTGTTTTGTTTCCTAGTATTGCGTGTTTATGAGTTATTATTTATTGTTTAATTTTTAGTTTGGCTTGCTATAAATGCGTTTCTTAGTTATTATAAAATAATATTCATTTTCTACTTTTAGTTCGGCTTGCTACAAAAGTGTGTTATTTAGTTATTAAACTTTTTTTTTGCAAAATATAAGAAACTCCCCGTTGATCCTTCCAGTAGACATATGCTTCTCTCAAAGAAAGCCATGCATGTGTTAGTAATTGGCATATATATATAATTATATACTCGTATGTATATAATATTTTGTTTATTTATTATCTAAACACAAAAATACCTAAATTTAAATTTACAAATATATTTTGAAGTAACTTTGAAACCTCTCCCCTTGTATCTTAATGTCCCACACATTCTGTCTCCTAGACTTACTATGACGTACTGAAATAAGCAATGACGTAAGTTCCGGAATAGCCTGAAGAATCACGCTTTCACAGCTAACTTGTCCCTGTATGAATTACTGGGTTGTGAAGTTTGTCAACGAACTTGGAAAATACAAAAGTTCAGGGACATATATTTATATTAAGTTTATACAATTCAAAATTTGTTACGAATTACTGAATTTAGCTAATATTAGATATTTACACATACATTACTGTTTTTATGTTTAAAAAGACATACGTTTTAACCACTGTAGTACTAGTTTATTACACCATAATAACAATTAAAGTAAGATTGTCTACTACGTGTTGTTCAATCTCACTCCTAAGACATTTTCAAGAGACTGTGCCCATATTGGGTGTAAACTGTAGAATATTCTTCTACATTTCTTTTGTATAAACACTAATTTATTATAAAAAAATTTACTTCATCATAACTCAAAAATCCATAGATCCAACGATTATAGCTTGCTTAAACACACCAAAAAGTGTATTTTGTAGACCGCATTGGGTACTTCACAACAATTTTAACACGCCCGGGGAAAAGACTGTTTCACCCAAAATATTTTAAAATGTTCATACTATTTAATTTTCAATTTATTTTTATTAATTGTCATTTAAATCGTGATTATTTTTAAATATTTTTGTTTTGAAGAGAAAAGATTTGTCCTGGCCGGGTCTCGAACCCGGGTCGTCTGCTCCGGTGCAGTGCTCTAAACAGAGATACCAGGGGTCGTATCCAAGTCAGACAAATCCGTTCTCTTCACCGATCCAATATCCGCGCGTTCTCATAGGATCAGTGAAGAGAACGGATTGCCCGACTTGGATACGACCCCTGGTAGATCTGTGGTTTAGAGCACTGCACCGGAGCAGACGACCCGGGTTCGAGTCCCGGCCAGGACAAATCTTTTCTCTTAAAAACAAAAATAGTTAATTTGTCCTTACTCTTCAACTTTATTTGTAGAATAGTGTTTTCACCCAATTATTTCACACTTTTTTCAGAAGTTTTTTCCTTAAACCATAACTGGAGTATTAAGTTGTCAGGACTTCTCCTCTTGGATAGAAATTTATTGATGCATTTTTTAGTTGCATTGGAATAGGTAGGATATTTCAATTGAAATGGTATAGGTTAGATAGGTTTTATTATCCTACAACAATGTAAATGATGTAGTAGTTTTTGTTTTTACGGTCGGAAACGATAGACGAACTAACTTTATATATATATTATTATATACTATGATGGTATTTTAGACTTATCGAAAAATATAATTTTACCTAATTTTATTTTATAATTTTGATTTTGTTTTTAATACCTGAGATAAATTTCTGAAACCAATTAGAATGATGAAAATCTATCAAAAATAACGTTAAATTTGGCACAATTTTAACGTTAACTAAAGACTAGACTAGAGTAATGGCAAAAATAAAAAAAAATCTACTGAGAAACTTAGATTTATTTTTGTATACACATATACTTTATACAAACAAACGCGATTATATTTATACAAATTATCTATGCATAAATAATTTTCAATTTTTTTTAAAGATTTATTACTAATGTAATCTGTTTTATGGAATAGTGTTAAATTTACATGACCAGACTCTATTGGGCTCAGTGACTGTTGGTGGGCTCTTTACATAAATAAATGTCATAAGAAAAAAAATCAACCTCAGGCATAAATTATTTACTAATCGGAACTTAAATGATCACGTCATTATGCATTGTTCATACTATTATGCTGTATCATTATGTAGGATTATTAGCATATTGTTTTGTGTTATTATCTTTTTTTTTCAAGATAGGTCAACTCTGGAAAATATCAATTTCATTTAGTCGTTGTCTTTTTTCTATTTTTTCAAATCTTCAAAATCCTCTGGAACAGTTGGGTCATACTCGTACAAGGTCTTGCTGTTTCAACTTCCAAGGAAGGGAACCTTATTTTCTATAAACTTCTAGTTACTTAAACTTATATTACTTGGTTCAGCTCTATTTAAACTATTCACATACGTAGTTCTAATTTTTATTTTAGGTTGCAAGTTGAGGATTTTATTCACCCAATTATTATTCCCAGACAAAACACAACTGTAAAACATAATACTAAAGTAAAAACTATTGAGCGATGTTGTCATCCAATTGGACAGAATTATTATTTTTTGTTAAGTGAGCTCTATCCTAATTTATTCACAAATAACAGCTCTTTAAGTTTAGTGAATCACCCTAACAATTATTTCCAAAAATGGTTCGCGTTGTTTCTTGAAAAAGAGGCGAAAATTGTGAATTTAGGTTTTAGTTCAATACAGGACGTAAAAATGTGGCTGAGGGCTACCACTGGGTAGTTTCTCAACATGCCTTTATCTCATGCCATTATGTATCATTTATTATATTTACTTGTATTGTTATGATACAGTTGTAAATTTCAATAAATTTACAGGTCTAAAATAGGGGCAGGTCTAAAATCGACTGTAGAAGACATGATCATCAAATACTCCGGCTAATATCAGTCATCACTCAGATTTTTACTACTTCTGGGAGCCTAAAAAATATACTAATAAAAGTTTTTAGGTCTTAAAAAACTCCTAGACCAGACAATAAATGACATTTTATAGAAAATATTTTTTTGGGAAAAATAATGGTTTCTTGTATTTCCTCTAAAATTTGTCATGTAGTGCTTATCCCTTTTAGAAACATACATCGAAATCCTCACCTTTGCAATCCATAATATTAATATTTTCATTCTCAAGAAGATCCGACCATGTTTACAAGATATGCACGGTCCGTGACGAACATCTGCCAATTGAGCCGATCTACGACTCGAACTGAGAAAGAATTGTCCACTACAACTGGGCTTGTAGTATACAATGATTTAGCTATTATTACTTAATTATGTAAATAAATATCGCATATTAATGCTAATTCTATATCGCATAGCAATGCTAATAGTGCAATCGCATTGCAATACCATATACTCCGATTGGTATTTTAATGTGCCTGATTGAAGGACATGATTGAAATTTTTTATTTGATTAGGATAAATTAATTTTAAAGAAGTATACAATGTCATATATTTTAAATATTACAAAATTTCAAACCTACGTCATTTTTGTTTTATTAAAATAAATGTGTAAATCGTATTACTATTGAATGACATATGATATGATTTATAGTTAATATCCATAAAAACAAAAGATGGACTTTTCTTTTCATGATTACTACTGAAGAAATACTTTTGTTATTCCATAGTCCATTTCTATTCTTCTACGTTGTGGGTTGCTTCTATAGGCTACCAACCTATTTTAATAAGAATAGCGAAGTCAGAATTCATTCCGTGGTGTCAAATAAATTTCAACCCCGGATTCGAACTGTCTCTCCATTTGTCTCAGGGTTACTAAGGTGTCGCCTTAGGAATGTCGGCTCCCAAGAATCTAAAAGAAGACAGTAATTTCTTACAAAAGTGGTACTTTTTTTTAAACCAAAGTCATATCTAACTAATGAATAGCACATTTTCCAGAAGAAATTATTTTTTTATTGAAAATTTTAAAAAAGTCAAATTTTTTAAATTAATTTATTCATTGAAATTTACAACTGCATTAAAACAATAAAACAAGTTAATGACAGGAGTGATACATAATGGCATGGGTAAAGAAAAATATAGAAACTACCCAGCGGCAGTACTCAAATAACAAATTCAACTTACAAGGTCATGAGGAATGTTCATTTCAGACGCCTCGGAGGATTATCAGGAATTGAAGGTGTAGCCAGGTTTGAAACTAGTGGGTTTGAGTGAGAATAAAATAAATTGTCATGAAAAGACTGGTATCGGGTTCGGGCCAAATCAGCAGCAAATGGGATAGTCAGGTCATTATGGATGACTTTAATCGTAACAAAGTAAGGAGCATTACGTATTTTGGATACGAGAGGAATTCGATGACTTAATGGAGCCCCAAAGCTCTACTCCGTAAGTCCAAATAGGTCTTGTAACAGTCATATACATGAGTCTTTTGAAATTAAGTCCAAAGCATGAAGCTAGAGGGTTTTTTTTTTTTTTTATTTCTATCTAATTAGATATTAATTGCATATAAAAATAACTTCTTCATTCTAAAGACCCTATTTGATTTCTAGAAATAAAAAAAAATAATAGAGATATGAGACACCCTTTGGAGAATGCATTACCGGATAAAATGAAAGTGAATGGTTAGGTAATGCTAAATAAATTCAGAATAAAACCTCAGTTATCTCAATTTCCCATACATAGCTAACCAAACATATTATGCTAATCAGGTCTTTATTTGATTAGATTGTATGAATGAAGACATGAAATGAACGACGAATATTTAACAACGTGTACAAGAACAAAAATGGTAACCAGTTAATACGGGAAATTAAATTAAATGTTTCAAAAATTGGCATAACTGATGATATGATACAGGTCAGATCAATTTTCAGGAGGTGGATATGGGTAGTTTTGTGGATTTCCTCGAGAAGGAGAAGATAAAACGAACCAGTATGTGGGCAGAGGAGAAAAGGAAAGAGCAAAGATGAAAGGATGAAGAATTGTTGGAGGAGGAAATAGGAAAGAAGCGCGACTATGGGTGCATGAAGTTACTTTACGAAGAGAAGACGATAGAGAGAGATATTTGCGTCATTCTTAGTGATTTGCGTCTTAAGTTATTCGAAAATAAGGTGTTACTTGCGAATATTTGGACCAAAAAAAGATGAGACCACCGGAGAATTTTGGAGATAACACAACGCGGAATTGCGAAACATGCACCCGGTTAATATTATTTAAGTGATAGCGTCACGGAGATTAAGATGGGCTTGTAATGTTACTCTCATTACTCTTAGTATCGAAAGAATTCCTAAAATGTTAAATACGGAAGAATGCTTTGAGAGTGAGTGATCTAGCGGATTTGGGTTTGGGTATTGGTCCGAGGAAGGAATTTTGTAAGCAGAGATTGGTGATATCGGGATCGAGCCATCCGGTTCGCTAAGCCTTTCTTATTTCAATAACTTTATTTAATAGCGTAAATAGATATTCAAACCGGTAAAAATGAGATAGTATTGGCAATATGTTTTGTCAACCTAAATAGTACATAAATGCCCTTGAAGTAAGCTAATATAAGTTAAGCATTTTTGCCCTTAAAATAAAACATCAATGGATCTTCCATGTCAAGTTGGGAGAGAGAGAGTTCCATGTACAGTTGGGGGAGAGAGAGAGATTTTCTACTTTTGATTGCATAAATCGAAATTCAAACCAGCAAAAATGAAATGGTATTGAGGAAGTGTTTCTAATGCTGAATATTTCATAAAAGAGTTAAGGTAATACACATATATATGCAATATATCGATGCAATATATATAGATCTTCGATGACAAGTGGGAGGATCACCAGGATTTATTTTTAGAAGAAGAGACACTTTATCGATACCTAGTCCTTCTAATGAAGACATTCCGAAGGAGGCGTACATTTATTGAAGAGGGATCGCTAGGCTGCCATTATTGCCTCCGAACTACAAGGGCTGTTTGTTTTATCTCCGATTCTCCTCATCGATTTGTTAATACGCTTTTCATGGAAGGGCTCGAATTGGAATCCCCCTCCTGGCTTTGTTTAACTAAATAGCAGTAATATCCTGCAAGCCGTAATTCCTGGAAACACGTAAGTAGCGGACCGGCCGTTGAAAGCCCTGTTGAAGGATTAAATCCTATTAAATTGGGGCTAGCTGGCCAGCAAGGGGTAAAGGAGAAACGTATTATGTTTTGTGGAACTGCCCGTTACAATCTACACCACGTTTACAGATCCACATCATAGAGGTTTTATACGATATAAATATATATCTACAATTATATCTTTCAACTTTTTCTATTTCCTCAAAATATTTGTGGCCCCAAACTTGACGTCCATAGGTTATGACATTTTTAATTGTTGACTCAAATACTTTAAATTTTGACTCTAATGGCACTTCTGGATTTTTGAACAGTTCTCTCCACATCATATTAATCCCAACTATTGCCTTACTTTTTCTTTAATGTCATATTTCATTTTTAAGTTATTGTAATGATAGTATTGAAATTATGTTATTAACAATTTAAAAACAATTAAAAGCTTGAAACTTTTTTTATTTTAACTTATGCCATTATTCCAATAAAACTTCAAACATGATACTGCTAACGAGGCAATCGCTACTGAAGGCTTAACTCATAAATTCAATCTTTTTGGTTATATCGTCGTTCTTTTGAAGAAGCGATATGTATTATAAATGATCTATAAAGAAAGATCCCCGCACACGGAGAATATACCAGTAAATAACTTGCTAGTCTACTTACCCCTATTCAAGCAGTATATAGATAGGAAACTTAATATTACATACACCCTCTCTATTCAAAAAGTTTTCGATTATATTGCTTGAATGCGACACACACACACATACACACACACACACACACACACACACACACACACACACACACACACACACACATATAGGATACATTAGGAATAGCCCCCAAAACCTTAAACCTTGAAAATACTGAACCAAATTAGATTTATGTCAATGAATCACTACTTTTTATGAGTTCTTGTGGTTTTATCTAACTACCAAGGTTCCTTCATGTATGTCTATAATGGTTTTAAAAAAGAACATTGTACAAGGTTAACTAAGTCTTCGTCAACTAACCTGAATAAAATCAGTTAATCATATTGTTATGGGCTACTGGGTGTGAAAATTAATTAAACTACTCTTAAATTCGAGATAGTAATATTTATTAACAGATTGAAAAAAAGGAATACAATGAAATTATAAAAACAAGTAAATTATTAAACTAGTATAAATTTTACATAACAATATCCTAGAGATTATAACCTAGGCCTAACTCCTATATGATTACGAAAATAATATTAGATAATGCCAATACTAAATAACTTAACTATTTACATAAATTTGTACAAATACGATATTCCGATATGAGAAAAATGGATACAATTTTCGAACTCCTCTTTAGAATGTGGTTTTCCCATCTTAAAAAACCGCCAAGAAATAGATTTTCTCTTTCTCTGTTTTTCCTAACATTCACCAACTTTTCCAGGGTACTTAAAGTAAAAAATTGGCATTACCAAATTTAAACAGCCGAGCTTAGTCTAATACTTATACAACTACAACCCGTGAATGGTCTTGAATTTGGTACATGGTAGAGACTGTCCTGTCCCTACGACAACGATTGTGCAGGAAGGTGATTTGTCCGAGATCACGCTCAAGCGGGACCTAGGCGTACTACAAATAAACCGCTTCACTCCCCATAATATTATATTTTATGATCATATTAAAACATTTGATTTAATTAGAATATGATTATTTACTTAGATGACAGCAATATTGGTATAACTCCTGAGATAACATGTTTTACTTATAAAATATTTCAGGCATGTCTTTTCGACAAAAGACCCCAAGTATCCTGCCACAGTCGGATTTGAACCCGGAACCTTCACAGAAACGCAGCATTCGGCACTTTGGGCTACCCCAGCTCCATTGTTAACATTCAATATTTAAATATTTAATATTCTATATTTATATAAATATTATCGTGGAAAAAAGTTTTTCGAAAAAAGCACCCCATATTTATCAAAACATGATATCTTTAAAGCACCCAGACTACATTCGCCTCAGACACTGAAGTAAACTTTTTATGCCATGGTTTAGAACTGGGCGCCCCCCTCCCATCGGATAAAATTCAAATCAGGAGCCGCAGAGTTAATGAGACAAGGACCTTCATTAACTTCGCAATTAAATTCTAACTTTAGGACTTAACACTTGACCACTTCCGCCTTTTTATTGTATTTTTAATTTTATTGATTTATTTATTACTGTTTTCGCCCTATCTTATTCCAATAAAGACATTTATTTTATTGTCTCTCGCTGCCAACCATTTAGAACCAGATCCATTTCTGTTAGGTCAAGATTCATCCCGTGAATCCACTACGTAATGAATTTCTTCCTACCCAGGCCGGATTTGAACAGGCAACCCAGCACTCCTAAGATGGCTCAGGATGTTGACATCTGCAATACCAACAAAACTATTTTATGGCAGGAAAATAAAAAATATTGTTAGTTATTAAGGTCTGGTACTTGTGGAACCCTGTATCCGAATCGACGTGGTGATAAATTTTACCTTCTGATACTTTGAAGGGGACACATTTTTTACGTATTGTTTTGCATGAAATGATTAAATAAAATGAATATATTTGTATTTATTAATTATTAATTTATTATTACTATTATTAATTTGTAAGGGAAAATTTTGAAAAAGTCGAATTTTGTCAGAGGGCGATAACGGCATTGAGGGAAGCGGAATGAGTGAGTTTTTAATTTTTTTTCGGGTTTTCATGTTATAATTATATGAAATTATGATTAAAATACTTCGTAGAACTTTTTGTAAGACAGATATTTATGTATTATAATCTTACTTTCGAGATTAAAAATTACAGATTATGAAACAATCAGGCTTATAGAAAAAAAAGTAAGTCAAAATATTATAGAGTTTAAATTAGCTGCTAAGATATCTTGTAAATTTTATGGTAGGTATTATTGGTATACTCTTCATAATCGCCCGAAACCCTAAATAGCTGCGAAAATACTCCAGATTTTTTATTTTATAACAATATATATATACCCAAGTTTTCTTTGGCCTATCAGTTTCCAGAAGGATAAACTCTTTACAAGCATTATATTAAAAAAATTAGAATAAGATGGCTGGGTCATGTGCATCGAATAGATCAGGAAAGACTACCAAGGAAGATAATGGAGAGACGCCCGGACGGTAGAAGGGGAAGAAGTAGACCCAGGCTAGGGTGGCTTGAAGATGTAGAGGCTGACCTGAAGGTTCTGGGAGTGAAAAGATGGAGGAGAGCTGCAAAGCATCGCTCAGAGTGAAGGAGAATTGTTGAGGAGGCCAAGCTCCTTCATGGCCCACAGCCCCGTCAGAGATAGATAGAACAAGATATATTTTACTCATGATTTATCCCATGATGGATATGGCGAGTTCAGCCAGTAAACTTGGACTGTACCAGTATAGGTGAATGAGTCCAAAACTAAGTACATGGTTACAGAAGAGGTTACGAGGCCAGTTGAGACAGTGACCATAGGAAAACATCTGTATGAAAAGGTCACTGAGTACCTGGGATCTATAGTCACGCAAGAAAACATCTCAGCTAATAGATGCTACTTTGGTCAAGCTAGACAGCTCACCAAGAGAAAGCTCAAGAAAGCTTCACCACTATAAAACCTTAGTGCGCACCGTACTCCTGTATGGATCTGAATGTTGGACAGCATCCAAGAGCTTATGGTTTTTGAAAGAAAAGTTCTCCGACAAATTTCTGGAGGTGTACACGGCCTTTGGAAAGGCCGAAATTGTAACAAAAATGAAATTGAGGAGGCTGGGGATTCCATATTGGCAATATGGTGGGCATATTGCCAGAATGACCGATGTTGACACGATCAATCCATGGAACAAGGAGGAGAGGAAGACCAAAGCTGGGGTGGTCGGATGGTGTCTCTACAGCTACTTGAAGCATGCTGGGAGTGAGTAACTGGAAAGCGGCAGCACAGGAACGTGACGATTGGAGGAAACGGTTGGAGGAGGCCAAGACCTGTCACCGGGTTGTAGCATCGTAATAATCATTATCTGATCACCAAACGGAAGGACAACTCAAGGTTGTAAAATCCAAAAAAAAACAATGAACATATATAAATTCCGCCTAAAAAATAATAATAATTTTTTATAAACAGAAGTAAACAGTGACGACCACGCTATTCAAAACGATATTACTACAAGGACCGTATTATAGAATAAAATATCATAAATTAAAAGAACAATTGTAATTAATTAATAACACAGGTCTTAAAAAAAAAAACAACTTTTCAGTTGCATTAGATATTGTTCCTGAATTACATGGTTTAAATTTAAAACGCTGATATAAAAAACTTCTATTACTCTCCATCACGTATAATTATACTTAAAATATTGTAAAATGCAAAAATTTCCATAATGATATAAATGCTAGGTCAAGTATATCCTATCAAATTAGCAAGATTTCCTTCATTACAGAAAAATTAAATTTTGCTCAAATGATTCAGTCAAAATGATTCACGAGGACATTGATAAAAACCTTTGAAAACATAAATAGCTCATCTTATACTACATTAAAAACAATAATTTGTTTTAGTCAATAAACGTCCCAATAATATGTTCTTTGCGTATAAACATATAAAAACAGACATGGATTTAATAATTAAAATAATACACATTAGTCCACGCTTAGAAGCACTCACGAGACATTGAGAGAAAAATAAATAAAAATAAAACACATTTTTTTATAATTACTAATTTCTTAGTGAAATTGATACACCTTTGCTTTTGATGATCCACAAAGCCTAGCAACTTTAAATAAATAAATATGATATACTATCAATGTATATAGTGCCTACAAATAAATAAGTAAGGGAAATACGTTTTATCGTGCTAAAGTAAAGCTAATAAACTGTATTCGATAAAATTGACGTAAGACCATTAGAGTTAATCCTTACAATTCCTAAAGATTCGTATTGACAGTAACAGGCGTTATTCAAGACTCATTGATTCTACAACAGAAAGTGCTGTCACAACGCCAAATTTGTTCCTTCGTAATTTGTCTTAAAATTGTTTACTTATTTTACAAATACAAGTGTTTTCTGTCATTGTTAGTTGAATAAAACAACAGTATGTGGAAATTAAATAACCCCGAATCAAAACTTTTTGATATTATCATAAGTAAGTACTAAATAAGTATGTAGGGGTGACATGTAGTCTAGTGGTTAGCATAACAACCTAGTAAGGCCGGATTGCGGTTTCGTACCCTGGAAGGTGGCTCAAGAATTTTTTTAAAGGGAGTAAAAAATCCTTGGTTAAGCCGTCCTTCGGAAGGGACGTTAAACGGGAGTCCCGAGCCTGTACGATGTCAGATACTCGTTAAAAATCTCTTTCCTAATTCAACCTTGATAGCCAAAATGTAGAGCTCCCACTGTAGCATCGTCCGATTAGCAATAGCAGCGTAAAATTTACGTTAAATAAACAAACAACAAATACGTATATGTAACATAAACAAACAAACAAGATATGTGTAAACAATGTCACATACATTTAAGCAGTAAGGTCTGATCGGAGTTGGACCTTGTAGACCACCTCGGCAGCGCTTAACCTTGTATATACAGCCTCGACTTTCTTGAACTGACTAGTTTTTTCTTCAACCTTTCATTTCACTTTTTATCTTCTCGTAAACTCGAGTCTTAAACTTATTGACAAGGTTGTAGCACACTTTATTCTTGAGATAAAGTCCTATAATGAAGTACCATTCCTTAAAAAATGTATTCGAGCGCTACTAAAAGATGTGAAACTTTCTTAAAAGACCCAAAATTTAAATTCTGAAAAAAAAAATCTGTAATTTTCATCTATTTCGATTCCAATGAATATGTTTCTTGTTTTATTAAACAAGAATGCATAGATCTTGGACAATGAGGATGCCTTATGCCTGCTTTACGGCCTCAATTTTCCATTGGACACGGAATTTTCAGCAGAGCAACATAGCACTCTATACCCTTATATACCATACAAACCTGACCGAAATTGGTTGCTCCGAGTTTCTAAAATCCTGCGTCTTGCATATTGAGTCCGAATTCAGTAGATAGTTGTCTACGCTTCTTTAAAAATATTCTGCATTGTTTCCATCTTTGTTGCCACATTTATCATGGTTTTATATGTTCAATTTCGACGTACAACTCAATGATCTTCGATTCTAGCCGAGTTTTATTCTTCTTGAACTGTACAGACAGGTCTTGACTACCGGATTTTTGAAATGGTTTCTCCAAGTATTTTTAATATTGCTTGGAATCATAACCATTAAAAAGTCCCTATGATTTCGTGGTATGTGCTTCATAGAAACCACTTCGCTTAAGGATGCCTTGTTTACGGAGGAATTTTTTTTATTTTTTTTGGGCCCCCTTCCTGCCATTGCTGGCATACGGGTTTCGGCAGTGGTGGGTTAATGCGTTGGGTTTACGCACGCCCTCCACTGCGGGCGTTTACTGAGGACTGTCTAGTACGCATGATATGAGAATGAAGATAGTAATGAATCCTTTTATTATATTCATATTCAGCGCTCTCAGACTGCCATGTCTCCAGTTGGAATGTTAAGTCAATGTGGTTCTACTAAGCTTTTTTAAGAAGTGTTTTAGTATATGTATTTTCCTATCCTTTAAAACCAAAAAGTATTCGTATATCCTCAATTCATTCACTTCTCATTCATCAATCCTTCCTCTAAATACCAGTTATGACATGTTTATCCACTAAAAATATTTTTTACCTCATCCAAGAATTACTTAACCACAAATATCCATAAAACCTCATATCACACCCATTGTTCAAGACTATAGATTGCTGAAATATGTAATGTTGGCTAATAGCCTATTTTTTCAAGGTCAGGCATAATTAGTTATGATTATATGAACAATATATTCCCGAAACGTCGCCAAAAGGAAGGGATTTTTGAGTTAGTTTAGTTAGTAGCGCAATTAGTTGGATATGCCAAAGGTTCCGGGTTGTAATTCGGGTATGGCAAAGAAATTATTTAATCTCTAACAGCCAATTAAGAGAGTGGGCACTGCGGGATCTGAGGGCCCATCTGGGCCTTTCTCAGCCTTTATAATGTAGGTGACCTTCATCGGGAAAAAATTGGCCATTGAGCATGATATCGGAAAAATCAAAACCGTTGTTGTTGAAACAGAACAGTCTCTACCATTTACTGAACCCATGATCCTTCATGGGATGTAGTGGCACAGGTTTTTTTGTGTTTTTTTAAATTTACTGTATCGTTTATTTATATACGTACCTTTCTTGAAAAGGCAGTGTTCCACGTAAACTTCTTTGGGAGTGCATGCAAAAACCAAACATTAATAACCCCTTAGTCTGTGCTGTTAAACATATCATATGCCAAATAAAAGTTGGAAACAAACTATCCCGTAAATTTCGAAGCTCTAAAGAACTCCTTCAAGGAAGCTCTATAAACCCTTCCCTATTCAAGATATTCATTCAAGGTGCTACAAATGAACGGTCAAGGAAATGTAGAAGGATGTGGCTGCATATGTAGAATGACTTTTACCTTCACCACCTATTATTTGCAGATGACCAGAATAAAGAAGACGCAGCATATATGTATACGAAACTAGTAGAAGAATATCATAGGTGCGGGATGAAAATGAACTTTGAAAATACAGAATATTTGGATACGGAGGAGGGCGGAACATTGGAGGTAAACGGCCAACAGATCAAAAATGCACCCAACTTTCAGTATTTAGGATCTTTCCTTCAAAAAGATGGAACGTCTGAAAGGGATATAGCCCGAAGAACCGGAGAAGGAAAGAAAGGCTATTGCCATAATTAATTCTGTAATGTGGAGTAAAACCATCCTAAAAACTACAAAAAAAAAATGATTTGTCATGCTATTATAACGGTTATAATGTTATATGGGTGTGAAACATAGAAATTGGGAAAAGGAAAGCAAGTTGCGGAAATGGATGTCTGGAGAAGAGCAGCCGGAATTTCTAGACATGAAAGGATTCCCAATTCTGTAGTGCGAGAGATAATGTGTGCTCAGAATACCATACTCGAAAAATCACAATAAAGAGATTAGAGTGGTTTGGACACCTCATTAGGATGGATAATAATAGAATACCCAAAATGACAATGCACTGGTGCCCTGAAGGAAGAAGAAGAAGAAGAGGACGACCGCGAAATTCTGGGATGGACCAAGTCCAGGAAGACATGGCAGGATATGGCCTTAATGAAGAGGACACAGTTGACAGGAAAACCTGGAAAAAAATGTTACTCTAAAATTTGGTCGGAGAAAACCTCAACTTTGGGAAACTCTCAATAAATAAATAAAAAAATATGTACGTACTTTATTGTTTTATTTTATTGTTATCGAGATACGTAGTTTTCATGTTTTCTTAAACGGAAAATGGAGAATCATTTAAAAATAGTCACCTTTAATGTATTATATTCAATTTTTTTAGCTGCGTTCACAGTTTTATTTTTCCAGTGATGACGTTCAGCTCCTTGAGAACCTATTAGTTTGAATGCGAAATTAGTAGCTTTCTCCTGGATAGCATGCTAGAGTCTCTTATCTAATCACTCTCCTTACGACAGCTTGTCTTGCCATCACTCAGGAGAGTTTGTGTATATCCAGTCTTATCTTTATCGAGTATTTTAAATGTAAATAATTTCAATAAATAAAAGTAACAAGCATTTTGCTGTTTACGTCCAATAGTCATCATCACAATGATTTACTACGACTCGGCTTCGGTTTCAGTCATGCAGGTCTTCCGAAGAATCCTGAACTGGGGATCTCAGTATTTATAACAATTTAGCTGTAATATAAGTAAATAATTTGATTCTAATTAAATCATAAGTTAACCTGAGATGATGTTTTAATTCAATTGAGCATTCGAAAGACCAACGCCATAACTCAAAAACTTCATTATACACACACAGTTATTCCAAAGTTCCATGTGAGTTAAAAAAATAAAAATTAGGGTATTGGTAAAGCAAAGCATTCCTATTGGAATGATCGTATTGAATGTTTTTTATTTATCTTTTGATTTTTTTAAACATTTTGAACTTATTTTATTTTAACTTATGAAATTCTTGCCATAAAACTTCAGATTTAAACATGATACAACTAAAAATATGACTTCATTAAAAAAAAAGTCATCACATCACATCATGGAAATGAACTATCTATCATTTAGGGAGCGGAGTGGCTCAGTGGTTGAGTACTGAGTTGCCATGCCGGAAATCCTGGTTCAAATCCCGCTGCGGGCAGTTACTTTTATTTAGTCTGTTTGCAGCCGGAGATGGATCATATAGGATCTAGGAACCTCCTGGGGCTCACCCAGCCTCTATAAAATATTATAAAAATAGGGTACCCATAATAAGGGGGGGAAACCTGGCGGTTTAGCGTGACCTAGAACAAGTCACCTCCTTGCAGAACCGTTGTCCATGAAACAGTACAGTCTCAACCATGTACTGAACCCCCAGACTCGTTCACGGGTCGTAATGGTACAGGTATCATTTATGTCTTTCCTAAATTGAAAAACATGAACCATACAATAGGTACTAAGCCATTTTCTTTTTAGTTGTGTCGTTGTTCTTTTGAAGGAGCTATATGGAGGAGGTACATAGGAGCAATGCTTGTTTAAGAGGATATTGGAACACATCTCTGAATTTTGTGCTCAGATTTAGATGGGTTACTTGTTTAAATTTGAGACCATCTATTAAACTTTTTTCCACTAACTGTTATGTCTTCAACACGTATCAGTTTTAAAATATAATTAAAAGCAACATGGGCCCTCCCGGCTATTGGGTCTCAGGAATCCTCTTGGAAGTTACAGACCTTAGAGCAGCGCTTTCCCCTCGCCTGGAGGGCGTGAAGACAAGTCAGGGAGGCGCGAGATTGAAAATAACAAAAGGTCTCACTTAGTTTTGGTAATTTTTCTCTAACCACTACTTCATTATCTTGAATTGAAACTTACAATGTTGTTTGTTTGTTCATTTAACGTATCTTTTGCTGCTATGGCTAATCGGACGATGCTACATTGGGAGCTCTAAATTTTTCATATCCAGGTTTAATTAGGATAGGGATTTAGGGATAGAAAAGAAAAGAACAGTTGAAACAAACCTAGTCCATAGTGGCTCGATCGTAAAAAAAAAATTATAGATGGATTATATATATATATATATAGTTTTGTTCACTGAAACAAAACTACTCGTTTGAGCTGATTTTTTTTCTTTTATTCCGATTTCTTTTCCGTTTTAGCAATTTTTTTTTTACTTTGAGCCGAATTATTTCTTATTGGTATTTTCTTTTAAGAAGACGTTTTTATTATCAATCCGATATAAATAATGTTCAAGATGAATTTATTATTATTAGTGGTATTGTTATGGATGAATTTATTTTTTATCAATATACTCAATTA